>OX438702.1:13180000-14380000 GCA_949316375.1 Mythimna vitellina | reverse complement strand
CAAAATGTGTAAGTAAAAATTAATGGTGGCCAGAATAATGAAGAAATAGAATTTCCGAATGGAGTTGTGGAGGACAGAAGCTCGGAGACGCACTGGAATCAGGAACGGTAAAGACTAATAACTACCAGGAGAGCAGAAATATTAAAAGACTAAGCAATAATATCCGTATGATTTAATCGATATCTAACTTTTGCCATCGACTTCAACTGCGTGAAACTAAAACTTGACTTCTGCACTTCATTTTATTTATTTATTATTAACGCATTTTTAATTTACCTACACAATTCTGATGTCAACGCAAATGAAGTCGCGGAGGAAAGCTAGTACAAAAATAATAAGTGATTAAGTTCAGGCGTTACTATTTTATTGTCGCCCCTTCGACCGGGTCGATGCAGTTCTCGTAAGGTTGGATACTCGCCGTATCGGTTGTCCGATGGTAGAAAGGAGATGGCGGAATCAAGTCATGCAATTCCCGCGCACACTCCGCCGAAGTACCGCCGGACCTTTGCAAGTACGCCTAGTTTTCTAGCAGCTACCTTGGCTTTGGACTTAATGAACCGCCCAAAATTAAGGTCTGAGGAAATTTCAACTCCTAAGAGCCGAAGGCGGTCGGTGCACTCCAGGGATAGATTCTGAAAAGCAGGAGCCAAGGTGAACGGGCTCCTTTTAGCGGTGAATAGACACGCTTGTTTTTTGGCGGCGTTGAACACTACCAGATTGGTTTCGCCCCACTTGGAGACTGCCTGGAGTGAGACATTCGTACGCTCTACCATAGCCTCTCGTTCGTACCGGATTAGCTTCTTACTAGCCTGAGTTCCTGGCAGGTATCTCTCTACAACTGTGCTATCGTCTGCATACCCATAGATAGGCTCAGGAGCTTTTTTACTTCTTTGTCGTGTTCGAATTTTGTGTGGTTTGCTCACTTTTCCGTACACATGTGAATGTAGAAAGGGAAACGCTCTCTGCGTGAAATAAACTGGATACAATAGTAGCCGGTTTTCGAGTGAAAAATTTAACTTTTATCTAAGTACTATTATTACAAGTTCTCTTTCGTCCACCCATTTAGTGGTTCACCTACTATCTTCGAATGCATTTCAATGTAACACTAGTGTTAGGCTGAGCGCACACTTGAGACAAGGCAGTTTTTAGACAGACTTGTCTCATATAGATATTTACTCTTATCGAATCGTATTGTTAATTGATAAGTACAAAATTCTAAGAATAAGAAAACTATTTAAGATATGCATTTTTTTTTATCAATGGTAAAATGATATAGTGGCATACTGATAAGAGGACTTTTGACAGATATCTACTTGATACTAAAAGTACATGGTATCGGAAAAAGTACTTGTATTTACTCGTATCGTTTCATTCCTAGTTTTGTCTAATACGACGATGCGGCGCATGCATCAATTCCTTTTCAATATCAAAATGGACTTCACCGATACTGTTTTACTAATTTTTCTACGAGTTCTTCGTCTGTAAACTTGATGCGACATGTTTACTCTCTGAACGACAGACGAGACTGACTACCTACTAGTATAAGTACTTCAATAAATCAATATTAACACCCGATATATTTTGATCCAATACATCGATTTCTCCATACAAAATATTCAATATCGAAAATCGCATCAACAGGTAACGATTTTTTTTTTCAAAATTAATTTGTTAGCAGAATATATAACTGATTAACTGTATTGTCTGTGACTAAACTGTTTTTACTTTCATTACGTACCGGATAAATGCTGGTTTGCCTGAAATTATAAATTAGTCTTCAAAATATTAGAATATTGCAGGTAATTTAGTTTAAAACTAAGATTCTCATAAATTAAAATAATGTACATTTGTATAAAAAAATACTATTACGTATTATTAAGCTAGACTAAACTAAATAAATTATTATTTTCAAACCGAAAAGCTCGGCAAGTTTTACCGATATATCGATATCTTTTCCCAGATATATCGAGGTCGATATTAATATTTTTATAAATATCGATAAATCGGCATTTTTCATCACTGCTGACATACTGCTAGAGAGGAGCTAGGTTCGTCTCTAGACTGTGCAGTTTTTGTTGATTAACAAAACTGCACAGCGACAAGTCTATCTAACGACTGTCGGCTTCCCTTCATTGCTAATTTGCTTCATTGTCTACTGACAATTTTGTCTATGAGACTTCTTGTCTCATGTGTGCGCTCAGCCTTAGCGATGCCTGTAATTTATATAACGAGTTCCAATTTTTTTACCAATCTTGGAATTCGGTTTAAAAATAGTGGCATTATTAAGTAAGTAATCGTTTTCGTCTAATCAATAACTCTTTTCAATGGGAGCCTACAATTTCATCACATGGTTCTGAACTTATGCATCGTAAAAAATCTCTAAACATCGAATAAAATGTAGCAGAGTGTACGTACAAGGTGTTTTTTAGGACTAATAAAAGAAGGATGTTTAAAAGGTATTTTGATTAAAAACAGTTTCTTTTTTCGCTGTCAACACATTCAAAAATGTTTACGCACCGCTAATAGGCTCTCAATGCGGCAGCGTCCTTTACAAGCAGTGTTTTTGGGTTCTGTACCTCAAAAGGAAAAACGGAACCAATGGAATGAAAACCATATACTCAGGTTTGCAGTCCCTTAAAGCTGTGAAGCAATCAAATTTCTTAGTTAACTAAAAAAAAATACGGCCGTTTAATGTCGCAAAAAACCATATGTAAAAAAACTTTATATTCCAACAATCTTTTTATGCAGACTGTTATGATTCCTTGAGATCATTTTCTGTCTTTACGCTGGTGAAGCCGCTGGCAGAAGCTAGTCTACTACGTATGTTATTCGGTCACTGGCGGTGTGCCGTGGCCGCGACTTTCACTCGCCACCGTTCGTTTCAGTGATTCAGACATGGCACGGCTACATTCCATACCGGAGCGTATCATAATATTAGCTAATACTGCTAAATATCGGTATTAACCATTTTAGATAGCTATAATTTGACTTGACAATGACGTTAACTGATGAAAAATGAATATGGAAAAAACCTTAATTACGTAAGACAGTAAAACAAAAAAAAACAACTATGATATTAAAATATGAAAGACATTATTATTGAAAACTTATCACGCAAGAAAACATGGACGAAATACTAGGCGATATGGTCGAACAATTATAGCCTTCCCTAATGGGTATACAGAAAAAAAATTGAGTTGACACTTGACAGAAAGCGTTAGCTTTACATTCTATTTGCTTGACAGCTCTTAGCCAAACGTAACCTATGAAAAGTACCGCGCGAATTTGTGTTTTGGTGTTGTTTTCAATATTTCAATGATAAGAATTAAGAAGCAATGGACATTTCAGAAATGACCGCAAACATGTCGTTACAGGAGTAAGTTTGATTTACTATTGTTAAATATACATATGTATTAACACACAGGTTAGAAATAGCACAACAACAATAGTAGCATTTTGAAACAACACTATAAATAAACCAGTAACTTCAAGCCTTAAATGTTCTAAGCTACGAAATATTGCTATAAACCAAAATAAAAATTAATAAAAGGTTTTGGTATTTAAATTTGAGGGAAATTTGCATATATTTTGCAAAAATATATCATTATATAAATTACTTCTAGAATAGCCAAGTAATAAAAAGGTTTGATGAAATGGCGACAGGTCCACGGGAGGGACCCACGGATACCCCTCAAGTGGTAAAATCTACAAGTCCGTGATAAGGCCTGACATACCTACTGTGTGGATAAGAATGTTGGACTGTGAAAAAGACAAATGAAAAAAGATTGCACATAGCAGAGATGAGAAGGTTAAGATGGATGTGAAGTGTGACGAGAATGGATAAAGTGAGAAATGAATATATTAGGGGAAGTTTGAAAGTGGCGCCAGTGACTAAAAAAATTAAAAGGGAATTCTTTATCTCGGTGGTCATGTGGAAAGGAGGGATGAAACGCATGTTGCTAAAAGAGGTATGAGTTTAGATGTGGATGGATAGAGAGGGAGAGGGAGGCCAAAGAAAAGAGGGATGGATTGTCTGAGAAGTGATATGAAAGTGACAGTGTGATGGACAGAATGGAAGATAAAAAAGGTGTTGGACAAGCGCAGGAAGATGATGATAATGAAACTTTTCTTTGTCTTAATATTTATGAAACTTTTTCATTGTGATTTCAGTGTGACTAAACTAAAAAAACGAGAAGATTACATAGACTGGCAAGAATATTTTATGGCAATTGCGTTTTTGGCTGCTAAACGGAGTAAAGATCCAAGTTACCAAGTAGGGGCTTGTATTGTCAACAAGGACAACAAAATAGTTGGAGTTGGGTAAGTACCAACATCACTGTATTTATTTAATTCATTAAACTCCGAGTGAATGCCTTGTTCGCTCGGTCATTGTCTTTCTATTGTGTCTCTTATCACGGTACTCAAAAGAAAGGTTAAAAGGACATAACTAATGGCTTGTATTAACCTTTCGAGTAGCGTAATTTGAGACACAATAGAAAGACATTGACCAAGGACATTGAGAGGTCATAGTTGACAATTATCTGATGGTGACATTGTATGTCAATATAGACTAGGAGTCCTATATATACATCTAATATTACATGTAAAACTCGAAATATGGAAACATGGTTGCACTGTAACATGGTTAGTCCTTGAAAACTGATTAATAATGATAACTGCAACTTGTTCTTAAATACAATCTTGTGGAGTCAAAAGTAACAAGTGTAGACTGGTTTGGGCACCAAACCAGTTTTTAAGAATGGCAGCATCACATTGTATTGAGATCGATCTATCACCACTGACAAGAATATTGTTGCCAATAAGCATAACATAGTGATGATATATTGACTGAAGCATTGCATAATGATTGTTGATATAGACGTCATCTCATAGAAGTGTCAAGAGATTGTTTACATTTAGTTAGGTATCTAAACAAATGAAATAGGTAATTAAAATGAAGTACATATAACTTTGTTGGTTTTGTATGTGCGTTAGCTTTGGTTCATATGTAATTTTTAAAAGGTAGATTGTTTAAGATGTTATTAAACATAATAATTAACATTTTGTAAGATATAATTCCAGTATATAATGACCTTGCATTAGTAAGGTAGTCAATAGTACTGGGAGGTCTACTTATGTTGAATGATGAATGATCTTTAAAGTCATAGACTCGTTTACGTGAAAAATGTCGCAAATACTTGAAATAAAAACTCGATAGAATATTCGATAAAGAATTCGAAAATAATTTTTGTTAGCACGGGTCAAGCGGCAAATAGAACACACGTGTGACATTACCGAATTTAGCCTTGTGCAAGTGAGGCCGCGCGGCGTAGGCACATTTCTATACCTGTAGTTAGGAGTACGCCAGGCCTGCCTTAACTAAGCCTTTAGGGCCTGGAAAGTTTAAAACTTGTAATATTTCGAATTTAGATTAAGAGGGCATATTACAATATGCAAACTATTTATATAGGTGTTTTATTTTTAATCTTAATTCTAATATTGCCTTGGTGCTTTACTTCATCAATAAAATTAACAAACTGACAACACATGATATTTTTATTGTTTTTACATTATTTTCCTCCTTTAAAAACTAATTACAACATTACAACACTAATAAACAATGAACTGCCCAATTAATGCTTAGAATATTAATATAATAGAATAAAAAAATGAAAAAAGTTTTTTTTTCTTCTTTGGCAACTGAGCCGGTGTCGACTATTCTGCCAGTGTCATGTGGTGTCGGCAACGCCGTAAATGAAAAAAAGTTATGGTATAAAGCGTAGGGTGACAATGACTAAGGGCATGCCGACACTATTTATTGAAATTAATAAAATTAAGTTGTAATTATTGTAACTACTTATTTCCTTTTTTTTTCTTTTTTTTCTCTTTTTCACCACTCTTACGAGTTTCTTTCATGTACATAGTCATAGTCTGTGGTCTGGTCATAATGTTTGTCTGCGTCTGCGAAGAAATTCTTTTATTTTGAACTTTGATGTTTAGAGATATATATTTATTTTACTATTAATTCACGCGAAATACTCTCCACCGTTTGATGGTCTATTAATAGTTTGCACGTGTTATTGGCAAAATTGTGGTGTCTTTTCCACAAATGCCATTAATGAAGAGTTGAAGTTGACAAGTTACATTACTATAAATCCTTACACACAACTGTCAGATGATCTGTTACATTGCCAGCTGAACATAAATCAAAATTATTTTTACGATTTGCCACAGCCTTTCAAATGACTGGGCTGGGCAAGTAATTAAACATTATTGATTATTTTTTGAGGTGAGATATCCCTAGCGAACATCGGCCCTACTGGATCCCTTCGGTTTTGCTAACACCTCTCTGCGCGCGTGGAACACTGCGAGTCCCGACGCCCGAGGCGTAGTTTACAGTGGCGGCTGGGATGTGAGAATATTACCTTGGCATTGGCAAAAAAACATTGATTATTCATTGTTGAACTTTAAAAATTGAATTCATTAAATGGCTAAATATCATTTGGGCAGCAGTAAAAAGACTAGTATATTAACATAATTTATTAGTCTTAGTTATTTTTAATAGTTATTTTTTTGACATGGAAAGGAAATGAATTTAATTTTAATATAATCAATATAATTGTGTATGTATGTGCGTATTTTGTGTAAATTGGACTGTTATATTATGGGAATCATTTCCTGAAAATAACGATTATATATTATTAACAGAATGGCGAATTAAGCTACTTAGCTGCAACATGGTAATATCAAGGATCAGTCCCCAGTTTCGTGTACCTCCCTGTACAGGGATTAACTTTCTCAAGTCCCAAGATATCGACGGTGAAGTGCCAATACCTTCTTACTGACATTTTTCGAGAAAATGATTTTTTCGCGCTTTTAATTTTAATGTGTGTTTGCGCATGTTTTAATGAAACCTCCAAAGCAGGTATTTAGTTGCAACTGTATCAAATTAAATTATAGAAACACCTTACTAAACCAACGTGTCAATTTATAGTTTTACCTCCTAACGTTTTTGGGATACGAAATTTTCGACTTCGCCGTTGATATATGATGCTTAGAAGCCTTTTCTGGTGATTTGCTTTTTTTGATGATTGAGGCCTGTATGATTGAGCTATTGGTATGTGCCTGTATTCGGTTTTTCAGTTTTTATTTTGTGATCTATTTCTTGTCTTGATATTTTTCAGCTGTAGAATCTTGTGTATTTCAGCGGTTTTAATAAATCAATAAATATTTTTTGATAGTTCTGGTTATTTTGAAATTGCTGCAAAATTTCTACATGTTTACATTTTCTAAAACTATTTTACCATGTTGTTATGTAAGTACCGATATTCTAGCAAATAAATATTTTTTGAAATGAAATTTATTTTCTAGAATATCGGTACAACTAATCGCTAGGACTCGCTTATCAGTCCATATTCGAGTTATCAGTTATCAGTCCTGCAAATATTTCTAGAACATGTATTATAATAATAATATCATTCAAGTGTTAGTCATTACTTCATTAGTCATACACACACGTGGTCAAATTATCAGACAATAAGGGTTGGCCGGTATAAAATGGCATAGGGCGGTCAAAACGACTAGTCCGCCCCTGCACTAGAGATGAGATATACTAAGTAAAATGCGTACTGAGTCTTAGGCTGACTTCACACATATTAATAAATAATACCAATACTTGTTACGGTTTTTACTCAACATTTTCCAATACACTCGTATCGAATCGTAAATATCGTTACGTGAAAACCTATATCGAGTAAAAGTATCGATACTTTAATGCTATCGTTTCATCCCTAGACAAAACAGTTTCGTTCTAGGTGTGCGACGTGTCTTAGACAAAACAGTTTCGTTTTAGTTTTGAGACAGACTTGTCTATGTGAGACAAATCTGTCTAAAGACTTTCTTGTCTCAAGTGTGCGCTCAGCCTTAGAAATACGCGTCCGCCGAAATACTTATCCCAAAAACTAAAGAATTTAGGCATCTCGAGTTTTTTTGACGTTTCCTTATCTAGCGAGTCCTATCTACATATAAGTAATATCGAGACGATCAAGTAATGGAGTATTTTCGCTTTAACAGGCTTAGGACTGACAGATTTTCTGTAGTAAAATATAGAAAACTTATATTAAAGAAAATCTGGCGTATTTAGAAGGTTACAATTAGTTTTATTTTCTATTTTTGTTGTTTTCTTTTTTAAACAGTCCAGCACATTTCTTACTCCTAATCGTGTTCATCGACTAGATAGCCTATCAAGTATTTACGTGTCAGACGCCATACGCTTAAATACTCGAGATGCGTTTATGTGGTGCGCACGGAATAAGTCTGTGCGCGGCCAGCCACAGACCTATTCCAAAAACCAGTTCCAGTATATATGTTTCATCTCTACAGTCTGAACCCACCTCGACGTATAAAAATAAAATTGTTTGATTGCAGATACAATGGAATGCCAATTGGATGTAGTGACGATGAATTTCCGTGGGCAAAGAATACCCCTTCACCATTAGATAGCAAATTTCTCTATGGTGAGCTTTTTATTATAATTGACCTTCCTTCGACAGACATAGACGGACAATAAACGAATCCAATAAGGGGTCCGTTTTTAGAGTTCCGAATCTCAAAAGGAAAAAATGGAACCCTTATAGGATCACTTTGTTGTCCGTCTGTCTGTCTGTCAAGACCCCTTTATCGCGAGAACGCGTGGAAGTATCGAGTTGAAATTTAAACCATATACTCAGGTCTGCGGTCCCTTGAATCTGTGAAAAAAATCAATGAAATAAGTTATTGAAAAAAAGAAGACACGGCCGTTTATGTCGCAAAAAACGTATATTTCGACATTCTCAAGGGAATCAAAATTCATAGGGTTTTAAAAATATATATATTTAAAATAATTATTTTTTCAGTGTGTCATGCAGAAATGAACGCAATTTTGAACAAGAACTCGGCCGATGTGAAGGACTGTTCTATGTACGTTGGTTTGTTTCCATGTAATGAGTGTGCGAAGATGATTATCCAGGCAGGAATCAGCAAGATATATTACTTGTCCGACGTAAAAGGAGACCGGCCGATTTATGTTGCCTCGAAAAGGATGTTTGATGCAGCTGGAGTCGAATATAAGTAGGTATTTTGGAATATTCGTCAACTTGACAAATGTAGGAAATGGGTCGCATTTTTTTTTCACAGCTATCGCCCAACGCCGTCTAGTCTCAAGCTAAGCTGAGCTTGTGTTATGAGTACTAGACAACTGATAAACATACTTATTTTATAAACATACATATTATAGATAAATTACACCCAAACACAGAACAAATGATCGTGCTCATCACACAAACATTTGTCCTGGATGGGAATCGAGCCCACGACATTTTTTTTTAGTACGCGAATGAAGGAAGCGCGAATAAGGAGTTTTTACTGTACTGAATTAATTGTAATCGTTTACGTATCGATGTGTGTTACACCCTGTATAACATTTCTTTTTTGTTTTTTTTTTTTCAGGCAATACGTACCAAAGCGAAGTAAAATAGAAATAAATTTTAAAGTCGACTAGGACGCTATGAGTCCTTATAAATAATAATACTTACATATCATTTATATGTGTCCTATAAATATTAATTATGAATTTTTATATTACATGTGATATTATAATGCAATACATATATTTAAGCTTGACAAGTTTACCGTGAGTTTGTAAATTAATCAGAAATTTAAATAAATTTCGTAAAATAATATGTTATTTAGTTTATTTATTCTATCCACCACTTGCTTCCAATCCTTTTTCCTCAACGAACTCGACTGGTTAAAAATGACGAGTGCTTTATGTGGATTATGGCTAAGTCATCGAGGAGAATTATGTATCTTTATTTAATTACTTTTAACATCCAGAAGATGGTCCAGTGCAAACAAACCAATTACAGGTGTGCACATCATTCACAATGGCGACATTGATAGTATTTATTATTTTATTTCGATAGACTACTTTACGTCCGTAAGTGTGTTCGTGACATCATAGTGGGCCCTAACAGAATACCAGCGCATATGCATATGCTGAGTTAGGCGCCTTTTTGGCCTCGCACTGATTGTGTATTTTTAGTTTATACGATTGTGTGAGTTACGAATAAACGTTTTTTCTTTCTTTCTTATTATTATTACAATAAATTAACCTGTATCGCATTCGCATCACAAGTGCGTTACAAATGACACAAGGCGCATCACAGCGTCATCTTCGTCCGTCACACGCGATATTCTTCTTTAATCCACATAATAATTTTAAGTAATCTGTGACTCAATTAATCTGTGACTCAATCAATCTTAAAATGGTAACATTGAGAATCATCGATAAATAATTTGTCGACTTTCTTTTGAAATTGTCACAGCACTTCGGCACTAGGTAAAAATACCTACAGATAGAAAGGGAAAGACTTATCTAATATTCTAGTGAAAGTAAGGGACTTTTAAAAAAGACATCAACGCGAGTTATATAAGCGTAACCTCGATTGTATACACTTATCAAGGCTATTAGACCTTCACTGTTAATTTGGCAATAAATATGATAGCAAGTACACTTTCCTGGTATCATAAAGATTTGGAATGGGAAATGGAAAGACTTGGAATGAGCACCCTTTGTAACACAATAGCATTTAAGATTCTTATGACGCAATAAAGTTAGTCTAAATCCGCTCTTCAACCTGAACACTTGTCTTTTTAAAAAGCCACCGGGTTCCCAGCTAACGGTGGGAGGAGTCCACATCGACGCCGGGTCAACGATGAAGTACCTGGGACTCGTTCTCGACAGCCAATGGGATTTCGAGGAGCACTTCCGACGTCTGGCTCCCAAACTAAATCAGACTGGGGCTGCCCTCGGGCGGCTCCTGCCCAACCTTGGGGGTCCAGACGCCTCCTGCCGGAGGCTCTACGCGTGGATCGTTCGGTCAATGGCCCTTTATGGCGCACCGGTGTGGGCGCCGGCGCTGCGGAGGCAGCCAACGACCCGGCTGAACGCATGCCAGAGGGTCATGGCCATACGGATGGTGCGAGGATTCCGGACGATTTCCCGCGAAGCGGCGAGCCTCCTTGCTGGCCAGCCACCATGGGAGCTGGAGGCAACAGTCCTTGCACACATGCACGATCTGCGCATGGAGATGCAACGCCGGAGCGAAACTCCGCTGCCGCGACAAGTCGCAGCATGGCGGACAGAGCTCCGGCGAGTTCTCATGGACCTGGTTCTCGCGACCCAGTGCTAGGCACGCCATTAATGCTAGCAAAGGAGGCGGCCGATCGCGTGAGGCAACGGTCCTTACACTCCAACCGCCGCCGCCGGGATTCCGATCCCGACTTCCGGCCACCGTAGGTGCGGGCTTGCGGACGGCGAACAGTGGGTGGATGATCAAGGAGATGTCAGCAAATCGTAGGGGCCCAGCAGGGTCGAAGCCTACTGGGGCCACGGGTAGTGTGAAAGCGAAACCCGGGGCCCTGGGACGAAGGCAACGAAGGAACAGGAGTGGGTTTTTAGTCAGTAAAAGTCTGACAATTTCTCTCGCTCCGCCCAAGAGCGAGATTTGTCATAAGATGATTTTCCCTCATAATAAAAAAAAAATAAAAATAAAAAAACTTTCAGCATGACTCCCGAACTTACCGGACATGGTAAGTTCGGGAGGTTCCTGCACCGAATTCGTGCGGAAGAAACGCCTGGGTGCCGCTATTATGAGAACCGTCCGGAGGACACGGTGGAGCATACGGTAGAGAGTCCAAGCATGTTTGCGGCGATCCTATTAGTATGTTTTATATGGACGGTGTTCTTCATGAAACCGCGAACACCAAAAAACTTTTCACTGCTTCACAATCGACCACTTCCAACGACGCCGCCATGGCTATTAAAAGAGTTCACGACTCTTGTGCGCAAACTCGATTCAAACTATTTTCGCGTTCGCGTTCGAAAATGCCGTCCATACGAACAAACCAAATGTTCAAGTTTAGTGTTGGCTATGTCTGTTTCGTACGTGTGTACACGGCTTAATATGTATTACTCGCTGTTTCCCGCGAATTCACCCACGTCTTTAATTACTACTTCACTCTTATAGATATAATAAGAATAGAACTAAGGTGACGAATCTAGAAGATTGTATACAAGTAAATAAAACAGACATGTAAATAAATTTGTAAAATAAAATTTTATTAGTTTATGTACAAGATGACACGGGTACTCCGATCACACAACTCGAATACAATAAAATCAACATAGTGATTTATTAGTAACTTAATTGAACATATTTTGTGTAAAACAATTTGACTACGTCCACTGAATCAAACAAAATGGAGAAATAAATAAATGTATGTTAAAAAGGAATTATTCTAATCTTGCCTACGTCATGCGTAGGAGCAATTCAAGCCAGCTCACAATTGGAACAAAAGGTTCCCCGATATAACATACCTTAGAAACATTTGTTTAATTCAGTGAATGCCGTCTTAGAAATCAACTGTTCTTGTGTGTTGTACAACACAACAAAAGTGTATGCAATTGTTACAATTTGGAGTATTCAATTATATAATTATTGTCCAAATTTTACACATATCTACAGAAAGAAAAAAAAACGAAATCCAACAAAAGTGTTAACATTTGAGTCTATGTTTACCATTCGTACATTAACCTTAGCGCCGCATGCAGTCAATCAGTTTCAAGTCGACAAGACCTCAGAACTAACGATATTGTACAGTACAAACTTAAAAGTAAGAATTATTTACAAGCCTGCCCCCCGCCGAGGCCATTGCTCAGTTTGCCACACAACATTATATTTTACACGTGAAAAACCAGTCGTTATTTGAAATGTTATCCTAATAGCTATTCTGTTACGTGAATATTGTTTGAACACTTGAGGCCACAGGATGCTACTTCGCCATCGGATGTTTAGCCTCTAGACACCTAAACTTAGATATATGCCTGTCCTGCCGATTGATTGACAGAACAAGACTAGAGTAAAGTTAGTTCCTAAAGTGTAGAATTACTGCGTCTTGGTCGAAACTACATCTGACGTAACATATTATTGTGTAGTCAGAGTTGTTGAGAGAAATCCATCGCCCTGTTATGCGTCTTGAGGCTGAATACAGTGTATTTTTGTGTCAAATTGTTTCAATAAATAAGATTTCATTGTAGAAATTGCTATGGCGTGTCGTTACAAACTTGGCAGTAAGAGAATCACAGGACTAGACATAACTGATGACATTTGTTCGTCATAAGACACTACAAGAAGAAATAATTTGTTACGTTCATCAACGTAATCCATAACAGTTAAGATGCAATAAAAAAAAAAATAGATAAGATTACTAAGAATTTTGACATAAATTATAATTTATTGTAGAACAACTTCGATGCTGGATTGGTATGGAAATAGAAATATAATATTCTCCTCAAATGCGAACACTTCCTTCAAGATGGGTGTGAGATTGCTGAAAGCAGTTTTGTTACGGGGCAACAAGGACATAAGAAACAATGTCTTACAAACTAAAAATATAAAGGAACATGTTTTCACATTTTTCATTGCAAATCGAGACTCTGAGTCATAATTAAACAAACTACCCTACGTCTTTATGATACAACTGTCGTTAGACATTAAGATTCCCTCAGTTACCATTTTTTTTTTACAACCTAGAATTCAGATAAGTAATTAAGTATGATCAATCGCCGCTAATCTATTTTGTTATAAAATTCTACGTAAATTCCAAAAGGAACGGAAAATGTCTATAACAACTATTTTTATTTTTGGACAACCTGTGGTTTATCAATTTTTTAAACATGAATCTGCCGCAGAAACTTCTCGATAACTTTTTGAATCCCATTCAAGTTTTCCAGTCACTAAAATGTGAATTTACGTCAAAATTCCAAGGATGTCATAAATGCACTCAATGAAACTCATAACTTTTCATCGTTAGGTGATTATTCCACCGCCGACGATTACCGAAGAGCGAATAAATTAGACTAAGCTACTAGAAACGAATGAACAAGCTGCGAATGTGCTTTTTATAAGCGAGTTTTGCTTTGATAGTTCATATCGCTGCGACAAATTAGTTCTCGCTGGCTGTTCTGAACTGCGATCAGTTTTAAATACATACAACATGTAACATAATAAACGCACATGCTGAAAGTTTTTTTTAATAAGTATATTTTATTTATCCTAATCAATAATTATTTTAGAGTGAAAAGTTATCATTTTGATAATTCTTGATTACTACACAAACTCGTTTGTGTGTGCGTAGATACACCGATGCGCTACCAATGTGGTGCGTCGATGTCTACTGGTTTCATCCTCATATTATTTCAGCCGAGCGACGTCCACTGTTGAACATAGGCCTCCCCCAAGTGTCGGCACAACGAATGGTCCTGTGCGTCTCGCATCCACCGCATTTACAGTTTTATTTACCTACAATTAGGATAAATAATTTCTTTAAAAAAATACCTCGGTACATTTAAGTAAAATTTCAATCCTTAAATTATGATTGTAAACTAATATTCTACTTTATATTGGGGTGTATATGGCACACCCTTATTATCCCAATTAGATATATGTTGTATAACTCTTTTATTGGCACGGAATCTACATCCATGTACGTTTCTTGAGTGAGCAAATAGCCGATAGCTAGTCGGTTCTTCGTCGGCAGTGGGATAGGTGCCTAAAAAGCAAGCGATTTGCGGCAATACTGAAGTTAGGGAGTCCTAAAAAAAAAAAACGATGATGCTATTTATGGTGTTAAAAAATTAGCTTAAGGAATTTCGAGGGGGCATTGTACTCCTCATTATGAACAACTTTTACTATGGGACCAAACCTGAAATCGCGAAAAAAAATCAGCTGCTCCATACATTTTGACGAGTTATGCGAACATAAACATAGGGAACAGCTGATTTTTCAGGTTTGGTCCCATTGTAAAAGTTGTTCATAATGAGGAGTACAATGTCCCCTCAAAATTCTTAAAGTTAATTTTTTAACACCATAAATAGCATCATCGTTTTTTTTTTTTTAAATTAAACTGTTTTTAGTCAAGTTAAAACATTAAAAGAAAATGTTTTATACTTGAGTTATGGTGTAAAAATGTCACACTTATGTATGTACTCATACATAAGACATTATAAGTGGTTGCATTAAGATGTAGGTAGCGAAGCAATTCCTGGATCGTATGTCAGTGCATATATATATACAATTTCAAAATAACTAAAGTAGAAAACAGTGTTATAAAGCAAAAGAAAACCGAAAATAATTCGGACGAATTCTTTGTGAC
The DNA here is from genome assembly GCA_949316375.1 of Mythimna vitellina. Classification (NCBI taxonomy): domain Eukaryota; kingdom Metazoa; phylum Arthropoda; class Insecta; order Lepidoptera; family Noctuidae; genus Mythimna; species Mythimna vitellina. The sequence goes on along the minus strand of OX438702.1, from coordinate 14,364,745 downwards.
ATTAATTTAGTTGATAAGATACGCTCCGGACAGAAACCAACTTCGAGGCACCTAACGTAACTAGGTAATGTATAATTAAACTCTGTCATAAATAACGTTCAGAGAAACTAGTGCTGAATGGTAAACCAACCATCCAAGGAATTCGAATACAATCAATTTAGTTTTTATAACAAGCATTTATTATATAAAAACAAGTGTCTAAGCCTATACTAAACCAAACTTTAGTGCTACTGAATACATCTGGAGGGTTAATAATCAAGAACAAAATTGATTTTGTTAAAACTTTCTGATATTCCGAATAGTTCGCCTCATACTAATTTTTATGATAATTTTATAAATTTGGTTATCTCAAGTACTTATAAAAAGTTTTGACTTCAGCGACATTGGTCAATTAAAATGGTCTATACAATTCGTAATAAGTAAATCCAATATTCATCTAATGTGTCTTCAAAATTCCGCTGAGAATGATCAGATCTCGAGTGAGTCCGCACTAATTATTGAGTTATATTATTATTGCTTACAATCTCTGCACCTTTAGTATATAGAATTTCATAAGCGTTTAAAAGTGTGTGGGCTTAAATTCTAATTTGTGGGTAAGACCTATAAATTAGGCTTCACTCAAAAAATATTCGCAGTTTCTCGGTTTGTAACTTGTAAATGAGTATAATCAAGACGAATGACTGCGTAGAGTTCATTATTAAACCTATCATTAAATAATAATTACACGCGAGTTTATATTTATTCATTTTCAGCGGAACAGCGGGGTTGTCAGCTTAGACTTTGGTCTATAGAGTGTTTCACCTCGCCATTAGTTTCGGGACAGAAACTATCGAATGCGTAGAGGGTAGGTGTGTAATTTTAGACCGTTTTCGTGGCGGGAGTGTGTCGCGTCGTGTTCAGTTGTTGACGGCGATCTCTGTGTGCTGCAGCGGCGCGTCGGCGGCGCGCTCCGCCGGCTCGCCCAGCTCGGCCGGCTCGCCCAGCTCCGCCGCCGGCTTGAACGCGATGGCGTACGGGAACTTGCTGCGGCACGCTGCGATGTATTGCTCTATCTCCTTCTCGCACGCCCCGAAGTCGCCTTCCCGCAGACTGTCTAACACATCCACGCAACCCTGCAACGAAGACAACAGTAATCATAAGATTACATTATCAGTAATGATCCCATTGCTGAGATGCTGGCCTTCTGTCCTAGAAAGGAAGTGGACCTTAACTCACCACGCAGACCCAGTGCGGGTTGGTGGATGTCACATGTCTTAGAATTTTTGGTCCTAGGACATGCCGGTTGTTTCCTTACGATGTTTTCTTTCACCGTTTTTAGATCTGCAGAGGTGATGAAATAAATTTCACAAATTAATGCGCCTGGCTGGGTTTGAACCCGCGACCTACAACTCGTAAGTCGAGACCATTACCACTGGATCATCATTTCAAGATAACATTAAAACCATTACTTTCAAACCTGATGGGTTGAACAGTTTTTGAAAAGTTGTACAAAATAATTTCTGAACTAAATTTGTAATTCAACCTTATATTTATGTAAAAACCATATTTTTAAAACTTTATTTACATTTTTTATTATCCTGAACGTTACTTCTTTCAAATAAAAAAAAGAATTATTAAAATCGGTTCACGCAATCCAAAATTACCAACAAAAACTTAATAAACTAGTGCGCCTGGCCATCAATGATTGCATCTCCGCTTACCATCAGGTGGGATCGCAGTCAAGCACTGGTTTATATCAATTAAAAAAAAAAAAAAAAAACCCAACATAATAATAACCCATCTAGTTTGTATGAATTAGTAACCCAATTTCCCGAGAGATGGCGCTGTACTTTGGGCTACTTGGCGCAGTTAAGATTTTTCCTGAGTTGATGGGTCGAGACGGGTATGAGCTATTATATTGTCGAATTGTTCGGTTGGTCTCGTTGGCATTGGTGGTATTTGTTCTTTCTCGTTGTCTGTCGTTCATTAACTCTAAGTCCCCACTTATTGTGACGGAGGGGAAACTACAGAACCCTTCACAGAGTGGCCCGACACGCTCTTGGCCGGTTTTTTTTTATTATTATTAATAGGCTCGCGTTTGACCACTATCTCACCTGATGGTAAGAAATGCCGACGATGGAGCACGCTTGCATCGAAGTAACCTATTCACTCTCGACTTAAAGACCCCTAGATTGTAGCTATCAGGAAACACACATTCTGGCAGGGAATTCCACTCCTTAGCTATACGCATTATGAATGTGTTCCCAAAACGCATTGTACGTATACGTGTACACGTACATGTACCGATGGCGCCATACGCCTAGTGGTCCGATGATGGAACGGACTTGGTGGAATATTAAATTGTGCAATTCCAACGCAAACTCCCCGAAATATAATCGATAGAAAACCTGGCCTGTCAGCAACTCAGCGTCGATGCTCAAGGCTTTGGAGTTTTGACCCGACAAGAGCATCATCACCGATGATCCTCTTGGCTCGCTTCTCAATCGACTCCAGGGCATCAAGCTGGTATTTGGCAGACCCATCCCAAAGATGAGAGCAGTATTCCATACGCGATCGAACTTGCACTTGATAAAGATTGAGCAGCTGTTCCGGCGTGAAGTACCGTCTCACCTTAGCTAACATCCCCAATTTTTTGGCAGCATGTTGAGCTTTTGCCTCGATATAAGAGCCGAAATTAAGGGTAGACGACAACGTCAACGACTTGACGGAAAAAGTAACTCGAATTGATTCGTTTATGGTTTGAATCGAATAATTCGATTAATAATAACTCCATTGTATCAATCGCTAACGCATTGACTTCTATTATAAGGACAGGACGGAACACGCGTTTCACAGATGCCTCAACATCTATTGAGGCGTTCGTAAACCAAATGTGACTCAATTTATTGTCCCAAGAAGTAGTAGATTTATTTTATTCAGTTCAAGATAAAAAATTGTCAAGTAAAGGAAAAAGGATGCAAATAGTAACGTCTGACGTCACTCACTATTAAGCAACGAGCGTAAAAAAAAAGATAGCGAGAGGTTCCCATCACGCACCCATTCTACCTCATATTGATATTTGAACTGCTAATTGCTGCTTAATTATCTGACAAATTTTGAAGGTGTTTTTATACAAAGATGTAATAAACACAGGCTAATACCCTATTGGATCCGACAGAGGACGGAAGCGAAAACTCGCCACGCTGTCGGTTATCTTCGAGGGTGGATATCAAACCAACTGATCGCGACCGCTTCACTTCGCTCATCGCCGCATCGCACCCACGTGCAGTTGGTCACGTAAGCCACCGCGATAGAGTCAATTATTTGTTCCATTCGCACCGCACCGCTTCGCAATTGCGATCACGCTAATTCGCCTACGTAGGACACTGCGCTAGAGCAGGCGATAGGCTCCAAGATTGAGCTGCGAGAGACCACTTATAATAAATGTACCTGTATGGAGGTGTCGGGGTAGTCCAGCGCGGTGGCCTGCGCGAGCGCGTGCGGCGTCCGCGCGGGCAGCAGGCGGCACAGCGCGCGCGCGCCCCACAGCGCGTTGGCTTGCGTCTTCTGTGCCGACCTGATGAACTCCTCCGCCATCTGGACCGCGCTGCGACCGCGCACCATCTGCAATTACAACATTTATTTCTATTAGAGAAAGACCGACTACCCTCTAGTCGGGAAAGCCGACTATATACACACATTTATTAATACATCGGCGAATAGTCAACCATTTGTGTGTCTATATTACATTCAAAATTCGAAGTAATTAACAAATTATGGAACAATAATTACTGTGCCCCATAAACCAAACAACTCTATTGCGGACTGATATCGGCGAGCTTCGTTTGACTTTGAATACCGTCCACGAGCCCCTTTAACATAATAACATGTTTTGAATAGTTATTTTTTGTTGATTTATAAGACAATTTTAGTCATGACATGACTAAAATTGTTTTCCCAACTAATTCCATACGACTATGTTATACGACAAAATACGAATTGACTATCTTCCTACGTACACAACTTTTAGGTTGTTTATGAAAGACCTATTCACTGATATGCAACTCAATACGGTACGGAAAGGGGGTTGAGTGACAAAGACATACCGGTTCAATCTCTTTGGTGATGACAGCTGCGACGGAGGGATTGTAGCTGGCTAGGTTCTCGTCCAGCCACCGCTGGAACCGTATGAGGCAGTCGTGGAGGTGCGGGTGCGAGCTGTCCAATATGAACGCACGCTTTATGCTCTGCAGCATCAACAGAGGTTTGTCTGGAAAAATAGAGTTAAATATATATGATGAATAGCTGTCTTTTTGGGTTCCGTACCTTAAATGGAAAAAACAGAATCCTTGGAAGTGTTCAAGATAAAATTAAATAGCATATAGCATAGCACATTCGGCCTTATAATGTTCCCATGTTGGGTCTCAGGCCTCCTCTCTAGGAGGAGGTAAGGGCCGTAATCCACCACGCGGGCCCAGTGCGGGTTGGTGGATGTCACATGTCTTCGAATTTTTGGTTCTAGGACATGCCGGTTTCCTCAAGATGTTTTCCTTCACCGTTTTAAGAGCAGTGGTGATGAACTAAATTAGACAAAGCAATGCGCCTGGATGGGTTTGAACCCGCAACCTACAACTTGTAAGTCGGGGCCGTTACCACTCGGCCACCACTGCTTAAAATTAAATACTTTCATAAAAACCTTACCTTTTCTATAATATATTTCGAAGGCCATTAAATGTGTGTCTATCCTATCCGCGGCTAATGTTCTTAGTGGTAGTAGGAATTTGATAGCTTGCTCTAGTGGGTCTTCGGCCTGAAAATATCAAGATACACGTGAGAAATGATTTTATTTTGCAAATATGTTTAAAAAAAAAAAACTTTCACAAGTCCAATAAAAAAAAAAAGTCATGTTTTTTTAATCGTCATTTTAATCTAGATGAGGCCGGTGCTTGCTGACTACTCTGAGAAGAAACACCGAAACAAACTCAGGGGTCAAAGTCTCTTTTAAAGTCCATATAGTAATAAGTAATCGTCAAATCACATGAGAACCATACAGATTTGTCTGAGATGGTCTTTTGTAGAAAGAACCATACAGATTTGAGTGGACCTGCCCAGTCAGTGCAAGCATTTGTCAGTATTCGCAAAGCTCAAATCAAGACTACTAGAGCTCAACGACTTGACGAACAATACCAAGGAAAGGACATTTGGGTAGGCCGCAGTAAAAACTCAAATTGTCAGACATACGTTAAAATTACTGAAAAGCAAAAAAAAAACAATCAACATAGTCCTCACGTTCACAACAGTATCATCAGTAAAACACATCAGTATTAAAAGGTAATTTAGGATAAGTACGCGGTTTCCTTTTACGTGTTATCTTAATCACCATTTTGTATTTTGGATTTAGAACCAGTTCTTAGCATCACACAGGACATGGACCTAAACGTAAATTGCAAAGGTGGACTGTACAACGTGATACATAGTTTGAGTATTAACACACGCTTGATCTAGGTATGGCGGACCAAATCCGTTCTCTCAACTGACGACCGGATTGGACATTTTTTTGTGTATAGGTTTTGTGTATTAGGCACGGATCTTGAGCGCTGACTTCTACCGGTCTACTTGCACAGAAGCACGCAGAAGTGAAATATCGGGTCTCTTTAGTGGTATGAAAAGAGACGCGGGGGCGAGAAGTGCAATCCTGGTACAGTGATTGGCTAGCCGATATTGCACGATGTGAAAACGATCCCGGCTCTTTTGCTGAGCGCTCAAGATTCGTGCCGCTATCTGTACTACGTCAGGTACACTCTACAGTCCACTAGCGGAACTAGACAGATTCAAATAATAATAATAATGAACGTCGCCAGACTACTCTGCAGACAGACCAATTTATACCGCGAACATCGAAGAACTGGAACAATTTACCTACTGCGGTCTTCCCGTCCTATCATGATTTGGATGTCTTCAAGGCTACAGTGAATAAGCTCCTCATAATGCGCCTCACCATTAACGATTGCATTACTGCTCACGATCAGGTGGGATAGCAGTCAAGCACTAGTTTATATGCTTTCACACAGTTTATCGAATCTAGATCACCACAGTTCTATCGCAAAGGCATAAATGACCTTCCTATTAGATGGCAGCAATGTATGGATAATAATGGTAATTATTTTGATTAAATAAATAGTTAAATAAAAAAAACTAATTTCAATTTTTCAGTACTAATCGGCAATTTCATACTTCACTACTGGGGCCACGGGTAGTGTGAAAGCGAAACCCGGGGCCCTGGGACGAAGGCAACGAAGGAACGGGAGTGGGTTTATAGTCAGTAAAAGTCTGACTCTATCTCCCGTTCCGCCCAAGAGCGGGGATATCATAAAATGATTTTCCCACCCAATAATAAAAAAAAACCCTAATACTAAATATTTTAGGAAATAAAAGCGTGATGAAAACATCTACAACGTCTTCATGTCGTGAGAGATTTTCGTAAGTGTTAACATTGATGTGGGGTTGACCTGACAATATACGTCTTAACTTACCCCTTCAGGATGTTATATTAAAAAAAAAAATTGATTAAAGTTACTTTTTGATACAAACAATAAACAAAATCACTTAAGAATTCTTAAAATCAAAACTATCCACATTATTTACTTCAGCAAATAATCTTCAGATAAGTTAATTGTGCGAAATTTGGCACGTCTGCAATAATTAGTTGTGATCATACAAAAATTGTCAAACAATTCGACGCGATTTGTTGCAAATTATATTAAAGTTATATAGGTTTATGGGATTACCATATTGCGGACTAATCTCGCATGCATCCATTGAAAAGGAAAGTTCCTTCGACCAGGCGGGAGCTAAGTCCGGTCTAGGCAGTGCCGGATTAAGCAGGCGTGGGGCCTTTATGGCAAATTCTACCAAGTGGCCCCCTAAATTTTTATAAATGACAACGAATTAAAACTTCTCAATTTTATTTTCAAACGGGCTCGGGGCCCTTAGGTAGCCGATGGGTCCATGGGTAGTAAATATCATCTTTATAGAAAATCCGAAAGTGGTCAGAATTAATATGGCATCGATATTTTTGCTTTTCAACGTCGAAGCGGTGCCCACCCCAATGCACGGGACCCGTAGCATTTGCTACTCTTGCTACGTTGCTAATCCGCCACAGGGTCTAAGCAACTGCCCGACAGTTGTTTCCGGACATATCATCTTTATAGAAAATCCGAAACTGGTCAGAATTAATATGGCATCGATATCTTTGTTTTGCCACGTTGAAACGGTGCCCACTCCAATGCACGGGGCCCGTAGCATTTGCTACTCTTGCTACATGGCTAATCCGCCACTGGGTCTAGGCAACTGCCCGAAAGTTGTTTCCGGACTGTTGTATTATGTTCTAAACGCGCGAAGAACTCCGATGACGCGATGTAGCGTCAGCGTCTAGCGTCTTTAGTTACTATGTGGCGCCATTGATGCCGCTACAATTGCGTAGAAAAATAAAGACATCATTAATTTCATAGCAGTTTATTTTCTTGGTCATGCCGAAAACTTTTCAATCCAGTCTCGTATCATAAGGCATGTCTCAGACCTCACGACTTCCACAAGTAACATGTCAATTCTACAACAATAGGACACTTCTCATTGTCAAACAACTAGTTGAACAGCGGGCCAATCGCGCTAATTTCAAACGTTTGCAAACGTTTACGACAACGTTGTGGTTCGATTGCGGCTGTGGTTAAGTTTCGATTCAGCTATTCGGATTTTGGTATTGCGCTGTAAGTTCAAACGCTAACCAAAGTTGGAACGTTGCGTAACGTCAATCGTTAGTGATGCCCTTTTAGTTTGTGAATATCCGAGCGTTTAGTAATAAATTTACACGAGTGCACCTCTAGTTTCGACAGCTGAAAGCGCGGAATGCACTTGAACTTTTGAAGAGGTAAGCGAGATTTTACGTAAATAAATATTCTAAGATTTATGAACCACTTATAAACTTGGACAGCCACTTTCATTGAAAGTGGTAATATCCTCAGTCGTGATTGTTTCATTGAAATGGAAGAGCGTCGCAGATGCACGACGGTCCGGCAAATGGAGCTGATGGTGCAGTATCTAGAAGAGCATCAAGACCTTGCTCTTGGACGAGTTAGGTCCAAAGAGGCTCGTCTAGTTGCAGCACGCTTGTGGAATGAGTGTGCCCTAAGTCTCAATGTGGAAGGACCTGCGCGAACAGGGAAAGAATGGTCCAAGGTGAGAATCATCGAGGCAGATAAAAGTGGATGTAATACGCCGATGGTTGCTAACTAAAATAATTGTATATTGTTTTTTTTTTAGGTATGGAATGACTACAAGTGCCGTGTTAGGGCAAAGTTAATTAGCATAAATGCTAACCAACGAGCTACTGGTGGTGGGCCTAGTAATGCACCTACTTTGACACCATTAGAAGAAAGGACAGCCAATATCTTAGGCAGGGATGTTGGCCCACTAGCTGATGTTCGGCAGGACCAATTTGCCTCAAATGATGTAAGTTATATCTTTATCTATTTCCAAATCCATTTTTGTAAACCATTGTTTTATCATGCTTAATTTTACTAACAATGCTACTAAATAATACTATGCATTATATAGGGTGACGGTACAGTGACAGCAGAAGTGGTTGATGAACTGCAACAAGACACTGAAGCATCATCAGCAATGTAAGTTATATCTCTTGCGAAAATAATGTTTATGCTGCTTAATATTAGCAATATATATGTTTTATTAATATTATATTGAATAACATTATGTTTACTTTATTACAGTTTAACTGACCACCCCCCGTACATGCTATCTGCAACTTCACCAGTTCATGTGCAGATGCTGCCTGTGTCTCCTGTTCCCAGCCTAGTGAGAGATACAGGCTCATTACAAAACTCTCCAAGGCACAGTGCAGGTTGGTTCAACAAAATTGCTTAAGAGCTAATAAAAGAGAGTACTATCATGTTAAGTTAATTTTAAATTGCTACTTTCAGAAAGAGTCCGAAGGGTGCGAGAGCCTCCTCGGCGGCGAGGTGTAGAGCGTGCGTCACGCCAGGCCCCAACACAAATGACTAGACAATGTAAGTTGAATTCTAAAGTTATTTTTGAAATCTTAATGCCATTCTTTAATATACAAAATGTTATTTATCATTTCAGCAGCCAGAAGTGCATTAGATGAGTCGAGAGCAGCAATCATTCATATTGAGGAGATGCGGGCAGAGGCTGATCTACAATATTCACAAGCATTCCACAATTTTTCGGAGTCATTCAGACTAATTGCTGAAAGCATTAGCCGATTTAGCCAACAGGTAAAATAAATATATTTTTTAATATAAAGAATATTTGGTTTTAATTTTATTAGTATTAAGCACAAAAATGTAGAGATATAGTTTTACTGGACCAATCTTGATATGGTTTTCTGCTATTTCATGTGTCAACATGGGCTGGTTTTATGATATTAAGTAAATGAAATAACGACTTACTAAGCATTATTTGTCAGGAACATCATAATAATAACACTTTTATTTTGTTTCAGTATGGCCAGCAAAACCACCCAGATTAAGATTACTATTAGTTATTATATAGTTAAATAAGTTTTGTTTTATATGTATTAGTTTATTATTGTTGTAAGATTATTTTATGTATTTTTTCAGATGCCTGAAAATAAATGTTTATTTATTAATATTATATTCTTGATTGTATTTTATTTACTAAATAGAATTATATTAAACCGTAATTTATTTTGTTTGGTTCTTCTGAATTTGAAAATTAGCAGTAGACCCCTTTGCCTTATCTCCATCACTTGCATCTGATTAAAACTATGTTGTGATAATGTTTACATTTGACCATACTTATTTAATTAAAATGACGAGGCGTTAGAAATATAAATAGCCTTTATTCACAAATAGTCTTATTATTTATATAATATTTACTAAGAATACTTACATAAAACACTTAAGAACTAATCAAAAAACTTAAAATTACAATTAGACTAGTATGAAAAGTTGAAATAATTAGGATAATTGGTTTCTCCTATTAGTCCATAAACGTTGAATGAGCGCCCGCTGTCGTGCGCGGCCAAGCTCCAACTCGCTAAGAGCATGAGCGCCGCGTCGCCGCTCTTGCCTGGCACTATGACCGGCGCCCTCTGTCAGCTGGCGCTCACGAGCTGCTTCTTCTGCTGTTAGCGGAGTGTAGGGGATATGAGCCCTGTGTGCTATATTATGCAGAACACAGCATGCATTCACTATTCTTGCAGCAGTTACTGGAGTGTAATGCAGCTTTCTATCTACCAATAAGCACCTGCAAGGACAAACCCTTTTATTAATATTTAATTATTTCAAACACAAATGATTAATAATTATGTCAACTATTATAATAATGGTATGATATCCAAAGCATACCTAAAGCGAGCTTTTAAAACACCTATACAGCGCTCAACAACATTTCTGGCTGTCAAGTGCAAGTCTTGGTAATATTGTTCTGGAGTGTCTGGCCTTGGTTCTGAGATGGGTGTCATCATTGTTGGTCTCAAAGGGTACCCTGAGTCTCCTGCAATAACCAAAAATGAATTAAAGCGTCTTAAAAAAATAATTACACAATGTATCAGAAGATTGCAGCTTAAATTATACTCAAATTTAACATACCCAAAAGATGCAAATCTTCTCCATCATTAATGTGGAGTCTCTCTATATAACCATTCAATGGATGGTTGGCCCAAACAACACTATCATGTGTGGACCCAGGGTAACTCGCATCCACACATAATATATTTAAATTAGAATCACATATCTGAAAAAAAAAAAAACAATAATGATATGAACCAGCACAAAAGCAGCATGAAAGAACAAAATTATAATAATACAATTATACTCACTATCATAACATTTAATGAATGGTATCCTTTTCTATTAAAAAATCGTTCTTCATGTTTAGCAGGACATACAATTGCAACATGGGTTCCATCAATACAACCCAGAGCTGGCATTTTGAACTTGTGGTAAAAACTGAAAATAGTTATATAATATATATTATATGATTATGTACTTAAATACTTGAACATGGATTTACAATAGAATATATAAAACTAGCTTTCCCCTGTGGTTTAACCGGTCTTTGGTTACTGGTCTGCACCTGTGGGTCTTAGTGTGGTGTTCTTTAGCCTATGACACTCACAAATAATATAGCTTTCTATTGGTAAAAGAATTTTCAAAATCAGTATAGCTGATGCAGAGATTACCCCTTCAAAAACCTCACAAACTTTACCTCTTTATAATATTAAATATATAAAATGAAGACTAATCTCTTACTTACTGACTTACTCTCTGACTTACTCTCTTTTAACTTGTTCCCTCTCACATTGCTTGAATGGAAAAGCTATATATTTGTTCAATATTGCTGGATTGTTCAAGGCTGTTGTTACTTGCTGGATAGCTTTAGAAACACTGGCTTGGGAAATAAAATGGTTCCTGCTGTCTCCAACTATGGTCTGATAGGACCCAGAAGCATAAAAGGCCAATGCAACCAAAATCTAAAACAAATTCAGAGGTTATCTATTGACTGACCTATACAACTTAGTTGTCTAATTTGTGGTTATTTTTATAGAACAAAAAGGTTTATAATCAAAGTGATAATGCTGTATAAGACTTTATAAAGGAATCATCACAGCTCTGTCTTACCTTGGTTTCAACATCCAAAGCATCACAACGTAGGACGGGTGGCATATGAGGAGTCAGATTGGCAATTAATTCACGGGTTAATTCTTTCGTGAGTCTATATCTCTTCACAAACTGTCGATCACTGTATGAATCACATCTAAGTCTAGCTTTTAAGTTTTTCTTTTTGGTTTCGGCTCGAGCCACTGCTATATCGTATTCATAAGATTTCTCCAATAAATCTATATAGGCGTACATGGTAACGTTGTATTTTTTTTGCTAGATTTTTACTCAGAATCACTTCACAACAAAGAAAAAACACTCCAACGATGCACTAACGATCCTAAAAAAGTAGCGTCCTATCAACTTTAACGTTTGACAATGGTAACGTTCCAGCTACGATCGCGGTGCGTCTCAACTTGCTGTCAAATTTTTAGCGCGATACGAAACGGTCCAAAAGTTGAGATATGGTAGCGGTTCGGTTGAGATTTTGTTGAAAAAAAATAGCGCGATTGGGCTCCTGGTAGTGTGTAAAGTATTTTTAGCTTCGGTACTGTTATAAGCAAATTAATTGTGGCATTCTAATCGATCTATATTTGATATTTACTTCCCTAGGAAGTGAGTTTAGGATGTTGAAACAAACAATACGGTACGTTGTCGTGTTTATTACAAGAAATTGTTTCACAAATTGACTTGACTGTAATTTACAAGATAAAAATCAATAAACAGCCTTATCAAGGGCGTTCACCAATTTATGTGACACAATATTTATTTAATGAGTCAAGATAATATAAAATACACGTGTCAAAGTATAATTTGGTTCAGAATAACAGACGTTTTATACTCAATGACTGGGAGCGTCATGTGCTCCTTAGTAAATTCGTAAGTCCACCTGAGTATCACTCATAAGTGAGTCCATAGACTAATCGAGTTTCAAACACACAAAAAATACTTCGTGGATGAACAAAAAATCTTGCCTTTGAACCGCAACAGTCATGTTGAAAAAGCAAGATGTGTCCTGTACGCCACGGTCACGACTTCATGACAGACTTAAACGCTAATAAATCTTATAATTAAGTATTGTTACGCGGCAAAATGTCTTCGTCGCTTATACACTTGGATGGAATTTAAAAGCAGCGCGAGAATTTCGATTTCGGTCGTAGTTTCGGCAGGGAACCGAAACTAAACCGAAATTCGTTTTTATTGGCAAAACTCCACTGAAATCGAAACCGAACGTTCGGTCGGACACTACTTTTCAACTACTTTAACTCCTAAAAATTAAAATCATCAGTGGCCGCGTTAAATCAATGAAGCTCGTCTAATCCCCGAGGAACCATTGAAATGCTTGGGATCTAGTATCAAATTAATCAGAAAAGACCAATGCAAAAAGCCTAATTACTTATTCCATTATTTCAAGAAGGAGACCGAACAGAGCTAAGCCACTATTGGTTTACCTATGACCAAAAGGACGTTTACATCTGGAGTAAGCCCAGTAACCATGCACCACCGATTAAAATGAATTCATTAAACCCCAATCTCTCATTGTATTTTTATTGTGTCCTCTAATTACGGTATTCGAAAGGTTAAGGGAGGTCTCCACGGCGACTATTTGCAGCGTTTCAGTAATGATACAGTCGTGATAGTCGCAAATCCTATATATTTGTCTACGAAGCCATGATTTTACATCGATGCAGTTATCTATATGTCGGTGAAGTCCGGAAGCTTAAGAACGAATGGAACGAGCAAACTGATGCTGACGTCATACGTCAATTTGACAGAATTTGGGCAGACGTTTGCACGAACCGAACATATAAATATTCCGACAGCAGATGCGCGGGTTGTTTTTCTGTCGGCAGCCGTGTGAACAACATCTAGTCTGGGGATTGTCTCACGGCTCGTTGTGACGTGAATAACTAAAGCTTTCATCATAATAAATCAGTTGCGTGGTCCGGATAAGTTTGTTGAATTGCTCGTTAACCACTCATTGCCCACAAAGTATGGAAAAAACTTCCGCTGGGATGCCTCCTGAGCCGAAATATTATACAAAAGCGCAATTGTATGATGCTTTACAAATTCGTCAAACAGTCTAAAGTAGCTATGCAGCGGCGCGTTTACGAAATGTGCTACCTACTGAATCGTAGCAGAGAGTCGTTGTGGGTTATCTTCGGTACAATAACGGGAATTGCAAGTAATATTTACCCTGGCCAGTTTGTCGGGTACGAGTTCGTCTAGCTGCGGCGCTTCGGGGTCGCCCTGCTCCTGCTGCTGCCGCGCCTTGTGGTGCTGTTCGCGTTTCACCTGCATAACAAAACCTCTTATACACACCTTTTTATTTTTTGCTACCCGTGTCTGTCCAGTAAACTAAATTATGTCTAGGAAGGAACAGTTTGCCATCATTAAGGGTCGACCAGACGATTGCAAACTAGCATTCCAACCAAGGTCACCTTGGTTGGAGCTTAGTTTTTGTTGCGGCTACATGGATGTAAACCACGCGCCAACACGTTCGGTGGTTGGGAAAACGCGCCTCCCAACCAAAGGCGTTGAAGGTACTGGATTACAACTGTGCTATCTACACGGAAAACTAACAAAGTCACCTTTGTTGGAAAGCAAATTTGCAAACGTCTGGTCACCACCAGAACCAAATTTGCCTTTAATGGCTAGAGGTATTTAGGAACGTGTAGGTATAGACTTGTACACATGTCATAGCAACTCAAACAACAGTGCTACGTTCCAATTAGGAGAACATACTGCGATCTTCAACCTTAACCTGAGATCTATACGAACTTAAGACTTTACTGAAACTACTCGTGTTCATAGTAGAGGCTCATCCGAAAACAGATAATATAATGCGCATATTCCTACAAGCGGCTGTGATCAAGCGTACCATACGAATTTGCATCGTAATTTAAGATCACCAAAGTTCATTTTTGTAAAATAAAGTAAAGTCAAAGTTCGTTCTTCAGATTTCAGCCTGTGATTAAACAGGCTCAATTAGTTAACTGAACCTACCTGTACCTGGGCCTGTAACGCGCTTTCCTGTTCAGCTTTGCGCTTCGCTTTCCTCTGTTTATTTCTAAGCTTCTTCAACTCTGAAGGCGCCAAATTTTCTGTTGACAATGTAAAAGAAAACATTTTAGACATTGTTTTATAAGTTCTGGTTTAAAGGCATACTGTTTGGAAAATCTCGCAAACCTCCGTTGAACGACATATACTAATCGTGCTTAGAACTCTACATAGAGCGATGTTGTGTCATAGACGTCGCCACACTGAGTATTTGATACCTGGCGCCCCGAAGAACATTTGCTAATGAAGTATTCTAGGGGGGGGGGGTTCCAAAGAGCATTACCATTGGAAGTAAAAGTGCTGTTTTGCAAATTTTGTCTATTGCACACGACAAGCGTAAAACACCTGAAGTGAATGCAGTGTAAAAGTTACTCTGCTCAAAGTGAGATTCAAAACCCACGTTGCATTCGGTAATAAACCATTTTTTTCAATTTTATGAAAAACCCTCGACCAAAAAAAAAAGCAAAACTTTAGTTAAAGGACAATTACTCCTGATTTTGACCCTTGACTGTGTGCCTATTATAGATTGATATTACACAGTCTTGCAATAATCACAGCGTCGCCAATAAAAAACGACTGTCTGTCAAAAATCAACAGATGTGTGGTGTGACGAGAATGGATAAAGTGAGAAATGAATATATTAGGGGAAGTTTGAAAGTGGCGCCAGTGACTGAAAAGTTGAAAGGGAATCGTTTGTCTTGGTATGGTCATGTGAAGAAGAGGGATGAAACGCATGTTACTAAAAGAGTTATGAGTTTACATGTGGATGGATGGAGAGGAAGAGGGAGACCAAAGAAAAGATGGATGGATTGTGTGAAGAGTGATATGAAAGAAAAGGAAGTTAGTGATAGCATGACGAGTAACAGGGCAGAGTGGAAGAAAAAAACGTGTTTCGCCGACCCCAAATAATACGGGATAAGGGCAGGAAGATGATGATGATGATGATGAATAGAAAAAGACAAGTATATATTACCGACATTTTTCTCCCGCGGAAAAATGCCTGGAAGGACTTGAGGGAAGCTTTTGCTCAGTAGTGGGACAGTAAGGAATAAGACGAAAAAACATTATTATGGACATAACTCTAATAATAACTAACACATAATTTTGGAGTTATGCGGAACAGAGAGTAAAGTCCCGCAAACCTCCATTGAAAAGGGAGGATCCTCCGGCCAGACGGGATGTCATGTCTGGTGGGCTGCAACTGCCCAATAGATGATTTCGGGTTGTTCTATATGTTCTAATCGCGTGGAGAACTTTGATTGCGCGATGCAGGATTAGTTCTTATGTGACGCCATAGATGTCGCTACATAATAATGACGAAACGACGGACGACTTTTGCCCCCATAATAGTAATTTAAAAATAATATATTCCATATTCTCACATCCTCAATCAGCCAATCTAACGTTGACTTTAATCGAATACTTATCTACATAATCATTTCAGCCGAAAAACGTTCACTATTAGACGTAGGCCTCCCCTAAGTGTCGCCACAACGACCGGTCCCGTGCGTCTCGCATCCATCGCATTCCCGCGACCCTCACCTGATCGTCGGTCCACCTTGTGGGAGGCCTTACCAACGCTGCGTCTTCCAGTACGCAGTATCCATGCCAGAACCTTTCGGCCCATCGAACATCTGTTCTGCGAGCAATGTACCCTGCCCACTGCCACGCAAGGAAAATCCCAGCATAGCCCTTTCCAATGCCCTTTGGGTGACTTTAAGCCTTCTGTATATCGCTCACCTATCAATATATTGGCACATCTACATTTTTCATATTTTACAGATACTAGGGTCAAAGATTGTACAAATATTTAAAACGAAGTTTTGAGTTCATTTTACATTTTATATCAGAATTTGTGATGTTGGCTACTAGTACCTATAGAGCATAAAACATATTCAAAGATATAAATTATCCAATTTTAAACACTTAGGCCGTTAAAACTTAATTTCGCTTTTACTGTAGATGTGCCAATATTTTACTAGGTGAGCGATATGTCCAAGGGTTAAACATGGTCAAGATAGTAGAGACAATAGCTAGCATAATAACGTGTTAAGAAATGCAAAAGATGTTATCGATCTAAATGTTCACTGCTTAACCGACTGTAATGATCACATTCTACATACAAAGGGCGAAATCAGTGTCCAGAGCGTTCTCAAAGAGCGAGCTGTCGAATAAGATCGGCTGATAAGAGATAAGAGGTCGGCGTGGCGGCTGCGCGTGAGTGAACGCAAGGGTCGCGGTCGTGCGCTCGCGCATACTACATGTCATGTCACACTTTAATAATAGCTAGTTATGTCGAATAGAAGCATTCTAATTGGATTTTAAAATGATACTAGCATAGGTACATCCGGTATCTGGTTTGAGAATTTGAAGTTGCACTCTAATGCCAAAGTTAGACAGGGTTTGGTGTGAGAGATTGTCACGTGAACAACCTCAAACCAGAAGTGTTAAACGGCTTGTTTGAAAAATTATATGTTACAATATAAATTAGGTAAAACAAAATATTATTACATCGTTACTGTAAGTTGGAAATACAAAGCAAACATTTTAATTCGTAACTTAGTAGATAGTTACAAGTCTAGTAGGTATTAATATTTTGCAAATGTTACGTGCGGGAGTTACAATGCAAATGTCACACTACCCATAGTTTTCGGTGGAAGGGCGGATATTGTGAAGCAAACACAATGGTCTCGTACAGCCGCTGACCATAGAGTCTTTATTGAGACAGTTTCACAAGCATTGCCACATGCGCCTGCACACGCCGTATCAACGAGCGCCTACGCCATTATTACAGGGTTGCCTGACATTTTTTTGAACTAGCTTTTAATGGCGGCTTCAACTTATCTCTAATTATACGAAAATTTATCCAAATTCGCTCAGTGGTGTAGGTTTGAAAACAAGACTAAAACAGACTGCCTAAATTATTTTAACAGGTCCAATCCAGGATATCAGGTAATTCGGCATATTTCTAACAGGACATGATAGTGTGACCTATTATTTACCACCATCCACCAAGTATCGACTTTAGGCTTGTATGGTTTTAAGTAATCATTTGTATTAAAATGGTCTTGCAAAAAGTATGTCAATGGATTTTGAGTTTTGTTATGTACCTATATAAGGCAATGTTTATTGTTCCAAAATTTTACCAGTTACCCAGTTAATATCCATGATGTAAAAAAAAATCTGACTTCAAAAAGCTAGTTAAAGAACCCCTGTCTATCAACCCGTATTTTTTAAGATTATTTTTATATTATTAATTTTTATAATATAAATAGCTGCCGCCCACGACTTCGCCCCCGTGACATTACTTACCAGCTTTAAAAAAAAAATATCCAAATCAATCAATCAAAATACTGTTATCACAAATTGTGATACCTTTGCTCAGGTGTGGGATAAGACAGGCGTTTGGTGTATGATCTTCCTGACTTTTTCCTATGTGGTGGTCGGTTTCCAATTGTTACCGGATGCAGTAGAGGACCAGTACGTAACAAGGAGCGCCTGTCCATTTGACCTCTCCTCCTACGATACTACTGGAGTAGTCAGATTTTTAGGCACGAATGTTTAACTTGTTTGACCATATAGGAATACAAGCTCTTCTTAGTTTGGGACTAGATTGCGTTGTGTGAATGTGAAGTTTGTAGATTTAAACAAAACGATTTATCTCGTGTTATTTTTTTCCACAACTATCACACAACGCCATCCAGTCTCGAGCTAAGCAGAGCTTGTGTTATGAGTACTAGACAACTGATAAACATACTTAAATATATCTAAATACATACATATTATAGATAAAATACACCCAGACACAGAACAAATGATCGTGCTCATCACACAAACATTTGTCCTGGGTGGGAGTCGAACCCACGACCTCCGGCATAGCAGTCAGGGCCACTAACTACTAGACCAACAGGCCAGTCGAGGTCGAGGCCAGTCAAGTCCAGGATTTGATGTGGAAAACATTGACATATTGGTGGAAAAGGACTAAATATACTGACTTCTCTGCTATATTTTAATATTTCAAAGTAACAATATTTACAAACAAAAGGTTGCGCTCAGCCCTACAACGGATAGCCAGCCAAGCCATGGTGATTACGTATCGATTGATCGGCTCAACAATACTGGCTCGTGGCGACCAACCAATATTGCTACATAAAACTCACGCCTATATTATGTCAAAACAATCCATGTTATTATGATAATTTAACCATTTCCGAAGTTAAAACATATTTATATCCTTATTCATAAAAACTAGCTTACTATAAACTTAGTTTAAATACTCATTAACGGAATCTAATATCTCAAATTGAATTGAAATTTTTGAATTATGATCCCAGGTACCTACTACTCAGTAATTAAACAATCTTGTGTTTATTCTTGTAAGGCCCGTTACACTGATAGACGGACTTAGTATTTCATCGTCAAACATGAATTTTATTCCTCGGACATAAGACTTATATTTTATTATATTAGTCCTTGAATATAATCAATAGCGTTTGGGGCTGACGCAAATAATATTTATATATGATTTTCATATTGTACCTTAGTTACACAGCGAAATAATGGATATCGAAGTCGCATCGAATTGAGGTGTCCTCATAGGACGACACCTCAATTCGATGGATATATGGGATATTATGGGATTCGTGAAGGTATCGAGTTGAAATTAAAACCATATACTCAGGTCTCTCCTTTAAAGCTGTGAAAAACTCAAACATCTGAGTTAACGGAAAAAAAAAGATAAGGGCGGTTATGTCGCAAAAAAACGTGTATTTCGACACTCTCAAGGGAATCATAATTCATAGGGTACTTCCCGTTGACCTAGAATCCTGAAATTTGGCATGAAGCAAGGTCTTATAACACAAGTACAGGAAAAAATCTGAAAATTTGTGATTACGTCACAAAAAAAAACTTTGCGATTCGGAAAAAATCTTCGTAACTCAATTCGGGAATTGAACTGTTTTCATATAAAATTTTGTATGGAACCCTCAGTACGCGAATCCGACTCGCACTTGCCCATGTTTTTGTTTTTTGTTTTTATTCGTTGAAAAATGTGGAGCTATCCCCACCTTTTCCAACGAATAAAAACGTAAAAAAAGTGCGAGCAAATATGTGAGCACCACGGTACATATTACAAGAAATGTCGCTGCATCGTCTGCATACACATTGACCAACACTTGTATATTAGTTTTTGCAAGTGTTTTTCGTTTCCGTCCTCTAGAGTAGAAAACAGTCTCGGTTACTAACGGTTGTGTTGCATTCGTCTGATATCCGGCGCACCTTGTCGCATTCCCGAGCATTGCGGTTCGGACAGGCAAAACGAGGTCCAACAGCGGAGCTTGACGTGACATGCTCGAAAGTACTATGAAATAGATCAAATTATAGTGCTACAACGAGGGCATGGAATACGAATATGGCAATAATACCGCACTTAAAAATATAATTCTGTTTACTACGAAAATTATATGCCGGATCTACGTTTCTCATGCAACTCTTCTATTGAATACATAAGTAGAATTTTTGTGATTCTGCCTTTATGGAGTGTTTAGAGTGTAAACAAATTAAATTATGACCATCAGAATAATTTAATCTACTTTTAGGGGCGACTAGGCATTATCCCAATTTATACAGAGCACTTAGTAACAATTTTTTATTTATATAATATCTCATTCATCATCAGTTATTTCTACCTACCTTCCAAGGTTGTGGACTTATTTGAAAGAGCTACCATGGCCCTCGCAAAGGGCAACTAAAGAAACACGGGTGGGTTTTAGTCAGTAAAAGTCTGACGAGTGGAACCTCTCGCTCATCCAGAGCGGGAGAAATCATTTGAGATTTCTCACGAATAAAGAATAGTATTTTAGGTACTTTCTTTCTATCCCTAACCAACTTTCAGACCTTCTAACTTTTCTTTGGTTCCTCTATCCTTCAATTACCCATAAAACTGGTACTCGACCCAAATAATTTGTATAAAAACTTAGTAAGTCAGTCGTTTCTCTTTGGACACAAGTTAACGGGAAATTAAACGTGATGGGTTATCCAACTGTACATTTGCAGGGTACACACCATATAGGTTGCTGTGTGGAAGAACGCTACGACATTTGAATTCATAAATATAAAGAAAGAAAGAAAAAAACGTTTATTCGTACCTCACTCATAGAACACAAAAACACAATGTAATATAATTATAACACTTCTCTACCGAATTTAATTGAATTAGAATTAAGATAAAATAACCATCGAACCGAATTTAATTGACTTAGAATTTAGATAAAATACTTATCTGAATTCTAATTCAATTAAATTCAGTTGGATGTTTATTTGAAATCGAATATCGTAGCGCTCTAATATTTATGTGTTTTCTAATAGCTGAAACCTCGAAGTCTTTAAGTCAAGAGTGAATAGGATTCTAATGAAAGCGTGCTACATCGCCGTCCCAATCATCAGACAGAAGACTTACATCTATGAATTAATACTCCCACTTATACATAATATGTGTGTGAAAAAACTGATAGGAACACAGGCTTGCAGGAGCAGATGTGTTTTGTCTACACATAGATAATATACAAAGAAACAGATATTAGAACAGTCGTTTTAGCTATTTCTACAGAGTGGTCGATTTTGTTTATGGGTATTGCTCAGACCTTTCTCTGTCTACGATTTAGCTAGAGTACGTGATAAAGCGATATACTTATTAATTTCGATCGAGGATAATTTTGATTTTGCTGAAAAGGATTGGCGTCCAGCTCTAATTCATTCCCTAAAATCCAGTTTTTGCGAGATAATCTAAAACTTTGTCGGTATTACCCATTAACAGTAACGACCACTTATTTAAATGTAGATTTTAATTATCTTCCAGTACGAGACAGATAAGCCGATCGTCCCACGTGAAGAACGCGACACTGCCGAATACAGTGTACATTCAAGTGCCTATTTACGTAAGTATATTGTGCCTTAATACGTCTAGGACACGTCGCAAACACAAATTACTGCTCTAATTCACTAGAGGTTTCGTAAAAGTAATGAAACAGCGGCCGTGGGGGCCGAGCGACGAGGTCAGGGAGGTCATTTTTATAATTAAAAGCTAACATTTTGTAGACATAGGCATTTGTAAGTTGTAGCATACTAAGGTAAGTTTTGGTCCCTTGGATAGAACACAACGCTACGGTATGCGGTACTGGACACATAATCGTATGAAACACGTCAAGATTGGTATTGTGTTCACAGTGTGCGTCAACGCTGAGGAAGATCATGTGTCCGTCATCAAGCTTATGGCGGTTAAGTTACAAACGAAACCTTAAACTTAAATAAATACATAGAAACAATTTTTGATATTTAAATTAAACTTTCAATATCAAAAATACAATTTTGATCATCACTATGATTGTAAGTTAGAATTGAACCGCGTTTGAGCTTGGGTCATGCTTTTGGATAATTCATCATCATCATCATTTCAACAGAAAGAAGTATTCCGCTGGACATAGGCCTCGCACAATTGTCGTCACAACGACTGATCCTGTACGTCTAGCATTCTTTGGATGACGAGAATCGCACAAAAGGAATACGTATACGCTTCGCAGTGGAACAAGGCTGCCAAAATAGATAATAATGAGAGAACACATAATATTAAATAATAACTAACTAGATTTTGCCAGCGGTTTCGCTGGTGTGGTAGAACTTACAGGAACCACGTAATTTTTTAGGAGAAAAAGTATTTGCACTCCGCAGTGTAATTTTATATCGTGATATTACAGTTTTAGTACAATGTATCCATACTAATACGGGACATTTTTAAGTGTGCATCAAAACTCTTATTCTTCACTAAAAAACATTATATATCATTATTAAACCCAGCTATTTCCTTCTAACCTAACCTGTCCAAGTCGGGGTTCCCTAAGTCCCTTATTAATTGTAAAAAGTCCATTATTATCACAAATAGTATTTTTGATGGAACACGGGCACGTTTTGTAGTACTAAACGAGAATAAATTGAGAAACAGTTAATACTACTTATATAATAAAGGCAGAAGTCACTTTGTTACGTTTTCAGGCCTAAACCACGAGAGAGGGATATGAAATATTTTTTATTCTGTAAGTATGTTTCCTTGGGATCAATTCCAACTTTAGTTGCTGCTAAAATTACCTAGTTAGTACAATATATGACGTTTAAATTATTAAGTATGTTACTAAGTACTTAATTGTTGTTAGAGCTAACAATGTCGCAATAGCAACAAATTATCACAGCAGCCCTGACGGAGGGTTCATGTCGCAAGAACCCAACGACCGGACTTGTTCGTGCGACGGGCGTATGGCAGCACAGCCGGTCGACTTCACAAACTGGAGCACCATTTATAACGCCGAACTCGGGCGTTTTAAATTATTTTAATGTTTTAATTCTCACGAGCAACGACGTATTTTTATCTGATGCCCTTAGAAAAGTGTTATTTCCCAGAGTTATGCTATTCTATACTATTCTATTCTTAGTTACGTTTTTATTTGTTGAGTGTGAGACGACAGTTGTAGCTTAGGAAAGTAGCAATAAATTGTATTTTGTAAGCTTGTTTATTTAATCTAATCGTTAGTAATCCTCATTATTACTGAAACATACAAATTAGTGCGCCTCACCATCAACGATTGGATTACTACTTAACATCAGGTGGGATCGCAGTCAAGCACTAGTTTATATAAGTTAAAAAAAAAATATAGGTACCTACTAGCTTTTGCCCGCGACTTCTTTCGTGTCAAAGTCATTTATTGCGGACGCGAAATACAGATAAAAAGTAACCTATGAAGGAAATAGGCTTGGAGTTCAAGCTTACTTCGTACTAAATTTCGTCAAAGTCGATTTAGTAATTCAACCGTGAAAGTGTAATAGAGTTGCTTTGATATTTCTAGTAACAGTATGGATTACATCACATTACATCATAGTACATCATATTAATTGTAACTTACACGAAAAAAATGATTATCGCCACTGATTTTCTTGATCGGGCTTTCAACTAGGTAATATTACCACATTATTAAGAAAATATGTTCCAAAGAGAAAAAAAACTCCGACAAAAGTGACATAGCAGCTTATAGAAAAAAAACAGTCTTTGTTAAGAGTGTCCAACACGAAATACATTTCCATACAACGTCGCTTGCGTGATTATGGCGTTATTACACATATTTCTCTTAATATTTTGGAAACTCAAATATCTTATAATATCTAGTTTTCTATTGAATTCAAAATTTAAATTTTATAAAACTAATTTATTTATTTATTTATTTTATTTATTTTATTTATTTTATTTATTTTATTTATTTTATTTATTTTATTTATTTTATTTATTTTATTTATTTTATTTATTTTATTTATTTTATTTATTTTATTTATTTTATTTATTTTATTTATTTTATTTATTTTATTTATTTTATTTATTTTATTTATTTTATTTATTTTATTTATTTTATTTATTTTATTTATTTTATTTATTTCATTTATTTCATTTATTTTTCATTTATTTCATTTATTTTATTTATTTTATTTATTTTATTTATTTTATTTATTTTATTTATTTTATTTATTTTATTTATTTTATTTATTTTATTTATTTTATTTTAATAAGTACAGTGACAGACTAAGACAATTTAGACAGTTAATCCAGTAAAGACCTCTAAAAATCTACTATTTTGCGTGAACTTTGGCCCTTCATCAAGTACTCCTAAAAGTAAACAAAGAAAATATATAATATAGAAACCTTGCATATTTTATTCGAGATTCCGAATGACAAAAACTATTTCCGAAACCAATTAAGGTTTTTTTTTATAAAAAAAGAACACATTTTTCCTGGATTAAGTATTGTGAAACAGTCGAGTAAGTGACGGAATTACTGAATGCCAACAGAGCGTTCAGGCGTTATCTCTCTTTTTTACTTTGCCTCTTTATCAAATACTGCATTGGATTGCATTAGATGAAACAACAAGAACCATGATCACGTTAACATTAGACTGGTGGGGAAGAACCCTCTTAAGCACCCAAAATTATTAACCAACTGTCCCACGATATTCATATAACTAAAAATGACAGATATGCTGTACGTCACACATTACACACACATCGATGTAAGAAACAAAATAAATGGTTATGCGTTTAACAGTTGATATAACTGGTGTTACTGAAACGAGTTCAATGAATGACCATCAGTCATCCGTTTAACACCTGTCGTAACCCACCTGCTTGATTTTAAACATTATCATCATTAGTCATCCTCAATTAGGTAATTGTGGAATCTATATATATATATATGAAATTATAATATAATAGTCCAAGATCCCAAAGCGATCTGACATAACTTATTTTTCAACTTTGCGCTTTCTCCCCTGATACCTGCCCAAGGGCCCCAAGAGAGAGCTCCACAAGCACACAGGTATTCTAAGCACATGAGACGCCACTGAGAACCTAAGGTTTCATCCATGTGAAAATAAGTTATGTCAGATCGCTCTGGGATCTTAGTATATAAGGGCCGTGCCATGTTAGGGCGCCATGAAGGCGTAGGCGTCATAACGTCAAAAAAAAAGTATGGTTAATGCGTGACCAAGAGTGGGTAGGTGAAGAGACCATGAAACTGCATGCACTTTCTTGGCGCCATGTCATGGCGTCCCAGTGAGGCACGGGGCTTACTCTTGACAAGGCTGACGTCAGAGTTTCTGCACAACGACCAAAGACCTACAAATGACAGCTGGCATTAACATGTATTCAAAAAAAAAGAGACCGTAAAGCATAATTAATGATTCTTAAGATTTAATTCAATCAGAAGTTAATAATAAGAAGGATGTCCAAAAAAAACAAGTAATATAAAAAGGTTTCAAATAATAAGAATCGTTTAACATTTTTTCTCGTTATATCAATCAAGCTCACGAAATTCGATTAGATGTTCCAGTTGAAGTCATTAAAAACGCAAAGATTAATGGCATTTAGCCGCACGCGCTTGCTTAGATTGTGAAAGCGACCACCTGCCATTAAACAAAGCCTGGTCGAGCTAAATTGAAGTTTTGTGCCCTGTTATTTTGTAAACACAATCTAGTCTTTTTGAGTATTATAAACCTCGGTATGTTAAGGACACCTACAAATATGTGGTGAAATATGTGCAATAGAAATATGGAGACCGAGAGGTAGACAGAATTAAAAACTAAGTCTGCAGAGTTGTCCAGGGTTGCAGGATAGTTACCGTGGCCTTGGCCCGAGAAGGGCAACTGAAGGAACACAGGTGGAAGTCTGACACTCCCTCCTTAAGAAGAAAAAAGACAGACTGGATACATTCATAGGTCACTTCATTGCATTACATGACTCCATATCAATACAAATCCTTATATCCATATTATGTGAACAATAATTCCACATTACGAGTACATACGGTGCTTACCTATAAGCTAAGTGTAAAAACAGCTTAACGGCTACAAAATTAACCACTACTAATCGTAAAGTAAACTGAAAAGCAATAAAATATCACAACGAGCCTAATTTTACTTAAGACATGCAATAAATCTGTTATTTATGAACCAGACTTCCACGTTGGCGCCGGACTGCCATATTTGGGTGACCACAAACGACCAGCAGCTTTTTGATGGCAGTTTTAAACTATTGTTAATTCGAAATTAATGTAAAAACTTCCTTAGAAATGGCTACAAAGACAAAGTCTTTATGGTGAAGTCGTAAATTCAAATTAAGTCAAATAGTCAGTTTTATTGTTTTCTAACAACGCGTTTTATTACGGACAAGCAAATCGACGTCTATGTTTATGCTAATAAGCCCACGATTGGCGACCTTTTGTTTTTATCGATTAATCAGTTTTCAAGCTTCTCATTTTAAGCTAAATATAATATTAAAATTTGTTAGGAAGTTAGTGATTTTATTTATATGCGGAAACAATCAATGCCCAAGTAACACAGGAAGCATTTTAACAAACGAATAGCAAACTTATGTAGAACTTAAGGTCCGTATAAACTTTTATATAAGTTCACCGAGCATCTTGAGGCTTTATATCGGCATTTCAAAACCATTATGATGCTTTACACAGTATAACGGTTGGAAAACGGCATATCAATATGCTTTTGTAAAGCCTTAAGTTTTAGTGAAGAAAACCAGAACGCAGCTGTACAGCTTTCAGCTGTTTTTAGTGCATTTGGATCTACAGTAGCATTTATAGGCAGTAAATAAATGCTTAATGCTGTTTAATAGCATGAACATGAACCATTATAATGACACATATATCCGCTAGACAGCTTTCAGCTGTTTTTAGTGCCTTCGGGTCTACAATAGCATTTTTAAGTAGAAGATAATGCCTAATGCTGCTTAATAGCATAAACTTGTACCATTATAATGCACCGTGAATCCGTTATAAAGCTTTGAGCTGTTTTTAGTGCCCTTTATTGTGTAATAGCACTTTTAAGTGGTAAGTAAAAGCCTAGTACTGCTGTACAGCATAAACGTGAATCAATGTAATGCTCGCATTTTTAAAGAGCACCTGAGGTTTGTTATATAGCTAACAGCTCTTAAATCAAATACACGTGAGTTATTGAAATACGTAAAGCTGTATATAAATTAATTTTACTGTATTCATAAAACCATTTGTCGGCCATACTGGGGAAGAAGGTTCCGTAGGTCACCAAAATTAAGTAGGATTTGCCAACATTGGAAATACACACTATACGGAATCCTTGTGTTTTGAAAAATCTTTTATAGTGAATAAAGAGAATATTCAACAAAATAGTGTTTATTCCTGTCCGCTTGTTGATGAAAATGTAAGACCTGAGAGCTCTGACGAAAGTGAAGATGACAGTGATATTGATAAATATGTAAAATGTTCTTCTATACGTCGGATCCTAAGTACGAATCATGCCATAAAAGAATTTTAAAACGTTCTTGTAATCTATAAGGACAACTTTCGACATATCTCCTCTACTTCCACCTGCCCATGAACAGTTGCAAAGGAAATCCTTAGTGAATAAAATATCTAGTAATTTATAAGCACAAGTTTTTCCTTCGCCCTTCGAATCTGAGCATAAGAACGACAAATGTCTTTTTAGTTTATTTTTTTCTGTTCTATCTGCCAGTAATTGGTCCAGTGATATAAGATCCCTTTGATTTTCAATGGGTTTTAGTATAAAACTTTCGGTATCTACAGGGTTTGTATCTTTCAACAAAATGACGCTTGGACTCTCTTTTACCTCTGCAAGTTGTACAGATATTTCCTCTAATTGCACAGATTGCGTAGTTAATTTTTGAACAATTTTCTGCTGGTTTTCGAGAGTTATTGCTTGTATTTGGAGCATACTGTCTATTTTTTCGGATAATATTTTTTGGTTTAATAAAATTTTCGTCGAAGTTCAAAGTTAATGTGCTGTTATAAATTATCTGAACTATGTTTTCATGATTAGTGGTATTTTCAGTATCTGTAACGTTACTATAATCTGTACACGGGTTTCCTTGATTTTCTTGATCGCATCGCTTTATCATTCATTCATCGCATCGGGTTCATTGTTTTGCCCAAGGATCCCCAAAATTGCGTTCATGTAATGGCACTACTTCAGTCTACATAAAGTCTACCAGTATACCGGTGAACCCATATAGATATACTTTATAGACAATGGCACTACAGTGTTTCATCAAAAGACTACTTTCTGGCATATAGCTTATTAATTGTTCACGCGTGATTATTTAATCTGCTGGCGGCATTAATTAGCCTTTTTAAAGGCTCAACGGGCTGCTGTAGACCGACACCATTTTGTAAATATTTTATAACCAAAAAATAGTATCATTCGGACCTATATATAAATACAATTGACCTATATAATAATGATTTAACTTAATTTAATACTGCCCAACAAATACTATTATGTTAATCATGCAAAATTAGTTCTATAGTAGGAATACAAAATTGTTTTGATTATTTCACACATATCTTAATCTATTATTTTATCTCAAAACCTCAAAACATCGAAGGCGCGTGAAAATTTTCAATAAAACTTATATAGATATTTACAGTAAACTACATTGCGCAGTAATATTTGAAGGCATGAATTAACAAAAGAGTCAAAAACACACCCACGTATTATAAATTTTGTTTTTATGCAAACAAATATGGTGGCACTCACTCTTTGATTTAATTCGTCCATATTATATTGCAAGGCAAAGTAGTTTAATTTTAACGTTAATTGTATTATAATATTTGTACCGTGGTATTAGAGATGTTTTTGCAATGATGTAGGATTCATTTAAGTTCTAACTGTGAACACTTAAATAGCTCTAATAATTCTTTAACTACATCCTAATGCTATTCTAATGCTTTTGTAATGCAATTAACATCTTCATTATCAATAATATTGCTAGTATAATGCTTCTGTAATGCGATTGTCAACTTCATTGACCGTAATAATGCTAATATAATGCGCAAGTAATGCAATTAAACAACTATTATGAACCTATTTAGGATCTAAAGCTGTATAATTTGTGCCCAAATAAGCCTTACAGTAGCCGTATAAACATTTGTAATGCTAATATAGTACTAACTCAAAATGCGAAAACGATATTGAAATGCTGTAAGTCGGCCGTTATACTGCTTTGATGTGTTACTTGGGTGGAAACAGAATACAATATTGTAACACACTCTTGATTTTGAAGACATGTATTAACTTTATGCTAATAATTCCACGATTGGTTTTGGCGACCTTTTGTTTTTATCGATTAATGAGGCTTCAAGCTTCTCATTTTAAGCTAAATATAATATTAAAATTTGATAGGAAGTTAGTAATTTTGTTTATATGCGGAAACAATCAATGGAAACGGAAAACAATATTGTTACAAACTCTTGATTTATGATGCCATGTATTGGCTGCAGCGCTGCGTGTCGCGGGTTCGATTCCCGCATTCCTATGGCCTACTGATCTGGGTCTTGGTGTCTTGTGTATATGAGTTTACATGTTTGTGAACACACCCACGATACAATAGTAATTCTATAGTGTTTATTTAAAAAAAATAAAGGTTTCGAAATAGCAAAGCGCTTTTTGTTGACGTTTAAATGAAAGCAATTAGCAATTATCACTATAGAATTTAGGTACAGCCAGTGGGGTGCCACATCAGAATATTTGTGCTTACAACACTGTCTCGATACTTAGCATACTTGATCACATATCTCGCTAATTCGAGTCTGGCGGCAAAAATAAATAGTCTAGTTACGCGCGCCATGTAATAACCAAGCAATTTTCTCACCAGCAAGACCTTTAAACGTACAAATTATCATTATATACACTCTTGGCGAGTTAGGTAGAAATACATACAGCGGTCACCATCGTAGGATTTTTGTTTAAAAGTAAAACAGTAGTCGGTTATATTGTTTGTCAATAAAACCGCCCTCGTTAATGTCATACCTGTACCATGACGTTTAAAGTAAGATTGTTTCATTCTTATTTCCAGTGTGGGTAAGAGATGGCGCTATACAATCTGTATAGCTCTGTCTCTTACCCACACTGAAATAAGAATGAAACAATCTTACTTTGAACGTCATGGTAACCCCGAGACCGCGTTCCCGCATTGTCGTGGCGGCAGATAATCGTGTAGTTTTAAGTGTCGTGTGTCGAGGTTTATATAATTTTAATTGTTATAAACTAGTAGTGTAGTAAATGGAGGTGTTCACGTATAAGACGACACGATAATCTGTCTAAATATTTCTTTATTTACCAATTGAGTACCATGCTTAACCTGCCTTTGCAAATAAGAGAATTAGGCAAATATTTCTTTGGATCTCTCCAAAGAAAAAATGCTGAAATATTTTACCGATCCATTTCGATAGTACAATACCTATTAACCACAAAATTTCAGACCCCTACTTTTATTTTACGATAGTTTACATGATCACAACATTGTTTGTACCTTTAGCTTGCAGTAAAGGCAGGTAGTCCTACAGACTTGCAAACACTACCTTTCCTAACTTCCTCCGTGTTGTGTATATAGAGCCACAAATTACTGCATAGACATAATGCTAATAAGTAAATAACTGCCGTTCACTCTCAATAAGGTTCAGTTGAAAACCAGCGTCAGGCAACTACCACTGATTGCCATATAGTCTAGCATTTTTGCTGAACTGGACTTATTTGGCGCAGCCGTGAGTCACACATTGTGTCAGTGTTTTTTCTTTGTTTTTCTTAGTTGTCTTGAATTTTTTTGTAACAGTGCGTGTATCCATGCGTGCCAAATAAAATATTTTTCTTTCTTTCTTTCATTTTTTGCCAGGCTAAGGCCTACTGTCCTCGAACTCTTAGCTTCATAGACATGCAAAACTGACGAAACTTCAACACGACGCACTATGTGGAGGTGCCTAAGAGAGCCTGGCCATAAATACATTTTGTAAAAATGGGCGCAGGTACTCGTATTATACCTCAAACAGTAGCTAAGAAGTTAATCTACTATATTATACATAAATTATGTATGTGGTCGCTACTGGTTTATAAAAAAGATCATCTAAACATGATCATTCCTAAACTATCACAAAACAATCTGAATTTGTATTTTTTTCAAGATTATTTTCTAGCCACCTAGCAATGAAAACTATACAAGTATTATACCATTACAGAAAGCTTATACTATGTACTTTTGACTGGTATGCATAAAAATGTTATATATGTATAAATATATTTACTAGAAATATTTATCTGGTGACATATCATTTTTGCGTACCTAAACCTTTCAATTAGAGTTTTGACAGTTGCCGAAATTTGCCGAAGGTCTGTAAATTATGTTATTTGATGGGAAATTTAATATTATAATAAAATAAGAAAAGAAAAGTTGCAATTTCGTTGAACAACATATGTTAATCTATTATAGCATAAAACAGTAAAAAATCCTACAAATACGTAGGTGATGCTATTTGACTATTTGCTTATTATAGGTCTTATTTCTGATATTTTATTAATTGCGGTTTACGTTAAGATACTATATTGAGTGTTTCCCACCATTATTTAGTTCACATACATAGTAAATTATCAATTATACATATCGTAAACCGCATAACCGCATAATGATAATTCGTTCTTTCTACCACAATTTTGCACACGTTTCAAATCAATATTTTTATATAAAAAAGGGATTCTGAATACTCAATAATTATATACTGTTTTTTGTTCGTCATTGTCGTTACTTAAAGTGTAGTAACCTAACCATCTACCTTCTCGCAACAATGAGTGAATTCAACTGTACCAGACGTGACTTATGTCTGGTTTTAATTGAGAGTGGCGGGAATTATGTTGTTGCTTTAACAAGTTATATACGGAATAAGTTTAACCAACTTTTCCGAGGTAAATATCGCTAAGATTGTAGCAAGTGTGCAAAAAAGTCTTATTACAAACTTTCGTCAATGTTACACAAAATCTGGCAGAAATAAGCAAATATTTTTAAACAAGAATAGCGCGTGGTTGGACGTCATATTTACTGTGAATCTGGAAGAACCTACTTGTGAATCGAACTGAACTGAACCTTCGACATCGACAGGAAAGCGAGGACGCCCTTCGAAAACCTACGAAGACAGTTCCGATAGAACACAAAGACGAAAAAACAAGGAGTTGCTTGAAACATGTGGCCTTGATTTTATACTGAATTCATATCTTCAGGGATTGAGATCTCAAGGGGAAACCGAAGAAGCTTTCATTGTCGAAATTTTACGAGTATTGCCCATAGAAAAAAAAAAAAATGATATACGTCAAAATCTCTTAAACGAACCGGCACATTTAACAGCGTACTCTAAAGACGAAGCTCTCAGTATTTTCATCGAGTTGGACCTTAATATGGCACAGTATGAAAACATGAAGAGTTACTTAATCGCGAAGAATTGCTTATTATTTCCATCATACAAATCAATTCAGGAAGCTAAAGGAAAGTGCTACCCACCAAGATCAAGCATAGAAATTAATAATATTAAAGCAAAGGTGAAACTTCAAGATCTACTGGATCACACTATTGCAAGAATTTTACAAATTGATGGTGTACACAAAGTTGGCAAGACACATTTAATGCTTTATTCTAAATGGGGCTGTGATGGTTCAAGCGGATAAAGTGAACACAAGCAAGTCTTAGCTGAAGAAAGTGAGTTAATTTCTGACACTAATTTATTTATAGCTTCATTAGTGCCTCTGAAACTTGTAAATATTAATACAAATGAAACTGTGTGGGAAAACTCTGTTCCATCATCAGTAAGATTTTGTAGGCCCATTTTAATAGAGTTTTCAAAGGAGACACCTGAGAAGACAAGAAGTGTAGTTAATGAAATTGAAGCTCAAAAGGACGCTCTTACACCAACTTTAGTTAATATAAATGGAGGAGGTATCGAAATTAAATATGCATTATTTAAACCATGGTTGACGGGAAAGTGGCTCAAGTTTTGTCAGAAACTTCATCAGGTGCTGTATGCACTATTTGTGGTGCAAGACCAACAAAGATGAATAATTTAGAAAAAGTGCAAAATAAACCAGTTGATGAAAATGCTTATCAATTTGGGTTATCGACATTGCATTGCTGGATTCGATTTATGGAGTTAATTTTACATGTATACTATAACCTAGGCTTCGAAAAATGGTCTGCTACAAGAAATGAAAACAAAGATTTGAAAAAACAAAAGAAGGCATATGTACAAAGAAGGTTCAGAGAAGAACTTGGTTTAAATATAGATAAACCTAAACAAGGTACTGGTAACAGCAATGATGGTAATACAGCTAGAAGATTTTTTCAAAATTATCAGTGCAGTGCAGAAATTACTGGTGTGGACGAGGAATTGATTAAACGATTTTATGTTTTACTTCAAGTTATGTTAAATGGAAAAGTTATTAATGCTACAAAATTCGGTCAGTATGCTTTGGATACAGCACAAAGATATGTTAATAAATATATGTGGTATTATATGCCATCATCTGTCCATAAAGTCCTAATTCACGGGGAAAGCGTCATTCGGCATTATTCAGTGTTACCCCTAGGACAACTTTCCGAAGATGCGCAGGAATCAAGGAACAAAGACTATAAACGATTCAGACTTCATCATGCTAGGAAATGCTCTAGAATAGCTACAAATGAAGATGTTCTACATACACTTTTGTATACTTCGGACCCTTACATAACTAGTTTAAGAAAACCATCTAGTAAAAAGTCTATGGAACTTATAGATGAAGCTTTAGAGCTAGTTGAATAATACATTGTTTTCTTTTTAGTTAAAGTAATGGTACATAATAATAGCAGAAATAATTTTAAGAGTTTAATTTGTGTTTATTATAGCATTTAAGGTCATATTATTTAAATATAGTCGTAAATTTCTGAACATTTTTCAACATTTCAAGTTTACTATTTTTTTTAGACAATAAACATATGATTATATCCATAAATTGTATATTATTTAAAAGTACATTTATTCAAAAATACACAAAAAAAAAATCAGCAGCAAATCTATGAAAACATGGAAGTTATGGATTTATGACCCGAAACCGACTCAATCTCCACATAGTGCGACGGCACGACGTTGCCGCTTCGTCGGAAGAGCTTCATAGTCTTGTATGTAAGCTTCCCGCAGTCGTACACCAAGCGTATAATGACGAATACGGATCTATGAAATAGTGTTTGCTAAGTTTAAACCTGCCTTAAAGATTACGCATATCACAACAGCCAGATGGACCTGGCATTGAGAGGCATATGAAAACCTCGTGACAAATTCACCTATAATTGCAACCAGCAGTATGCTGCGAGTGCCGAGGTGAACCAGTCATACATCCGTATCCGTTGTCTATCATACATAATATTTATGTAAACGCTAATTGAAGGATTTCCATGGTCTCTTGAGTTTATTAAATACTTGTGTAGAATTCGTAAATATTGCTTGATTTTGATGACAATAATATTCATAGATAATTTACTTGGCGCGCAAATCAGTTTTCATCGGTTGCCAGTGCTTTGAAGAGATCTGCATCAATTATCCGGTTAGACTAGAAGTCCACCCCAAAAGTATTCAATGAAAAACATTTTCTCGTAACAAGTTTTTTCTACTCATCAAGACCATTTCAAAGAGGTTAAACACAACAGGTTATCTCTTTGCCCTGTGTAGCTGGTCTGATGATGATGATTCCATCATCAGACCATGCTCCATGGTTCCATACTAATGCATTGTCATCCAAGTTACATAGGTATAACAAATTTCATCTCAGTCGGTTGAAGGTAACTGTTACTGTACTGTTACATACAAACATTTAAATTAAAGTTTGTAAAAACATAACTCCTATTGCAATCGGATAAAAAGTCTAGGCAAGTTGATTGAAGAGACCTGCTAGGCAGCTTCACTTATCGAAAGACCACTAATTTGACAAGGTTTCATAATCATTATCTCCTACTTTTATACGATGTTGCTTGAGTTCAGCGAAAAAAGTTTCCTTCTTCCATGCTTTTGCAGACACGCTATCATTCACTCCTTTTTATTTTACATAAGATATAATTTCTCACACAATGAGCGGTTTCAACAGTGCGGTCACGTCATGCTATGTCAAATAACTCTGCCTTCTATTAAATTTTACTGTGTTATTATTTGTGATTGAATTGCTCTATTTTTTTTTTCTAGTTGTTTTAATGTAGCTAATATTTGGAATTCCATTATTTTTTAATTCGAATTGAAAAAGTTGCTTCTCTTTTCCAATGCAATTGGTGTGGCAGTTGCCATGGCCCGTCAATTAAGAACTCTATGGTCCCGGATGATGACATACACATATTATTATATGTTAGTTTAGTTTATTTTCTTCAATGTGTATGGATTTGTTATTAGGTTATTATTGTTTTGTTAAATGTATTTTTAGTTTGTAAGTTTGTATTGCACAACGCCTTGGACATCCTCTGTAACGTTGTACAACTGTTTATAAATAAATAAATATATAACTTTCATTTGGAAAGCAGTCTAAGTCTAGTTAAAACCTAACCGGATCAATAACGACGATATTTTAAATTGAATTCCATGGAGAGGAAACATAACAGGACGACACATATGGCTTGTCTAGGTTACTTTCATACTTACCGACGGTTACCTCAACAGGCGGACATTTGTGACTTGTAAGATACAAAAACATTGAATAACTAGTCTTTAAAAATAGAGATGAATGAACTTGTTTCAAAAACCATCGATATGGGATATGATGCGGAAGAATGAGGAACTTCTTATGAGGAAAGTTTTTGAGTACGATTATGGATGAATACAGAGGTATAGGAAAACCTAAAATAGATTCGGGTTCATAAATTAAACAACCAAATTATTAGTAAGAAGCGACAACCCAAGAATGACGTCTAGTTCTCCTAGCTAAGTGAAAAGGAGAACTGGCTTGTTGAGTCGTCGATTCCAAATGAATTGACCCCTGAGTTTGTTTCGGTGTTTCTTCTCAGGGTAGTCAGCTAGGAAACACCGGCCTCATCTAGTTTAAAATGACAAAAAAAAATTAACGTGTAAAAGTGTTTTTTAAACCTACTTACAAAATAAATACCATTTATCATTTATTGTAATAAGGGCTTGTGGAGGGCAATGATGATGATGATTGTGGTGTTCACTAAAATCACTATTTAGGGATTAGGGTATATAAATGAAACAACCAAATTATCAGTAAGCAGGCGCAACTTCAGAGTGACGTCTAATCGTCCTCGAGAACGGATCGAGTGTGCCTACGACGCCACACCTCAGCCGGTCTACATTTAATGTGTATATCACATCTCTTCCTTTTTATAAAATGATTTAGATTTCAAGATATTTAGCACTCAGATGGTAATTTACAATATTCGCTGGTTCGGTTTTGAAGTACAATACAATACAGTACAGTAGGTATTTAGGATTTCTAATTTGTATACCACGTCTTCCTTTTTATAACATTATTAAGATTTTAAGTGGAATTACAATATTTAGCATTTAGACGCTAATTTGGTTTTACATACGTGGTTAATGCAATTACAGTATTTAAGATTTAGAAATTAAATGCGTTTTACATACATTTCACTATGTTTTGTATTTAAACATTCTTTGAGTTTTAAAGTACAATTTACTATGTTTTGCAGTTAAACATTCTTTGAGTTTTAAAGTACAATTTACTATGTTTTGCAGTTAAACATTCGTTGAGTTTTAAAGTAGAATTATCTTATTATTTATTTATCTACACACAAACACTTAAAAATGAAAAGAACAAAAGTAGTTAGAAGAGCACAAAGGTACTGCTCTTATTTTGGATTTATAAATATGAAATTAAAACATGTAATTTTAATTAACTAGTTGAGGCCTGTGTTTCCTAGCTGACTACTCTGAGAAGAAACACAGAAACAAACTCAGAGGTCAAAGTCATTTTAAAATCCACAGTAAACGTGTAATGGTCAAATCATTTATGGGAACCGCGCAGATTAGTGTCTGAGATGATTGTTTGAGTAAAGAACCACACAGATTTGAGTGCATTTAGTATTTACACTAGACTTACAGATATACTGTAGCATTTAGCAATATATTATGTAGGAGTATTTTATTTAATCAAGAAACATTTCCATTTGCTTTCTAGTTTCTACGTGTTTTAAATTGAAGGTGATGCTTCATACTCGACACTCGTCTTACATGGTCTTATGGCTTATTTGTCTATTTTATGTTTCTCTTGATCTTTTGTCCAGCTTCGATATCTGGCTTCTTTTATGAGGAGTGAGGGTATCTTTGTTTATTAATTTATATTTTGGTTTTTGTATCTAACTTCTTAGTTCTGAAGTATAGCACAATGGTAATAAATCGATGAATTTCTGGATATGAATTTTCTTTTAGGGTCCATTAAACATCTCGCCTTGGATATTCCTTGACACCTGAAGCCATTATTACAGTCTATTATTGCTTTGACTTTTTTAAATTCTGGATTCGGAATGCAGTATTGAGAACATTATTCCTGTATGCTGTATGATGTGTGTTATCATGTAATTAAATTCCTGATTACACATTTTATTTATTTTTTTTTTCACATTAGGATTTACTCTTGTATTGTGGGTGCGTTTACAGACATGTAAACTCCCATGCACAAGACACCCAGACTCGGAACAACCATCCGTAGGACAATTCAGGATATGCACTTTCGAAATATGTTTATATTTTAAACAATTTTGCTTTGCAGTGAACTATGGGAATCGGCAACTGGTTTCTTTTAAACATAACACAATTATGTTGTTTGGTTTCGATTTTATCCTAAATATAATATCCTGATAGACTTGTTTGTGCTTGCTTTTATATAGTCCTCCTCGCATAAAAATATATATTTTTAATTTCTAAATAAGGTCTTTGTTTATTGTAGCTAGGGAATATGTTTATGACCTATACTTTATTACATAAGTACGCAATTGTTGGATTCCCACTACCTATGTGAGTTCTAGATACATTAGTTACCATTTACTGGTTGGCCTTTGAGTCGGATGTGCTCTGGCGGTTTGGAATGTCAAGTTTTGCTTATGGTGGCGCATATGCTAGGTCATTCATTTCCCTACAGGAGAGTAGTGCTGGTGCTGGATGGTTCTAGGACATGAGTCGTGTTCGTGAACTAATGCCATCAATTAGGACTGGTCACCTCGCAACTAGGTATCATGGTTTGTTTGAATTATTCATTATGTCCGTGTAATCATTTATTTATCCGAGTGTCAGTAGAGTTTCTTCCACGTTTAACGTGCTAATTTGTATTAAATTCAATTCAATTCAGGAATTCAATTTGATACACAAAACTTATGCCTCATTTTTATCTAATAGTACCATTTTCCATTTATCAGATTCTGTCTCCGAAGTCATTGTGGGTGAGTCCCTTTGCTGAGTACTGAATTAGCTAACCGAACTATCGTCAGCTCTACGTGCGATCTCTTTTCTTTACAGTTATGGGATTTATAATAATTTTTTAAAAGCAATTGTTTGATTTTTAGGGTCGAAAATTAGAGTTTTCTTTGTCAATGAAACTGTTCCAGGAAACATTGGATTTCTGTATGAAAGTCTAGATCAACTGTCTTATTTTTAACTAGTTTGCTACCTGATGACATTCATCGCCCAGAAATTGAATAAGTTTCAATTGTTAACTATTTATTAAATTTGATTTAAACATGTAAAAAGTGTTTCCAGTGCTTCAATGGAAAATATAGCTTTCCTGGAGGGCATTGATTGGCTTTGCTAGAAATACTACGCTTAACTTATTTATAACTTTTTAATTGATCTTATTCGACTCATAACGTGAACACTGTGGGAATTATTTATACAGGAACTTATTAAATAAACAACTTAAGCTAGTTCATTGATAAACATCTGCTAGGTGCGAACTAAGCTCAACGGCCACTTTAACAGCCGCTTGAAACGTCGAGGCATGATAAACTTCACTGAGATGAGAATTCTTTGTTTGTTGTGAATTCTTTACATGTATCTCCAGATAAATAAGAATGTCGTCATCAGGCTTACCCGAACTATCTGAGAAATCCAAAAATGAATGATCGTTTTATTTACACTTCAGGTCCTATGAAGTTCATTTTGACTAGCTCGTTTATTATCCATTTTGACTATCTCGTCTTTTTTTATATATTTTAATCAAATAGAAGCCGGGCTAACTGATAGATTTGCTTTTTATCAATAGAGATCTTTAAGTTGGCAATAGAATTCAGATCAAAGCCTTGTTTTATATTTTATCTACAACATAATCTTTGCTAGTAATACTCCAGAGAATAACCCTTACACGTATATTATTTAGCATGTAAGAATCAATTTGTTGCATTGTCGTCGACGCGACACGTGGCAATTTAGATAAGTAGGT
Organism: Mythimna vitellina; assembly: GCA_949316375.1. Taxonomy (NCBI): domain Eukaryota; kingdom Metazoa; phylum Arthropoda; class Insecta; order Lepidoptera; family Noctuidae; genus Mythimna; species Mythimna vitellina. Next base: position 14,325,219 of record OX438702.1, on the reverse strand, counting down.
GGGACCCTACCTACCAGTAAGTACCAGACGTTTTCTTTAGTACTTTGTGTTTCTAATTTTTAGTTTTATTGTTGTCATTTGACGAAAGCTAGTCTTATTATTTTCTCTTTTATTGACCCTCGTTTCGCATTCGTTCTGCAAATAACGCTTAAACCACCTCTTTATGCCATTTGCATTAATTATAGAGCATGACTGATTTTTTTATAAATTGCACGAGCTATAATCATTTTTGTGATTACCACAATTTTCATGACATGCGTGATAGCAACCAATTCATTATTGATATTTGACAAGATGTTTGCACTCTCTTTATGCCATTTGCATTAATTATAGGTCATGAACTGAATTTTCATTAATTGCTCGAACTGTAACCACTTTTGTGATATTTGTCATGAGGTTAGTAGGCACCTTTTTAGGTACAATTGCAGTGTTTTTGAAAATAACATTTGAAAACACCTTTTGTGCAATTAGCAATATTTTTATAGGAAAGGAACTTTTATCACGTTTGTGATTTTAATTGCCGCATCGGCAACACTTCCTGTTCAAGTGTCAACTCCTTTATGGCGGGTACATTTTGCATTTTGACTCTGGCAATAGTGGATGTAAAAGTAGTTCAATGGCGAGTTTGCTGTTTTTAAAGGGTTTAGGTATAGTTATGGTTTTTCATTGAATCCAAAATTATATTTACAATATAAATCATTTATTTGAAATAGAATCAAGAATTGTATCTACAATTCAAATCAGTTATTTTTCTTAATTTTCATCTTGTTCTTGGTGTACTAAACTAAAATGAAAGAATCAATTAGCTACACAGCATCTCGTTACTTTAGTTTGAACACTGAATTGATTGTGGCCGGCTGATGATAAGAGCTCTATGGGTACTGTTCCCATAACATTTTAAATAAACAAACTCTAGCTAGTAAGTCACACAAAGGTCCATTAATATCTATTAAACGCTACTCAGCAAATCGGCCCTTAGAAACAGAGATTAGATCCAAACACATCGGGGCGTTACAACGCCTTTTAGATGTGACGAATTCTTTGTTTGATAAGTAAAGCCAGTACAAAATGTATTTGATCTAATTAGCCTTTGAAGGATTTCATGACACTTATTTAGTTTTAAAAATATAGTAATGCCTAATCAGGCATCACTTAACTCCGAAGTATCGAAGTGGTACTTAGCATTATAGCTGGTACATATTAACGACATTAACGTTGGGACATTTTTTAGATCTAACAATATCTTTCGATAAAATTAGCTTCTATTAACGTTTAATCGCTGGTACTGATTTAACGACATTAACGTTGGAACATTTTTTAGATCTAATAATATCTTCCGATAAAATTAGCATCAATTAACGTTTAATCGCTGGTACTGATTTAACGACATTAACGTTGGAACATTTTTCAGATCTAATAATATCTTCCGATAAAATTAGCATCAATTAACGTTTAATCGCTGGTACATTTTGATCGAATATCTTTTTCATTTGGTTCGATCCATTAGCGATTTGTCGTTGGTACATTTTGATCGAATATCTTTTTCATTTGGTTCGATCCATTAGCGATTTGTCGTTGGTACATTTTGATCGAATATCTTTTTCATTTGGTTCGATCCATTAACGATTTCTCGTTGGTACATTTGATCGAATATCTTTCCATTTGGTTCGATCTATTAACGATCTCTCGTTGGTACTTTTATTTCGATTTTTCAATATCATATTATGTATCCACAAACGAATTTGGTCAACAAACATCGTATTTGGTTAATATTATTTTTATTTTTTATCTATTATCGAAATGTAGAAACAAATTGTATGTCGTAATCACATTTCGATAAACGGTCCGTCTATGTGTTGAGTGACGTAATGATTTCATCGATCTATGCAGCACATCCCTCAGCTAACCACCGAGGCAGATCGCTCATAGATAACAACAGAAATTCGAATATAGAAATATGAAACATTTACTGAATTTCACTTAGATAACGGTCACTTCTTTCTTTTTTTTTCTTTCAAAACACTTTGTGCTATGACATAATAATTTCATTGCTGACCAATATTCGTAAGTAGTACATTATTTGATTTATGATCACTTTACTTACTGCGCTTTTACTCGTCGCCAATGTGGTGTTCACTAAAATCACTATTTAGGGATTAGGGTATATAAATGAAACAACCAAATTATCAGTAAGCAGGCGCAACTTCAGAGTGACGTCTAATCGTCCTCGAGAACGGATCGAGTGTGCCTACGACGCCACACCTCAGCCGGTCTACATTTAATGTGTATATCACAATGATGATGATAAATGTGCCAATTTTTTGCCATGCCATGGGTTGTGCGAAAGAGAACCCTGGGGCCCTAGAACGAAGGCAAAGAAGGAACAGGAGTAAGTTTTAATCAATAAATGTCTGAGCGGGAGGGCTACAACTCCGCCCAAGAGCGGAAGAAGTTATTGGATGATGACCGATATAAAAAAAAACTACCTTCCTCCTTACAGAAAGAGAATACAACAATAGCAATTTTATGCGTAGTCGCGTGATGAGAGATAATACAATACCTATAAGGATGACGAACAATCAAAATACATAATAGTTCAAATTTTTTGCATTCTTTAGCAAAAATTAATTATGTAAATTCAGAGTTTATCAGCGTCCCACTGGCACCGCAGTAAGATGCGTGATGTAATTATTTATTGTTACTCATAGTAAACAACACATTTAGCGGGCATTGTATTCAAATACGTCGCTATTCGTGTCATACGACGCCCTAGATTGTAGTGCTTATTATGAGCAGTAAATTCATTTGGTTAATTAAGAGGATAGGTACCATCTTCTATTATTAACTAACTTTTACCCACGACTTCGTTCGTGAATATCGGTAGTAGCGGACGCGAAGTGGAAGTCGAAGCTGGATAAAAAGCAGCTTATGTCCTTTCGAGAGGCTCAAGCTTACTCCTTACTAAATTTTACCAAAATCGGTTCTGTAGTTTAACCGTCAAAGTGTAACAGACAGAGTTACTTTCACATTTACAATATTAGCCATGGTTTTAGTCAGTAAAAGTCTGACACGAAAGGGCGGGAGATGTCATTAGATGATCACTTTACTGTTCTTGATACATATGTATGTATTAAGGTATATGATTTAATTTAGATAATAGAGACTATTTAATTTTAAAGAATCTTTAAATTATTTATACACACTGCGTCTATATCTCTCATCCAACTCTCCTGTCGCAGGTCTGCGAGAAGAAATTTCGTTAGAAACCTGGACCCAGGACCTTTTTACTTTTCTATCTGTATTTGTTCTTTTCGATTTTTAGTATTTGTGTGTAGATAAATAAATAGATGCTTCGAAGTTTTGAAAGCCAACATAGAGAGCTCAAAACATAACATGAAACTATGACTTGCAACCTGATATTACTACAGCTAATACTTTTAACTAGAACAGTAGGTACTGGTGGTCTTATGTAGTAGAGTGAATAGGTTACTTCTATAAAATAAGTGCCATCGTCGTCCACATCATCGTTTATTATCAAATGAAATTGCGTTTAAAAATTAGGTCCAAAACCACCAGAAATTCAATCTATGAAATCGCCTACCTTTGAGCAGTGGTAACGGCCCCAACTTACGAGTTGTAGGTCGCGGGTGCAAACCCAGCCAGGCGCATTACTTTGTGTAATCACCACTGCTCTCAAAACTGTGAAGGAAAACATCGTGAGGAAACCGGCATGTCCTAGAACCAAAATTTGGAAGACATGTGACATTCACCAACCAGCACTGGACCCGCGTGGTGGATTAAGATAAGATTAATTCCCTCCCCCAGAGAGGAGGCCTGAGTCCCAGTAGCGGAAACATTAAAAGGCTGAATATGCTAAATTTTATGCCTCCTTTTGAATTTGCATCATTCTGCGCGACAGCTCAAAAGAGTTACCGTGGCTCCGGAATGCAAATGACAACTGGAGGAACAAGGGTGGGTTTAATCAGTAAAAGTACAATACTCCCTATCTCGCTCCTACCAGAGCGAGAGAACTTATTGGATGATTTCCCACCACAAAAAAATGGATTTGCAACATAATAAAATCTTCTAAAGCAGATATTATAAGTTCTAAACGTTTGACTTTAGTTTTCCTGTTGGCAAAACTCCAATATTGAAAAGGATACTAAATTGAAAGACTAGTTTCTGAGAACGGCTATTGAATTGCCTCCATTAATCGCTTTCAATTGAAACTAGTGGTTATCCACCAGCGGGGTGGCAAGGAGGCGTGTGCATGTCCGCGCGACTTGCGCAAAATGCACACGATCGGGCAAACGGCCGTCAGTTACAAACTTGTGAGATACGCGATACGTGATCGTAAACAAATTTAAAATGCCGTGTTGTTCAGTGGTTTCATGCAAGAACCGAAGTGATAAGAGAAGCCTGGGTCATCATGGAATCTCTTACCATATGGAAGTACAAGTTTAATACTATATTTATCTTTAAAATCAGTAAAAACAACAAATCTTATAATATCCCTTGCTGCTACTACGTTATTTTTGTTTTCAAATATCAAGGCGACTGTATTACTCTTACAGTACATACATTGCTCTTTAACCACTACTTAATTTTAACGCTCAGTAACGGAACAAGCAATGTAAAAATAACATAACGATACTTTATCAGTGCGGTGTATTTCATAATAAAGCCGCTGTTAGTTGCGGCGAGTTAATGATGTGCCTGTATGATCTACTTATATAGACTATCGACCATAATATCGATTGGTTGGATATCCGAAGTAAAATAATGTAAATATTTTTATTTATTTTTATTATTTTACAGAGTTGTAAAGAAATAGCATAATTCAGAATTTAATAACGACTTTTGCTTAAAATAAGGCAACATGTTCTAGCTCTTTATTTGTTCTCTTTATTTAACAAGATAGATTTTTTTTTTCAAAACTTTATTTTGTTAGAAAAAAAATAGTACAGTATTTTTTTTCTAACAAAAGCCTTACATGGTGAGGTTTAGCAGTAAGTTAGGTAAAATGATAACTACAATGTTACTTTATGTTTTCAGTTTCCCGAAAGACGCAATTTTAATAAAGCAATGGATTGATGGAAGGCCACCTAACGGGTTCCCTAAAAAAAATATAGTACTATATGCTCATTCCACTTTCAACCAGAAATAATGCTTTAGCCTCTAAAAAAAACGCAGACTTTTTGAATGGGCAATCTTTAAATTAAGACTAGACCTGAGTTAAAGTTTTTTTAGTAACTCAAAGCTTTTTCATGCAATAATTCATAATACAAGTTATTAAACTTTTCAGGATTTTAGAGGACCAGGACATGTACTTGGCCGATTTTTAGTATTTGATATTGACGTTCTGAAATGACGTATATAATGGCCTTATACGGGTAAATGGTTAGTTTTTGGGTTTTATGAAAACAAATTAATAAATAATTTATTATTATTCTCTTTATTTGTTTAATATACCTATAAATTACATTTTTAAATATTTTTTAACAAGATCATATAAAAAAAAAAACATTTAAAAATATAAAAAATAGTAATCCACCGGTGTCGGGAGCAGGGTCCAAGCCACCGGTGGTTAGGGCTCCAGAGACAGGAACCTCCTCACAATGCGAGCCGTCTCGAGGAGTACTGCCTTCTGTATCAGGCCCTTGATCCAACTGCGTAACGACACCTTCGACAGATGGTCGTCGAAGCTTTTGGCTATAAGGCCATTGGCGGTCACGACAATCGGCACAATCATAGCCGAGTCTACATTCCACATGTCGACAACCTCGTGTGCTAAGTCGAGATATTTGATTTGTTTCTCTTTCTCAGCTTTCACGAGATTCTCGTCATGCGGGATGGTGACGTCGACTATCATTGCGCGGCGCGCTAATCGGTCTATCACCACTATATCCGGCTTATTGGCTACGATAGTCCGGTCAGTAATGATAGACCGATCCCAGTACAACGTGACATGGTCATTTTCGAGAACTGGGTCGGGCACATACTTGTAATACGGTACCTCAGAATCCACTAGGTTGTACTTCAAAGCAAGTTGCTGGTGAATAATCCTGGCTACTTGGTTATGTCTGTGTAAATACTCGCCGTTAGCCAAACGAGAACAACCAGAAATAATATGTCTGATGGATTCACCCGGACGGTGGCATGCCCGACACACGTCAACCGTCCCATCCTTCATTATATATTTCCGGTAGTTATTCGTCAAGATGACTTCGTCCGTAATCGCACAGACAAAACCTTCAGTTTCCCCGAAAAGGTTGCTGAAACGTAGCCAGGCCACGGACGCCAAGAAATCTACATCAGGCTCGTGGAGAGCCCGATAAAAGCGTCCATGGAGCTCCTTGCCTTTCCATACTTCCTTGCGATCATCAGTAGTAAGTACTACAGGTTTGCGCCAGTTCTCTTTAGCCATAGATAACGGGGTGAGTCCTTTGTCCACTGCGACCACATCTCGGTGCATACCCACATCGGTATGAACAAAGTATTCTCTGAGACTGCACACCTCGCGGTTGTGTAGAGTCTTCGCGTTTAAAAAGCCTCGACCTCCACACTTCCGCGGGATATACAGTCTCATTATCGATGATCTTGGGTGATGCTTATAAGCAAATACTTATAAGTTTCGGTCGAGGAGAGGGTTCTAAGATGTATGGAATCCGAGAGTTGAATTCCCTCGGATTCCATAATCTCCCCTCGCCTTACATGCATGACTGCACATTTGTCCACACCAAATTCCATCCTGATGGCACTACTGAAAGTTTCAGTTACCTTCAGTAGTTCCATCAGTTGCAAATTGTTGTGGGCAAACAGTTTCAGATCATCCATGTAAAGCAGGTGAGATACGACCTGACCACCTCTTCTCAACCGATAGCCCAGACCTGAATCCTCCAACAACGTGCTTAGAGGATTCAGGGCTAAGCAAAACCAAAGTGGACTCAAACTGTCGCCCTGAAATATTCCCCGCTTAATCCATATTGGTTCATCATTTCCCTGGATTGGTCGACATCCTGGATAGCGAAGGACTGTTTTCCATTGCCTCATACATGACTCAAGGAAGGTGCAAAGAGTTGCATCTATTTTATACAACTCCAGCACCCTCATGAGCCATGTATGTGGAACAGAGTCGTAGGCCTTCTTATAATCTATCCAGCATGTCGAAAGATCCTTGCGGGATCGACGAACCTGTTGGCTTATGGCCATGTCTATGAGGAGTAGCTCCTTAGTGCCGCGGGACCCGTTCCTACATCCATTCTGAGAGGCAGACATAATTGAATTATTCTCAATGTGTAGATTAATTTTCACTCTCAGGATGGATGTAAGAAGTTTATAGACCGTCGACAAACATGTAATCGGTCTATAATTCTTGGGTTCCGCGGGACTACCCGTCTTATAGAGCAAGTGGGTGACACCAGTTGTTAAAACCTGAGGTAGCGACCCAGACTCTAAGGATGACTGGAATTGAGATGCCAGAATCGCGTGTGAGCTGCTATACCATTTAAGCCAGAAGTTGTGCAGTCCGTCCGGTCCTGGAGACTTCCAGTTTGGTAACGGACGAACTGCTGTGGTCACATCTAATGGATGGATAACAACTTTTTCCATATCTGGTATAGCCTCGCACACGCGCTCAACATCACGCATCCAGCCACCCTCATTGTGACATACGGGCTCAGACCAGATGCTGCGCCAGAATGTATTCGTGGCAACACTGTCTGGACGGAGCCCGTCGGACACATTTTGTTCAGGTCGTTCCCAAGCTCTGTACACCCACCTCTCATCGCTCTGGAACATGCGATTCTGTGAGTACCGATCGACCCGTCGCTTATACCGCCGGATGCGACTGGCCCATGCACAAACTTTCTGCTTCAGGAAGTCGATACGCTCCGTGACACGTGACGTGTATTCTCGGGGATTTATTCCAGTCCCCGAAAACGCTCGTCTCACGAAACGCATCACACGTGGTCTTGTATTGCCCTCCCTGAAGCAGTATAGTTTGCCAATGAGTGCTCTGGCCTCATCAATACGCCTCTCGATCCTGCACTGCCAGGCTGGAACGGCAGGTTTTGGTCGAGTAGCTTCACCATAACTTGGGAACTTTATATTAGCAATACGACATGCCGCAATAGCCCCACAGTACAGGATGGAGTGCGTATCAAGGAGGCCCTCGCTGCTCTCAAAAATATTTTTAAGCAGCGAGTCCAGAGCACACACTAGTGCCCTATTTTTTTTGTGCATAGGCAACCGAGGTAAACGGGGCCTAAGCTCAGTCGGAGTCGATCTGTACTCACGAAGTGCATCCTCCAGTGCGCTCCTCAGTCGGTCGTTGCACTGGCTACTTACTTTGTCAACCCTATCATCTGCCTCATCCTCAATACGATTGGACCGCGGAGTGGTCGTGACAGGAGCCGATGGTACCGCGGTCTGTATCTGTGTCGGTGTCGAGACGATAGGGTTGCTCAGTACTTCTGAGCGCAGCCGATCAAGTGCGGCGTCGTCCAACCTGTGGTTGCGCTGGATAACCCGCACCTGATCCGACAATCGTTGCGCCGATACGTTAACAGTTGGTTCTAGGTCCTGGAACAGAGACAGCATCCTAAGACGGTACGCAGTGAGGTTAGTTCCTCCCTCTGTAGACCCATAATATGCGCGCATGACGTTCTCATTCATTGACTGAGTCCATCTCATGCGCTGCACACAACCACCGGCAGCGGGGACCCGGCTCGGGGCCGTTTGGCCCCTAAATCCCAAGCCGTTCGGTGGCCGGCCTCTCCCCGGCCGACGTACAGGTGTTGGCGACGTCGGCGGGGAAAAATACTCGTCGCTCGAACTCGACGCAACTGCAGCCACCGGTGAAACTGGTGATCCGGGGTCCGGCGGCGGCGAGGCGGAGCTGAACGACGAGTCCGGGGGTGTAAGGCGTGCGCGTCTGGCAGCTGCTCTCGTCAACATTTGTTATTGTGTTTTCATTCCGTTTATTGCATTTGTATTTATTATTTATTATTATTAAATTATTATTATTAACATTTTATGATTTTGTTTTTGGGACCCAAAAGAAATAGCACGACAAAAAAAAATGGAAAAATCGATAACTTTTCTATTTAGTCAATCACTAGCGTAAATGTAAAATAAATTGCTTTTGCATAGCACATCGACATTTCATGTGTGCGTAAGTTGTACGGTGAATGGAAAATACACGCTGTTTTTAGGGAGGTAAGGTTTATAATTGACTGTGTAGTATGGACTGATTTATGATTTGCGGATGTGTGCGCGACTGCGTAAATATTACTGCAAATGTAGTAGTTTCGGCGTTGGTAGGGAAACTGGAGACTTATCCACTCAAAGGAGTTGAGGATAATTTCTTTTGTAATGGCATAATGGCTCTTACGGAGACACAAACGTTGAACTAGAAGTTTAAATTAAACTTTGTTGTTTATAGATGTCCCCGCGGTTTCATCCGCGTTTTTGGTTACTGCTCCGTTACCGTGGGTCGTAGCGTGATGTTATATAGCCTAGACCAGGGATGGCGAACCCTTATTGGAGAACGTACCACTAAATACACGAAAAGAAATAAGGTGGTCATGACGTGCCGCCAATGTAGTGTTTATAGTTGTTTGTTTAATTAAATAAAAGAGAACATTTTTGTGATTACAGCAGTATCAAATCACCACCATGTTGTACCTATATCTTACACTGGCGTGCCCAAATTATATTATATATTTTTTTAATTGATATAAACCAGTGCTTGACTGCGATCCCACCCGATGGTAAGCAGAGATGCATTGATGGTGAGGCGCACTAGTTCATTAAGAGCCCATTTACTTCTAGCCTTGAAGACACCCAAATTATAGTTGGACGGGAAGACCGCAGCAGGCAAAATTGCCGCGTACCACCACTGGCACGCGTACCATAGGTTCGCAATCCCTGGCTTATACTAATAGCCTTGAATCTGGCTAGTTCCAGAGATTATCACGTTTAAACAAACGAAAAAAATCATCCTTTTTTTTTTATTATAAGTATAGATAATAAACCTGGTGCGAAAAAGATTATACCTATTATATATGCATATATGATGATTAGCTAGTTTTTTCATGACTTTCAAGAAAGGCGTTTGTTTCGCTTTCGCAGTCAAAAGTTGAACCGTAATCGCAAACTAGTTCATATTCAGAACAAGCGACGCTATTTGGGTTTCCCAAAATAGCAAAGTGACACTTAAGGTTTCCCAAAAACAGCATAGCACGAATGTTCCCCGAAAGACTAAGCACGGGTGTAGCATATCCAACGAGCATATCCATGATCTAGTCTTTTGTGTTGTTCAAAACAATTTTTTTTTTTTCATTCATTAACCATCATTGTTCCCCTTTTTTTAAATTGTCGCAACACATCACTCCTTTCCAACACAAGGGACTATTTTGTACCGACAATAGAGATTTTTTTTTAACTTTGTTTTCTTTTATACATACTATTGTTTAAGGACTTCAAATTGGGTTACTGTTTTATAGGGTTATTATATTTTACTTTTTTTAGGATTGTCTGACGCTGTCCGTCCGTTTGTCTGCCAGTCTGTCACCAGGCTGTATCTCATGAACCGTGATAGTTGAAACTTTTACAGACGATGTATTTCTGTTGCTACTATAACAACAACTACAAAAAAAAACAGAATAAAATTAATATTTAAGGGAGCTCCCATACAATAAACGTGAGTGTTTTGCTCATTTTTTTTTGCCACGAATGGTATGAAACCCTTCGTGCGCGAGTCCCACTCGCACTTGGCCTGTTTTTATTTAATTTGCGTGTCAGAGTGGACGAAATACTCCTCCGTCACACTATTTATACTGATCGATTGACGGTACAACATACATAATCTTTCACCTTATAATATTGAGTTTTGATATTTTATTATCATCAGTTAAAACAAACCGCGCGTGACTGAAATAATGCCGCGAATAAGTACAGTAGCCATTATTTCCGGCTTCTGTGAGAAAATATGTTATAACATCATTACATAAGTTCAAAGGTTACGGATTCCCTTAGTTGAATTTAAAGTTGAAAAATTTATAAAAACTCGAATAGAATAAGGTATGTAGTAACTTCGTTATCTAAAAAAATATTGTAGGCAAATTATATCATACTATATTTATACAACATTACTTTTAGTAAATGAGAAACCTGCATACAGTTTGTTCAGAATCAGTAACTGAATCGTTTCCAATAATTTTTACACCATGTTATATTTTTTTCCAAAAATATTTAAAAAAGGTCACAAGTTGGACACCACCGACACACCGTTGAACAGTGATATGAAAGAAAAGGAAGTTAGTGATAGTACGACGGTTGACAGGATAGAATGGAAGAAAAAAAACGTGTTGCGCCGACCCCAAATAAGATGGGACAAGGGCAGGAAGATGATGATGAAATTGTACACCACCGACACTTAAAATTAATAAAATTCTCTACAAAATAAATTTAATTTAAATATTTAATCCTTTCGTACTAAAATATTTTATATTATAAAAGAAACCAAGTACAACACAGGTCACGGCAGGTTATAGCGGACATTAGACACTAGCGCACAGCTGGATGCGGGAGTAAAACAACCCCTCAGTCACCTGGGTGGCCCGGTGATCATGTATTTGTGCGGCCAACCAGGTAACATAATAAGCTTATAACTTCGTGATTTTTCATCGTACAGCTATAAATACATACTAAAACTAATGTTGCATATATCTATTATTCACATTTGCACAACGAACATGCGAACGAAGTCGCGGAAAAAGCTAGTCCGCTATAAACCAGATCACAATTAGACAGCATTTCCATACGACATCTGAATGCAACTTTCCGATAACTTAGATATAATTTAGATAGAAGCAGTCAATATTCTCATTAATTTCTATACAACTGTGGGAATTTACACCTGCAAATGTTGACCCATAACGGGTATTATCGAAACTGGAGTTGCAAGTGGTCCAGTTTTCGGTACAAGCTACTATTTGAGCTATAAAACGGCATAGTTTCTGTTCCGCGTTTACAACGGCCTACTAAACGAAATTTAAATCAGATAAAGCTTGAATTGCACTTGCGCTAACGCAGAACAGCTGCTGTTGCTCACAAAACAAAATGTTTCAAATGCCTTTTTATTTTTCTAAATGTATCTCATAATGTACTGTCAAGATAAAAAGTATTCTAACTGGGCTACAGGATTGTTCGAAATAGTTACCGTGGTCCTCATCAAAGGGCAACTGTAGGTACATAGTTGGATTTTAGTTAGTAAAAGTCCGACACTCCCTCTCACTCTACCCAGAGCGGGAGGATTCATTAGATGATTTTCTACGTAAAAAAAAGGATAAAAATATGCGGTATCCTAACCCAGGTGGTGTTCGTGATTAAATCTTTTCACATTGCAGCGTGATCGATTAAAAACATCCAAACATACAGTCTTATTTTATTAATTGAAACTTTATGTATGTAGGTACAATATTGGTACATAGGTGGACTTAATACAATAAAGCGTTCTCTACCAGTCAACCTCTGGGTACAGTCTTGCACTTTTACAAGACCTAAATCTAAGTTTGTGTATTTTTTTTCTTACTACACGGACCAGTATCTATTAATTAATAAAATATGCCAAAAAGAACCAAAAAGTGCTGTAAATGCTCTTAGATATACCAAATATCTAAGTATGTTTATTTTTATAAAGAGTAATTATACTGTTTAAATTGGGTTGTTCCCAGAGTCCCATGATTCTACTGTTCGTCATTTCGCACCGATTCCATGATAAAAAAAATGTTTTAAATGTTCCTACATCAATTCCCAACGAGTCCACGAAACTTGTCCAAAGTACAGTCAGTAAAAACCATTTCTTGTCTGACTTAATCAGTTTCTAAGCCTTGGAAAAACTACGATTATTTTGATTTACTGAGATAATTCTGAAACTGTGACTTATAATACTTAAGACTATTTTATTGTATGAGATGGTGTACTGTGGTTATTCTGAAACTGTGATTTTTTTGTAACGCAAAGTCTATTTTAGTGTAAGATTAAAATTATTTACTGTAATCACCGCTTTAGAGACACGCATGTAGTAATGTTAACCGTTTCATAAGTACTGCGTATATGAAATAAAAATATTCATTGTTTTTTTTTTTATTATTTTACAGAAATAATAAAAATTTATCCCTTATCAAAGCTTTTACTATTCACTGTACCAACCATTCTCGTTGACTCGTAGGGAAAGAAAATATTTAATATTATAAAATGACGTGGACTCATTGGGAATTAATGTTCGAACTTTCATTTTTCGAGAACAATAGACTCGTAGACCAACCTTTGGTTGGGAACAACCCTTTAATAGGTACAACGCCACATGCTAAATAGATTCATTTAAGTTTGCCGCGATAATCAAACAGTACCTAAACGTAGTTATTTCGCGAAATAGGTAGGTAGGTAATAGACTACAAATTCAATTAAATTAAAGTGGGTAATCGCTATTAATACTATTGACTTGCTATGTCTATTTCTTGCCAGTATTTATCGTATAAAATTATAACATTCCAACGCTAAAAAACAGATTTGGTTGAGTCCAAGGTTGCAGAATGTTAATATAATGTCAACTTCCTTATGCACCCAAACACTTTACATGACCCGCCTAGACGTGATGACTCACGCATTTTTAGAAAAATCTAAATATTTGTCAATCGCTTACTTCGCTTAAGTGATCATACCATAATCGTCAGATCTCTTAAAAGATTGATCGAAGTATGCATACATAGATCCGAAACAATCCGAAAAACAAAAATTGTGCCAATGTTCAAACAAGTTGAAGTGGCAGGTCATATATCTCAAAAAGCAATAGTCGGCAATAGAGACGAGTTCTCGAAAATCTCCAAGACGCAAATGGAACCAAAGACGACTTGAAATTGGCATCTGGATCAGAATACAAGGAAAACGGAGAACCGGATGTTGAAGCGCAGCTTGGAAAAACGCTATGCCTTCAAGCGGTCGCGCGGCGTCGAATCGACCGCATTCGATATATTTACAATCACAATTTCAAAATTTCTCGTCAAAAGAATGTATCATCTCTAGTAGCTTGTCATTAGTTCACTACTGACGAAAATAACTCTATTTTCTCTTTCTACACTCCTCCTGAAAAACGCAGAATATGTGTGTTCAGGTCGCGGCGCAGGCGTCGAAAAGATTACACCCGCTTGCCTTGTATTTTTACATTGACGAGAAGACTGATTCTGAAAAAAAATAGACTTAAGTAGGTGAAAAACTCTTCGATGCCAATTATTCGATCTCTTGAAGAATATTAAAAAAATACAAATTATTTGGAGATATAATCAACACACAACAGAACTCTTGTTATGTCGGGCAGAATTGAATCATAATCCGAATAAACCAGTTTAACTTCAAAATTTTGTTTGGAATTTAAACAAATTATTGTTTAGTTGAAAAATAGGTAATACCTAAATATAAAAATAAATTATCATTAATTAATCGTTTTCTAAGTTCCTGAAATATCCCATAGGTCTTTTAAGTTACGCGCGACCGCTACTGTTTCAAATAGTCGCGCCCGCTTGAATGTTAATGGACTGCTGTACGTTAAGTTGACCACTATTAAAACGATCTTAATTAGCTTTTTGTTTGAAGATGGTTATTTCAGAAGATACTAATCCGATAGACTACCACTGAGTACAATAGACTCTATTACGAAAAATGCATGGTTCCTGTGAGATTAGCTACGAGAGGGAAGCATCCGAAAGCTTTATCTTATATATATCGATACCAAAAAACCCTGCTCTTGACCGGGAATCGAACCACATAGCAGTCTTCATGATTGGTGTCGAAAAACTTTTGATCTGTGTCGTGACACCACGAAGGACGACCGGCTCTTACTAAAACTTACGTCAATTACGCACCTGGCAGCACCGCCCTGTGAACTTATTGGTAACTACATAAATTCTACCTAGACTTATCTGACACAATAAATCTAATAATACGTGGTCGGCTGTGCAATCAAAGGTCATTATTCGATATTATTCAGGATCAAAAGCTTGATTTCGATTCAATCTAATAAGATTACCATAATAATGGAACGGAAATGTAATCAAAACCAGTACTAGGTTTTAGCTTCAAAATTCAATACTGTTGATTATTTTTGTATGTAAATCTGGCTTTATTCTCAACTAAATATAAATTCAACATTTCGCAAGAGGAGCACGTCCCAAAAAAACCACGGTGAACTACGGTTCAGACGTCACGTATTGGTCAAACATCACGATTAGCTGCTACCTAATCCGAACACATCCGTTACGCATCAAATTCACAACCGAGGATCGGAATCCTACTACGTAAACATTACTGAGAAAAACCCACTCGATTCCTGGGCGTGACGGTCAAAGCATGGCGCACTTGAAATGACCGAATACGTGAAGCAAGTGCCTAATGTAGGCACGTTCATGTATGCGTAGGAGCACGCACGTGCTATGCATCAGGACGAGTCATAGCAAATCGTCAATAGCTACAATGTAGGCGTGACGTAGACACCGGGAAACGTTAACCTTTGTGTCTAAATCGTACATCACTATGTATATGCCAAACAGCTATGATGTCAAGGCAAAGCATCAATCAAACTGTGCAGTCAAGTCATCAACAGCTACGTAATTAAAAGGAACATCCCACAAAACTTGCTAAATAAACAAATACAATGCTGCATGGTGCCACCCAAATACTTAAGCTTGACGTAATTTGGATTAATGACGAAACAAAAGTAATTATAGCACGACAACTCATTGCCAAGCGCACAGACCGCAATGACATCATTCCCAAGCTCTAAAGCTGTCACAGAAACGTCAGCATACCTGAATGATTAGTGACACATACATACTTTGTATCGTACGCCAAAAAAAAATTACAGTAGAATCTTAAAATGAATAAGGTGTAAAAATAGTTGGTTTTATCGCTAAAAACGATGTATTACAATCAACCTTTACATAAATTTAACAGAGAAAGAAAAAACACACGTAGGCAGTCCGTGGTGTACCATTTACTTATATTGTTACTGGGCAAAGGATTTTAGAATGAACCAGTTTCGCCTATGCCAAACCCGCGATACTAGTCCAAGAGTGAGAGAAGCGAGCTTGGAATTTTAGGGCAAGAGCGGAGCTACCACCTTAACTTTCGTGGTTATTTTCTTTTTTATAAGCAACAAGAAATATATGAAAGCAGAGAAATATGTATACTTAACGACATTCAAGAAGAGAGGTAGTGATCCTTGACCATAAATCGCATACAATCACACTGAATCATAGCGATTAATACTATTCCATAAACCAAGGAATATTCTTAGGCTGTGGCCGCAGATGACTAAACGTATTATGAATTGATGACTACAGATATAATCGAGCAATATTTAACTCGTGACGAAGGGACGGCGACCCCGGACGCTAATTTGTGAATGAAAGAGTTATTTTCATCCGGTTGTACATTTCGAAGAATAAATATGAACACTACAAAAACTCTACGCTGTGATTATCTAATTCTAGGAACAGAAGCACTTTATTACGATTAAACTGATCAATAAGCACCATAAATATATCGTTTGCATCTGCATTTAGATTGGATCTAAACAAATTAGCATGAATTGTCATACTCGATCACCTTATATGGTCCAGTACACCAATTTCTTTATCATCTTAATTACTTCTAGTGAATGATGAAGCTGTAGTATTATATGACAGTGCAAGGATGACAAATTGTATTGACCATAAAAGCCGAGCACGTGTTATTAGCAAAGAATTACTTAATCAAGACATTGATCAAAGTGATGAAACTTAAGGAGATAAAGTGCAAAATTGTATGCCAGTAGAAGTCACAAGTGTATATAATATGTGAATGGAAGTCAATATTGTCAACCCGGAATCTCCAATGCATCTCATCAATATTAAAATTGTTGAACGACTTAATATCGTTTCAAGGAATCTGATAATTGTATGTGTAAAGAATAACACATTAGTACTGACTGGCGACTGTTATTACATGGAGTTCTAGCTACAAAGATCTGTGGGAACGAATAAATCTTCGGTGACAAGGCCGAAGCTAAGTTTATTGTTAAAAACATTGAAATGATAATGGTTTTTCCGATGTAATCACTCATTTGCATGAAGTACGAGTTTATTATCGGAAGAAAATGTAAAAAGTTGGAAAAACCCGGTTGTTAGCTGATATATTGTTGTGCCGCTTGGCCCATTGTAGTGCCGGTGTGCGTCGCACCTCGGCTACGTTTATATTAATAACATTTTTTACTTTTGCGTGAAATGACGCTGTAGTTGTAATAAAGACGTTTAAATAATTTACAATCGTCGTTAATTTATAAAGTCTAACAAAAGCTCAATTAAATATTTACGCGGAGGTGGAAGTTTAAAATAGCATTCGAGTACGTAGTATTCCAGAAGTTTTCCTGTTCAATTTATTATGTAATCCTAACTCACGATACTCTGCACGTGATCCTTATTGAAAAGTCAACGACTTAGCTATCCATGAATCACGCTACATTATCCACATTGAGTGCTGACCGCATCTTAGCTGCTCCTGCGGCTGATTCAAGCGGCAATTTGTCAATTCGCCATGGACTAACGTTACCTTCATGTCAGAGTCATGCTCTGAGGTTGAACTCCGAGACGTAAACAAGTTAGGTTGTAGTGTTTGCTCATTGTTGTGCTTTACTGTGCATTTTGTGGTATTGTACCAAAGAGGTGTCGTCAGAAATCTGACTATTGAATACGTAAGCAGTATGTCCCGCCTCCCTTGTTTTGAGACTCTGTACTTTATGACTACGCTCGTGATGACCACAACATCAAAACCGTCATAGGAAAATGCATTCATCCATAATGACGTCGCATTAGTGCATGATGCATGAACTGAAATACTGGTGCATGAAAATATTTTTTTATGTAGTTAGACATACTTACTTTGTGGTCCTCTGGGAGGACCGAGAGTGAGAGTAGTGTGAGAATTTTGCTGGCTAAAGCATTCTAGGGCTGCGGTAACTCTTTCGAAGAGTCCCGCGGCTCTGTTTGGTATCGGCCCTAGCGGATCTCTGAAGCGTGCCGTCGCCGGACCTGGGTCCTATCGGATAGCAAGCTACCTATCGTTCGCCGGCCGCAAGCCTGTGCCTAAGGTGGCCGGGAATCGCCTTACTACTCTTGACCCCGGGTCATCTCTAACGGTAATTTGCGTTACCTTGGAGTCATGTTCACCTAATTATAATGATACTACATTCTACTCGTAATCCAAATATCTTTTAATTATTTAGGTATTGTGCACGCCTATCACTCGGATCTATTTTAACTCAAAGATTGATTGGTAGAGAATGCCTTGTTGCATTAACTCCGCCTATGTATGTATGTATTTGTACATTAAGTTTAAATAAATAAGTGAATGTTCGGAGTTTTAACTTCGGATCGTTAACAAATTAATGTAGTACCTTTCTCATTGTTGCACTTTGTTCTGCCTATTGACGTTAAGCACCTAAGCGGTGTCGTCAGAACCCTGAGTATTGAATACGTAGGCAGTACGTCCCGCCTCCCACTTTTGAGACTCTGTACTTTATGAATATGCTCGTGTTGAACACGACACCGAGAACGTCATAGGAAAATGGATTATTCCATTTTACGTCATCTTTGATTTCTTTATGGTTGGGGAGTAAGGTACTGGTGAGGACAAAGTTGTTATCAAGTCTACTTCAAAAAAAAAGACCAAAAAATATTTAAAAAAAAGTATACTGAAAAAAATAAATAAAAAAAGTAAGTTTCTTATTATCTATAATAACCTAGCCTAATCTAGGCTTTCAATCAATTCGGAAAGTGAAATGCATGAGGATATTACGATTCGTGAGCATTACCCGTGTTAGGCAGTTACTGCTATTGTTATCCAATGAAAGTTTCGTTTATTACGATAATCCTAAAATAAATCTGTGTTCTATTGATTATACTCTTACGTCTTGGAAATGCTTTCTTAAATAAAGTAGGGTAAACCAATTTGAATGAAATAAACTTTCCAATGTTTTACTTTCATATTAATTTATATTATTATTGCAGATAAATGCATAGTGCAAAGCTTTCATTTACGTTGATTGCTGGGAGTACTTGTTTTACACTTACCATTTGCATTGGACCTGGTTGTTACAGATGCCTAATTGTAAGTTTTTTAACGTAGTCGAAGTAAATGTCAATTCGTACTAAAACTGTAGAAGCGCCGTCTGGTGACAATAATAGAACACTTTTTTCTATACGTTAAAAAATTCGCACTAGGCCCTATGAATAATTTAATAAATTTCTTTCTAATAGCTTCTTAACACATACTTTAATAAACAATGACTAAGGAGGTATAATGTGATCAAAATCCACAATGTAAATCAACTTGCATGCAATTTGTTTGCGCCTTTTGAAGGTTTCCCCTCGTAAACCAAAAAAAAAAGAAGTGGAAACGCAACCTAAGACACCCAGGAAAACCCTTACTGTAATAGTTCTATCCAGTACTTTATAAAAATCACGTGTCACAACGTTTATTATCGAACTCCTCCGAAACGGTTTGACCGTTATTAATTTTATTTTTTTACCCTCCTACCCACACTCCCATTTTTTTTTTTTTGAAGAAGAACTGCTTTTGCCGAGCCAACTAGTGAGGGCGGAATTCACCAATAAAACTAATCGCGTTTTAACGTTCGGCTCGCATAATCGCCAGCCGCTGTCACTAGTGTCACTTGTAAAAGTATAATAAAAGAAAAATACAAACAAGTGACATTAGTGACAGCGGCTAAACGCGATTATGCGAGCCAAACGTTAAAACTCGATTAGTTTTACAAACATGGAATCGAGACTTATTGATAATTAAGTGACCTATCATCTCTCTTCTCTTTAAAGTCAAAGGCCTTGAAAAGACTAGTGATTAATATGTAGCACTAAGATTATTATTGCAATAATAAGTTTATTACCTTACATTCGGAAAACAAACAAGTTCATTGTTCGGAACACTCAACGCATTCTAGTTACATTGTTTCGGATTCTCGGATTTCCAAAGGGCAAGATTAATAGTGTTATAAATATTCAGTGTACGCGTTTGCCGGGTGCCAATGAGTCGTTGACCAGTTAAAAATGGTGACTGCGATAAGTGATGGATTGCATTGACGCATTACAATGTTGGTAATGGGAGATGCATTTAAATTATGTTAGATAAAGTTTTCTCTTTGTAGGATTGAGTCTTACGAAAGAGAGAAAACTGTGGAAAATTAGGTGTATTTCATTGAATTCGTTTCATCTACATTGTCAATAAAAGTATGTTCAATACTTGAAAATCGGCTCTAATCCCTACCGCTTTTAGGCACGCAATTTACTGTTTTTCGCACTAGTGTGGAAAAGTGCGCGTGCTCGCCCCCACTACGTTTTTATAACATTTATCGTATTAAGCTAGGCGCTATCGTCATCCCCGTTTATTTTTCTTCATGAAGTACTGAAAAACATTGTTTGATAAACGTGAAAATTTGTCACTGCCTTTGGCTCCATAACGCCGCAGAATGTCGCCTCAGTCGCAAAAACAAACTTTCTCCACTTGTATCAAAATGTACAATTTCTTTCAGGCATTCATTACAATCTTCATGTATTCCATCAAATTGAAAGCTGAAGACAACTGAAACTCACGAGTCAATGAACCTACACAAAAATCGGAGATCATCAAAACAACACTTATAGTAAGTGTAAAACACAATAGTAAGCTTACAATAAAACACATTTCAAGGGCGATAGACCACATTTCAAAGACGACGTTTGTTTTAAAACCTACAGCTAATACCGCAGCTGCCATATACCATAGTTAGCTAATTAATACTCTGGACCACATAATTATCACGTGTGGCTAAATGATTGATGGCAATGCTTCGACACAAGTAATAATGGTTTATATACATCAAGAGAATTCGCTGTATACATGTATTTACTACCTACACGGATGTCCATATGAACACGGATACGATAAAGTACCTAAACTTAAAGTATGCCACACATGAGAAATCACAATACTTTTGTTAAGAAAAACCAGTTTATATGGAGCAACTGACTGCAAATAACAGAAATGCTGTGCCCCAAATAAATTAGGGTTAGGGTTAGAGGTCCATAAGCATTTACATCCTTCTGCGAAGCAATGTTACGACCGAAAGAGGTGGCTGAAACCGTTAGGGAAAGGACACTCACACGCCAGCCACCACCGCAGGAAACACCTCAAGCGTCAGGAGTCTTTGGGTGATTTTCAGTCACCTTAAGCGCGGACTTGCGGACGACGAGCAATGTGTAGCTCACCGTCCGACCATCCGGTAAGGACCAAGCCCGAGTCAACGGCGCATTATATTGTGGGTTTTAGTCAGTAAAAGTCTGACACACCTTCTCGCTCCACCCAAAGCGGGAGAAACTATACGATGAATACCAATAATTAATTAAAAAAATGGAGGTTCATGATGATAAGTTTGCAAAAACTAGAAAATTATAATACTGAAAAATTGCCGTGAAAAAGCAGTATTGAAAGACATTTAAATGACAAAATATGAATTCTTTTACGAATATTTTTATAACATATTTCTGTTGCAGTAAAGCTTTTATAGGACTTATAATTTAATAGGACACTCTTTTAGCACTAAAAAATCAACGACCTCTCACACATTCCACGGGCTTATTTAATATTTGGCACTTTTCATATTCCTTATTTGGTTTCGCGTGATGGGTGGCGATCTCCATCGAAGAA
Source organism: Mythimna vitellina (assembly GCA_949316375.1). Classification (NCBI taxonomy): domain Eukaryota; kingdom Metazoa; phylum Arthropoda; class Insecta; order Lepidoptera; family Noctuidae; genus Mythimna; species Mythimna vitellina. The sequence continues at coordinate 14,303,421 of OX438702.1, read as the reverse complement.
TCAAACAATTGACGTCTTTACTTAAGGAATACCACGAAATTTTGATAAGGAAAAGATATTTTATACTGCTGAAAGTAAATTCGAGCCTTAGGTATTTTATGTATCCGTGTAGAAAGGTTTATTTTGTTTAAAACATTCGGTTTTAATGTTAGTTTCAATGTTGCTAGAAGAATATCAAATTTAAGTTTTTTTTTGGCATATTATTGTGGCCTATTCTACAGACCTGTTTATTAATTTAACTGGGATTATTATCCCAAAATATTTATTAATATTTTCAAGAGGTTACTTCTTAGTCTCATCAGAAGGCTCAAAGTCACCCAAAGGGCAATGGAAAGGGCTATGCGCGGAGTTTCCTTGCGTGATCGAATCACAAATGAAGATATCCGCAGGAGAATCAAGGTAGCCGACATAGCACGAAGAATCGCCAAACATAAGTGGCAATGGGCAGGGCACATTGCTCGCAGAACGGACGGCCGTTGGGGCCGAAAGGTTCTGGAGTGGCGACCGCGTACCGGAAGACGCAGTGTTGGAAGGCCCCCTACAAGGTGGACCGATGACCTGGTGAAGGTTACGGGAATCCGATGGATGCGAGACGTACAGAACCGTTCTTTGTGGCGACATTTGGGGGAGGCCTATGTCTAGCAGTGGACGTCTATCGGCTGAAATGATGTGACTTCTTAGTAACCTCTTGACAATATCAATAAATATTTTGGCGAAAGTAGAAGAATTTCCAATCGGATCAGTACTTCCAGATTATTTTATCTTATGCCAAAATGTAAACAAATAAACAGAGAATTTTATCTTACGTTTAGATTGTAGTAGTCATGCTTAATTATTTACTTCACAACGTAACGTTTTAGAAACTTAATGTTAACCCACGTAAAAAGCGTTATAAACAACAATTAATGAGTAATCAAAACACATTTACTTCCTACGTCGATACAAAGCTTTTTAAATGGTAGGTAACGTGTCAAAAACAAAATGATTGCACGGTTAAAGTGTTTAAATTGTTATGTTATGTGCCGACCTTGTATATAGCGTGAGTTGTATTGTAATCGCACCCACATGCTTTATTATTATAGATATTTGTGCGACTGTGAAGAATAACGTGCCATTCATACCAAAAGAAGATAGTTTTTTTTTGAGGTGACTTCTCTCGCTCTGAGTGGAGCGAGAGTGTTATGAGTTTTCTTGACGTCTAAATTGATAAATATAACGAAAGACTTGAACACATTTAAGTTTTACGATATTTCCGCAAAAACAAAAGCTTTCCAAAATAGTAGTTAGGGTAACTTCGGGAAATATGGCACACCATAACCCTTTTTGCAACTAAAAAATAAAATATCTGAGATCAAACAGTCTGGATTGGTTAATTCAGTTTTAGAACTTAATATTAACAAACTATCTATTAGATAGTTACCGTCATATAACAAAAAAATGCTTTAGTACTAAAGCATTTTTTGTTTTGTATTTTTTTTTTTTGAGTAAAATGTGTTGGCTTGTTACAGTAGAGGCTCATTTAGACACATTTTTAATTAATAATTTATTCATTACTCTTATTACAGTGACTGTTAAGTGTAACATGTTGGTTTGTTTATACATAAGCCGTGTTTGTTGTATTGTTGTTGTGTACGTAATTGTGAGATCGCGTTTTGGAATAAGGCGGTTAAGGTATAACTTCAAAGTATAAAATAATCCACAAGGAAACTAAAATAAATACTTAACATTTTTCGTAATCTTGAATAGTATATATAGGACATTATGGCCCACATTATGTCTCTTGTTCTTGAAGTGTTATACTCTATAAGTAAACAGGTTGCTCCAAAAATAAAACAAAATCTTGAATTAATAATAACACACCTTTGCCGATTTCGGCCACGATTACTAGTAATAATATAATAAATAATAATAATATTTCACAACTATCACACAACGCCTTCTAGTCTCAAGCTAAGCAGAGCTTGTGTTATGAGTATTAAACAACTGTTAAACATATATATATAAGGTCCCATTAAAATAGTGGGACAAATTTTAACACAGCGTTCAGTACGTCTAACCAAAGATATCCAAGAAAAAAAACAGTGATTAAAGTATTTTTATTTTGACCTATATATTTCTAAATACATACATATTATAGATAAATTACACCCAGACACAGAACAAATGATCGTGCTCATCACACAAACATTTGTCCTGTTAGTTACTATCATCAGTGGCTGACATAGTCTAACTTCGCTGTACAGTAATGGTGCGTGTACAGCACGGCCACGTCAAAGCACCATTGATGTGTATAAGTATTGAATTTTGATGGACGGTTGCTTTTTGATGGTCTTTTTTAAAGTAGACGACCTCTTGCCTTCGTGACATCAAAGACCAAAAAAATAAAAATCTAAAAATTCTCATTGTGCGCACCGCTCATTTATTCGTATTTTTTGTCAGATTGAAGCGGTAGTTTTTTTTTTTTTGAGATGTTGGGACCTTTGTAGTGCCTCTTGTATGTCTTACTCAAGACTACAACACAGAAAGTTTACTCGTTTTACTCTAGTTGCATGCTCTGTGATACCGATCAAAATAATTATTATAATAATGTTATTTAACCGTTCGTATATTAAATCTACTCTAAAGCTCAACATTCAGGCAATGTTATGTTCATTTGAGTGCATATTATTGTAATGATTGAGTCGGTGGTAATTAAATGAAATAATACTGATATATAATGGCCCATTCGTATTATACGAGTTGGTGGTTCAATCATCGTTGATGTAACATTAATGTTGATTTAAATTAACAGATAATTAATCTAGGTATACTGTTCATGCTTAACTTGATTCAATTATTTTTGAAGCTAAAATGTTTTCGACAATCGACAACGGGTTATAACGAATTTTGTAAATTTTTTCTTTCATGTCATTTTAAAATCACGTGGTTAACATGAACTTCAAGAATTTGGAAACGACCTATAGGTGGCTCTATACACAATATAGGCACCAACCTAAAATCGGCTTTATATTTAATTTGGCACAACTCAAATTTATCGACACTTACGTTTTAGTTTTTTTTTATTCAATATCTAAGATTTTTTTACATAATTCGTACAAATTCGAATGAATTATGTCTAATAGGCTTATAAGCCCTTGAATACAACAATTTGCTCAATTGGAAAAATCATTTCTTGCGCGTGTCCATCGACTTCGCTTACGTAGGTTTAAGTAAAGGAAAAATTACTACAAAATTATGTAATTTACTGTTTTTTCGTAAAGTTGTTTACACATTTTTCGACTTCTTACTATTGAATCGATTAATTGTTCAGTATACTTTCATATATTCAAGTCTGTTGAGAAACTCGACTAGAAAATATTTTTTAAGCAACAAAATGGATACAGTGCAATATTCAAAGTGGGGTTGGTGGCTGTATTCAGAAAATAGGGCTCAAATTAATACTCAATTGCTCAGCTGATCTCCAACCATCAAACAGGTAGGCAGGTAAGCACACAAATGCTCATTTTTCCTGAATTTTTTTACATTTATAAGCACAAGCATAATTAGCCTTTTAATGTTCCCACTGCTGGGACTCAGGCTCAGGCCTCCTCTCTCTAGGAGAAGGAATGGGCCATAATACACCACGCGGGCCCAGTGCGGATTGGTGAATGTCACATGTCTTCGAATTTTTTGTTCTAGGATATACCGGTTTACTCACGATGTTTGCTTTCACCGTTTTTTAAGAGCAGTGGTGATGAAATACTTAAAAATTCCTTGATTTTAAAATGTTTCTGGCAATTTCATCACATACCGCAGCAAATAGTAGCTTATTCATCACAAATGTACGTTTAAAATATCAAATACTAATCTCAACTTATAACCCATGCAGCAGGGTCGAAGCCTACTGGGGCCACGGGTAGTGTGAAAGCGGAACCCGGGGCCCTGGGACGAAGGCAACGAAGGAACAAGAGCGGGGTTTTAGTCAGTAAGAGTCTGACACTACCTCTCGCTCCGCCCAAGAGCGGGGATGTCATAAGGATGATTTTCACACCCAATAAAAAAAAACCCAGAAACATTACCAGCAGACAAAAATAGATTTAATACATAACATCTAGTTATTTATCGAACAGGATATAGGTACTGTAATGAATATATAATTATAATTTTATATACAGGTATATATAAAATTGTTCGTAATAATAATGCATGAGTTGGAAATCGTGCATATGTTATATAGTAGTGATGTAGATAAGAAGGAAAGTGAGTTCAATTTATTAGTATTCTGGATGCTCTTCAAAAAGTTCGTGGCTGCATTTTAAAGTTACTTATTGCATTTGTTGCTTGTTAAATTGTTGTTAACTTACAAACTCTGTATTATATTAAAAAAATACAAATACAATATTGTATAATGTAGTAAAAACTAACTTACTTTTTGTGAGAAGTTAATAATTAATTTTAACATATTTCTTTTAAAATTGTCACTTTCTTTTCTTTTCAAAAATCTCATGTATCGTAGATGCGTTCACAAACATGTAACGTCACATATACAAGACATCAAGACCCAGAATAATTCTGTAATGTAATCTGTTATCCGTAAAAACTGAACCCGCGACACGCAGCTCAGCGGCCAATTGCTCAACCACTGCGCTCACCGTGTCGTCACTAAATTAAGCATTTAAGAAAACGTTAAAGGGGATGAAGAATGTCCAGCTGTAGGATAGTAAAACACTACAACAGTGTAAGAGGACACGCGACTATAACTAAATGATACGATGATGATGATGAAAACAGAACTGAACAGAACTCCATTTACAAAATAATGGGATGATCTAAAGTCGATGATGATTTAAAAAAATCAAGTAGCTGTAAGAATAACGGCTACTATTATCTGGACTATTGCCAAATTGTCTCTTAGGACTTCCGCTGCATTGTAGGAACAAAATGATGGATGAAGCCGGAGTTCTTTCTTTTTTTTTAACCGACTTCTAAAAAAGGAGAAGGTTCTCAATTCGGATGTTTGTATTTTTTTTTTTATGTTTGTTCGCGCATAACTTCGTCGCTTACAAACCGATTTGAAAAATTATTATTTTGTTAGAAAGGGTATACTTCCCAAATGGTCCCATAGTCACCAAGTTAGGATCTGATGATGGAATCTTGGCGAAATCGAGGGAACTCCTCAAATATTATAGGCAAATGCATAGTGATTTTGGTATTTTCATCGATAACTTAAGCATTTACAGTCAAAAAATAACATTTGATGAAGTGGAACTGATGAAGAAGATCAGAAATGGTCAACGGAACTTCATACTCGCATAGATATCACAATGAAGATATTTAAGCGACTATGATAATACAAATAAATTAATGGTTCTGAATAGTTCCGTTGAAAATGGTATCATCAAATTGATCTGATGATGATGATGGAGCCAGAAGGTAGGCACTGGAACTCCGTCATTAATCAATGTAACCTAGCCGTGTTTGGGCTTATTAGAATTGTCATGAAATGCACTTTGGCTATAAGGTACTATTGAACTGATCTGATGATGGAGCCGGAAGGTGGAAGGTAGACACAGGAAATTCATAATAAAACAATGTAACCTAGTAGTGTTTGAATTAATAGAAATTGTCATGAGAAATAAGCACTCTGTTTATAAGTGTATCCCAACTAAAAAGTGTGAAATAAAAAACTTTTTACAAAAAAGATAACCGACTTCACTAAAAAATCACTTAAAGGATCAAAATAACTTTAATTTCGGAAGTCGGTGTTAAATAAGATACAAATAATACCGAAAAACACCGACTTCCGAAATTAAAGTTATTTTGATCCTTTAAGTGATTTTTTAGTGAAGTCGGTTATCTTTTTTTGTAAAAAGTTTTTTTTTTGGTTTTTATCACATAACTTCCCCCGCTCTGGATTGAGCGAAAGAGAGTAAGGGGATTATGATCTCCTAAGATTATCACATACATATCATACATCATAATATATATGTACCCAAATTATTGCAGTATTTTATACGTCCTAACCTAAGCAATGTTTATATACCAACAAACGATACAGTCTGCGGATAGAACAAAGATATGGAACTTACCTATGTGTTACCCCGACTATATAGAAATAAATTATTGCAAAGTTATGTATTGTGTTTTATATAGTAAAGAGGTTTATTTAATATTTATGCTTACCTATAATGTCTAATTAATTTGTTAGCAGTGCACAGTAGTCTACCCCTTGTATTATTTAGTTCTAACGATCCATCCTAAGGTTGTCTGATAGATTTTGCTGTCAGCGATAAGACCACTATAAATTGTACCTATAGATTTAAGTTTATGTATAAGTTGTGTTACTTTTTGTCTGTACAATACAAGTTTATTTTATCCTATTCTATGATCCTTTTCTAAACTAAGATAAAACTTTATAGAAGTATAAATCCCGTGGCCCTGACATGCCGGACATAAGAAAGCAGCACATAATTTTCCTCATATAGTTAACATATTCAATCGCGGAATCAGTTGGCACATCCAACACCTCAGTACATCCGGCTAACACTCTGATGCTATTATTTATCTATTATTCTACCTGCATCGCTACAGGACATATCAATGCGTTGTAAACAATCATTTCATTGTTGTTTTACATTTTATTAACTCTTTTTATATAATTGATTTGCATGAACTAATCTTCAAGATTAATTAGTTCATTTACAACACAAAAACAAGATTAAACCTTGTTTCCTTGTTGTTGTAAATAATGTCACTAGGACGAAAATATACACAAGGTGAATTAGTTAGGTAATCTTGCGAGGGTGAAGTTACTTATAAATATATACAAATAGTACCAAATATGAACAGTAGGAAACAGCATATTTTCCGTTATTTCAGTCTTAATCCTTTTTTTATATTTATGAGAACCAATAGATCACATATTAAACGACGACAAAATTAAAATTTGCCCTTATAATGTTTTTTTTTTTTAAGTTTTAATATACAACGATAATACTTCGTAGAGTTCATGTAGGTACAGAGATCAAAAGTGAAGTTGCACTCTACCAATGCTAAACTTTCTTAAATTTCTTTCCAGAAGAGGGTCAATGGTTCATGATTGATTTAATTTTTAGCATACACTTGTAATCTAAAGTATTGAATAAACTAGTTGTGGACCATTGAATTAATACAAAAGAAATTTTAGACACTTGCACTGGTGGTATGCAACTGCACTTTTGGCCCCGAACTGTACTTAGGCAAGCTTTAACTCAAAGTTGAGTTTTCTCCCAGCAAACTATTGGATGAGAGAGAACTTTGAGACTCGGCATCATTTCGCTCATTTTATGACCGTGGTTGTCATGAACGATTATTGGTTATTCGATATTAAAGTGAAGTTGGTTTATGCGACACTAGTGACTCGTTACGCCTTCGCACGAGAGCAAATCATTTACTTAAAAACCTTTCTTGTTCATTGCTCTTTCTGTTAGAGAAAACCACATCATAATCCGTTGCGTCATTTAGGAAGACCTTTTTAAAGAAGAAATTTTGACTAACACCCGTATTCACAAACGTTACTATGCGGTCTCACAGTGCGCGAGAGCGCACAGGACCCCTGAAACTATTCATAGACAATACTTGAGTGACGGCTAGCACTATGCGTCCCTTAGAATGAACGCACAGGTAAGGTAGCCTGCTAGGTGTTTTATACCCGTATTCACAAACGTTACTATGCGGTCTCACAGTGCGCGAGAGCGCACAGGGCCTTGAAACTTATTCATAGACAATACTTGAGTGGCGGCTAGCACTATGCGTCCCTTAGAATGAACGCACAGGTAAGGTAGCCTGCTAGGTGTTTTAAGCAACGCATAGCTAGTGTCTCTCGATTCTCTGTGGTCTTTTATGAGTTACGAGAATTATTTTACGGGGTCGGATTTTTCTGTTTATGATAGTTTTTTATTTTAATAGCGCCATTGTAAAAGGTCCAATGAGAAAAGCACAATAAACAACAGAAAAATGATGCGGGATTTCCAAAACTCTTTTTGATTATTACAATTCGGATGCATTTAGACGACGCTTTTTTTTTCCGGTGGGAAAATCATCTTATGACATCCCCCGCTCTTGGGCGGGGCGGGAGATAGTGTCAGACTTTTACTGACTAAAAACCCACTCCTGTTCCTTCGTTGCCTTTCGTACCAGGGCCGAGCCTTCCTTTCAGAATCGGACCCTTGGCCCCAGTAGGCTTCGATCCTGCTGGGCCCCTACAGTTCCTAACATCTTCTTGAGGCGCGCGTGGAATAATACGCGCCGTCGGTAACTTGGGCTCGGTCCGGACGGATACTGGACGGTCGGACGGCGAGCCACCCATTGCTCGCCGTCCTTAAGCCCGCGCCTACGGTGGCCGGTAATCGGGATCGGAGTCCCGGCGGCGGTTGGGGCGTGAGGACCGCTGCCTCACGCGATCGGCCGCCTCCTTTGCTAGCATTACTGCTTCGCAGAAGGAGGCGACCGCCTGCCACTCCTCCTCGCTCCGGACCATGGCCTGTACCAAGCCCCGGCGTGAGAGATCGCCGCCGCCGATTGCCCCACGAGGACACGGCGATGCTCTTCCCAAGCGGGGCACACCTCTACTGTGTGCTCCACCGTGTTCTCCGGGCAGTCTACGCAATGGTGACACCCGGGCGTTTCTTCCGCACGAATCCGGTGCAGGAACCTCCCGAACTTACCATGTCCGGTAAGGACCTGCGTCATGCGGAAGGTAAGGACGCCGTGTTGCCTTTCCAGCCACTACTTAAAGAGGGGACTTACCGCCATGATTATGGCGTGCCCAATTTAGACGACGCTACAGGTTTTCCAAAGATGTGGTACTTTTTATACTCTTGCCACTGATAAATGAAGATCTAGAAAAATTAACTGCCAGAGGACTTTCAGTGTCACTTATTTATCAGTTGATTGTGGCCTTAAGATTTTATTATTCTAGCAGCTTTCAGGTACTTATTAATGAAAACTTTAAAAACAACACAAAGACGAACGAAATAGTTCTCGAACACCGGTCAACCTTTATGTTATGACAAATGAAATGAATGTCAAGCAACGAAGTGAACTACGCAACACAAACGAACCAATCACAGAGCTCTATTCAACGCTGTGCGTTTGCTTAGTCAAGGGTTGCTGGAGTATCGTTTATGAATTAAAAGGCTTGCCATACGCAACGCAGTGAGAAACGCCTTACTTCGCATAGCGTTGCTCCTTTACTGAGAAAAGTATTGTTTGTGAATACGGGTGTTAGTGTACTATGGTCCAGGCAACGTAAACGCAATCTTTTCTAGAAATATTCTTACTTCACGAATACAGTCAGAACAAACTTTTCAAATACATTAAGTCAGTTACCTAATTAATACATAAGTACGTATATCAGGTAGACCCGCTGGATTACACAATTCAATTAACCTAATTATCGGAGTAATAAAAAATAACGCAGCTCGTCTTTCTGCCTGATGTCAGTTGAGTTGAGGACAAGTTTAAATCTATACTAATTCAAAAGTTCCTTAGATACTATATCTGCAATGGATAAGGATTAGTCAACCGAATCAATAAATAAAAATCTGGTGTCACAGTGTTTGCTATCAAACTCCTCCGAAACGGCTCCGAAATTTTTGGGTAGGTCTGAGAATGGGTTTTGCTCTACTTTTTAATCTCCCACCCCCACCCCCCTTTTATTCTTTGATAATTTATATGGCAGAACAACGTTTGCCTAGTTAGTTAGATGTGAATAATGTGTGTATATTTGGATGTTTGTTAAGATTGAGTAACAAACATCAAGCTACATAAGTGCCTGAAAGTATTTACCTATATACAGATAGGTACACCATTGTTTAGATTACGACAAAATAACCATATTTATACTCGTAGGACGTTATGAAGGGATAATTTGGACTTTCACGCGGGCTATGCAGAAGCTAAGAGGGCACTGGCCCGTGTAACATAGTCTTTATACAATATGTAATTATTTCTTATATAAATATTTAATATTTCTTATTTCAAAGTAAGTTTAAATCTTGGATAATATTTATTTATTACAGCTTGGAGGAACTAAAGCTTATAAAAAAAACGATTTAAAAGAAAAACAATTATAGACGACAGCCAATTACAGGTCGTCATCTATAGTGCCAGACTTAAAATTGAGAATTGAGCATAAACAGACCTTAACATACTTAACTTTTTCAAATTGTAATTTAACTATGGGTATTCCAAGCCCGAAATAAATGACTTTATTATTATTTAAATCAATGCATATTCCCAAACCCATCGAAATAAGATTTGTTTCAGTATTCATTTGCTACAAGCAGTATTGTGTACCTAGCTTTCATAGTTTGTCGTGGCACACGCTTTGCATTCTAAAGTTTCAAGGTTTCTAATGTAAGGACTATTGCACTTTGTTTTGACTCTTTTGTAACATGATTCTGATTGAAAGTTGTAGTTGCTAAATCTTCGAAGTGGCGTTTATTTACCTAATTTATTTTTACATGACTAGAGCTGAAAAGAAAGTTTCTGTTTAAATTTTTTAAAGATTTGCTAAAAGTGTCATTATTTTATTTGCAGTATTTTCTGTTCCACTGTAGGGCAAGCCTCACTTAATCAATTCCAATCTTCTCTACGCTAATGTGGAGCAATCCTGCATGCTGGTGTGGCAAAATGTATTAAATGACGTCTCCATAATATCTATTAACATTATCGTTGTCTTTATAAAATTCCCCTAGCCAAGTATTCATTTATCGTTCTATGTTTCAAATATTTCTAAGAATCTGTAGGATAAATAATTCAACTTACCATAGCCATGTCGTAATGGAATAACTTAGGTGCCATATATAATGTGTTAAAAAATTAACTTTAAGAATTTCGAGGGGACATTGTCCATTGTGTTTACTTTCGCATAACTCGTCAAAATGTATGGAGCAGCTGATTTTTTTTTTCTCTATTTCAGGTTTGGTCCCATAGTAAAAGTTGGTCATAATGACGAGTACGATGTCCCCTCGAAATTCTTAAAGTTAATTTTTTAACACCTTATATATGATATCATAAACTTTCCTCATCCCCGTCTTACCTGTAACAAATAACAAACTGATTAATCCGGGATTTTCTACAAGGTTGATGGAATCATAGGTCATACAGAAAAAAATATAATTGTGCAGTCATTAAACGTATTGCAACATAAATTAAATAAAAATGACTAAGATTGGAAGCAGATATCTTACAAGGTGCAAAGTATTACTCATTTATTCCAATTAAAATGGCCGCATATTTCGGGCACATCAAATCGAAGTCTTCAAAACAAAAATCATTTTTATTACGGATAACAACAGTTGTGGTTCTTAAAATCCAATTTTGTACCATCAAAAAGCAAAAACAAAAAGAATTTCACTGAACATTTTTAAGAAGAAAACAATTTCAATCATAAACACAACCTTCACTTAATTGATGTAAAGGAAAGAAAAGATAATACATTTCATCTCGCAAATGGCAGTATAAGTGCATCATCTTACTCAGCCCGTTTCTGTCCCATCATATTTATTTATTGTTTTTTCCTTTAATGCCATTTCAAGTCACCGCAAAAATATAAAGAAACAAGGACAAGTTCAGGAAGATTTCTTTTTTAGTAAACTGATGATTAAACAATTTTGGGTAAATGACTCCGCCTATTGTGTGCTTAATCGGATAGGAACAAACATTCAACTTTGAGAACGATGTTTTGAAACTTTCCAGCAATAGTGTCATCCGCAAATAACTATTAAGATTAGTCACCAGTCCGGAACATCTACAAATATTTAACTTCAAACACAAATCTATTGTGAAATGCCAATTTGGTGTTCCTCTTTGTTTTATAGTAGTCGTGCTTGTTCATAATAATTGTTTGAGACAAATTAAATTACTTTTCCCTTATTCTTATTTATAATGACCGATCCTATGCGTCTCGCATCCATCTGATACCCGTGACCAGGGCATCGGTCCACCTTGTGGGAGGCCTTCCAACACGCGTCTGCTTATGTGCATTGTATATAAACATTATTATCAAAAATTTATTTACTTCTATTATTCAAAGTCTAGGCAGCCCACTAATAAACCTAGTTACTATTGAGAAATCGAACCCTGACTGACGCTGAAGTAGTTAGAACCATTTCTGGTAATTTCATCGACTACCAATAGATTTGAAAACTGCCAGTATATCCAATTCCTCACGTTTTCTCAGCATTAGCGTATAAAATGACTAGTTTCAATTGACCACATAGTGAAGTGCTAACAAATATCTAGAGCCGATAGCCTGTTAATGAGCCATTACGACGCCGTCAGACGACTATCGAGGAATTCTATATAAATTGTCTGTAAGGCGGCGCGCGCCCCGGTCACGATCCTATCTGCCATGATAATGCTACAATGTATACTATTTGCAATCTTACTTGTATTGTACTGGAAGAAAAATTAACATTTTTTGTACGCCTTGGGGTATCCCTTTGCAATCTGTCTAAGTTTTTCGATTGCATTGAACATAATAAAACTTTCAAAGTATATAGCATCATGTTACTAGTAACTGAGGTACCTTAATGCCAAGTTAATTAAATTGAGTGTCTGTAACATATGATACCTCTCAGCAAATCACTACCGAATCAAAATAATTAAGGATTCAAAAGGCCATTCTCAAGATGCACCTATAAATGCAACCCTACCACTACCATATAGAAGTACAATTATTTGTGTCAATGCATGAGCTGATGACGGTACATTTGCAAGTAATTAATCAGCCATTCTCGTCGCACCACGCTCCGGTATGCACGATGTTAAAGCAAATTAAAAATACGCTAAATGCCTACGTGCACAGAGATAAAAGATATGTGACTGCATCTGTTATTATATGTAAATAAAAAACTGTCTGTTCGCAACTTATCAAGTGCTTGATTAATGCCAAACCGTGAGCGTAGAATATTCATCACTATATTGTATAATTATAGTACATTACAATAGTTTGCTTATGTAGGTATCTGAGAAATATTTGTATGCGATCTTAGTTGAAAGTCACCTTTGTTATTTATTATAGATTCTACTTTACCAATAGCTGACCTTATGTTAAGCGATCATGTGATTGACGATGATGCACGTTTGTCTATTTTAAAAGTACATTTACCAAATAATTGGTTGATGTTGTTATAAACCTCGATAATGCAAAAGATAGAGCATAGATAGAATCCTCTTTACACCATATAAGTTACGGGAGAAATAGGCGCTAAAGCCAATGATAAAGTCATGGCATGACATCAAACCTTGGATCCTTGAATAATAACTAGGTTTATCATAAGTAATAGACCAGGCCAAGGTCAACTCGTGGCTTTAAAAGCCTCAGGTGACAATAAATAATAATGTCTTAACTAAATCTGTTCACTTTACAACATAATCATTACATGTTGATAATCTGAGCGAAGACAGTTAACGATTTTTATTTCTCATTTAAAAATCGGCAATAACAAAACCCGTATTAATTGCTGTAGATCAACACTATCAACAAGCATTGGGAAATAGTTATGTAAAATCAATTTTCTATAAAAACCAGATAACAAAACGTTTTGTATTGAGATGCGTTGCATGAATCCATTGTTTTATTTAATTAATAGCTAATAACATCACGCTATTAGGTATGTAATTCAAATCACAAATGGCATACAAAGTGGTACGGCGGCCACTTATCCTTTAATGCATAATTCTATGTTCCAATTAATATTACCAACGTGATGGAACTAAGTTTTTATAAGCAATAATTAATAGGGGTACCTATCCCTACATACATACATTAAGTTTCTTACAGTATCTTGGTTTGCATACAAGGTGATCAATTTACAAAATTTGTATTAATATTGGTTTGGTACATCTAATACGCATGAATCTCTTTTCAAGTAATATGAGGGATGATAGATCAATAAAATATGCCATATAGCCAATAATATGAGTGATGTGACAAATGAGAACGGAGAATAGAAAACCGTGGCAAAACTCAAGGTATCTTCCTACATGGAACAAGAGGCGGTAGAAGTACTCAAATTATGATCCCCAATTACCTTTCACTCCCAATGGCAAAGAAAATTAAATTATTTTTATTAAGAGGATGAATAACGGCGAACTGTCGCCAATTACGCCTCCAAAGCGAAGTTATTATAGTAATAACTACATCCTACGACTGCCCACGCGCGTTTATGTCGTTTTATTCTTAAAAACGGCTGTCACATATCAAATAAAACTTTAGAATCTGTTTTTTGTTGAACATCATAATAGCAACTTGTGGCTTTGAGCCCACCTATGTATCACTTTTATAATAACATAAACATACATACATATATATCTGAACTTAATGTTTAAAAGATTTATAAATATTAAGTTCAGTTAAATAAGCATTTTTTGGAAGAACTGATTTCGAAGATTATACAATATATAGAATACTAGCTTCTGCCAGCGACTTCGCCGCATCAAAGTAGAGTTGCTGCATACAAACTTTGGACCCTCGTTTCATCTCTTTAAAAAGTGAATTATGGAAAATCCTCTCTTAGTGGTCGCCTACGTCATAAAAGGAAGCCTTATGCAAAATTTCACGCTCCCAGTCCCAGTGGTTTCAGCTGTGCGTTAATGTCAGTGCATTCAGTCAGTTTCTCCTTTTATATATATAGATAGATAATCTTCTAAAAAGAAATCAGTGTGCCACAAGAAAATGTTTGTAAATAATAACTTTCAAGATATCTCTGAGCTGAAAGTGAAATGTAAACAGGGTAATAACGAACTGAAAGTTTGTCAGCACCCTGTATAAATTATAGTAGTTGGCACGATCAGGTCGACATAACACTTCGATAAATTATCTGATTGCAGGTCCTAAGAAGTCACTGGTGATAAATGTGTCTGCGAAAATGCCAATCAACGACTTGAAACCAACAGAAATGATAACTAAATAAAAGTAAAAGCTGGACTCGTAGTAGTTCTTGACAGTTATTGATAAAGAGGTGGAAATAAAGTACGAAGCCCTTTGCCCAGCATTAAACAAAGACGAAAAAACGAAAAAAAAAAACTTTTTAATGGTGACAATACTGGTCTATAATACCATGTTGATAAACTCATATCGACGGTGAAGTGCCAATACCTTCTAACTGACATTTTTCGATAAAATTACTTTTAAGTGCTTATATTTTAAATGCGTCTTTCCGCATGCTTCGTAAAATATCCGAAGCGGATATTCAGTTGCAACTGCATCAAATTAATTTGTGGAAACAAACACCTAACTAAACCAACGTGTCAATTTATAGTATTACTTCCTAACAATTTTTGGACAGATAATTTGACTTCCGACAGTTAGGAGTTATTGGTACTTCACCGTCGATATGTTGTTAAGTAACTATGTCATTGCATCCACAAAAGACATGAAATTTGAAATGCTCTGTAATTCAGTAAAGGAAAATAAAGAGGCAATCAATTTGTATTCCCACGGTACTCTTAAGTATTGTAACAATAGTTACCTACGTCAGTATTTCACTGCTAACGACTGTTTGATTAATAAAATTAGCTGAACTTAATAACGGTAAGAATGGCAGTGACAATACATGAGGACAAAAAAAACACGAAAATAATGGAGCTTGTAAGTACGTTGTTCCCGCGGTTTCGCTTGTATTTTGCTGGTGCTGTATATATGATGGTTTTGATATACATTAAGTATAGATGAAATGGTTAGAAAGGAGGCAAAATATAGGTATACAAAAAGAAGATCTCTGGCGCCGACCACAACTGAATTAGGATACGAACATGAATATAAAGCTGATGATTTGCATAAACAGAAGAAATATTCTAGATTTTCCTCATTCTTTTTTGGAAGCTCACACAGCTCACAGCTCGTGGTACAGAGGGTAAAAGCGAAGTTTTCTGATAGCAATAAAATTGCAGCAAAACCATGGAATGAGGATAACCATACCTTTTTTTTTTTTTACTGGGTGGGAAAATCATCTTATGACAAATCCCGCTCTTGGGTGGAGCGGGAGATAGTTTCAGACTTTTACTGACCCAAAACCCACTCCTGTTCCTTCGTTGCCTTCGTCCAGGGCTCCTGGTTTCGCTTTCACACTACCCGTGGCCCGGGCCCGTACGATTTGCTGACATCTCCTTGAGGCGCGCGTGGAACAGTACGCGCCGTCGACGACTTAGGCTCGGTCCGGACGGTTACCGGACGGTCGGACGGCGAGCTACCTATTGCTCGCCGTCCGCAAGCCCGCACCTACGGTAGCCGGAAATCGGGATCGGAATCCCGGCGACGGTTGGAGCGTAAGGACCGTTGCCTCACGCGATCGGCCGCCTCCTTTACTAGCATTACTACTTCGCAGAAGGAGGCGAGGATAACCATACCTTAGAATCAAGTAGGTGAAGAATAAGAAACAGAACAAAATCCGTCTCAACAAACATTTGCATATCTAACGTAAATGAAGTAACCGAAACGATACGTTATTACATTGCTGTTGCGTAATGTTCAATTAGAGCTATACATCGTAACAGCACGCAATGTTACCGTTACATCAAAAACATGTCGACTAGATAAGAAGACAAGACATGAATAACAGCTCTATAAGAATATGCATAATGGTGTATTCACACGGGTCGAAACCATGAGGCGAAAAGTGAAAAATGTAATTTACAAATCGACTAGCTAGGATAGCAGGTGAATGATATCGTGAACCCTAACTTTGGGTAAGTCTCGAACTATCGCACAGAATGACTAACTACCAGTATTATAGGTCGTCATTTAAAGTTATAAAAAGAAGTAAAATTGTTTGATGAAAAATTCGAGTAAAATCAAGTACTGGAAATCAGGTAGAGTTATGCGGTTATTGTAAGGCAATTTGGTAAGCGAATACCCGTACGGCAAAAATCGACCCGTGTAGATTCCTCATAACGAAACACGTTGCGTCTGTCTGTGAAGTGTGTCTCACCTCTATTGTTGTGAAGATTCGGCAATTAATTTCGTATTAAATACTCTGTGTATGCGGATGAAGTGCTAATACGCAATTAGACGTGGTTTGTTGTGGTAATATCGCTAATAGCCTCTTTGTGGACCGTAAAATTGAAATTACTACGAGTTTGAGAAAACATCGCTATTATTATATAGGCAAACATGTTCAGTGTTCATAATTTGCTAATTACAAAGGTGTCAAGACGTAAAGTTGAAGAGAAAATACTTTCTTACTGCGAAAATATCCGTGAAAGCTGAAGTACGGTCGCTTTCAACTTATTTTAAACAAATATATTATTTCGTCGCGACTTAGTGAGGAAAATGTACAATATCGCAAGTAAACAGTTACAACGGTTGCATTACTTTCCCCACCAAGGGGTCTCTTTGCATTCACAACCACACCACAAAGGCTTGAGACAATAAGAAAGTTAAGCCAATGCAGGCTTGGAAAAAGATTTCACCTAAAACTCACAAATGACAATAATTCAATCACAATGGATGCGTAATTTACATGGAACGAAATAAAGAAATTAAACTCCCACTATTGAATGCAAAGTGAACAATTATATTGGCCAGCCTTAGTGAGTATTAGTTTCACTTAGCTTTAAAGGTTAGAGACGAATGAACTTGAAATGACAAAAGATATAATAGTATGCTATAGACTAACATTGGAACAGAGAGAGCCTATCAAAGAAAATAGGCAAGTACTCAAGTGTCTGTTGGTTTCATATGCCCAGCGTTCCCTATTCTACAAACATTCAGATCGACGATGGAAAGGAATGATGACATCTTTGTACTCCTAAATAGATCACAGAAGGACTGTTCCTATACAATGCCTGTTCTTCTTTTGCCTACTCTTATCCCACATAACTTGGGGACAGTGCGAAATAGGTTGGTCTATTCTCTCATGTAAAGTTTTATTTACTTCCTTTTCTCACAATCTAATCCATTTTCACTTGGGTTTCCCCCTCTTTCTGTTAATTGTTTATTTCTCATTTTCATAGTAGCCGTGTGTCTAATCCACTAATCCACATAACATTCGTTTACGCAAACATTTAAAATTTCTAAAATGCTACATAAAATCCGCCACTTCACACACATCACAGGTGTAATCTGCTAAGAACCAGCTTTTTTTCTCAAGAAGAGAACTCTCTCTTGACAATGACTTCGCTTTGCGAAAGTTTTACCAAGAACCATGGTAAAAGAATTCCAAAAATGGATTATTTATATATGTCATGAAACTCGAATAACTATGGATGGTTTAATCACTTGAAAAAATATAATACATAAGATTCTAGATAAACAATCCTATAATTGAGTTAACATGCTTATCTATTGTCTTTCTCAAGTTACACAATTTACCGTGATACGTAAACAACGAAAGCTAAGTGATCAATTATTGATAAAATATATCGTGAGACTACCACTTACGTACCTACGTTAGTATATAAAATTGCGTCAATCAAATACCTGGAAGGAGATAGGTTGAGAACTGAGACCTATCCCAACATACGCTTTGGCGTGTACACTACAACACAAGTGTATAATCAAACAACAAGTTTTTTTCTTATCAACCGTTTACTAATGCTTATAAGGGCTATCGTGCGAACATTTTCCGCCATCTAGATGTTTCTACGCAGACTTCGCCATTGTACGCGGCATTTAGTCCCAATCATGTTGAATTGTTGATTGTCGACTGCAATGGGCATGTTACGTAGGTACATAAACGCATCAGCGATTATCATTTACATGGCGTACAAAAAGTCAATTTACATTTTTTATAAAGACGACTAGAGGTTTTAAATGACGACAACGGCAGATATATCTGTAATGGAATTCTCAGGTAAGAATTTACAATACAATCGTATTTAATAAATAGCTATGTTTGATGAAGATGTGGAAAATAAACTAGATATATTTCTCCATTTTTAAGCAGGTATATGTCAAATGACAACAATGAACTTGCCCAGCTTGAGAACATTTAAACTATTGCTGATCAAAGAACACGTTAATCTATTTTAACATGTTACATTTCATACTTCACAGATGCAATATCTGCAATCAGATTAGTTTGAACAACGTCAAGAGATACTTTAAATACTACACGTCAGTCACTGGACACATTATTTGTGTTATGTAACGATCAAAAATTATACGAGCACGAGATTATAGACTGGTTTTCTTTAATCTCATTACAATATATGACTTGGTATTTACGATCTAGTTAATTCGATGATTATACGTTGTGATGATAGCAATCATTACGGATTGTATTGAAAAAGTCAGTTAATTTGCAACGTGTAATTAATTTTCTTTTTCCTTGTTACATCATTCTTGTCTTCATCTTGGTTATTTACGCTTTCGATTTGTTCTTTCTTAGATGTTTTATTTAACGAACTAAATATGTTATAAGATCCTATTAGTGAAACTCACTTTCCAGTATTTATATAAAAGGACTTATTGAAAACCTTGAAACGGTGTATCCTTTGATTTTTTTCTTTTTTTTCCGTGTTTCCTTTAACCCTACTTAACAGGTTATTTATATTCGCATTTTTTCTTCTTCCATTAAAATGTACAGGCGGCCTAGTATTTAGCAATGTCAAAGGTTTTTGTATACAGATTTTATTTAGGTATTATTATTAATTTGAAGTCTATTAACTTTTGAAAATTAACGATCTGCAGGCTGTAACGGAATGTATTTATTTATTATATACTTTGTAGTTGTTTGTATTGTAGGTACATAAGAAATATAACAAAAAAACTTATATCTAAAACACATACAATGAGAAATTTCAGAATGAATTTCAGGGTGGTTTGATGGTGTGAATTTTGGGGATTTTTTTTTGGGAATGTGTGGTCAATTTCAGGATTATAGAAGATCAAATGAATTTTTTAAAGTACTTTTCTGAATTGTAGTCTTTTGTTAGCAGTCGTAGATAAATATGTTTGCCTGATATTGGAATGCTGTCTCATAATTCATTTTACAATGTCCAAATTTGCCTTTTACCAAATATGGAAAGATTTGGCAATTAATTCAACTACAACTCATTCGGTTCCAAAATAAATGACTTACATGGCAAGCTTCATTATTGTGGTTAGATTATACCGTGTTTTCTATATCAAGATGTAAATTCGTATACCTACAAATTAGGATTGTCGGTTAATACAGGTATTTCAGAGGTTTTTTGTTCTCTGACATTCTAAAAAAATATTAAACATAGAAACGTCAAAAGAAAAATATGAAATTCCGCTTTTCGGATCAAAATCTCATAACGACTATTAGTGAATTCTAGTATAGAGATATTTCAAAATAATTTAACAAAGACGTTTACTTATCCGGATCAAAACCGCAGAATATTCCCCGATACCTAACCAAAGATGTTGTTATTTTTCCGTGAAGATTACGGAAATAAGAAATAATATAAATGACAGTAATTTGCGTAGCTTAGCATCAGGATGTAACAATGGTACGCAAACGCGGACATGCGGATGCTGCGTAAAACAGGAAGACCGGTGGATTATCTGTTGGAATCGCCAGTCTAGTAATGGAAACGCAAATAACTGTTACACCGTACCATAGATATGGAGAATGGATTGAGCAATACCCTCAAAAACTTGACCATTTCGTAAGTAGAGGGAGTGCGGCAATCTCTTTTTTTTTGTAGATCGTAATGAGTGACACTGCAATTCTGCAAGCAACCTGTATCCTTTAAAACGACAACTACCGGCCGCACTGTAACTTTAGTCTCTCTCAGACGTTTTTTCAATTAACAGAAAGTGTTAAATTGTCAAAAAATCATTTAGCCAGAAAGATGATGCTAATTGCGCATCCCAAACCGTTGATATCAATGGAGTAATGGACACTGCTTTAAATTCATACCTGGATAGGAAAAGCTCAGTCCATTCTGTATGTGTATGTATATACACAGTACACACGTAACCATGTGGTAATGATTTGTATTAAGCAATCGCGTCTGTAAACTTAGGACATACTCAGGAGAGTGACGGCAAAGACTTGCCTTATCAGGAACACACTCACAACACTTGTTTATAATCTAGACTAGTGACTCGCACTCCGATTATTGCTCTTTTTATTCGTGAAAAACGCATCAAAATTCGTTGCGTGGTTTAAGAGGGTCCTTTTCCACTATCCTATCATCAACATCGAGCATGGTTTAAAAGCAACGAGAAAAAAGAGAGATAACGCCTGAAAACTCTGTTAGCATTCGGTGACTCCGTGATTTACTCGAATATTTTACAAAACTTGTTTCAGGAAATACGTGTCTTTATTAATGATAAAATTTTCATCATTCAGAATCTCGATTAGATTTGTAAGGCTTCTATTGTTATACTTTTTTGACTTTTTAAATTTTTCGAGTAAATTATGTGTGTTAAAGTTCATGCAAAATAGCAGACTTTCAAAGGTCTTTATAAATTTGTGTAAAACTAATTTTTACACAAATTTATAAATTGATTTCAATAGAAGCCTAGATAATATTTACAAGACAGTGTTCCCAAAACATCTAAAAAAAAATGTGTTATAACGTCATAATCGTGAGCGGTTGTATGAAAAACCATGAAAATGTATGTCGAGTTGGATGCCGTTCAGAAGTGTTAGCGGATAAAAAGACACGCAGAAAGTGATTTTAAAAAATAGTATGGATGAGTAGATTATGGATATGAAGGTATTCTTTATTCAACACTGAGAGAACGAAAAATAGACCATGATATTCCAATTCCATAATTGGGGCAATTTCATATAAATATTGGATGGATACTTGCACTTTTACAGGTTGCATTTTGGAGTGTGCGCGGGATTGCATGACTTGATTCCGCCATCTCATTTCTAACATCGGACAACCCGACGTAAAGCGAGTATCCACCCTTACGTTGTTGAAACCTCTTCGGTCCGGACTTAGCGTTTCGCCTCATCGTTTATACTGCGTACATCGAAAGACTGGAACAATTTGCCTGCTGAGGTCTTCCCATCCGATTATAATTTGGGAATCTTCAAGGCTAGAGTGAATAGGCTCTTAATAGACTAGTGCGCCTCACCATCAATGATTGCATCACTGCTTACCATCAGGTGGGATCGCAGTCAAGCACAAGTATAAATATCAAATAAAAACCTTTTGAAGAGTCAAGCACACTATCTTTCCATTTCGTCGTAGTTGTTTAGAAGTATGTATTATTATTTAGTATATTATTTATTATGATTTTATGTTCATTGTATGCCTATAATATTTCAATGTTAACTGGTTCTTTTGTCCCATTTTCCAACTTTCCTTTCGTAGGTAAGCTAGAAAAGATTTGTTTAAGAAATAACCATTAGCTTTGTAGCTATTTTTCTGTTTCTTTCTTCTTGATCTTTATGCGTGTTCATGAATTTTTAAATACATAAAGAGTAGTAAGGAAAGAACAATTACAGCGCTTTCAAAAAACAAACATTAAGATACTTTCTCCTATTTATTTACCTGTTTTCCAATAAAAACATAACCAATACAAAAACGACATGATGATACAAAAAAAGTAGAGTGTTATTTGTATTCAAAGCCACAAATTACGTGTCAATGTAGTTTTCCTCAATATTGAAATGAATGAGCATGAAAGAATTCCGTGTCCTATATTTTTGTGAAAACATCATTGTCAGTGGTTTTATTCGTAACACGTAGTATTTGGATAAAAGAACTGCCAATATATATTTTGATTTCTTTTTTCTTTGGCCAAAAATCGAGATAGGTAGGTATTAAAAAACAACCAACTGCAATTGTTTTTATAACTTTGATGTACCCAGTGTCACTTTTCCAAATAAGACGAATCTAACGACAGATATCAAGCTACAAAGCAACAAGCAGTTTCGGCCCTAGATCGTGCCAAAGAAATATACATACATTCACTCGAAAAACATAAACCTATATCTGGCGCAGTCGGTTAAAAATGTATGACAACTATAGTATGTGATGTGTAGAAAAACAAAGATAATCGTGAACGAAAAATGAGACATATGTAGCTAAGACCCAATAATACATAAATACTTTTGTATTTCTAAGAAAGCGAAATTTTGTCTTTTATTTGCCGTCGTTTTCCGTCTAGTTTTTGCTATTTTTCCAGGTGTATGAATATTTATAGGTGGGTAATGCTATGCATCACGCGCGACCTTGCAAGGTCGCCAGCTTGTGCGCAGCGGAGCGATGCATTCGTTACAAATTGGACTACTTCAGCGAAAATGGTACGCTTCGGTGCATTTGAAGACGCTGCTTTATTTGCAGAGTGGGCAATAACATTAG
The DNA here is from genome assembly GCA_949316375.1 of Mythimna vitellina. Lineage (NCBI taxonomy): Eukaryota > Metazoa > Arthropoda > Insecta > Lepidoptera > Noctuidae > Mythimna > Mythimna vitellina. The sequence goes on along the minus strand of OX438702.1, from coordinate 14,280,156 downwards.
GAGATGATTTTGGCATCGTTTAGATTGCCAATCTCAAGTTTACTTTACTCTCGGTACTATTTGTTTATGACTACCGGATAAAATGTAAATCATTTTCAGTCAATGTCCATGCCGTAGTGGACTGTATATTTTCTTGAGATTCTTGAAATTAAATGGACTTATTTTCTTCTTAGTTTATTTCTTTGTAGTCTTTAGTTTTCTAATAAAAAAACACCCTGCAAATAAAACCTCAAGATAATATACAGTCCTCTACAGCCTGTCTACTGTCATGAACCGCCGTTGCCCAAGTATAAACTATGATACGGCTATTCCAACTATGTGTAGACCTTCATATTTGCAAACAAATGGAGCCGCACACGACTAAGTCGTGAACATACATTCGCCAGAGAAACATATATATCACAGAGAACAAAGCCGAAATCGTGTTCGGTGTGCAAGGCAGCGTGCCCCGCCCTAAATCAATGCATGTGCAATGTGAGCAAAATAATCCAAGTTTCTAAAGAACAAAGAAAGGGCAAGTGAATTGTATATACGGAATTCATTTATATATTTCCAATAATATGGTTCGAGAATCTACAAGAAACAAACCGCTTCAATAAATGAGCAAGAACGTTTCGCTAACTTAGAAAAATATTGATAAAAGAAACGATTGCATTTCAATAATCCAGCAGACGATGAATTGTCTATCTACTACGATTAAGGGATACACCGGACGATACATATAAATGTCAATACATAACACCAAAGATAAACTTAAGCTGTCAATAACCCATAGTAAAAGAAGTATTAATAATTCAATAACAGTACAGCTAACAACACACCATAAAAAAATCGCAAGTATGCACGTCGCCGGTGGCGCAGGCGCACACTAGACAAAGGCCACGCTTTCATAACCTTGTACACTGCTACCTACCCACCTACCACGGCCCGACTGTGATTCATGATTGTCTCAAGCAACAAGCTAATTAGAAACCATAAGAGCTTTTGTACTAGAATAAAAAATAGAAAAATGTTATGGTTTTTATAAACGTTGGAAAAGTTTCAAGGAAACACTAGGTCAAATTATTAAGGCGTTTAGGCGAAATTAGACACACTGGTAGATCATGTATAAGAATAAAGCAAGATACTTAGGATAATTATAGACGAAATCGCTAGAAGAAACTAGTGAGATGTAAATATTAAAACTCCCAATGTGAACTATAGAAACTATAAAAGCTCGTATTATTGATATCCATTTAAATGTAGACACTGAAAATGATTCAGGCAAAACGGTTGTGTTCATAGTTCCACTTATAACTACACTACGTTACCTGTGCAGAATTCAGCTTTGCAAATATTTAAACGAGTTTCCTTGAAAATCGATACAATATGTAGCGTTCTCTATTCTTACGAACAATATAAAATAAACGATGTTACCGATACCTGGAAATAAGAACAGCTGTGACAACAATATTATAAATTCATATAAAACATCCTTCTGGTACATTAACAATTAACAACATTATAGTACAATAATAAATATTTTATTTGTAAAACATGAGTTAGTAGTAAGTATGATTGGATAAAGTACTGCAAGATGTTGTGTTTAAAATAATTGTCTACAAAATATGCAATTGCATACCATCAATGGATGCACAAGTAGTTGCCGAATACAGTTCGACATATTATTTAAGTAAGACAGACAAAGACAGACAAAATAACAAAAACTAGTTTTCAAACAAAATAACAAAAATTGAGAAAGCAATGAATTATTAAAATAAAAATATGGCGTGCATTAAGATCATGGAGTTTTTTTTTATGAAGTTATGGTTACTTGATAATTTTATTGATATCTGTGAATCAGTCTGAGTACAGTAACAGCAAATTTTATTATTAGCTAAACAAACAATTTTCTCTAAAGCAATTGATATAAAATACAGCAGGTCCTTGGTTCGTAGGCGATAGTAAGCAAACTGTTGTGGGATAGAAAATTTACATTAAAATATCAATAAACCATATCCTTCAATAAATGTTTGATCCATGATTAATCTCCGTAGGTTGCAAAATTATGTATGTCGAATATAACCACCTCAAAGGAAATTAATAACACTATCAGTGTGGTATGTGACGTTGATACCGAACAAATTAATGGAGCCATGCAAGTAATCCATCAAATTCACAGCGAATAATATAACAAGTAAAAATAAATAGCCTTTCGAACCTTGGGGTTTAGTTAAATTGAGTAATCCGATACGATTGGCATAGATCAGATTATCTTAAAAGCTCTATTTATAGTCAACGCACATGCTGTACGAAATAATTACGCGAATAAAAGAAATACCGTAACATTGCGACCTGCGCATGTCACGATTTTTAAAATCGCCTTTGTTTTGTGGGTCAACGACAACCGAGGTTTCAAGTGGAAGAAGTATTGCATCGTCACGTATGCATTTGTAGCCTATTTCACATGACTTTTTTACATCATTCCGTTCCAGCCTTATATGGTTCGTAGTGACCTTAGCTGGAAGTGGCGAGTTGAGATATAGCCCGCTACCTGTACTGTCATAGCTATTCCACAATCTCCATTTGGTAATAACATTTTTCTCATTCATACGTCAAAGTGCATATTGGGTTTTTTCAATTCGTTCATCATTGATTTGTTTTCTCAACTTTAACATTCTCGGTGCGATTTTTAACGTCATTGTATTCATTTTTGCCATCGCGTCATTTATTACTTTTATCTTCATGGAGACGTCATATATGCACATTGTGCATTTAAACAATGTTCGAAATGTTCTTTGTAGCAGTATCAAACTGTCCGTATATACGACAAAGGTATTCATAACCGCAAGACTACGTAAGCCAGTCCTATCAACGGCATTAATCAAAAGCACAAAACGCCTACGATGTTACTTCGTCAGAGTATCTTAACTTGCGTAGGGTTTCCACCTCTTACATCTCATTGTTGAACGTTGCTATCTTCATCGTCTTGTTAAGATGTAATGGATTATGCAGACAATCCTATCGCATAAATTTATCATACACACGTTTCGATAAAACATAAAAAAATTCAAGACTGATGCAATATTTGTTATACCTTAGAATCGTTAATTGTCAAATCGTTACATAATTGGCCTTAGATTGTTCCTACTGCTGGGATACAGATTTTTTTTCCAGGAGAGGATATGGGCTGTAATCCACCACACGATTCCAGTGCGGATTGGTGGATGTCACATGTCTTAGAATCTAATTCTTTCAGGGCATAATGGTTTCCTCACGACGTTTTCTTGCACCGTTTAGAGGGCAATGGTGATGAAACTAATTACAGAAAGTAGTGACCCTGGGTGGGTTAAAACCCGCGACCTACAAATTCGTAAGTTGGAGTCTTTACCGCTGTAATGGTAGACCTAATTGTTAATTCAATTGTTTTTCCAACCCTTTTAATTTAAGTTACAAATCATCATTTCCCATTTAAATAATGTTAATTAATATATACGAGAATGCATCCCTATCTTCACCTCCATAATTCAATTAATCCATCACGTGTGGTCCATCCAATTTGTACGCTTGTCACTGAAGACAGCTGCCACTTGTCATGTCTTACAGTAAATTGCGCAGCAGTAAATACTTACAACAACATTTACTTTTCCCCGCGACTACGTCAGGTTGACAGTATACAAATTGCAGATTTATACTCAATTTAACGGAGAATGTTAATATTTTGAGAAGTGTAGTGTTTTTCTGCCAGTTTACATAGCATCCAGGAATCCTTCAATGAAATCATGAATGATATAATTAATACAAATCTGCAAATATAAGCAGCTACAAGCGACGTTCACAAAGTAATGAGTCAATTTAATATGGGCATAGACAGCAAACAGTTGAAACAGCCAAAAAACTAGAACACTCAGAAACGAAATCGTTTAGTAAATACCAGAAAACTGTATAAACATTTTAACATATAAGTATGTATATAATCAATTTGTTTACAGTCAAGAAGGTGACCCAGTTGCGGCGCAATTTAAACAGACTAATTTTGGATAGCAAGATCATAAATATAATGGTAATAGTCAGTAAAGTAAACGTGATTCAATAGCAATCATTTGGTGACAGATTTGTCTAAAGTCAGCAGAAGACCCCAAACTCTCATGAATAACACCAAGTTTTTTCACCGTGGTTGCACGACATCCTGTTTACGAACACGCTGATTCACTCTTCAAACCATCGATCACTGATTTATACAGTGATCGATGCTTCAAACAAAATAAGAAGACAAATGTTATATAACAAGTGTAATAATACATAATATAGTAAAAAAAAAAAACAGAGATCAAGACCATTAGACGGTCGCTGAGCGGTCAAATGATGCTATCTATTTCAAAATCATAGTATACGAACCATGTTTAGAGAAGGCTGACCGGCGCGGGCGCATCCGTCGAAACGGTCAAGTTCACGGAGAACACACACGACCAACTGGAACTTTTGCGCACCGCACTCGACCGAATCAAACGAATTAGAAAAGATTTCTTAAAGCTGTTTGTATCTAGTAGTTATACTTATCAGCAAGAGGAAATGTCGCAGGAAATAAAGCAGAAGAGATTGCTAAGCTGCAAGCAACAATTGAGACTTAACATAGATCATAAAATATATGCTGCAATAACACATTAACAGTATATAATCATGTGACTTCCTGAATATTGCAGCTGCTTTCGTTTTATAAAGCGTCAATTTACATCAATGTAAGTGTCGAAAGTTTTAAAAAGTTCATTAATTTTCAATTTATGTTTCCGTTAAAGAAATACAGGGTCGCACTCATAAGACTTATAACACCTGACTAACACGTCCCACTTTTTTTCTAATAGCAAATAATTAAAAAATAGTAGATATCAATTATAAAATAAAAGCAATCGATTTAAATCAAAAAGAGCCAGCCAGTCATAAAGGCGTGCCGAGAGATTACAAGAAATACTAACGCTATAATTTCGTGTTCACGTTGAATATTAGAAACTTTTGAAGGTCGGTTGATTGAGGGTCAAGTTCGAGAGGCCGAGGCATCCGTGCCACATTCGCGGCACGCTTCGCTGGCCCCAGCATCCATTGACCCGGTGGCATGTCCGACATATCTAGGACCGAAGGCGATTGAAGATTTCGATGTTGGTGTAACTTTGACATGCCTTTTGGATGTTTAATTTGTTTTAAGAACATTTTTATGGCTATTATATCAGTAACGTATATAGTTCAGTATCACTCATGTGGCAACATGTTTTGTTTTTTAGATTCTTTTATATTATTCTTATAAACATAGATGAAAATGAATCTCTAATTCCCTTAGTCACGCCATGATTTGAGAATGAATCTACCGACTTCATTTTTGTTAAGGTTTCTTATAATTTATAGAAGGTGCATATGAAATGAAAAATCAAGGAAATTGCGGAGAAAACTGGAAATGTTCAAAAAACTTAAGGAGCCGCTGCCAGAAGACAGTTAGATCTAAAAAAAATAACTATTAGAATTTTTATAGAAACTTTAATAGTCCAAAGAAGTTATGGATGTGGGAGAAAGTACTTCTAACACTGTAGAATGTGGATAATTACTTATTACAAGCATTATTATTGATGTTTCGTGGTTTTGTCAGTTACAATTCCTATCCAACCATAACTATAGCCATCATTTGTATACTTTCAATAGAAAGTTTTAGTTTTTTCGTAATAAATTTCTAATACGTTGTAACAGTACCAATATTTTAAAAACCTAGTAAAAACTGTTTCGATCGACAGACCACTCGAGAAAACACGGTCAAACCAAAAACATGTTATAAATTAACCTATTCTTTGTGTAGTATCAATTACTATCTTGAACAACACAAATGATGATTAATCACTGAATGACTTCTAATCATCAATAACCCCGTCAATTTCTTTAAATTCTCTTTTGTATCAGATCAAATCAGATTTAATGTAATTTCATCCTACAATCATTCAATTGAAGGTTTTGTTCCGTCTATGAATGGGTGGGTCAAGGTTTCAAACGTCTTATAAATTGCATTTCCATTGCTTGAGGATATAATAATTTTCCTCAAAGGCATTAACTATTCATAAGTAATAAATGCTTAGATAATCCTTACATATTATAAAATAAAATCCCCTACCGCGTCTAGCTGTCTGTTCGCGATAAACTCGAAAACTACAGAACGGATTTTCATGCAAATTTCACCAATGGACAGAGTGATTCATGAGGAAGGTTTAGGTGTGTAATATGAAATTCTCGACTTGTCTCTGCTATAATAACGTTTGTCATATTATAGTAGGGAGAAGCCGAGAATCACAAAGATTTGTAACACTCGTGCGAAGCTAAGACGAGTCGCTAGTATTTAATAGTTACAACCCATACTTCTGTGGAATGCGCTTCCTCTTGACATCGGGACGGCCACCAGTCAATATGCATTTAAGCGGAAGTTGCGGCTTTATTTTCTACACAAATAGCGGAGTAGTCTCAAAAATCCTTTCATTTTTTCTTATATAAATAATATTTATTTATATATATGTAGGTTCATATTATATTAAATATTTATGTATGTTTATTTTTTTATATATATACATTTGATCCCTTGCTTTCCTACTAATCTTTTCTTTTTTTTTTATGCACCTACCATGTTTTCTATTCACTACCCTTGGTTGACTGGTAGAGAATGCCTAAGGCATTAAGTCCGACTTTGTACCTTTGTGTTGCATGAAGTTTTAATAAATAAATAAATAATAGTCAGAAGTCTGTCAACCAATCATCAAGGCATAACGTATTACCGAAAGATTGCAGTTGCGAGTTAGGCTGTATTTACTTCAGTGGTTCCCTCTGAGGTCCGTGGACCACTGGTGGCCTGCATGAGCTGAAATAATATATTCCGTCAAACTACAAACTAAAAATTAATTCTGTTTCGAACTCATTTTTAATTTTATTAACAAGGCGGCTTTAGGTGTAATATTTTTAACAGTTGTTCGAAGCTGGGGCGGATCTCTAGTACATAGTAACTGCTTTGTAAAAAGGGCTTATCTTTCTACGGATTATACAACAGTGACATAAAAGTTCTTCGGTCAGTTATGGGAAACGTGATAGATAAAGTGATTAACAAATATGGTGATGATAGAATCAAGATGACCGCTTTTATGGTGTCCTATATGCGTGTTTATCGTCACGCTCTGGTTTTTATTTCCTTGCTGTTTGTGACATACTACGCGATGACACGGTTACACATCACAAGAATGGACATAATAGGACGTAAACAGGTCACGCGCGGATAAAAATTACTATTGGACGAAATATTTACTGCAGTCACACAATACCACTTTCACTTTACTTTTCACATTTCCACTTTATTTTTTCTTGTTTAATAAAACGCTTACCCGACACAAGGAATTACTTCTGTATCGTAGTTTTTTTTTTTAGGTGGGATATCATCTAATGACACCTCCCGCCCTTGGGCTGGGCGTGTCAGACTGACTAAAACCCACTCCTGTTCAGTCAGGAGAAGGATATTATGAAAGAAAAAAAATAAAAAAATGGTAGGTAAGGTAGAGTATGGTATAGTAGGGCAGAGTAGGGTAGAGTTGGGTAGAGCAGAATAGAGTAGTCAGTTGACGGGAGCGAAGCCGCGGGCAAAAGCTAGTTCATATATAAATGTTACAGGTTGTTATGAAAGTATTGTTACAAACACATCAATGGGCATTGACAACATATATATTTCGAACAATACACTCATATCATAATATCAAATGTCTTGGTGACCGTGACATATTTCCCCATGTTTCACTATAACAAAAGGATGGAGGACCTAACGCGTACCATTGTTCGGAGTCAATCAATGTTCAGTGACAATGGCCTCGTATGTCAAACTAGATATTAGATCATAGGCACCAGAATAGATCGGTAGATCACTATCGCGATTGTGAATGATTTCGTTAATGTATTTTTAATTTAATCATTATGTTTGATTAGGTTTAATGTTGTCGTGTATTTGAATATGCTGTGGTTTAACATCAGAATTAGATATAACAAAATAAGAGTCTCACCCATTATGAATGAATGATAACGATAGAAAGTAAGATACAAGTATGAAAAATATAAGTACGAGAGGAATAATTGCAAGAACTGGTATGTCTCTAATGACGTTGGAGTAATCTAGCATAAAAAAAAAACTGCAGTGGTTTGGAAAACTGTTTTAAACTTATCAAATCTTCGGTTGGTTTTCTACTAAATACTTGCTTACACCATATTTGTTCAGTGTTTTTTCTACTTTCCTTTTTAACCTATGGTACAGATAGCGGCACGAATCTTGAGCGCTCGGCAAAAGAGCGGGGATCGTTTTGCGCATCGTACAATATCGGCAAGCCAATCACTGTACAAGTATTTCACTCCCCGCCCCCGCATCTCTCTTCATACCACTAAAGAGACCCGATATTTCACTTCTGCGTGCTTCTGCGCAAGTAGAACTGTAGAAGTCAGCGCTCAAGATCCGTGCCGGTATCTATATATGTGTTATTACTATAAATAAGAAAAAGCAGTGCGTAACAAGCGACCAATTTACAGACATATTGCTGCGATCCTTACATATTTCTACTTCATTCAAGTTCATGTTGCCTCACATGGTAAACCTCCATGAATGCTGTTATACATTTCCTTGCAAATGAATAAATCTAATCTCTACCGCCTATTACACAATAGCCATTGACCTTTATCGATTATTGTCTAAGACTACATGTTAACATGAGCTATTTTTATACAGCTGTATGATCGTGCTGACACCGCCTTTATTCCGCATTGATTAAGTACAGGTTTTTTTCATAATCGTGAAGTTGCAAGTATCTGAATGTAAGAAGGAAGCAATGATCAATAAGTTAAAAACGATTTGTCTGTTGTATGATTAATTTATTGATGAAAACATCATGAAAAACTTCTTAAGCTTTCAACTAGACTACGTGTAAGATACGATAAAAAAGATCATAGTAGAATTTTATGAGATTATTATTTATTCATTTGCATGCTAAAGTGTAGATGATAATGATGTGATGGTGTTAATTTTCCTGCATCATGATGTCACCTCCAAAGTACAATTGCATGCTAGAAGAAAGAAAAAATAACAAAACAGACATAAAGACGAGCTAACACAACAAACCACATTTATTTGGTCACCCTACAAGGATGAACGCCATTTCATCCAAAATAATAAAACCACAACTCTTCTCCAAATGATGGCATTATGAGTAAATCATTTTGTATTCATGTCCATGTACAAATTGACAAGTCACGTTTGCAAACCATATAATTTGTAGTAAGCAAAAAATATAACTACATCTTAGGTATAAATGCAAATGATCACCGAGGTGTTAGAAGAACAAAAACAGTAAATAAATCTATCTTCGTACATAAGACTCTCAATGTATGTCAAAACATAATTTGTTAAAATTATAAATAATTGGGTAAAAAAACAAATCTTTTACATAATAACTAGAATTTGTATTGTTTACTTTGTACTAATTCGGATATGTATTTTTTTAATATTATATTCTTTTTTATATATTATTCTACAACTATCACACAACGTCGTCTAGTCACAAGCTAAGCAGAGCTTGTGTTATGAGTAATAATATAATAATATACTTATATATTTCTAAATACATACATATTATAGATAAATTACACCCAGAAACAGAACAAATGATCGTGCTCATCACACAAACATTGGTCCTGGGTGGGAATCGAACCCACGACCGCCGGCATAGCAGTCAGTGCCACTGACCACTAGACCAACAGGCCAGTCAAAATATATTACCATGATTAATTTTTTCGCTAATATTCTCGATTTTTTACTAATAGTTTTAACTAGCCCCAGCTTGGCACGGGTGTTACAAACCTTTGAAATTCTCAGCTTTTCCACGCCTAATCCTCACTCATGAATCACTCTGTATATAGGTGAAAATCAGTTGAAAATCTGTTTAGTACAGTTATACTCAACTTTTTTTCTTCTCGGGCCACATAGAGCTTCTACCATTATCAAGATGAACCGCAGTAACTTAGAGTAAAATGAAACTCTACATTTAATAGAATCTACTATCTACTAGTAGTTTTTGATAAACTTGCTACACGTTGTTGCATACTTCATCTTTTTCGTTTTGTTAGCGGGACAGTCATTGATCCATACATCGTCAGCATGTACTAAGCTACCGGGCTATTCAGAAAAGCTTAAATGGCCACAGGTTGAGTATAACATTAGTAGCTTTTAAAATTATCACGAACAGACAGCTAAAAAGACGGCGGTGGTGAACTTTGTATTACAATTTTCTAGCTTTTGCCCGCGGCTTCGCTCCCGTCAACTGACTACTCTATTCTGCTCTACCCAACTCTACCCTACCCTAATCTACTCTACCCTACTATTTTTTTTTTCTTTCATTAGAACCTGCTCCTGACAATAACAAATACAACAATAAAAAAAAAAGTGAATTCGGTCCAGCCATTCACGCGTGACCAAGGGAAATAGGGATTAATTTTTATGTATATAGATTTATATGTAGTAAAAAACATATAAATAAATAATCATTTGAATACTTAGGAATCACTGAATAACGAACTAGGTCCTGCTAACGTACCCTTAAGAGATTGGAGAGGCGTCACGGCGTCCTCACCTTCCGCATGACGCAGATCGTTACCGGACGTGCCAAGTTCCGGAGATTCCTGCGTCTGATTCGGTGTAACCATTGTGTGAACCGCCCAGAGATCACGATGTCGCATATTGTGGACATGGGACATGTGCCCCGCATGGGCGGAGCACCACCGTATCCTCGTGGAGGCAATCGGCGGGCGGCGTCCTATCGCGCCCTGGTTCAAGCCATGGTTCGGAGCGAGGAGGAATGACAGGCGGTCGCATCCTTCATAGAAGCAGTAATGCTAGCGAAGGAGACGGCCTTACGCATGAGTCAACGGACATCTTCACACCACAGCCACCGTGACCCCGACCCCGACTACCAAACACGGTAGACGCGGACTTGCGGACGACGAGAAATTAGTAGCTCGCCGTCCGGCCATAAAAACCTGAAAAGATGCATCCGAGGCAAGACATCGCCGTGGAAGTAACTAACTTTTGAGTCAACAAAACTTGAATGCCTGCAAGATGAAGAATACGGGAATAAAAATAACACACTAAAAGTTGTTTTGATATATCTGCATTCTATCATACCTCCGAGGTCTAAGGATATTCAGATCCGCCTTTCAACTTTAAAAAAATAGCTAATGCTAATCTAAATATTGGACAGATAAGTCAGCAAGGTTGTGGCAGTAGCGGGCTAAGTGTGGTACCCAGGGTGCACCGAACACAAATTTAACACTTTCTCATTTATTTTCATTACGCGTACAGCTTAGGAATGGAATTCCTTGTCGGAATAGCTTGCCTGATAGCTTTAACCTGGAGATATTGAATACAATGTGAAAAGTTATTTCTCAAAAAATCTGGTCTAACGCAGTGCAAAACCGGTCAAAGGCAAGCCTAATAAATAACACAAATATCTTAAAAGGTTATCCTGTATGCAATCATAAGCATAGTTAAAAATTTACTAAAAATACTTTATTTCTCAATACTACACTACATGGTCAATAAAAAATAACACAAAAATCTTAAAAAGTTGTTCTGTACGCAATCATAAGCATAGTTAGCAATTTACAAATATACTCTATTTCCCAATACAGCTCTACATGGCCAATGCCAAGGTCCCTACTCAAAAAAATAAGAACGCTCATTAGCAAGTAAATAATTATACCTACGTATGTCTGTAACGCACATAATATTTTATATAACACATACCTACAATGCTTCGTCTTATTTACGAGTATTTTAATTTAATTGGCATATAAAATACTTGTAGTTTAGAGGTGACACGTGGTATGAGAAAAACTGCAAGCAGGTTTTTTCCAACGGATGTAAGTTTTTATGATGTTATGGTGTCTACAGATAATCATTCTTTATGTCAAAAATAACATACAGGATTAATAATATACTTTAGATCTTTGTTAGTATTATATCACCGTCAAGATAGTGGATTTAAATGGTTAATCGACAGCCTTGATTGTTTAATTATGGCAAACAAGTTGTTATTTTTTTAATTCAATCGTTGTATCTGTAGTCGTCATGGTAAAATATCACATAATTTATCTGTAGCTTCCATTAACGATACAAAGAGTAACATTTCCTCCACACATCTGCACAGACCTTTAATCGTTCACGAACGTGATCAGCCGCGCATTCTACGTTTCAATAACAGAACGAACGTCTAACAAAGCCATAAACACAGACGGTTTACCAACTAAAATATCAAGTTAGTTGCACAAAAGCAACCAGTACAAGAAAACCCGTGTAGATTACACAGCATTAGCACACAGCGTAGTATTACCGGTAAATAGTAACAACGAACAGGGGAAATGCACGCTTACTGTACCTATTAGATGACGAAATGTTTGTAACAACACCAACACCTGCTCCAATAACTGGTTCGTACGGGGGAAAACATGTTATTCCTAGTTTAATGGAGTTATGGATAAGTGGAAAATCGTAAAGTGGAAAGTGGTGCGTGCGACCCTCGAACGACCAACACGTAACAAGTCGTCATCGGTAAGAAGTGATGGACTTAACTTAAGTACTATCATCTGTTACATAGTGGATAGACAGATAGCCGAAGTTCGAAGAAACCTATCAGTGTGCAATTATTAGCCAGTTCATTTCCATGTTACTAGGAATTGCTCGAATGCATAGAATGTGGCAGCTGTAGTTAATTATGAGGAATTTAAATGTCCCTTTCTCATTTATATATCAATTGCTATGAAACTTCTTACTTTGCTTATCTATTGTTACTATGACGTTGGGTTTCGTTACGTATTTCTTCTATTGAAAAATTCTACTCATTTCATAACAGAAAAATGTTGTTTACTTCGATTAGAGACTCGAATAGTTAAAATATAAAACACGCAAAAAAAACGTTACTTAATGGCAAATCGGCTTCTGAATAACATAGAAATTGTGTTCGATCTATTTTTATCTGGAAAATAACTCACATTAATATGTCAAAAATTATCCCAAAACGTGCGAGACGGCGCCACATTAACATATTTTTTAACATAAAATTGTCCCCAGAGTCAATTTAATTCAGACACATATAATAATATATATAATATTTCACTACTATCAGCTTATTAATATCACACGTGACAATAAAAAAAACAACATTTAGCTACCAAATGCTAATTAGATTACTAATGAATAGACAACAACATAGTGCATTGAGCAGAATGCACTACCGGGTCAAATAAATCAGTACCAAATATTCTAGATTAAATAATATGAGGCGACTAAATTAAAATGTATAACGAGAAATCATTAAAAACTGGTAGTCGGCGCCAGTCTGAAAATAAAATTCGAAAACATTTTTCCTTTTAGGAAACAATGTTTACAATATTAATCTAAGCATTGGTTATTCCAAGTATTGGACTCATTTGTCTTGTTCTGTTTTTTGGTGTTGGTAATATTTGACAAGCTTTAATAAAAAATGGACAGCTTGCCTATTCTTTAAAAAGTTTATTTTTAATGCGAACACCGCCCCCAAATAACATGGGATAAGGACAGGAAGATAATGAGTTTAAATGCGAAAATTTGATTTTGTTTTTAGCAAAAAAGTTTATTTTAGTAAAAATTTTCATGCATCGTCATCACACACAGCTCCTATGCCAAACTCAGTGGATATTTGCAGAAACTGCTTAATTTAGAAACTAATTATTTCTACACGGAGCTTGTACATATAGTAGAGATGGTTGCGTAGCCTTTGATTGCATGTTTTAAGAGGAAATAGGTGCCATGAAAGCTTGAAAGCATAAAACTCGTGCTCACCTAAGCCACTTAATGACAATGCACCGGATAAGCACAGCTTACATTTAATTGGCCGTAAACTCTAAAACCTGTCTCCGCTGAACATTTTAATAAGGAAACCATGTTCTACAACCCAGATCGTACTTTAATGATACGAAATAAAATTGTGGAAACTGCCAGCTATATATTTCTTATTTTCTAAGTTAATTCGATCAAAACAACTTTAGATTGAATCAAATTATAATCTATATCTAGATTTTTCTTTTTATTTATATCCCAAACATGTTTTGACTATTCTATTTTATGATAAGCCGATGATACAATGGTTCTATAATTTCCTTGAATTAACTTCTAAGAATCCAATCAAAATTTCTTACAGTGGGTAGATAAATCAATTGCGATTTCATACATACGTACTACGTTAAACGATTTTGAGAACATCTGCAGCACGAAAAATACAGTAAATTGAATTAAAACGATATTTTAATAGCTAGTAGGTAAGTATGTATTAAACGACAAGTTTTTGCACAGATTTCCGCGGAATTAAGTGTTGGCGAGCATGCATTGCGTTGTTCGCGCGCTTTTCATGCGGCGGCCATGTTGTGGGAATGCGCGGGAAAGTGGAAAGTGCTCGGGTTATCATCTTATTGTCAGTGTCTAGGCCGCCTCATTGTCTCTGGGCGCGATATTCTCTTCCCGTGTGAAAGCTAAGATGTAAGTATAATGGAAGAAGCCTTTTCATTCAATTATACACTTGCGTAATATAATTTGGAATTTATTACGTAAGGTTGGTGGTGTTTTATAATGCAGTGCAAATTAGGTCACTCACCTAAACGTTTATTGTTACATAATAAAAAAAAAGTAAAAAAAAAAAACGAAGCTATTACCTTGTTCATTTCAGCATCCTGAAAATCTTGTTTCATACTTTTTCAGCGTCGTTCTTTTTTTATCGTAGTTGCGTTTAACTTTTTTTTTATTTAAACAATTTTCGTGTTAAATCACTGTGCTTCTATACCATTTATTTTAGTATGTACAAGAGAAGCCATTTCAAATGATACCAAACACGACGTATTTATCTTTTTTTTAAACACAAAAGTTTTTGTCCACTAGAGGGCGCCACATTGAATTTCGTTGATATTTTTTGATAAGTACCAGTCAAATGATATCAAACACGGCGTATTTATCTTAACATTTTTTTGAACACATGAGTTTTTGTCCGCTAGAGGGCGTCACATTAAATTTAAGTAATATTTTTGAAATGTACGAGTAAAGCCCTTTCAAATGATACCAGACACGGTGTATTTATCTCCATTTTTATTTTTTAACACATTAGTTTTCTCCGTTTTGTCGCCATATCGAGTCACGTCACGTAGCCTATATTCAGCGGACAATTATGACGGTTCGATATCTCATACTCACCTACATATAAAGCCTGTCAAAATCATAACCCTCCTTTGGTTTTGCCGTAGTCGGGTAAAAATAAAAATATGTTACCAACCAGAATTAAAACTAAACAAAATAAAACATTTTCCTTATAAAATCTAAGATTGTATTATATTTGCAAGGTGAAAAAAGCTTTTATCTGTTGACGGTATACGTCCTGGGCAAAACCATACAGACTATATAAATACCATCAATAGACTGCACCTACATTAACATAAGTTCTTCTAGCTTACCTATATCTGCAAAAGCCGGGCATTTCACTGGCAAGTTCTCATTAATTCAAATAGATTGGCGATTAGTGCAGAGTAAAACTCTGTAATTTTCATTAAGCACACAATGGCTATCGAAAGTGAACTCCCGCGCTTCTATGATCTATGATCTACATGTTCTAGATCATAGAGAATTACTTGTTTCACACAAGGTGACGTTGGAAAACGTCCTTGACACCTTGATTATCTACCATTATGTTAATTAGAAACCATGTACAAGAAACAGCCGGAGCTTACAATGACTATCATATTTACATCTTCACAGAATTACTCATCATTATTTTCATATTAACAGAACTCGAGAATACTAAAGATGATCTTGGTTTTATTTATATATTTACAAAGATATTTTAATCGAATGACGATGTGGCAGCTGTTTAATTGCTGGGAAATCGTATGTTTGTTTTATTTTTTATGTCGGTCATAATTTATACTTGGAATAGTCGAATGCCAAAAGTTGCCATAGTGAGTAATGTCCCATTGCTGAAATCTGTTTACTCAGTTTCTAATTCATGCTAACAGTGAGTAACCAATTGTAACACACTATTATCCTCTTACTCTTATCCATATTTATTTGGTATCGACGCAACATTACTTTTTCTTGAACTGCAGGATTGTTCGGAAGAGTTAGGGTGGTTTTAATACTTTGCAGATTTCATCACGCTTGCGAGTTTGCTCCGCATGCAGAAAATTTAAAAATGCAAAAAGAGCGTCCCGCGTGCGTATTCCACGCATTACAATACATACTTCTATGAAATGGACATTTGCGGGGGTTACGCGTGCGAAGCAATCCCGCATGCGTGATCAAAACCGCACTATAATAAAAACACCCTTACCGCGGCTCTAGAACGCAAAGGGCAACTGAAGGAATACGGTGGATTTTAATCAGTAAAAGTCTGACACACTTGTTCCACCCAGAGAGAAAGAAGTTGTTAGTTGATTTCCCGTCTAAAAAAAGGAGTAACTAGAGAACTTTTACAACACGTGGCGTTAATTATGGTGAATATTTCTCATCATGGAATACATATTTAGTATTTGATGATTGCCCATCCCAAAAAGGCATTTTTTCCTTCATACATCTCTTGTCATTTCATCAGTTCAAACTCATTTCTGGGCACATCTTTTACAGTCCATTGTAGCACCAGAACTTTCAATATTTTGACGACTAAATCGAAACGCTACCCAAAAATCTCTCGATCATTCAAAGGTTATGATCCGATTTTATCTGCTATTTTTTATCGGACCCCACACGGCAATCCGTGTAGGAGTTTGTTTATCCTTCGGAGTCTTCGGATCAGTACTTTATAGTCATTGGAATTTTTACGGCTAGATATATTTTAAGGACATTGAACGTATTTTTTTTTCTAATATCTCGTTAATTATTCCTTGAACAACAATGAACGACGAAGTAAACAGCCATTAAAATATTGGACTTTTGCCGTCGCCATAGCCGTTCCTAATGGTGATTTTGCTCGGTTATGCTAATTCAGGAGTCGCGTCGGACAGAGCCATAACTAGAAGTATAATGACTTGTTTATAATCTTTGGACATTAATCTCGTTCACGGTCATACATATTCGTAACAGCCGAGATTCCATTTGTTGGCGCCAGCTATCAAACTGTTGTAAAAAAACCTTCTGTTAAAGTAAAGAATGGCATATATGGTCAGCATTGCTTAGCGACAGTGTTTGTGTTGTGTCACCATCATAGTAGGAGAGATGACGCCGTTTTTGGTAGCATCAATAAACCGAAGATTTGCACGCACAGTTGCCGTATAAAGTTTTGTGGTTAATACGATATGATTGTGGGTTTGATCGTTTTCAGTTGGTAATATGATCGTTTTGCAGAACCTGCATTTTTCTGTTTCGTATCTGATAACTTAAGTTTTTTATCATACAACAGTGGACGAATTCACTTAACAAGAATCGCTGCACTATTACAATAATTTCCGTCATCTTATGATCTCGAAAGATCCGCAATATAGTGGCTATCTCCCTGTCTATATAGTGTAAGTATTATTATTCTCGTATCAAGTCGAGTTTGATGGGAATTCCGTTGTGGGTCGCATGCGCATGTCTTCGGTCGGAATGCGGAGATGACCGCTTGCGCGCGCGCCGACTTTTCGTCGATTCGCCTTTCTTATTAGCATAAAAAAAATCGTGTATTAGATTGACGTTCGACCTTTTGATTTACACAAACGATCAATGTCAATGTCATTGGATATTAACATAATGAAAATAATAACAAGCCGCTTAATTATTGAGACGTACGTTAATGAGTGATAAGCCCCCGACTGAGATGATGTGTTAAACTTGTTAAGTTTGTTTTGAATATTGACCTTTTTAAATAAAGCTAATGATGTTGAGATTCATGATTGCGTGGTATGTAAATATGAAAATTATTTTTATACAAATCTGAGGATGATAAACAGAATACAGCTACAGTTAGTTTGCAGGAAGCAAGAGCTATTCAGGTCAGATGGTGATCAAACGCGAGACATCAGTCAATAATATACTAAAAAGGTATGACAATGTCTGTGCTGAATGATCTGTACGGACATAAATGTAACTTTAGTCACTCATAGCCAGTGTTTTCCGAGTATCTATAAATATGTAGTCTATTAGTAAGCCTCCTCACGTGACCGTAAACTTGAGGTGAGGTCGGCGGGTCGGCAGATCACTATTAGCACGTTTTCATACATTATGTTTTAACGTGACTCGAGCTTGCGTAAACCGATACGGTTATAGTAAAGCGGTTTTTTTTTTACTCCACCATTATCTCACCTGATGGAAACCGACGATGCGGTCGACGATGGAGCGCGCTTACCTAGAAGTAACCTATTCAGTTTTGACTTAAACATTCCCGGGTTGTAGCCATCAGGAAACACAGATTTCGGCAAGGAATTCCACTCCTTAGCTGTACGCACAATGAATGCAGTTACTCGTCAGATAGGCCTGTATTCACCAACATCAAATTTAATCTACCGTTTAAACCAGAAATAGATAATTGATTTAATTGAACTTATTGGTAAATGCGGGCTAAGTTCGTTTCGGTATCAGTTACAACAAACAGTAGTCGTGAAAACTGCTAAAGATAAGTGAACGACAAACAATATGATATTTATTTTGACGTTTAAAGTTTTTAAAAGTATTTGCTGAGGTTGTTCTTTTTTTAAACGAAATAACGGTTTTTAATGATGCTATTATGGAGTAATTTCTCAGATAATATTTGAGCAGTGATTATGCGATGGTTAAAGTTTATTGTAGTCATTTTTTTTTTGTCAGAGCCGTCAAGTGTTTATACCGCCCACAGCGCACTTATAAAGTTAAAACGTTGTTGTCTTAAGTTAAAAACACATGCTGTTAGGTATGATTCCGATAGTTTAAGTCACGATTAAGTAAATAGTAACCTTTGTTAGTTTCCATTAACATTTGTGTGAATAGTGATATGAAAGAAAAGGAAGTTTTTTTTTCGGTGGGAAAATCATCTTATGACATCCCCCGCTCTTGGGCGGAACGGGAGATAGTGTCAGACTTTTACTGACTAAAAATCCACTCCTGTTCCTTCGTCGCCTTTCGTACCGGGGCCGAGTCTTCCTTTTAGAATCAGACCGTTGGCCCGAGTAGGCTTCAACTCTGCTGGGCCCCTACAGTTGCTGACATCTCGTTGAGGCGCGCGTGAAACAGTACGCGCCGTCGACGACTTGGGCTCGGTCCGGACGGTTACCGGACGGTCGGACGGCGAGCTACCCAATGCTCGCCGTCCGCAAGCCCACACCTACTATGGCCGGAAATCGGAAGAAAAGGAAGTTAGTGATAACATGACGGTTGACAGGATAGAATGGAAAAAAATACGTGTTGCGCCGACCCCAAATAAGATAGGACAAGGGCAGGAAGATGATGATGGTAGTTTCCATTATTCCTTATGAAAATTGCATTTAACTAAGATATTTTGCTCACACTTAGTTCTTTTAATTGGGGTAAAAAAAATCTGTTTGCTAATTTCTTTTTTACCTCACTATTATAATAATGAATAATTATTTATTGAACTCACTTCCAAAACAAACATCAGTGTTGCCCTGGCTTTTGTACAACACTTGGTTTTTCAATTGAAAATATTTTATTTCACATATGGACTAAAGGGGCCATTATTAAATGTTAGCAGCTAGTACACGGTTCCAATTGGTAGTTCCATATGGAGAAGAAGCGGTAAGAAACTCTACGGTTACTCTTTTAAACAAAAATATTTCTATATTACAATACCTAATAATAATATCTTTTAACCATCTCTTTTTAATACTTAAATCTCTCACGTTAAAATACTTAATTAGACGAATCAAGTAAAACATTACAAAGCTAGAACGGAAAATCGAATCAATCAACACGAAGAAAACAGGTAGTGCAAAATGCTCCATATTTAGACACCGCACCGTTACATGTCGCCAATTAAAATAACTAAGTGAGTCAACAATTAAGACGTAGGCAGCGGATGCTTTGAACTACTTATGAGAGTTAAAATTGATTCCTTTCCCTTTAAAGCGACATGAGGGAGTCATTTTCCACGACTACACCACTTTCTACGTAAGAGTTACGTCCGCGGGAACCTGGCCCGTCTCGCATCCGTTGCGTAACGCTCTCTATTCACTGCCACCTATAAAAACTCTTTTGTTATTGTCCTCTTGTTTATATTTCCGTAATATTTGTTTAGCTTCAGTTGCGCAATAATGAGTTATTTAATATTTTGTAAGTGAGAAACTGTCTCACATAGTCGTGTGTTCCAAATACGATGATATTTTTGGAGAGTGCGCGGGAATTACATGACTTGATTCAACCATCACCTTTCTACCATCGGACAACCCGACTTTGGGAAGTATCCATCCACCTTTATATTGTTAACACCTATACGTTTATACATCGAAGGACTGAAACCATTTGCCTGCTGCGGTCTTCCCGTCCGATTATAATATAGGTCGAATGAATAGGCTCTTAATAAACTAGTGCGCTACACCATCAACGATAATATCACTACTTACCATTAGGCGGGATCACAGTCAAGCACTAGTTTAAATCGTTAAAAAAAATAAAGTCATCTCAGCTTTTAACCTCAAAGCAGTTATGTATAACAATGGTCTTATAAGTCCATAGCAACAGCCGAAATTCTCTCAGGAATGCATGCTTTATCTCCAACACCGTATTAAGGAAAAATGTAGTAAAATTTTTATAATACTCCCAAATACGCGTAATACTGGCAGCTTATGGCGGCCGCCGACGCCATAAATTACTGTTCGATGAAAAAAAGTTAAAAAAAAAAATGGAGAAAAACGGCGCCAGTGTCGCAGATCCGCGTGAAACCCAGTCGTTTGCATTCTATACGGTAAGTATATGGACCGCTGGCCGGGCGTCCAAATCCGCAATCTCGGCAGTGCGACGACCTTGGTCTTTTATGAGCCGTTATATTATGAATAATACGCAAGGGCAAATTCTGTAAAGTGAGAAGGACAGTGGGATTCATATGCTTTATTACTCAGCTTTGTTACATTTTGAGGATTTGTGGTGACGTGCTTTAGAAAACGGCGTAGCAAGTTTTTAAGGACATGAGTGAATAGGTTACTTTTGGGCACGCGTGCTCCATCGTCGACCACATCATCGCTTATGATCCATGAGGAGAGATAATGGTCAAACGCTGACGTTTGACCACTGTCTCCTCATGGCCTCTAATCATCATCAATAATAAATAAATAAAAAAAAAACAAATAAGTAAATAAGTTACAAAATAACAAGGTCCCTGCTCAAGAATTTAACAGAAGTTTAGTTGTTACATTTCGCGAGAGCGTGTCAATCGTTGCAATTTACATATAAAACAATGACTGAGTCACACTGCTTATGAATTGAGTAGGTACTTGCCTCATTATTTTTTTCAAACATTACCTTATACCAAAAATCGAATCCACAAAGACTTTTTTCAAATCGGTTCAAAATTAAATAAGGATGAGGAAACTGTCAAGTAATAGAAAAAGGATGCACAAACTGAAATATGACGTCATTGCTATTAGGTGTACAAAAGAGATAGCGAGATATTCCCACCTCGCCCCAACTCTTGTTTTGAACTGCTTACTGCTACTACATTTAAGAGAGCCCTTCCCCACTCATCAATTGTCAACGTGAGCATGGTTTAAAAGCTTACCGTTTCATTTAATGCAATCAAACACAATGTGTGATGGATTTGCAACGCGGAAAAAGAGAAATAACACCTGAAAACTCTGTGGCATTCAGTAATTCCGCCAGTCACTCGAATATTTCAGAAAACTTGATCCTTAGAAACCTTAAGAAGTTTTTGGGAAAAAAACATCATTCAGAATTTTGCATTAATGTGATTTTGGTTTCTATAGTTTATTTTCTTCATTTTTTTAAATTTATGAGTACATATATTATTATGAAGGCCTGGGCCTTCATAATAATATATGTACTCATAATAACTCATAAGTTAACGCAAAATTGCAAATTTTCAGAGGTTTTACTAGATTAATCTTACACAAAAGGATCTCTATAGAAACCTAGATAATATCCACAAGATATCCGTGTTCATCACATCGATCACGTAGGAGCCGTTGTATGAAAACGTACATCGGGAAGGAAGCTCTTAACAACCAATCTTGATGCTGTTTTCGAAAGAAGATATATTTTTAGCGCTATAATTGTTGTTTACTATAAAAATTGTACAAAAAAAATACCTAATTGCAAGAAGGACTATACCAAAGTATTCGTAAAATATAGCGCCAATTTAAACCCAGCAGTTTTCGCAATATAGGTTAATGACTTCCGATTTTGCCACCCCAACAATTCACAATGCAATAAATAGTTGAGCATATTAGTGGAACGGTAAAAAATGTTTAAGTGCATATTGCAATATTTAATCATTATAGGGCGCTTCAAACCTACTTGCTGTTAAAAATCGTACTTCCTACCAGTGTTATAATTGAGGAAATCTGTATGTTTGTTAATCGGTCACACTTTCAACGGCTGTACGGATTTGGATGAAATTTGACACACGGATAGACACTAATCTGTATAGGACAACGGATAACAGCTACCTACTAAATAAATATGTTAAGAACCTATCGCCCTATGTGTATGGAATGATCTTCTAGAGTTTTTACAATGGTATTCATTATTATCAGTGATTTCAATGTCGTATCAAAACCAGTCCGACGCATTTCATCAAAATTCCTCTAAGTGGTTAACATACAAAAATCATGGGTAATAAAATATTCTTCTAGAATCAAATAGACGACTGTTTAAAGCTTCTGATAAATTGACGTCTTGTTTGTTTTTGCAAACCTTATCGTTTAAATATCTTGTTTCTCAAATGTTTTTATTAGAAAATCTACTATATAAAAATAAGTCGGGTTTTCCTTCCTGACGCTATAACTCCAGAACGCACGACCCGATTTCCACGGTTTTGCATTCGTTAGAAAGGTCTCGGGCTCCGTGAGGTTTATAGCAAAGAAAATTCAGGAAAAATTTCAACAGAAAAGCGGGAAAATCTTTTTTAGTGGCGAAACGGATTTCGCTGGGTTTGCTAGTATGTTATATAAAAGCAATTGAATCGATATTAATGAAAAAAAAAACTAAGTTAATACTGCACACAAATGGCGAATGATAAGAAACAAGATCTTAATTGGATTATCGAATGGTACTTAAACTTAGTTCAGCTGATTAGATCAGTAAAAATCAATAATTTCAATTTAAGCCGCCTTTTACGGACTTTGAGCTATGATTTTTTGTGCTTAAACAAATAAACTAATACTAAAACAGCAATGCAAGTACCCTTATAAGTTTTTATGATAAGAATGTGGTAGAAAATAATAAAAAATCCATAATTATTTAGCAGGTGCTCACTCTTAAGATGGTCAAATGTCAACTCGTATGCTTTTCATTGTCTCTTCTATTGATCCACAATTTTCGAAGAGCTTCATTTTTTAGAAATCTAAAACCATAATAATGCATCAATAAGTCTAAATGTTTAAAAAATTTTAAAGAACAGACATTGATTCAGTATATTTTGCATTCAAAATATTTTTCATCAGCGCATCCTGTCTTAAAGATGCTTCCCATACACAGCTGTTATGTAATACAAACATCTGTCGTGAAAAAATGTTAATATCAATAAACACTACCTACTTGGTTAAAGCGATTTAGCACAAACAAAAACTTTGTGGGATAACTTGATAAAAAACTGGTCAAGTACGAGTCAGACTCGCGCAGTAAGGATTCTGTACAAACTTACGTATGTAACTAGTTCAAGTCCCGAATGGAGTCTCGAAGATTTTTCCGAATCGCAAAAGTTTTTTTTTATGACGTAACAACAAATTGTTTTCAGAATTATTCCGATATCTATAATATAAAACCTTGAATTATGCCAAAATTCAGAATTCTGGGTCAACGGGAAGTACCTACCCTATGAATTTTGATTTCTTTGAGAATGTCGAAATTTACGTTTTTTAAATTGCGGCATAAACGGTCGTGTCTTTTTTTTTTGTTATCTTAGAAGTTTGATTTTTTTACAGCTTCAAGGGGCCGCAGACCTGAATATATGGTTCTAATATCAACTCGATACCTCGACGCGTTTCCGAGATAAAGAATCTTGACAGACATATAGACAGACATATGGACGGACGGATCACAAAGTGATCCTATAAGGGTTCCCCTTTTTCCTTTTGAGGTGCGGAACACAATTTTTTTTTTATTTTTTTTTTTCAATAAAATAGAACCAACTTCAATGTAAAAAACACTGAAAAGCGCAAAATAACTTTTAATTCCTAGTGTGGCGAAACGTTTAAAAAAAGAATATAGACAATGCAGAGGTGGTCGAAACAATTTCAATTAAGATGACATCTAAGATGCACAAATATGACTCCTTATTAGACATCATTTGTCAAAACATTTATGAAAAAATTGATAAAACTAAAAGACACAGCAATCAAGATTGACCATGTATTGAAAAATAAAAAAATATGAGACGTCCATTAGATGAACATTGGCACTTTGTCAAAGCAGAAATCAATCAAAACGGTATCTAGACAGGTGTATTAAAGCAATCGCCTAGAAAAATCTAAGTAGCACAACGACCTATGACCATAAAAATATAGGTGGCAGCTAGCAAATTAATAATATTATATTTAATTCCGAGTGAAGCAAGCAACCAACCAAGCATTCTAGACTTGCAACATTCGTTGTGTTGACTGAAAAAAATGCATTTCAAAACAGCCGTAAATATTTTAATGAGAATGTTATTTTTCATGTCCTAGTATGTACTATCTAATTAGGTAATCATGCCATAATATAAAGCCTAGCTTTAAAATATTTCGGCTCTTTGTAAAATAGAAGTAGAACTGAGCGTTTAAAAAAAAAACTTAATTGGTGACAACCTTCAAGAACGGAAAACCACACCTAGCCTATTAAGCAATTATCACATCATTATAATTTTCATCACATTTTAAATAGCATGGCGCTCCATACAATTATCATACTAATCAGGAAATAATAAGCGCCATTTTATAACGCCAATATACGAAGTCTTTTCCAAAACTCATCAGGATCTTGCTTTAAAAATGGCATTTTAAGAGCAATATACTTCATGTTGTAACATTTGCCATCAAAAAGACTATTAGAATGTCTGCAAACCATAAAAATCCCTTCAAATTATAAAAAGCTCCTTCCAATTTTGGTGAGAAAAATATTACTTGCTTATTAAGGGACCATTTAAAACCTCAAAGGTGTAAATTGAACTTGCATAATACAGCCAGAGTTGCATCGGGTGCTAACAGATCGAAACGTGCTAAAATATCAGAGGAAACTAATTGGAACAAGGCTTTTTATTGCGAAACTCCATGAGAATATGTATGAAAACTGAACAATTGAATTAAATGATTCTACTCCAAGCATCGACTTCGAGAGGGTTCAATGTTAAGTTTATATATAATTGGTTGATTGATAATAATTAACACTCCGCATTCCACCAGAAGATGAGATAGGGAGATAATTGAAGCATTTAATGGATCGTAAATGGTCGCCAATTAATTCGTTAGAGATAAACTCATTGAAAATAAATAATATTTATATATTTAATATTTCTCTTGCTCAAAAACGTGTATTTATCATCATCCATATTGTATTTAACCATGTTTTGAGCTATTTTATGATTACAAATTAACTTCGAAAATAATTTACTGTCTTGTTGTTGATTAATCATCACAAGCCATAGTTACATGGGTATTTCTCAAATCGTAGAATCCGTGAAAACAAATTGTTTACGTCAATATACAAGAATTCCAAATATTTGATATAACATCCATATAAGTCTACAAAAAATAGCTACATATTTATGTGCTCGCTAAAAAATAACAAGTTCAAATAAAATTAATGGATCAGTCGTGTGATAGACGTCACGGAATTATTTTATAGTTTTGCGGAATGTTTAATATGCCAAACAGAAGTTTTGAAATGATAAACAATAACACGATCGAACATCATTAAAATAATGAGATCTGTGAAGAATTTGAATAAATTTACATATCTATAAAATATATCCGCTTATCCCTCCAGCAAAACAAGCAAACAAAAACAAAAAAATAAATTAAAAAAAAGTACAAAATTTGTAAATAACACTAAAAATAAAACGATTTCAACCAATTTGTCAGTCCTTAATAGAAGAACAAAAAATCCGATTAAAGTACTTATATCTAGGACGTTGAACACCGCCAAAAATAGAAACAATTTCCGCCAAATAAATTGGAGAATTGTTATCTAAAATATTTATCAACTTTTAATAGCATTGAAACGAAACAACGGAAAGAATATTATGTAAGGAAGGAGCCTATAACACGGTGCTACGGGTACAAGCGCGAAATCGATTCTGATATCGATCAAACTGCCAATTTATCGATTACAATCGAACTATATATCGAACATATTGATGTGTCTGTTATTCACAACCACCTGCACGTACATGATAAATTATAACAGTATATATAAGTAGCGTAACTTTCGTTAGTTGAAGATCTTCCGGCGAATCACAATTTATCATCTCAGCAAACGAAAACTTACATAACATAAACACAACAGCCTGATACAGGAGCAGTTGCTAACCGAAAGACCAACGCAAAAAGTTGGACGGCAATTCCTAGAATCATGGCTTCCAAAATTTCCTCAAATCTCTACCAATTTGTAAAACGAAACTACACTAATAAATCGTATTTAAGCACCAAACAATACGAAAAACCGCAAACGGGACCGTGAAACAAGTCTAGTTGTGTTATAAAAAGCAATGCAGCCACAAAAGGCATCATGAATATTCGATTACATAATTTAAGCGGAGGCATGGAGCCGAATTTTGGCGGGCGCGGGATCGCCGGCGCCTCGGCGGATGTTCACATCATACTATGGTAACACGAATTTGTTGTGAGAGAAGAGGGTTTGACTCCTTGACGGACTATAATCACGTAGAGAAGCTTACATAGAGAATTCTGTAACTAAGATGTCAGTGTCAGTATGGTCTTGCTCAGCTATATCTCAACCTGCGGCCGCATGTGGCTCGTCAAGCATTTCTGAATGGCCCTCGGCTCTGTGGTCTGCCACAATATTGGTGGTATCTTTCTACTTTTATTCAGTGTACTAAAATATCAGTTTTATTGTAACTCTGCTTACTAGTTCACTCCTTGATAATGTGTGGACCATGCACAGCATGTAAGTAGCTTCTTGTATCGAAAACTGTCCATTTATCAAAAATCGCATCCATGTAAGTTGGTGGTTATTACTAGGGTTCATTCCCGGGAACTCTCGACCCAAGAATTCCAGGGAAACTGTTGGGCTCTGTTCCCGGGAAATGAAGCTCAGGAAAAGTCGAGTACTCGAGAATTCATATTTGAGTCTAAAAGATTGTTAAAGAAGACTATTTTGCCTTTGCCGTTTGGTTTATAAAGGCGCGGCGCGGGGCGGAAGAGCACTGCGCACATTAATACGTGTTTTGAAAATTATAATATTGCATTTATAGTTTTTTTTTTTTTTTAAGAGGTGCTAATTTTAGTTGCTAATATTTATATGAAATTAATTTTGTTATATGTTTAGATTTTGTTTGTAAGGCACAATCATTTTCGTTCCTAATGTTTCAAAGACAGTAATTTTGTTATTTTTTGTTTAGATTTTGTTTTCAGGAAAAAATAATTTAGTACTTACCTGGTTTCTATGAAAGTTAAAAAACTATAAATAAAGATTTTATGATTATTTTGATACTTTTGTTTGAGAGAGAAAACTACTTAATTAGTTGATTTATAAGAAGATTTTTATGATACATATTTTTAATTTAAGTAACGACATTTTTCATTATTCGAACCGAAAAGATTTGCAAAACAACAATAAGTAAAGTGTAAATTTCTTGACAACCCGAGAAGACTCTAAAAAATACCCTCGAGAATTCTTGAGACCCAGAAACCCTAGTTAAGGTCCAACATGATAATGGTAGGATGAAAAGAAAAAGGTTGAGTATAGCTGGTCTAGCCAAAGAATCATCACAAGCAGCCCATAGCATCATGTCAGATTCATTTTAAGTTTTTCATGAGCCGAACAACTCAATTTTGTTGTCATTTGAACTAGATATAAATATTAAACCATACCAAATTTTAGCCAGCAGATCCGGGTCACGAAATATATTTGCATCCTGGTTCTTGAGAATCTAGTTTGTATTATGGGAACTATATTAGTGGACAACAAAAACAAATATTATTTTCCTGAAGGTCGTTAATACTTTGTTTTGGAGATTATTCACGTCTATCGGACCATATCGCTGAAATGATTAAATTCGCTTCAAAAGTCATCTTCTAAATGAAGCGAAGAATGTGACTCTCTTGACTTATGACAGCATAATAATTTAGTCAACGAAATGGGAGACTGTGACTAATTTCTGAGTAAACGCAATTGGCGCCTGTTCAGAAATATTGTCAAATATCAAATGAATGTCTTCTTCAAATACATAAAACAGCAGCTGTTTTGAACAAAATACAGTAAACCTGAGGCGAATTGAATCACGGAAATTATTAATCGAACGTGACCAGCGTACAATGTGGGGTGTTAGTTCAGTCTAAAATAAGCGTGACTTAATCTCGATTCACAAGTTTCCGAACCGATGGTAAGGTCCGCAAAGTTATGAAGTGGTCAAACGGTCAGAGCCAGCAAGCGCCGCGGTGTCGCGGAATGTGGTACGGACGCGTCGCGACACCACCTAAACACGATTCCGAGAAAAAAAAGAAACATAATGAAAATAACAAACGACCATCGCGAATCGCTCCCAAGTGGCGGTGCTCGTGAATTGTTCGACTTGATAGAATTCCAAGAGTAAACTTATGTTGTTCACTGTGTAAGTACCACTGACTTTATTATCAGCTATTTTATACTAGTTCAAAGTCTGTCAGTATTTGCTTAAAAAACGGGGGAAGTGCTATTAACACTTGAGTATCGGGTCAATAAAATTTAAATGTACCATCAATACTAAGAAGAAGATGGTTGGAAAATTAAATTATTTGTGTGATTGTTCCGTCCGCAAACGCATTACCTGTCCAGTACCTGGTGACATTAATACTGACACACACCAATTTGGCCATGGTTGCTGTATTTATTGACAGCCCAGGTAAGTATCCTATTTATTTATAATATTTACAAATTGCAAAGTAAATATTAATTTGGCTCGGTGTCAGAGGTTATCCACAATTGAATGAGTAAGTGGAAAAATTAATCATATTATATTTTTACTGTTGATTGATGATATATATTTGCATTAGCAGGTGCCATATTTTATAAATATATAAAAAAAAAACAATATTAAATTACAGTTAAAGTGTGTTAACGGTACGGTGACCTCATACATCAAAATGTATATTGAGACCTCAATGAGGAGAACTCGAGAAAACACCACCAATCAGAATAATCAGAGCTAGACGGGTGAAGATCCCTATCATCTTTAGGTCAGTTTTATAAAAATCTAACCGTAAAAACTTAGGTGAACCATCGGCGTTGGGGTGACTACTCACTTTCCTAAAGTTTTCACGAAGACATTTTAAAAAATCCGACGTTTTAAATGGTTCCGTTCCGCAACAAAAAACAAACGTAAAACGTGTATTTCCTACCCCTTACATTGGAAAAACCGATTCCCCAGTCAGGTAGCAAAAAAAAAGCGCACCAACGACCTTTTTAAAAGCTAGATCCGGCACGCACACTAACGCATAAACATGTTGATACACAACGTTGATAAGAAGACTTGGTAAATATAATATTATGGTAATGTGGTCGGTCCCGTACGGGGTCCGTCCGCATCTCCGCGACCTTCCGAGGACGCGCCGGTGTCGATGACTCGTGCGCTTGCGCAACCGACCGCCGCCGGCTCGTAGATGATCGGACTAAAATGCGAATCTCTACATTGAACATTCGGACTTGACATAGAGCTGCAATTTGACCGTGTCTAGATTGAAACGTAAACAGTCAAGGGTCAAGGTCACGAAACTTTTGTCAACAAAAACAGATATTGTGTTGTTTACCGTCAAACAAACACAGAGGTAATGGCGGAAAGTTTTAGATGCTTTCATAAAATCAAATGGAAAGATGTCTTTGCCCAGCCCTGGTACAGAATAGTCTGACCAAAAATATTTTCAAAAAAAGAAGAGCTTAACAATTCGATAGAAATCTTTATCTTCTTATTTCGCCGAAGATTTTGGCAGACAGGAAGTGCAGTAACTTTCTGGTCAGAGGTTAAGAGATGAGGAAGTAGACAAAGTTATGTGACAACACATCCTTCAAGCCAAGAAAGGGCATAGCCTCCTTACATTAATAGCTGTCAAGAATACGATTCATGCTGCGTTGGGTTCCAAGAAAATTTATTTATCATAAGTCCGAGTCCCTGATGAGTTGATGACATAGTACCCAAGTATGACGCTTGGACCCTTTGACACTTAGCTTATGTGATGTCACATGGAAATAGAACTTAGTCATAGAATATCTTCACGTGTTGACCAGTTAAATAAGGCTGTCCAAAGTCTATAAATAGTCGGGATTACTTAATATAGACAAGAATTTGTTTGAAGAATGTCTTCTTGTTTTTCTTTTGTATGTTTAGAGATATTTTTCTGTGATTGGGTTATCCCCTGGTTAGGTGTTTCAGACTAATCTTTAGTCCTGGGTTTACCCAATGTTTCAACATTCTAAGGAAATGACAAATTATTGAGACATTCTATAATTTTCGAAAATTATTCGGAAACGGAATAGAGAACAAATTCTTCTGATTCCATAATACAATGTCCTTACTGAAAATATGAGACCTATGTTATTTATTAAAAATGATGGATGGATTGTGTGAGGAGAGATATGGAAGAAAAGGGAGTCAGCGACAGCGAGACGGTTGACAGGATAAAATGGAAGAAAAAGATGCGTTGAGTCGTTCCCTAGTGACATGGAATAATGGCAGGTGGACTAGTAGATAATGATACGTACTCGTATATTTACATTTAGTGCTAGACGCTTCTTTTATTTTCTCTACGTTATATCATTGTTAGTAGTCGTGTTCGACTTTTTATAATGTCTTGTTGCATAACGTTCTAGATTATGCTAGGAATTTAAACTTGACCTCATCCTTGTATGCTAATCAAGTGTAGTTATGGAAATATAAAGAGATAATATCCATGTTTTTAAAATGTGATTAAATACAGTTACATCAATAAATTCTGAATTTGT
The DNA here is from genome assembly GCA_949316375.1 of Mythimna vitellina. NCBI lineage: Eukaryota > Metazoa > Arthropoda > Insecta > Lepidoptera > Noctuidae > Mythimna > Mythimna vitellina. The sequence continues at coordinate 14,248,796 of OX438702.1, read as the reverse complement.
CCTGATGGCAGATTAATTCAAACCTAAATTACTTATGAATTGCTCATAATGTAGTAAAAACTAGCAATTCAATGAAGATTAAATTACGTATTTTCAGTAGTTATGTCCGCATCATCATAAATTATTCAAATTATTTATCCATATCATAAATCTGTCACGTCAATCAGTCAGCCCTTCTCGTTCGAGTTTTTACATATAATTGATCAGTCATCGTTCATGATAATCGGGTCATTAGGATGTTAGTGCATTAAACTAAAAAACTTAGAACCTATTCACTAATATGTTAAGGTCTCTTTCGCTTTTGCTGTGAGAGAATTAATTCTGGAAAAAGCGCGTCTTTGTTTTCATATTTGTGTGAACAATAAAAAAAAAACATTGTTACATCATGATTAGAGGCAGGTGTGTACGTGATTTGAATACATCCGCATGTATACGAGGGTGTTAGGGTTCTCCCATCATTTCGATGTCAATAGTCGTCATTAGAGGTATGCTCGTCACTGTGTCGCTACAGCGCGACACGGCGCAGTGTGTGTCAGCGCTCGGCGGTGTGCGTAGGCGGCGCGCACGCGCTACGGCGCCGTATTTACACCGGCGCCCCCTACCACCGCCGCCACTCATGCGCCGCGCGACCTGCCGAACACACGTGCACCCCACCACTACCCGGCGCGGTGACCCTCGGGACACAACACTATCGACATTCCACCGCTAAGCGACAATCGTGACACTACACCCCCAGTATGTGCAGTGACTTAGAACATCAACAGTGAATAGAACAAGAGTGAAGTGACTTTACAGCGCGTCGTGTGATGTGCGATTGAAGACGAACAACACAGTGTATACAGCCGCAGCCTCAACCAAACAGAAAACGTAAGATTGTGTTTGTTTACAATCTTTATAGTAATAAAGATGATAAGTTAGGCGTTTGATAGTAAGCTAGCGAGCGTATGACTATCGCATGCATCCAGTCAGGTCCCCGACCCAGATCTCACGGGCTAGACGGTGCGCCGGCGCACCAACAATAAGCGCGACTCCAGAAACAATGCAGCCGGTATCACGACACAAATATTAAAGTCAAAGTTTCACAGCGACCAGCCTTCGACATAAAACCCAATGACGCCACTTACAAACACCTGTGAGAACATTTAAACAAAGTGTTTCAACGTTTTGTGTGAGTAGTGTTGCCTAACAGCCTTAAAATGTGGTCCTGACGTGACCAAATTCAATATACGCTTCTAGTTCGCCTACTTGTTCTGTAATTACTAAGCCGGTTATTATTGTGTAGAATATAATGCCGTCCTAACACCCACGATGTCGAAACATGACACACGCCATTAATCGTAAACACTTGCAGAAAGTCATGAATGAAAATGCTTTACTAAAATTAAATTTCGAAAAACGTTGAAAGTTCTCAAAATAGATATTACGTGGAAACTAAGATGCAATAATCGTTTCTTCCGAGCTTAATGGCGACGATGCACAAGAAATACAATCATCCTTGCTTAATTGAATTGCATCAACGCGAGCTTAAGACCGCGTTAGTCATAGTCGAAGCCAAGGCGTTATAATGAGCGAAGAATATTCGGTATTTGGGTAATTCCGTCGATGCAAAGTACAGCATAATAAAATGGTTAGCTGTGTTTACGTGATCGATCAATGGAGATTCTGATGTCAATAGTGTGAAGGTAGTTAACGGAACTCCCAGCCGGACCTACATTCGTACGAGTGCAAAATGTATAATCAATGATTCGTCAACGTCATTACGTGACTATTTTATATACCTACCATTAAATAAACCTCTAAAACGGTCGATGTTGTCGTGTTACGTTATATCACGTACCGGTCGGATCCTAATTGGATTTCAAAGAAAAAATTCAGCGCGATAAAAAAAACAGGATTTTTAATATGTGAGAAAATTTATTCAAATGCAATCTAACATCTTCGATTTAATATATTTGATACTTGGTAACAAATGGGCAAAAATATTTTGTAAATATCCCTAATAGATCTTAGTTTTATTTGTTACCATCCGTATTAAAGATGAACTGCCACACTTCAATTTTGCTATCATACAAATGTAGCATATGTAAAAACAAGTGTTCGTGTTGATGTTCCGTTATATCATAGCAGACAGACAAATAGCTGTCTTCCGATCGTAAGAAGACATATGTACTGTAAAAGCGAACGAAAGCGGCGCGAGGCTACGAAAGTCGAACGCGGACTTAATATGACATAACAAAATCGTAGCAAACTGTAATGTTAGGAAGCTTCGCATACAGATAAACACTATTTGTCGGTAACTCGTAAGATAGCCGGGCTATATGCTATTAAACACGCTAATAAACTTAAAACTGCGGAAATTACGACAGTCGTCTCAAAGCACGCGGACTTGGATAGAATCGATGCGAACAACTTAAATCAAAATAAATGGACGCATAACCACCGATCCGGATAAACCGTGTGAACAAGAAACAAACGCCAATTAAAACCCGGACGTAAACACTAATATCCATGAGTTTGTACAGTAATCACATTTAGATTAGCATCTTATTGGGGCAAAAAATTAACATTTCCGGCGAAATACAAGTTACTCGAACTTTTCTAGGTGAGAAAAAGTGTGTTAAAAAACTTGCTAGATCTAACACTAGTACTATTAGAAAGTAAATTTTACCGATACGTTGATATTGTACTTGTCATGTCATCTGTATACGTCAACATATGCTAATAAACCAACTGGTTCATTCAAAGCAGCATCATTTGTATAACGTGTTCAATCAACATTGTTACACGGATTACGCGATTTATCAATTAAAATGGTATTTGTGTGGAATGCAGAGGCAGATATGATCATAACTTTAGAAATATTCAGCCGAGTTGAACAAGATACAGGTTTATTGGCTAGTCAGACATTATCTTATGTTTAAACCAAGTTATAAGCGAACGGAAATAATAAAGAAGTTTGCGAAGAAGAAGTCAAGGGTCAAATAACATACATACAGCCAATGTGAAGGCGTTAGTGCAGTTTATAGTACGTAAAGGTCCTATTGCATTACGATGACACATCGGCACGAAGCCAGTTTACCTTCTTCGATCCCGGAATGCCATACCCAGTAATTTGCCTTGAGTTTATTTCTGTCTATCAATTTCTTGAAGCTTTGCACAATAATCCAAGAATACAATCCAAACTAAGTGTAAAGCGTGCAATTACGTTACTTAGCGTAAAGTTACATTCTAAAAATCAAAAAGATGATAATGATTGTTCATATTGATTTAACATACCGTAAGTCATTCCGACTTTCTACTCGTAAGTTACAAACAAAATTAGTTAAAGTGAAAAATAATACACCGCGTCATATACGATCAAACATTATTCTCCGTCCTTCAAAAATTTCTATTAAAAACCATATTATATTGTTTGGCAATGGCCTCGCTCCAATTGAGTTATTTTGTCAACATTGAACATTTCACCAAAGTAAAATAAATATTTCTATTACGAAATCGAATGCAGTGTCAACGCACCGTCAGGTGTTGACAGAACTTGTGAAAACACTTAAGTAAAAATCTCCCTGCGATTGAAATTGATTTCAATGACGGTAATATAAATATTAGATTACGTCATGAGCTCTTATGGCGGTCAACAAAAAATTCGCATCCGGCTTCAAATGATGAAAAGTCCACGATAATACTGCAGCAAAAAAAGAGGGTAAAACTTGTAAGAAACCGGTCGACAAGTATCTCGATGCGAGCAAGGTCTACGAAAACTTAGAGAGTCGAGAACAATGACAATTTGTTTTGTATGTAGCAACTCTGAATATGTCTGGTGTGACATGTTAAACAATAGACGCGCTCTCAGCAATTAGTTGCGGCCACATCGTCAGCATCATCAGCACCAGCATCGCTAATAGCCGTGACGAATATAAGCCGTCATTACAGACCCTTTGTCACGTAACGCGAAAACTAAGCGGAGAATCATCGCCGAGGTAATTACCGTCACCGATAATCCGATAGATACGGCCGGCTTAAGCGATCGCCGCCATTGCAAAAAGTATTACGAAATACGCTATTAAAATATGCAGCTTTTCCTCGCACGGCACCAAGCGAAGGACTCGGGCGCAATCTAAGGTTGCCTATTATCCGCCACGCTCCGAAAACCACCAAAAGGTAACAAGAACAGCGGAAAAATTTTGAAACTTATTGCACAAGAGACGCCCCATATTAAACAATAAAGGAGTAACTAATAACGTCGATTATCTATCTGAAATCAGTTAATTGATGTTTACTGCACCGGTAGTAGGAGCGCAATAGAAGAACCGCCCACAACAGCCGATCCGATCTTACTATACAATGTTACTTACTGAAACCGCGCAAGCGTTCTTGAGATATGAATTCTTACCTGTAACAAACAAATAAAAGGCATCGTTAGAGATATAAAAACACAGATAATGAAGTTCAAAATGTTAACAAGGCCCACGTATTTGCTAAGTCATTATATTAAAAAAGAAAAACAAAAACCGTGGAAAGTGCACAAAAGCAATGGAGATGCGGTAATAGCAATTACTGATGACATGTAAACGAATTACAAGCATTACGTTGAAGATTACATACGAACAGTCATCGAGTAGGACTGCTCGCCAATTACGAAACAATGAACAAGAAAGTTTTTAAAACAAACAATGGAAAGCGCTTGTGAATACAAAATCTTATCACGTAGCGACTTTGAAAACCACAATGTAAACTTAAAATGACAAAAAAAAATGAAACAACAATTCGAAATATTACATTATTTTAATAAGCAGTAATAATATAGTTCACGTTTTCGCTAGATCGACTTCCTTCATCTCAAGGACTGTTTGAGATAGCCACGTTTGGATAACACAAACGTAATGCGACATCTTTGACCATATGGACCGAACGAACTTACTTGGCCAGGCTATGCGGAAGCTTCGGGCATAAAATCGATGTGAAGGTTATTTTTATTCTCAAGGGTGGGATTAACATTGTATGCATAAACTGTATTTTATCTGGAAAACATGTAGAGGGCCTCATACCATTAAATAAAATATGGTGTTAGTCCAAAGCTTACAAGTATCTTTGGATTATATAGTTAGAGACCAACTTCAATCAAGCGTGAAGTTTCTAGATTATTTCACGTTTCCATCTAACATTGCTATATTTATCATATTGCTTTTTCCAATTTATAATACCGTGATTTTTGGAGTCAATAAAATCATTTGGTTTGACCTTATTGTGTGCTAAGTAACATATGTCATGTTAGCCATAACTGACACAATATAGAGCAAAGCAATGAACCTTGAAAGCGAACTATGGGTATAAATCATAAATCCGCCAACAATGGTCTATATGACAGTACACTTAGTAGAAATAGTTTCGAATATTTCACTGTATGGCCCCGAGACGGCGCGTGCGGGCTCCACGAGCACAACCGGTCACGATCGAGAAGAATCGATTTTTCATAAAATTGTGACCTTATATTTCAATGATAGAGGCAAATATTTGCGACCAAATCCAGATGCGAATGACGAAAACATTGGTTTTGAAATGTAGTTTTACACTTAAAACGATATGTACAGAGTGCGATAAGAATAAACAATCAATGATCAAACAATAGGTCACTATAATTACTGAGTAGACAGTTAACATCGAGCAGTTTGAACTCACGCAGCTAGGATCACAGAAATTGAGTAATACTCGCGGAGATATTTTGCACAAAGTAAACATTTTATTACGCAAACAGTTTCTAAATAAAGATAATCTAAATTAGAACTAAGAAGTAGAGGAATGCATAAAAGAATTCCCACATTAAAATGCAAGGTCTTTTAATTGGGAGGCTTTGCTTATAATAAGGCACGTCTAAGAATAGTAATACACAAAATTCGTGAGACATTAGACTAGTACCTAATAATTAATTCGAAAATCAGTTAGATAATTGACACAAATAAAACATGAAACCTTATAATGACGTAAATCCAGTCGAACGTTATAATATGGTTCTGATATTTGGCCACTTTTTTGTCTTTGAGACAAGGTTATGTTGAGTTTTAACGTTACTACCTAATAGTTTGTCATTATTGAATGTTTCCATCAATTCTATGTGCTTGATCTTTTCAATTTCGAAATTGGATAACTCAAATGGACCAGATATAGAATTTTAAATATCGAAACGGTATTTTCTGTGATAAAGTCTTCTCGAACCATCCTGAAATTAGGTTTCAGGATAAACAAACCAAAACAATCACTACAAATACGGCATTCAGATGACATAACACAATTCAAGATGGGTGCATTTGATAAAAACAGGTTGTAAGATGGCACCACCTTGACCAAGCTACTTGTCCACTATACACTTAATTGCTATAAATTCTCGCCCTGACACTATTAACATTTCTCGTGGATCGTGGCTTGCATACCTGAACGTAACTTCTGACATTAAAGGAATAGAACTTAATAGTCTTAATGCTATGGATTGATATGCTGAATTCCTTTGTGCTTGCGATAATGTTTTATAGGTCGTATTGAAATGGAATTGGCTTGTTGTATATTGTATTTTACAACAACAGGATTATAGTTTTCTCGATTATTATTCTAGTTGGTAACAATGAGAAAAGTAACCATAATTGAAACATTAATAAAACTGTTCAGCTGCTCATTAATATCATCTAATGAACTGTATTTCATTAATATGATTTGCGTAAGAGTTTTATGTTTTATTTCTGAACAATGGTCCGGGGATAGTCAATTTTAATTTGAACAAAAGGCAGACAGTTTAAGAGCTTAGGTAGTTTAAAAATAAAAGGAAGTGTAATGAGCCGGTTGATCAATCAAACGGCACGCGCTGGGCTGCGCTTGCGCATCAAATTAAGGTTGCCATGCACGGTTTAAAAATGTTTCAATGCTTAGTGTGTTGTTTCGCAATATTCGTACAGTAGGTAGTCAAATTAAAGTTTACTTAAACGTTATTGTGAAATTCCGAGTTTCATTAAAAGAGTTTAACATGATTCTAAGAAAATACTACAAGTTTAATTTATACAGTACTCGAATTAAAATCAACAGAAAATCATATAGCCACAACATTAATAACTTAACTAATGAATCACGAGCTGATTACAGTCTTGATCTGTAACCTTTGCCGTTTTAAATCTTACGATTAATCGCAAATACATTATCATTATGCGCACGCGACGTCCCGATGATAAACCAATTACTTTCGTCTTGATACATGCCTTGAGGAGACAAGTAACGTTATAATCCGCAACATTGGTTTCAGCGAAGACTTTGATTCGATACAGTTTCATAATCTCGCGACAAACCAGACGTATGTAAGACCCGTTTTATTGATTGTCGATCGCAATCATTATTATTATACATTACGCAATTTTCTGGACACACGCGTACCGGACAGTAAGGAGTGGTCAACAAACAGTTATGTCGCAAATAGGCGGTTATAGTTTGTAATAAATAAACGACCAGCTTTCCGTCGTTCCGCAAACTCAAGGAGATCAATGCATGCAATTACCTACCACTACAAACGTATATACTTTAATTTGTAGGGGACTTATCTCGGTAATTACGTAAATAAGCAGCCTTCGTACGCACTTTGAGAGTTAGTTGTGAATAATCTGACGATCGCGTAACAAGAACATAAGAAGGGAACTCACTTATTACAGTTATTTATTTATGTTATTGGAAAGTGTGGAGGATATAGTTAAACGTGGCAATCGGCGTGTCCTGGCGGTTAAACTTGAGTCAACACAAACAAAGGCCGATGGAAAGTTAGCGCCGAGTGCATGGGCCGAGCTCTGAATACAAATTGTCAACAATACATCAGCCGAGAGAATTTCCCAACGCTCCGTCACTATGAAACTAGAACGTGAAGAAAGCTTTTTTTTATTCACATACTAAAAACCCTATAAACAATTGTCGTGCCGCGTTCAATCCGCGTGGCACGCCGGCAAGGTTGGCGGCATTGTTGAAAGCACCGGCCACCGTGACACTCCCAGCCCAGTCGTTGGTTAATCACTTCACGTTTTGTACTGACCGCAAAAAAAATCGGGCACCTTGCGGAGCAAGGCCATGCGCTTGTCTTAGTTTCCATCGCTCATTTGAAATAATTACGGCAACAATGCACACGGTCTCGTTAGAGCGCAAAGTTTAAACAATCGCGACACTATTTTTACGAAGGTAAACTGGGTATCGCAAACGAAAGGATGCAACCGCGATGAGCCTTAGCATCGCGACCAAATGTCAAGTCGGTGTATTCGCTGTGAACTTTACGGCTCACCTGTCTGTTGCTACGTGCATTCAATCGGCGGTTTGTTATGTTACAACTTATAGATTTCTGAAAGGAAAGAACCGGTGACTGTTACGGCAAGTATTGCTCAACCAGACTCCGCGCGACACCGGTTAAACGTACCCAATGATCATAAACCGAATCAAGGTTATTCTTTATGAATCACGTGGCTAATAAGCGTTAGCGTTTCCCTCTTTCACGAGGATAATCTTGTCAAGCATTCTCTGGTAGCTAAACCTCATTAGAATATGTGACCTATTTAGACATATCATTAGTCGGACTGCGGCACAATCGAAACCAATTAAAGATTCGATGGAGCGCAGCATTGCAATTGCAAAGCGTTAGCGCACGGCACGGTGCCGCCCTCACCGTTCTGTGATCTAGTACAGGTTCGGTGCATAGCTTAACACAATTACAAAGCGGGTTAGGCTCGTGTTTTATCGAAGGCGAAATCGAGTTGGGTGACCGTGCCTTTCACAGAGCCCGGCCACGCCCACCGGACACCACGGGCGACTTGCCTTCACTGCCCTAATACTTCCATATCTAGTTCGGCCATTATTCAGTTCGGTATAGTTCAACCCGACGTTTTCATTACAATTAAGCTAGACCTATTTCGTAACCATTTAGTAGCAATTTCCCACCACAACCACTGCATTAGCTGATATCTTCATTGTTTTCAATAAACGGCGTTACAAATAATAAAGATAGTACGAATATAATTTCGTGACTGCGACAAGAAGATTACGTTACAGTGCTCGTGCAGATTGAAATTGAAAAAAATATCCGATCATTGTTTCAAAACTCTCGAAGATTTCTATGTAGTTAGCGGTTGCAAACTAGGCTAATGAACATTTCTCCTTGAGGTTACACAGCCGGTGTAAAACAATGAAGCTCCGGCATGATATATACTAAACAATACGTAAATAGAGTCAATTTAAGCGCGACACTTGTATTTTTTCGTGTTTAGGCCTCGCGGCCTTCCTGTCTCGCGGCTGGCGTTAATTCGCCATTCAATTTCCAATTAAACGCTTGATTCTCAATGCCAGCTGGGTCGGAGGTGGTCGCTCTACAAAACTTAATAAAAGGCGGGTGGTGGTGCGCGGCTCGCCAGTGCCCGAAACACCGCCACTGGCCGACGCTTTTGTCTCCTTCGGTCCTTTCACTTTGCGCGCTCATGAACGACTACACAGCGTACTACACTATTAACAAAGAAAGCCCGACTTAGATAAGTTTATGGATTAACTAACGTGTTGTGTTTAAGTGTCTCTGTATGTGCAATATAACTAAGAAGTGATGTTTTCCAAACTTTCAGATGGTGAGAGGGGCGGCCCTAGCGCTTGTGCTGGCGCTGACATGGGCGTGCTCTCGCGCCAGCGTGCTCGTGCCCACGTACGTGCTGCCGCCTGACTCGTTCGTGCGCGATCAGCGCAGCCTCGGCGGCCCGGCGCCCGACAGCGATCACGCCGAGTCACAAAGAACTATCAAACGTCTCGTCGGCGGACATCTCAAGATAAAACCCGAAAAATACGGAACCGCGAAAAACTCTTTAAACTATAACGAGAAGAGCGCGAGCGGTAAATTCGCAGGCGTGATCGCGCCGGACCAGTCAGGTGGCAACGTGGGATGGAATCAAGGGATATGGGATGATGGCATGCTCATGTCCAGCGCCGGCGAAGGAAAAGACGCTCCGAAGACTAAGGAGGTCGATGAAGACAAAAAGACGTTGGCAGATCAGGTGGCCGAAGGCAAATATGGTCTAATTCAGAATGAAATATTCGCCAAAGCTCCTAAACGACCTGGAATTGTTAGCTACGAGCCAAACGCGGAGACCAGATCAAAAGATAACCTTCAAAGTCTCGGTGGACTCAAGAAAGATGAAATCTGGCTAGCAGAAGATCATCTATTAGTTTTAAAAGGGGGATCATTCCCTGAGCGTACACAAGAGGCTGAAGGTAGACCATGGCCACCGATCGACAGCTATGAAGCGCCTAACAGGCAAGTAAAGTTACCGCAGAAACCCAAAGTGCCACCGCCCTTTCCGGTACGACTCTCCGACAACGGACCGCTCGTTTTCCTCACGCCAAACGGCAGTGTCCCTGCGTCCCTTTTCCCGTCCTTCTTTACAGGAGAGGGCGAAGGCCCTCTACCTCCTCCGCCATTCCTCTTTCCATCGGGAGCGCCCTACCCCTCGAGTGATAATCAGGGAAACGCTACTTCCGGGGGAGCGCCGCAGTCAGGTTCTCCGTTCCCATTCCTACCCGGGAATGCGAGCGAGGGAGCATTCCCCTTCCTCCCATCCATGAACGGCTCTTTTCCAGAAGGCTTTCCACCGGGCGCAGTGTTTCTACCACCACCGAGCAACCAGTCAGACCTATACGACGAAGACGACCCTTCGATCTACTATCCGCCGCCCTACAATTTTTCCTACCGCGCTGACTACAACAATAGAGTGCCTGCTGGCCCACTAGTCCCTGGAATAGTACTGCCTCCTCCACCAGACTTTTTTGCTCCATTGGAGGAGAGCACGACGGAGGCTGTGAAGACTACCACCGCTAGACCGTCTACCACATACAAAAGGATAAAGACGACCACGAGACCGACGCCTACGCATACAGTGCAGCGTACTAAGTATAAGACACGACCTACCACAACTGAGGCGCCAAGCACTACTGAAATACCGACCACGATCACGACACCACCACCAGTTGAGATCGTGACTACTTTGAAAACGAGGAAGCCGCAACGTATACCGTCGAGACATCCCGTAAGAGTTCATAACCTGCCAGACGAAAATACAACAAGGACGAAGACAGAGAAACCTGTTTACAAAACACGAACGAAGGTTACATCGAAGCCTCTCTCCGTCTCCGTTATTTACGATTATCCAGAAACTGTATATGACAACAAAGTACCGACGACATCGGAGAAACCGTATATACTGTATGACGTGCCATTGAGGCCTACAGTGACCTCAAACGATATCTCATCAACGCAAGTACCGCTGAGAGCACATTATTCAAATGTACAGAACGACGTACCTACTACAAAACTGCAACCTGTCTACAACAGTAGAAAACCAACTAATGACAATGCGTTTACGTCGTACTACTTCTATGATGAGCAGCCAAAGACCTCGCCATCTCCAGCCACATTTTTCGACGGCAGGAATTACTACAAGACAGTACCAGTCAACCAAACGCCTTATCCACAACAGCAGAATGTCAACACTCAGACAGGCTTCAACCCGGCTGTCGATATTACGTACGGAGCTATTGACCAAGCTGATGCATTGTTCCTGTGGCCACAAAAGCAGGGGCCGAGAACTCTTACACAAGAATACTTTAGTATACAGAAACCTAGAACGCAACCTGTCTATGTGCAACAGCAGAAACAGAGGCCAGAAGCTTTCTATCAACAAATCGCTGATATACAACAGACTATTGATTTCTTCACGACTAAGAGACCTAAATCGCACTCTCACAGACCACATACGCACAAACCAAAAGCTATTACTGGTCGACCAGTCTATCAGTTTACCTACCAAACTCAGCCGAGACCAGAACAATTGCCATTCCGTGCACCTAAATTGGACCCTGAACCTTTCAGGCCTATGGTGAGCTACAGCAAGCCTTTCAATGTGGCAAATGACTTTAATGCTATAACACCATCAGTTTCACCTGGTTACAATCATCAATACCTGGTCGAAAACGTGCCAGTGACGACAGAGTCTCCAACTTCCAGCAGATATTATCCTACAACGAAAACATACGAAGAAGACTATGACGACGCTCAGTTCCCGAAGGATGTTCGGAATAAGAAAAACAGACACCAGATTCAGAGCGACCAACCCGCGCCTGTCCATCATGTATCTAGGTACCCAAACACAACGCCAAACCCGATCAGCCAAGGGTATTATACAAAACAAGACGAGACATACTTCGATGACATAACAAAGAACTCGTTTGACGTGTTCGGTAAGAAGTTGGAAGACAATACTCACGATGTCAACGGATTAGCGGTGACAGCTCCACTCGACACTGTCAGGACGCCGATAAACAATAACATAAACCTGCAATACGCCTACGATATCGTCGAGAACCACAGCCCGAACCCACCTTCTTTGGATAGAGATACTCTTGTCAACTTCCATCTACCAAGGCCTACAGTTAACCCAGAAAGTGAATCAGTACCACAAGTGAACGCTGAGCTGGTACAACAGAAGCCACCCTCTCTAGAACACGATACGTTAGTCAATGATCGTTTTCCACGACCGACGATCAATCCTGACAGCGAGTTCATCCCTATAGCGAACCCTGGCTACAGGACATCACAGCAGTACAGAGCGCCGACGCAAGTTCAAAGGCCTCAGTTTACAGGCGAGCAGTATGACCTAAACAGGCCGTCATTAGTGGAAGACACGGCTGTTAACTACAAGAGGCCGCTGCCACAGGTGAACCCTGACGCGGAGTGGATAGGGCCGGTAAACACGGCGGGCGAAGGAAGACCCGGTTCGTTCGTCTCTTACAGGCTACCTGGAGAGGGAGCACACGTGTACTTCCTGACACCGCAAGCCGCGGCGCAGGCGGCCCGCGAAAGGTACCGATCGCCGGGCTACGGCCGGTGAAACCAAAGCTCTAGTCTGAACTGATAGCGTCGCCCGCATGCGACGCGCCGTGTAAATAAAAGCGCAAATGTGATGTTAAAGTGTCCTAAGTAGTGTAAGAGACTAGCGGGATGGCCCGCGTTGCCATAATATTTAAACAGCGAGTTTTAGCTTTACGTGAGAACAAGTTCTCAAGCGATGTTGTGAAAAACGAACGCTCTACATTTGATACGTTATTTATTAAATTATTTTCTAAGAGTCTGTGGTGCATGCATAATGATAGTTAATTTATTTATGTCAGTATTCAACGAACTATAAGGAATGTTGTGATATGAGTGCCGATGATTGTGGCATTGTTATTGAATGTAATGATGGCAGCAATTGTTAATTGTATAAAATTGTTATTTAAAAAGTTGATGACGAATCAATGTGATTTTGTATTGTACTTTTAAAACAAAGAATTTGAAATAAAATAATACAAAATGTTATGATAAAATTTGTGTTTTTTGTTTCGTCTTCCCCGCAACGATTAATGCATAATACGCCCGAAGAACTAAAGGCAAGTAAAAACTGTTAACTGAAACAAGTAATCGATCTAATGCCAGATGTAATGGTGTTACTCAACGAATGATAACTAAATCAAGTTGATGACGCAAAAATAGTTCAGGTCAGTTTTTACCAGCCGTCGTTCAAGCATTGAATGGTCGGCAGTAAACTAAGCCAGGGACAAAAACTGCTACATTAGAACAATTACTCGGTAATGTGTATCATAAAAAACGTTTGCAACTTGACCTAACAGGACAGAAGGTCATTTGGTCACTTTCTCTAAGCTATTGCGGTCCTGGTAACTATTACTTGTTATGAAAGTAAATGGCAGTTAATTTACTGTTATATTAACAGTCTGGCAGATAAAATGAAGTATTTATTGGTTATTTAGTACAACGACCGCATACTGAGTGATAGAGAGCTAAGAATAGGAAATAAATAATTTATTATGGATGGTACAGTTGTATGTGACAGCTGTTTCTAAGTTTCTAATAATAATAACATAGAGCTGCGGTATTCCTCAAAAAAGTCACTGCGATTTTGGCTAAGGGAAATTGAAGAAACATGGTGGGTTTTCGTAAATTAATCGGTAAAAGTCCGACATTCCGTCTCGCTCCACACAGAAGCGCGAGAATTTATTTGATGCTTACCCATCAAAAAACAAAAGTAGGTCACGTTTGGGGGAAGCAAGTCCTACCACGGATGTCTATCTGCTGAAATTAATGAAAAAATGCAAAATGGAGCACAAATTGCAAAATATTCAAACGTAAGGAGAAATTTCATGAATGAGAAGTCTGATAAAAAGCTGAAACTCTAATAATTGTTGTATGTAACTTATTATTACCACTAAATTTGGAATGCAGAGGTCAGATACAAGGTTGTTTCGAGTGAAATACAGATTCCTCGCATCTAGTCTGAAAGATGACACATCTATTCGAGGTTCTAAGATGACGAATTTTAACTATATTCCGATTCTTTTACTTTATCCTAGAAACTAACCTCGTTTTGACAAACTTATTTAGCCATTCGTTCCAAATATATTCTTAACAAAAACATGTGGGATTTCTGCAGGTTATATACAAAATTAATTCTGTTCAGTCGCGCGTATTAGCCGTAACGTAGAACTTATGAATATGAATGAATGATATTCATGAGTAATATGCTGAACTTGACTTGCATTGTTTAGCTTTAAATTCAACAATACATAATGTGGTTTTATAACTTGATGCAAGGAATAGTTACAAATGATATATTGTTTGCGAAACTGACACATACCCCCAAGCTAAAACTAATCTATCAATGAATTGAATATATTAATTAATATTATATATTCAATATCATTATCATAATAAATATCAATAACAAAAAGATAGCCTTTCTTTTTCCTATCTTTGTCGAGGTCAGCCTCCTGTCTAATCAGAAGCAGCTATTTTTTTGAGGTGGGAAATTATCTAATGACTTTTCCCGCTCTAGGGTGGATCGTGAAGGCGTGTCAGATTTTTATTGACTAAAACAACACAGCTATATTCCTTCAGTCGCCCTTTGTGTTTTAGGAGTACGGGTGACCTTTTCAGAAGTCATCCCATGGCCTTAAGTGTCAGTTCACACCGAGACATGACGCGACGCGACACTGCGCGAAGTGCGATTCAAAATATAACTTTATTTACTACACGAAATGACACACATTTCGTTGTGAGAGTTCAAAATACGTTCCACCACGCAGCGCTGCGGCATCTCGATCTGAAATATGTATCTTTTCGTGTAGTCAATAAAGTTATATTTTAAGTCGCTCTTCGCGCAGTGTTGCGTCGCGTCGCGTCTCGGTGTGAACTGACCCTAATAGGCATCGGCCCTGCTTGGCCGTTAAGGTGAATGTTCCGCTGGCCTGTTCATACATTTTTCGTTCGAACTATACTCCGTACATAGACACTTTTTGCTCAAAACGAATCACTTTATCACTTTTCTACAATGAAATAGTTCCGCATGCACCTTTTTGGTAAATAATTTGCTTTATATATTGAGAAAAACAGTCTAGAAAACCGGGCAAAATTAGACATTTTGTTTACTAGTGTGAGTGCGATTTGACAACCAAGCTTGCCGCCATGAATGCGATAGATTATAATACTTAACGCTAGATGGCGTGCAACCGATATTGTAAATTTGAAAAATCTTTACTAAATTTATAATAATGGTTTCCATTAAAAAAAGCATTATAATAACGTAAAACTAACTATCATAAACGAAAACATAAAACATTGTTGTTGTCAAATATTGTTAGCGTTAGTTATTATTATTGTTACTAGCAACAATTTCGTCAAACGAAACCTACGAGAAACAAAACGCGACGTTGCCGTACTTCCTAGTTCCTTCCTACTTGACCCTTTGACCCGTAATGTTTCTAAGAAAAACCGTTGCCAAACTTCGTTCGATTCGATAATTCGGTTGACTTGTAATAAAATACATTTTGAAGCTCTAGGCTTGTGCAGTGATAGGTTTTACGCGCGGAATTTCTTGTATGTTTTGAATTTTATGCATTTTCATAGATTCGAACAAATATTTCTTGTATGTATTTCATTCCAATTTAATGTAATTATAGCAATGTATTGTAGTAAAAGTTGCATAGACGCAATTTTATTTTAAAATAAAAGTAGGTACCAATCTTTCGGTGGTATTAGCAAGTCGGCCCGTGAGTTTAGCTGGCTATTTATTACAAACTAAAATCTTCTCATAGAAATCACCAATCGATATTATTAACTGATTCGTGAAGTTATACTTAATTAATATCAAGTATATAATTTTTTTTTTACTTTATAATATATTATCTATCATATGTAAATCAAATTTATAAGTCGCTTTAAATATATATATTTCCTGTCATATTCTTTTTTCAGATTAGTAATACAAATAGTTATCGATGGACAAACAAACATTAGTTTTACTTGGTATGTACCAAGTAAAACTATATCGCGTCATAATGTGCATTCCGTTACATATAATTATGGATTATGATTTATTATTTATGGTTGTTCTGCAGGGATTTATCCCCACTAGATATTATTTTCTTAATTGTCAATCAATATTATATCAAAATTATTTGGGTAAGTAAAATTTTACTGCTGTAATTTTGAACGTAATTTGGAACGTCAATATTTGTAATATTCTGTATTATCTACGGACATTACTTTGCATGACATGAGATTGCATTTCGAACGAATTCCGAATTTATAAAAGTACCTAACATATTGTCTTGTATATATCATTTGTTTTTGTGTATTTCAGTTTAGGTTTACATCTTGGTTCCTACTGTCTGATGCTGCGAGAAAGATAGCGTACCAAACGCCACGAATATTCAGGCGTCCGTAAATTGTCAAAAAGAGTGAAAAGCGCATTCAAACGATTATATAGTGACTGAACTGCAAGGACTATTATTGCAATGTCAATGGAACTGAAAACAAGGAAGGAAACTTCGTAGAAGATCTAAAAAAAGGATGCTCCAGAAGTGTGGGCACTGATTTATGCCACCAATGAAAAAATTGCCTTGAAGGCAAGCCTTTTGTCAAATGAGACGACAAATGTGGCAGAAAACTTTATGAGCGTAATAAATAAAATCAGCTGAGGAAAACGAATTAATCTAGGTAAAGGGGGATCGTACCAACGTGTTCATGTGGCAGGTAAATACTATAAACATTTACTTTTCTATTAGAACAAACAGAAGTTGGAACCAAAAAGAAATGTTATGTTTATCAGTACTGTTTCCTTATACTTATATTGTACATAACATAGATATAATTTCTATCTATTTTTTTCATATTTTCTAGTAAAATTATATTTTATTTTCAGGGCTATCGCTTGCTACTGGACACAAATGGTATAAGACTGCATGGAAAAAGCAGACCACACAGAGTCCAGGAACACATTTAAAAAAATACATAGAGCGAAAGGAACAGAGCAGAATACGATAAGATTTGTCAACACTCAAACAATTTTTTGTTTGAAGAGAAAAAAACACAAACGACAAGAATTATGGACCTGAACCGAGTGATCCAATTGATGTTGATGAACTACAATTGAGAATATGGTGTGAAGAATGGTTAGCAGAATTAATAAAATTTATAATTCTATTGCATGTCCACTATATTTTAGCATGATAATTACTCTTACTATAATATTAAATTTATTTCAGGTTCAAGGACGAATGCGTGTCAGTAACATGGATAAATGCTACTTCAAATGTTTTATTTCAGTCAATGAACCTTAGACAGTTATAGAAGTTTGTCGAGATAATGAATTTATTAGCAATATGATGCCAAAGCCATTAGACTTTTTGAAATACTGTATTCTGCCAGAAATCATTTTGAACCATGGTCAAAAAAATGTGAAATGTATAGATATGAAAGGTACACTAAATTATTACTCTTTTTTATTTATTTCATAATTTCCATAAATTTCAATCTATATTAATTTTTTCTTGTGGAAAATTGTTCTTCAACATCCACATAAAAAGTTACACACAAAATATACTAAGTATAGTCATTTTCTTTCACAGCAGCTGTTAAGTGGTGGTTTTCCGGACAAGAACTTCAGGATCAAATGATTGTTTTAATTGTATGTTTAGAATCTACATTATCAATGTTTACAATCATAGAGTGAATGAAAAGAACTTTGTTGCTTTTTTATTTCCTTTACAATTAAAACAATACTTTAGCAGATATGTATAACCATTTGTTAGTTATGTTTAAGTTTTACAAGAATAAAAATGTGATTATGGATGCTTAGATATTATCAAACATTTTTCCACCTTCTTGGTTGCAATCTCTTATTCTAATTTGTGTTTTAAATTTGTTGTCTTGTTTATGAAATAGTATAGTAGATATTAATTTTGAAAAAGATTGTTTTTTAGTAAATGGTCATGTATCAAGCATTTATGTCTCTATAATTACTTGTAATAATTGTTAGTTGTAATATATGTTATTTTAAATAATGTAATAAAAGGTAATAAAATAAAACTGTCTTATGCATTCTTGACATTCATTTGATTCACAAAATTAGAGGTCAATTAAATAGTTTACACCTGAAATACCGCCTTTTATTTTTATAATATAATCATAACAGGTACTCCCCCAGACATAATTATAATTTCTACAGAAACCAGGCTTATAACTTTTAAATACACGCCATCTAGTGGTAATTTTGTTAGATTTTAAAGTAGTCGTTCGTGTCTATGTGTGTGTAAACGATACTATAAGCAGAGTTAGATATTAGTATTTCGAAAAATGGCGAATCAGATGGGTTTTGAGACTATAATTTGACTAACTTCGATAAAGTGGAATGTCCGATTTACGCTGTACTATTTCTGTGACTTAATATTTTTTCAATTACACTCAAAACAAAATAAAACTGAAAATGTTGACTTCAGCGCCATCTAGCGGGAAAATGGCCACGAACAACCCGTAGCAATCACCTTAAGATTAGCTGACATCTCATTGAGGCGCGCGTGGAACAACTATATGCCATCGACGACTCGGGCTCGGCCTAGACGGTTGCCAGACGACCGGAAGGTGAACTAAACGGAATGTTTCTGCTGTATACCAGTTTTTTTTTTTATCGAACGTCTGCTATCTCACCTCTTCAACCCAACTACTCAGTAATACGATACCCCTGCCAAGTTTGATATCAGATTTTCTGGCTTCTGACTACCCGTGACAACTCTCAACAATCTACAAAATGAAAGCAGGACCAAAAGTTCAACATATTTTTCGAGGCATCGTTCATAAGCTAAAAGCACTAATTCAATTTAAACATAATATAGGAAATGGAAGAAAAAATACTAGCGAGAAAGGTTAGATTCTTACTGATTCGATACCATAAGCTTTTAAAATGTAATTCTAATGTTTTTGTTTTTTTTAGGGTTCCGTACCTCATAAGGAAAAATGGAACCCTTATAGGATCATTTTGCTGTCTGTCCGTCTGTCTGTTTGTCAGTCTGTCTGTCAAGACCCTTTACCTCGGGAACGCGTGGAGGTATCGAGTTTAAGTTAAAACCATGTACTCAGGTCTGTGGTCCCTTAAAACTATGAAAAAATTAAACTTCTAAGTTAACGAATAAAAAAGGTACGGCCGTTTATGTCGCAAAAAAAAATGTGTATTTCGATACTCTCAAAGGAATCAAAATTCATAGGGTATTTCCCGTTAACCCAGAATCCTGAAATTTGGCATAAAGCAAGGTCGTATAACACAGATATAGAAAGAAATCTGAAAACAGTAAATTTGTTGTAACCTAAGTCACAAAAAAAAATATACTTTAGCAATTCGGAAAAATCTTTGAAACTCCATTCGGGAATTATAGTTTGTACGGAACTCTCAGTGTGCGAGTCCGCCTCGCACTTGCCCAGATCTTTTTATTATTATTATTGATGGGCTCGACTACCTTATGGTAAGCGATGATGCGGTCGACGACGGATCACGCTTGCATACAAGTAACCTATTCTTTCTTGACTCAAAGAGGTTGTAGATATCAGGAAACACAGATTCTGGCAAGGCTGCACGTACAATGAATGTGTTACCATAACATTTTGTGCATATGGGTGGGATGTTCACTATGTACCGGTGGCGCATGACCGTACGTCTGTTGGCCCGGTGGTAATGTTTTCGGAACAGGGATTTTAGACAGATTAGATTAGTTGGCGTTTCACAGATGTAAAGAATATCGATTTCAAAGACCTATCACACCTCCTCAGCTTCACCTCAGGTTAATAGCATCAGCTTAGAATAATATTGCAAAACAGGCATTTTTTTTTTTGAGAGGTACAATCGAGCCCATTGCGGATTGGTGGGGGAGATGGCTTCGAATTTTCGGTTCTAGGATACGCTAGCTTCGACACGATCTTTCTCTTTACCGTTTTGAGGGCAGTATTTTTGAAACTACCATAAGTAAATCGGTGTGAGACAATGCAGCCCTAATTAATTTAATTTAAAATAATAATATAAAATTTCTCGTCAAAAGAACTTATCATCTCTAGTAGCTTGTCATTAGTTCACTACTGACGAAAATAAATCCATTTTCTCTTTCTACACTCCTCCTGAAAGATACAGAATGTGTGTGTTTACGTAGCGGCGCAGGCATCGAAAAGACTATACGCGCTTGCCTTGTATTTTTACATTGACGAGAAGACCGATTCTGAAGAAAATTAGACCTAAGTAGATGAAAAACTCTTTGATGCCAATTATTCGATCTCTTGAAAAATATTAAAAAATACAAATTAATTGGAGACAAAATCAAGACTTACACAATAGAACTCTTGTTATGTCGGGCAGAATTGATTCCTAATCCGAAGAAACCAGTAAAACTTTAATATTTTATTTTGAATTTAAACAAATTATTGTTTAATTGAAAAATAGGTAATATCTGAATATTAAAAAAAAATATATCATTAATTAATCAGTTTTCTAAGTTCCTGAAATCTCCCACAGGTATTTTAAGTTACGCGCGACCGCTACTGTTTCAAATAGTCGCGCGACCGCTTGAAGGTTAAGGAAAAAGCAACAGCTTCAGTGTGCAGCATTTTACAAGTAAAGATAAAAATTGGCCTCAGTCTTACACAGTCGCCAAAAACAGGTCAACCAGAATTCAAAAAATAAAGAGTGATAATATAACACAAAAGTAGTTATTATATAAAATGAAATTGCAGTGGATTAACAAATCAATCAAATTTTTTGCTTCACAATTTATTATATAGACATGGTTAACGATTACGATGAATGAAAGGCTACTAGTGCCGGGAGGGGACCCCCTATAAAATATACAGACTTTATTGGCGATCTTCTTCAAAAAGGCGTATATTCTGCTTTGATTCTTGGGTATAGGCATAGAGTCTATGCCTATATTCTATGCCATAGACCTATAAGTATGTTTAGAGGCATGCGGAACAGCATGGTCAAGTCCCACATACATCCGTTGAACAGGGAGGATCCTCTGACCAGAAGGGTATTGTGTCTAGTCCTGGTAACTACCCGATTGTTGTTTTCAGCCTCTGATTACTATTTAATTGTTTTGTTAATTATTTTTCTACATATATTTTATAGCACATAATTTTACTGTCAAATTTAAAATTTAAATTATTTTTTTTCTTCTTTTTATTTGTAATAAAAGTGTCTGTACCCATTGTGTGTGCTGATTAATTAGTTAATTTACTTCTTTCGTTATATGTATATGTGTGTGGTAGTGATAAAGTTGTAAGTGCACTGACCTGTATCTGGCTCCTGTGTCTGCGGCGCGTCCTGCAGCGGCGACGTATAGAGCCTGAGGTACACGTCGATGGCGACGCGCGCGCACCTGAAGTAGAAGGGGTGCGCGCGCAGCACGTCTTCGAGGCGGAGCAGACCCACGTACGAGCGCAGCGTCATCTTGCGCATGCAGTACGAATGGAAGTCGAACTGGTCTTCCATTATTTCGGAGAAATGCTGTGAATAAAATTATGGGGCTTAGATTTTATTACACATACTCCTATACATCTATACCATTATCAGCTTGCAGATCATACAATGTAGCTACCTATCTTTTTTTCCCATCTTAAAGGTTGTCTGTAAAAAATCGATTTCAGCAAAGAGACCCCTATTAATAAATTTAAAGCTCCTACTGTAATTCTATATAAGGTGTACAATAAAAAGTGTGTCTATATATCTAAAGATGCATTTTTTCGTCCTGCTTGTCATCCTGCCCATGCTATTTAAAAAAGACTGTAGTCTTTCACTATTCGACCCTTTTCATGACGATAATCTTAAGTGACAGTTCGCGTTTTTTGCAGGATAGGGGTCTCCTCTTCCATAATTAAAATGTATTTATACTCTATTAGATCAGTAGTTACAAGAAAAATAAGCCACATTTTTATCGATATCGTAAATATTTTAGCTAGCCAGGTACGCCTTTGATTTTGGAAAAAAGAAGCAGTATTATTACACCGCCTTATTACGTCGCTAATTGTAATTAAAATTATTCATATTTTAAAATATATTATATTGGTGGAATTATGGTTATTTTTTTAACCAACTTCAAAAAAAAGGGAGGAAGTTCTCAATTCCGTCGTATTTTGTTTGTTTGTCATATCAGAACTACGTCATTCATGAACTGACTTGGATTTCTTTTTATTTGATAGGGCAATCTTCCAGATCATGGAATCCCTATGAATTGAAAGACTTCCTCAAATATTATAAGCATATTCATAGTAATATTAGTATTTTCATCAAGATGAGATCTTGCATAGCATATAATTTAGAAAGTATTACAAACATACAGATATCCCGATTAAGATAGTTAAGCAACATTGACGACACAAATAAAAAAATAACTTATATAAAACACTTTTTAATGTTTTTATATTGAAGTCACTCGTAGTTTTTTTGTAAAAAGAGTTTTATTCTTTGCAGTTTTTTGTGTTCTAAATTCAATTATTTGCTATCTCTGAGCGGTTAAGGTCGTGACGTGACCTAAAGCACGGTCACCGTTGTACGGCACAGAATAGAAAGAGCATTGTGTTGTACCGCATCAACATAATGCTTGCAATTTATTGCAAAATAAGAAGTAATTTATCGATTTACTCAAAAATAATTTGAGTGATTTAAAGTCAACCAAATTTTGATTCAAGATTCAATTCCTTTTTTGATATCAATTCATTAAACCCCGAGCGAACGCCGGCGTTCGCTCGGTCATTGTCTTTCTATTGTGTCTCTAATTACGCTACTCAAAAGGTAAAATTACTAGTCAAAATATGGAAAACGAAATTAAAAGATCAAAGTTAAAAGTAGGTTTGACTATAATAATTTCCACCAAGACATTTTTTAAATGTGAGAAATTTGTTGGGCATATATTTTTTCCACAGCCTCAAACTAAACTATTTTTAGAAAACCCTCAAATTTTGTAACAATAGAAATGTCATAAAGCTCTTGATGGCCAGAATAGAATTTTAAAAAAATACCTATAAATAATGAAAGGTTTAGAAATTCGCTAATTCCATAAGATTGTACTATAGAATGATACAGCGTCTCTTTTTCAAAATCAATGGACTCAATATCTACCCCATATACCAGTACTTCAAATAAATTTAAATAAATAAGTCACATACCCTATCAACTTCATGTGCCTTTTTGAGGGCCTCGCCCCATTGCTGTAACCGCTTATATGACGCTGCGGCTTCCGTCTGGAACCACATGCACTGCATCTCGTTCAGGTTCTCTGTCGCCGGCACACCTGCAATGAAGGATAACATACTTAATATTTTTTGTTAATAGGGATTTAAAAACAATAAGATTCTTCTGTAATTACGTCCACTTATCCACTAGGTTGTAATACTCGGAATCTTAGAGAACGACTCGAAAGTCGACGGCGCATAGTGTTACACGCGCGTCAAAAAAGAACTACGACGTGCCGTGCGAGCTAAGAAAATAGCCTTGAGCGCAGCGCTGGCCGCAGCGACAAAATCCCCGTACGTAAAAAAAAATGTACCTTCTCTAGTGAACTTGGCACACATCTCTTCAGCGCGTTTCACGTGACCCGCACGTAACATATAGCGCGCACATTTGCTGTTCACGTAGCGGTCGGCTGTGTCCATCGCTTGTGCTTCTTCAAGCCATTGGTAAGCTGATACAGGGTCGCCGGCATGCTGCAATGTAATATGGAGTTGGTTTACTTTATGTGAGGTTTAGTCGGCCTGTGAAAATGTTGATCATATTTAGAACTTTGTCATAATTATTATGTGAAACCAAAGTGAAGCTTGATATCGGTCACATTATAATCTGCCTTTTATGTTGTCACACCAAGTTATTGGCGGGATTGCTTTCGAGTGCAATTGTTGATTCCTAGTGGATATTATAATGTACTATGCGTTCCAAATAAGAATAGGAAGGCCAATAACATCGATCTGTCAAACTTTGATTGAAAAGTATGGTTTGCAAAGAAAACTTATTAATATCGTAACTTATTAATGCGTATTAATATCGGTTTTTTCTTTGTATTACTGAGTCTTAGTGAAATTAATATAAATTAGCTAAATATATATTACTAGCTTTTAACCGCAGCTTCGCCCACGTAGGTATATAAAATATAGACTATGTCACTCAGGAATAAACCAGCTTTCTATCACAAAATCTATGAAAAAAATTATTTTGCTCACCCTACCTAATTTTTCGATTTGACAGTTATGACGTCACAACATGGCGTAAAAATCGATCCTATTCCTATTTGGAACGCATTGTAAAATTGGTATACTTATAGATCTTTGACAAAAGCTGTCGCGCTAAAATGAAGTATTGAATTATTTTATTTTTTTTGAATGATGAAATATAAAATAATAAAATGGATCCAGAATAACCAAATATCATAGCATACACAAATTGGCAAGTAACGAGTTAATACGACAAAGTTCTAAAGTGATCAAGGGTTTTCGTTAGGAGTTAGTATTGTTTTTGATGCCTCTTCCTACATTCCATACATGCCCAGTTTGCTTCTCTCATGGTAGTAGTTAGTTGGGTGAGTAGGGTGTACTGCGAATACCTTTTTGAAGAACAAATAACGTGAATGTATGAAAATATGTCACAAATATCTAACTAATGTGAAGACACGGCTATTTAGAAACTCTGTAATTAGATAACTCGTAATTTAAGATTTTGATGAGATCAATACTTGTTAGCAATGCGAGTGACTCTTGAATGAATACCTAAATAAAGGCACGCAGTTGCGTTTTCAACTTGCGACGCAGAGCCAAGCGTTGAAAATACCAACACAACAGAGCGCTTGGAAATGGGCAGAAGCACTTTAGCTAAACGCATACTGCATAATGATCCAGACGTAGACGTAATCGTATTGCAAATACGTCACGTTCCATCACGTTTTCTCGGGGCATGCCAGGCCCCTAATACTTCGTAATATCAAGCTGAGGTCGTGCGAATAAGTAAACGCATCATCGTACTGACAAACGAACCTTTAGACCCTAACGTGGTGTTTCACGTAGGCGATACAATGCGTTCGCGATGCGAAGCGACGCGAGTGGAATTAGCAATTGAAACTCCATTGACGTCGCCTACGCGACCAATTGCACGTGGCTGAGGTGCGGCGACGAATGAAGCGAAGCGGGCGCGATTACATATTTTCGCGCCAACTTTTGCGGAGCGGTAGCTTATTATAAATAAATTGGAAAAGACTAACCCGCCGCATCGCGTAAAATTCACGTGAGCCGCACCAACGTAAGATGACGTGTTATACAAAACTGTACCAACCTTATAAATTCTTCCTTTAACAATAAACAATTCTATAAGCGTGGGCGTATGTTCGATAGCCGCATCAATATAGTGAAGCGCTCGATCAGTCTCCTGTTTATAGTCAAAGTGTTGTGCGGCGTAATAATAAGCCCATAACAACGCGCTGGCAGGCTGTTTGGTTTCACTGGAGTCAGGACCAAATGTGCCGTTTTTGGTGAGGTTCTCCAAATATTGGAGGATTAATTTCTCTATCGAATCTGCTTTACTCTTGTCCTGGTATAACGATCTGGAATTGATTATTTTAAAGTAATATTTAAGCATTTAATTTTAGTAATATTTTTTTAATGATATAAAAGTGCAATCCCACCAGATGGTAAGCAGTGATGCAATCGTTGATGGATTCATCATCAACGATTGCACTAGTTACTTTTGTAATGATACCTTCAAAACTTTAGTGATAATTATGTATAAATAATATAATGTGTAACTAAAAAAAATTATGTGGTCAGAAATAAAAAAAATAAGTGGGAATTTATTTACTATAGAAAAACTTAATGTATTCACATGAAAGTTTGGAAGGTGTGCATTGTCAACCTCTATATAATAGAAGTTTATAACGAGATCTATTTCTATTTCACTTGTCCAAATCAAACTGGTCCAGACTCAAACTCAAAGCATTTACTACGAAACCATTAATGGCATTTTTAAATTGACGTACATCTTGCCAACTAGAAAATTAAAGTTAAAAAGTTGCACACGACAATTGTATGGATTGCAAGAAGTTCCACTGACACTGATTTATATCAATAAATTATTACAAAATTAAAGTTACATCACTTATGTTGTATACTATATTATTTATTGTGTATGGACTAGTACACACACGTGTGTTGTGTGTGTACTAGTACTATATGTATTATGTACTGCATGAATAGCTCATTTTGTGACAAAAATATTTGCAACTCAGCTTGTTGGCAGTTTATTGTCCTGCAAGTGTAGGACATACTTTAAAGTGTCTCATTCGTTATGAACCGAAAGGATTTGATATCATATCATCTTACTTTTCTTTAAAATTAAGTTAATAGTTACCTGAGATCAACAAATAGAGGAGGTATTCCTTTATGTAATCCATGTCTGAGGTATTCATCGACTAGCTTCTCGAAGACAGGCTGCGCAAGCGCCTCCGTCAACTGTAGGCGGCGTGGCGCTATCGCTCTGGGGAATTCTTTCCTGAAAAACACAGAATATAGGTTTAATATAAGCCATCGTGTTACCATACCTAGTAGCTGGGTTGTGGAGGATAGATAGGCATTTGTTCCATGTAAAATTAATTAAAATTAATAGAGTGGGTAGGTCTTATCGCTTTTTTACAGACATCATTTAGATGGATTTAACGGAGAAGGAGAAAATATACGTAGATACGCACGTAGTACATCGTAAGCATGATATAATAGAGCAGTGGTGGTCCGGTGGTAATGGTCCCGATTTAGAGTTGTACATCGTTTGTTCAAACCTAGACATATATTATCACTTCTGCTCTCAAAACGGTAAATGAAAACCACATATGCTAGAACCGTTCGATGAAATGTCGTGACTTCCACCAAGCCGCACTAGGCCCGGGGGATCATAGGAAGTTGACAGAAGAATATATTTTACGATTTACTTATTTTAAATGCAGGCAGATGATCACAGATTTAATGATGTTTTTCAAATAATAGATAGACATGTAAATTGAGTAAGTAGTTCATCTAACTTTAAAAAGAGTATGTTTAGCATCATTTATTTATTTATTTAACACTTTATGTACACACAATAATAAAAGAAAAGAAAATGGAAACAGAAGAATAGTACAAAGGTGATGCTTATTTCTAAAGAAATCTCTCCCAGCATACCTGCGAAAGGAGAGTTGGAGACAATAGAGATGTAGACACTGTGTGTAGAAGTAAAAGGAAAATTGGTACACACAAAACACATAGTTAACAATGAAATAATATAACAAGCAAAAAACTAAAAAAGAAGATAAATTAATATGATTATATACATACACACATAATCATTATATAAATACTGTCACTAAACTTGGGTCTTGTATTTTTAGTCTGTATTAAATTCTTTAGTTTCTATCTTGTATCTCCAGAAAAATGATCTCAAAACCCCTCTAAGGCTAATTTTTTCCTCGAATTCCTGTCCAAAAGAATTTTGCAGGGAAGATTATTAAGAAAACATATGTCCAGGACCTGTACCATGACGTTTAAAGTAAAATTGTTTCATTCTTATTTCCAGTGTGGGTAAGAGATGGCTAGACATTCTGTATAGCTCTGTCTCTTACCCACACTGGAATAACAATGAAACAATCTTAATTTGAACGTTATGGTAACCCCACAGTTTCCTAAATACAGTCCCCGCAGTTTGCAGACAAAGTCACTACGAAAAAGCTAGTCAATAGAAACAAAAACAATAAGATATCAAACACCGTCCTTGTGCCATATTTAAGAACCAAAACACACAAACAAAGCAGTTATATTACATAGATCTATTAACACAATCATTATCGATCAGTCGTGTATTATGTAACTAGACCGCATGTAACGATATGTATTACCCAAGATACGGCGCTTGACGCATACATAATATCGACGGGCGAAGTGCCATTAACTCCCAACTGTCGAAGTAAACATTTTTTGTCCCAAACGATTGGAGGCAATACTATAAATTGAGATGTTGGTTTAGTTAGCACGTGTTTCTACAATAAAATTTGATGCAGTTGCAATTAAATATCCGCTTCGGAGATTTCAGTAAAACATGCGGAAACACACAGGTAAATTATAGATAGATAGAGATTCTTTATTGTACACCAAAAATACAATTTACATTAGGAAATTAACATTAATAGGGTGTCACAATGGGCGGTCTTATCGCGATTTTTTACAGACAACCTGCAATTATAAGCGCTAAAAAGTAGTTTTCTCGCAAAAATCAGGTGTAGCACTTCACCGTCAATATAGAGGTTGTAGGCATTGAAATAGATCTATAGCTGTGGGTAGGTTCGAAAGATTTAAACTGGCCCTGGAACACAAAGGGCAACTGCAGGAACACAGGCGTGTTACAGGCAGTAAAATTATAGCACGCCCTCTCGCTTCACCCAGAGCTAGAGGGGTAATGATTCGCCAATTCAAAAAAAAAAAGACTTGGAAATAGAAAGATAGTCATTACTGTTGAATTTCCTTTTTATGTTTCGATACTATTATTTATTTTGGTGCTTGTGAGAGCAGTGGTTGTCCAGTGGTAATAGTTTCAAATTACGAGTTGTAAGGTAGTGAGTTCAAACCTAGACAGACATTTTATTTTGTGTAGTTTATTTCATCAATACTGCTGCTCAAAACGGTGAAGGAAAACATTGTGAGGAAACAGAACGAAACGGAAATGTCCAAGAAAACGAAAAATCGCAGATATATGACAGGCGCCAAACTGGGCCCGCGTGGTGAATTACGGTTCACTCCCTTTGTGAACCGTCGTTTGTGAGGAGTCCTGAGTAATATGGCGGGTTCCCTAAATAGAAGACACTTTCACTATAGCTAAGTGGGAACCATTCCTAATCAAATAGTGTTTGTAAAAAGTAGAAATTAATACCTACATTTTACAAGCATTATTTTAATGTCATTGGAAGGATAGAGACTTTTTAATCAATCAAATATTTTGAGATTTTATAATGACCTATATTTCCAAAGGATTAAACTATAACGTTATGAAGTATCGCTTATCAATTATGACTATTTGTCGCAAACATTTAGTGCGGGTTATTTTAAGAAATGGTTTATCTAAATATCAGCAATAAACTTTCGGTTAGATTGGGTAACAACGATAGCAACAGGATAGCAATGTCGTAAAATACTACTGTAGCAACCAACGTTCAATTTAGCTTCACTTTGACTGATCGCCATTTTGACAATTCAAAAGTGCCTGTAATTGGTCTTTTGAAATAAACGTTTATGATTTCTAACACATATAACAAAAAGGTACCACCTAGCTCAGGGATCAGGGCTTCAATTGAATATGTATCAGTCTCTTTATATCAATAAAAACATTATTATATTATAGTTATGAGTTTACATATGGATCGATGGAGAGGGAGAGAGAAGCAAAGAAAAAATGGATGGATTGTATGAGGAGTTATATGAAAGAAAAGGGTGTTTGTGATAGCATGATGGATGACAGGACAGAATGGAAGGAAAAAACGTGTTGTTCCGACCAAGTAACATGAGACAAGGGCAGGAAGATGATTTGACTAGATAATCTGTTCATCCAGACTATACAGACATAATATCTCTATATATAAATGATATTCATTTTGTAAATATGTTTTAATAATCATTTTTACATAGTAAATTTTTTCGTCAATTTGAACTAAATGAGGCTGGTGTTTCCTAGCTGACTAGTCTAAGAAGAAATACTGATTCTGGACTAGCAAAGTCTAGACTGGCAAATCATATGAAGACAATGGAAATTAGTGTCCGAGATGGTCTTTTGAGGAAAGAACTACACAGACTTGAGTGGACCTGTCCAATCAGTGCAAGCATTTGTCTGGCTACTAAATAGCTCAATGATAATGGCACAACATGATAATGTTAATTTTCAACATGAAGCGTTAACGGGTGGAGTTATATTAAAAACCTAGTGAGTAGTAGTAATGAGTGCCTAGTAACTCCATCTAAGCCACATATTGAATTTTGTTACGGATTTCACTAATAGAAAGAGTGATAAACGAAGATGGTTTGTGTCTATAATAGAGTATTTTACTCTATATGAGAAAAAAAAACAAAAAATATATTATTAAGATAGCATAGGTAAAATGCAATCAGTAAGTGTTAGTTTTAGTTCATAAAATAACAAAATAAATTTTAAATTTCAATTCAAAGTTTACTGTTTTTTTTATCTGTTCTATCGCCTTGAAATAGTAGCCACCATGTTATTACGTCATTCGGCTGTGTAAAATAAAGTGACAGCTGTCAACTGTCAATTCATTGGTCATACTACATACATTTATTTACACAGCCAACTGACGTCACGACCGCAGAGTAAATATGGCGTCCACTGCTTTCTGCATTGTCGTCAAATATGCGCGTAATTTGAAAATTTCAATTTTAAAAGCAGTTTTAGGGTACTTAGCGACTGAATAAAAATGTTGTCTTTTTTAGTGGTTTATTAGCACTATACGCTTTTCAAAAATGAGTGTAATATCCTATAGGTCCTAAGAGAAGACAGGGTAGATCACTAGTATCCTATATAAAGTAGATAATTAAATCATATTTCTATACTCACTTATATACATCAAAGAAGGCCACTTTTTCCTCGGGATTAGTAAGTTGTTTAGCTTCTATAAGTTTTTCATAATACATCACATTCTCAGGGTTTCTCTTCAATAAGTCTTCATAAACTGCTTCTGCTTCCTTAAACCTGGAAATGAAGTAAAGGAAATATTCTATCATATTAAGAAATATCATATCAATTTGATTGGCTTTTAGAGAAAATAAATATAGTCTTGTTTGTCTGTAGCTTCAAATACATCCGACCACCATTGACAGATCGATCACAGATAGTCCATTCCATCATAGGACCACTAGACGTACGGCGTTGCGCCATCGGTACGTGGTGGACATCCCACTCATACGTACAAGGCGTTTTGGGAACACGTTCATTATGCGTACAGCTAAGGAGTGGAATTCTCTGCCGGAATCTGTGTTTACTGATATCTACCACCTAAGGATCTTTAAGTCAAGAGTGAATAGGTTACTTCTAGGCAAGCGTGCTCCATCGTCAGCCACATCGCTTACCATCAGGGTAGATAGTGGTCAAACGCGAGCCTATCAATAATAATAAAAAAAATGAACATTAGGGGACAATATGTCTTCCAACATGACGCGCAACGCTTTAATCTACGTGACGCTGCAACGTTGCCCAGTGTCCAGCATCTAGCCCCCCAATATTTTAAGGGTCAGATACACAAGGGGACCAAATGTCTCCCAACATGAAGCGCCAACACTGCCCAGTGTCTCACAATATTTTACGCTGGGACCATTTGACAGCGTAGTCATGATGACATGTGGAATAAACATACAATATGTACAGTATTCCCAAATTAATAACGCGCAAGCAGATCTTCGCTAATTGTCGTATTCCCGGAAACACCCGAATCATTGAAAAAATAATTAATTGAATTATGCATGAAGAAAATGCACTTAACCACTCTATATACATATCGTCTTTCGACGCTCGGGGAATACGACCGTTGCCGAACAGTGACGAAGATTTCTATGCGCATTATCACTTTGGGAGACCTGTATTACTTCTGTGGTCAAATTAGATATACATTGCATGGCATGGTGTATTGAAAAGGCAATGCTAAATTGTCCCACTATAGGACCATTTTCAAAGATCATCACAAAATGGTGAAAATGGTTTTGTGGCCTATTGCAAACGACACTGACGACGACGCCGTCACTTCGTGTGCAATAGTATGTAGATCAATTTAACAATAAATTGATCTACATTACACGGTTTTTATATGAATAAGTTTATTATTTTGTAAGATCATTTGTGTATTTTGTATAAGGGCCTGGTAATAAAGAAATACTGCTGCTACTACTACTATTGCCAAAAAGTGAAATTAGACAGTGGCCTGCCTAAAGCGGGAACTACATTAAACCGACGTACACGTGGGCCACGCCTGATTTGTACGTAGCGGCGCGTCGCATGGCTTGGATCTAACGTAGCTCTGTATGACTAGTTGCCACATAAAATGCATAGAGACCGACGCGCCCAGATCGGCTTACGTAGCCCACGTGTGCCCAATGTATCTTAAGAATAATGTCAATTTACTACAAACCTTTTCAATTTCAAATAATATTCGCCTGAGGTTTCCTTAATGGATAACTTATCAAGTATTTGGGCTGAGAACTTGTGTAGGTGCTGCAATGCCCTCTCATATTGTCCAGACTCTGCCAGCACCATATTCTGGTATAGAAGCAGTTCTGAGTGCTCATAGTCATAAGGCCCCTTCATCTGGTTGGTGCGGAAAGCGTCTAGGATGCTGTTTGCCATCTCATAGTCACCAAGAAGATGGTAACTCATAGCGAAACCGATCCACGAAGCTCTCTGTGTCGGTCTGAGCATGAACAGCTGGTAACGAGTATCCTGGAAATAAGTGGTGTGGTTGTGAGTAAAACCTTTACATTCTATATGGTTACAGTCTTTGATAATCTATATAATTATATAAAAAGCTTTTTACAAATAAAATATAACCGAATTCGATAAATATAAAACAAACAATACCGAGAAACACCGACTTCCGAAATTTTGATCGTATAGTTTTGTTTTTAGTGAAGTCGGTTTTCTTCTTTGTAAAAAGTTTTTTTATTTACTCTTCTCCTAATTACGATACGCTTTCTTTTTTAAACGTTTATTTCAAATAACCAATTACAGGTACTTTTGAATTGTCAAAATGTCTGCCAGTCAAAAAAAAAGTGTAGCTAAATTGCAAAAGCACGCTTAAACCGAGAGTGCCTATTCCTCCTGACAATTCCAATTAACCCAAACACTGCTAGGACACATTGTTTTATTATGAAGTTCCCGTGTCCACCTTCCACCTTCCGGCTCCATTACGAGATCAGTTCGATAGTACTTATAGCCAAAGTGCATCTCATGATAATTCTAATAAGCCCAAACATTGCTAGGATACATTGAAGGTGTTTTTAATATCGTGCGGTTTTGATCATACATGTAGTAGAAATAAATAAATAGAAGAAGAATGTAGAAGAATTGCTAGCGAAGGAGGAGGCCGCACGCGTAAGGGAACGAATGTCCTCACGCCCCAGCCGCCGAGATTCTGATCCCGACTACCAGCGGTAGACGCGGGCTTGCGGACGTCAAGCAGTGGTCGGACCCAGATCCAGAGCCCAGTCGTCAACAGTGCGTAGTAATAAACGCGCTCCTCAAGGAGATGTCAGCAAACCTACGCTAGCTAGGACCGCGGAGAATTTCTAAAAAGGAAACCCGTAGTCCTAGAACGCAAAGTGCAACTGAAAGACACAGGTGTGGTTTTAGTCAGTAAAAGTCTGACACGTACTCCCGCTCCACCCACAGCGCGTGAGGTCATTAGATGATTTCCACACTTAAAAAAAAAACGGGTAACCCCCAAAAATGTCTATTTCATACAAGTATTTATTGTAATATAATTTTAATTGTAATATAATGCGTCCCGCGTGCGTATTCCACGTCGGAATACGCACGCGGGACGCGTTTTTTGCATTATGAAATTTTCTGCATGCGGGCCAATCCCCCATGCGTGATAAAATCCGCCCGATATTAAAAACACCCTTATTAATTACGGAGTTCCGGTGCCTATTTTCCTACTCTATCATTATTATCAGGTCACTTTGATGATAGCATTTTCAACATAACTATTCAGAACCATTTATTTATTTGTATTGTCACTATCGCCTAGCTATCTTCATTGTGATATCAATGTGAGTATGAAGTTCCGTTGGCCATTTCTGGTCTTTTTCATAAGTTCGACTACATCAAATGTTACCTAATGACTGTAAATGCATTAAGTTCTCAATGAAAACACCAAAAACACTATATAGTTGAGGAGTTCCCTCGATCATGGATGAAATCATCAGAACTGGATTTTGAAAAATGAGACCAATCTGGAAGCATATCCTTTTAAGGGGAAAAAATTTTTTTGCAAATCAGTTCATAAATGATGGAGTTCTGAGGTTGGACAAACATTAAAAATATATATTATAATAAAAAATACAATAGAATTGATAAACTCCTCCTTTTTTGAAGTCGGTTAAAAAGAAGAAACTGACGGACTGATATATATAACTACTGGGACTAGGAGTGTGAACTTGTGCACTAGACTTCCTTTTATGACATGGGCAAGCACTAAGAATGTCCAAAATCACCTCCTCAGGGGACTAAAGGGGGTCCAAAATCTATATTCATGCGGGCCAAGCTGCTAGCAGAAGTTAGTAGTCAATAAAAAAAAAATCGCCTTGCAATTATGCTACACAACTTTACACTGTAGTGACAATGAAAAGTTTTAAATACACACTTATTCCCAAAATGCATATGAACTTTGGCATGCTTAATTATAATGACTCTCTCCAATAGAATATCCGACATAATAGTTAATTATTTCATTGCTTTGATACCTCCCTATTACATTAGTAAAATGATAAAAGCATACATACATGGATGATACAAATGTTGCTTGGAATGTTGTTATTATTTGGTCTTGCCTAGCCATTATTAGGATGATTGTACGAGTAATAACAGGCTTTATTGAAGTGGGATATCATCCAATGACTTCTCTACCGAGTGTCATAATTTTACAAACTTTTTGTTCAGTTGCCCTTTGCATTTTAGGACCAGTTTTCCTTTCAGAAATTCCCCATGAAAATAATAACCACCAAGAATGTATTAGACATACTCATGCTGACATCCCTATTTTGTAAATTCAATGCAAGTATTGAAAGCAGTACAAGGTAGTCTTGATAATGTTCCAAACATACAAGTATACAAAAGAACTTGGTGGAGACAAAATTCTTTAATTCATTAAACCCTAAACAAATGCTGTGTCTCTAATTACGGTATTAAGTAAATAATAGTTGTCATTATCAGTGGTGACATATAAAAGTTGTAAGAAAAAGAATTAGAAAGAGCCCTTACAAGCAACTTGTTTTTGTATCTGTGGCATTTTCAGATAAACCCGTAAATTGGTATGAGAGACAAATTGGTTACGGAGACAAAGGTGCTTGTGTGCATTATCTCACAGTCATTACAATCCCACAACAAAGTAAAATCAAATAACTCTGTTATACATGTAGAGCCACCACTTGTAGAGGACATGTTTAGTAAACAATTCTGATGTCAAATAAAAAGTTTGTTTGTTAAATAACAACAATTATGTGACATAATGATGATTGCACTTGTGACATCAGAATTCAAAGCATTTTATGATCCACTACAATGAACACCCATCCATCAGTTTCTATTATGAAATGGGGTTTAGGACATTAAAAATATAGGACATCCTAAATATTATAAGAAAGTGGCAATATAATTGTATATTTATGTTTGTAAATCTTTTGAAATAATCATCCAATTATGAAAATTATTTCACAAATAGAAACACACTTTCTCTGAATATCATAGAATACTTTGTAGATACAGCAAAAAATTCATGTGGAGCAAAAATATGATAAAAAGCTAACTGAATATAAATTAACCTTTTGAGTACTGTAATTAGAGACACAATAGAAAGACAATGACTGGGGTTTAATGAATTAATAAAGATCATGATTACCCTTAAATCAGACCACTGTGTGTACTTGCAGGACTAACAGGATATGTTAGTCCTGTGAGTATGTTTTGTATGGTAAACATTGTAAAAATAATTAGAATTACCTTCAAAAAGGACTTCCATGAATCAAAATTTAAATTCAACATAATCTCCAGTATTTCAAAGAGGAATAATAACTATAAATAATACTTCCCTGATAGATATTCATTTTGTCGATTGACACCCAGTAAAAACAATCCAATGACAAAGAAAGTAATGTAACACACACAGCACTAATAACTCACTTTGTAACCTTCCAAGTCACGCATCTGAATTTGTAGCAATGACAAATCCCGCAGAATCTGAATGTTTTCCTTTTCCCACTTGAGGGCATTACGGTAACATTTTATGGCCTCATCGTACTTCTTATCTGAACGCTGGAGCAGACCATACACATGCCAACAAACTGGAGACTTGAGGTCATTTCGCAGTCCTCGGCGCACATACTCATAAGCTTCATCTTTGCGACCCAGACAATTTAAAGTCAATCCTTTCATAGCCAATGTTTCTGAAAATTTATAAAGTTTAAATTTTATAAAACCAAAAAAAATTGAAAAATGTTTAAAAAATAACTGAGACTGAAAGCATTCTCCCAAGGAATATTTGTAACTATTTCAGAAAGGGTAAACACTGACACAGACTCATGTTTTGAAAACAAATTCACAACTTCATAACTTCAGGTAAGAGAATATAGGTGATATTTACCAAAGTTAATGCTATTTTACTGCAATGAGAATTGTAAATAAATGCACCACTAATCAAGCTATATGACTTAGGATATTATCATTTTTATATGAATAATTTTTGTATATTCGTTCACTGTTTTGTCTCATATTTTGTTGATTTTAAAATGGCATTAAAACTTACCTCCATGCTCTTGAAATTTAGGGTTGGAGAGTATCTGCTTGGCAAATTTCAACCCATTTTTATACTGTTTATGTTCGTAACAGCGCTGCAAAATAATAATGCACTTATCATCGAGTGTTTAACCTCTATTATTAGATGCACCCAAGAGGGTGCTAGTCTAGTACATTTTGTACTATAGCATATTTATGCTAATATGAATCGTAACCTTTTAATACCACTGAAAAAGTTTTCATACAAGGTTCGGCATCACGAAATAGCTTTAAAATGTTCTGGTGGTGATTTGCATTATTTTATAAATTGAAGATAATCGCCAAGAATGACAAGCAGCACCAAACCGAATTGTATGTTTACAATCTTACTTACCAAAATTCTTTTGAAAAGCGCATTTTCTTTAGGTGGCAAAGGATTACTGGGTGGCATTTTGTTCGAATAAAATGAAGTATCTTTTTATTATTTCACTAATAAATTGAAATATTTCTAAAAACCTCGTGGCTATAAACCAAAGAAGTCGATGAAGGATTGCTGTCTATGGGCAACAAGAGCTGGTCACGTGACCAAATTGCCAGTACACAGATAACAATAAAATACTTTTTGAGAAATATTACAAATTATACAATCAATTCTTATTTTATATCGTTCCAATTCTCTTTATATGCCGGACATTTCATAATATCAATACTCAAATCTAGAACGAATCCTGTAATTTCATCAGTATGGGCTACTACAGTCCGTCACCGGTTGAAATAAGAGTATATTTATGACATGCGCTGTTATGTGAAAAAATAATCATCTTGTAAATGTAATATATTGTTTGGAAATGATTTGCCACAGTCAGGTTTAATATAGTCATTAGGTTCATATTGATATAATTTTATTTAATTAATCCATAGCTGAAGTATTATTATATAGTTGAAATTGGACTAACACAACACTAGTTTTTCCAAAACGAGTTTTGCAAACGAAAAAATAGAAAGAAGTGGTATATACTGTCAAAAGTCAACAAGACAACTGTCAAAAGTCATCGAGGGTTGTCAAAGTTATTTTTAATTTGTGGAAAAAAGATTGGAAATTGTTAAATTAACCGTAAACCTTATTTAATTTACTTAGGTTCACTTAAACATTAACATTTATACAGTAGTAATATGGGCATAGAAAACATGCGTCGTTGGCCAATGTACGTTGTATTCGCCGTGTGCATTTTATTGTTACTTTCACTGATCAATAGTTGGAGTGCGGAAACTGAATTGCGAAATAGAGTTTCGGGGATGAGCACACAACTGCAAGAATGCTCCAAACAACAGACATCATGCATGGAAGAATCTCTAACTTTACTAGAACAACGCGATGGATACGTGATCAAGGTGAATGAATTAGATAAACAAAAATCTAAATTAGTTGACGATGTGGATGAGTACAAAAGTAAACTTTTAAAAGCTGAAGGGCAAGTGAACCACACGAAAGTAGACGTAGACTTGTGCAGGACAGAGTTACAATCTCTGAAGAATTTGCAAGTGAGTAAGACTGCTATAGTGGAGACATTGAGGTTAGAAAAAGATACTTTGACAACTCAGCTAGCAGAGAGGAAACAGAAGATAGAGGACTTGGAGAAGGAGATTGAGAAGCTGAAGTTGGCACTGACAACTAAAGCATCAAACCCATCAGCAGTACCTAAAGTGACTCCAGCGGCTCAGCCTCCTAAGATGAGTCCAGCCCTAAGTGCCCACAACCCTATAAATGAGCCAGTATTAGAAAATAATGATGCTAAAGAAGAGGTAGAGGACACCAATGCCTTGAATGATGGTAACGACTTTGATCCGCAGTTACAATAAGTATAAGATCTAGCTCATAATTTGGTGGCCTAACGGAGTGATAATTATTACCATGTAGAGGACAAAGTATGAGGCTGATAGTAGAAAGGCTGTAAGCTAAATAGTGTACATAAGAACTTGATTAACTTTACAAAAATTTAAAACACTATTTTATGAATTCGGCCTTAATTTTTCAGATACATCTTGTTTCCTAACAAAATATAGTTAAATAGAACTGTTGATTTAAAAAAAACAACACAGATTTTTTGTAACGATGAAAACATGATGTCAACTTATATTTGTGTTGTTATTATGTTAAATATTTTATAACATAAAACCCTTGTATTTTGTATTGCTCTGATATGATAAAGTTATCATTTGGTGTTAATTCACTCCATCCTATTATTTTTTATCTATACTCTAATATTATAGGTATCTGTAAACCATACTAACTATTCCACAAAATAATTGTTATTTGTAAATCATCATTTTTACATAACTTTGTTAAATATGTGATGCCATTTATTATTATTTAGAATTGTACATTCCTAAAGATTTAAGAATTGATATGTATGATGAAATTATTATAATTGTAAAGTAAGTGGTAAAGAATTCTTTACTATTTTTGCTTGTGTATCCTTTGGGTGAAGATGAAGTCTTTTGAAAGTTTTAATAATTGTGGTAATAGTATTTTTGGTCTTTTAGAAGTAATCACAGGGTCACTCCCTTAAGTGCATTTACTTATAGTAAAGTTGTCAAAAAATAAAAGGTCCATTTTGACATTTGTATTTTGACTACCTAACAGCTTGTCTGGTGTAGTGTAGCTACTACTTTACCGGACCGCTGATTATTATTTGTTTCTTTCAGCTTCGTTCCAAGTACATTCTATGGTGTTTCTCAAATGTCAAAAGGGGCCTTTTATTTTTTAACGAGTTTACTGGTGTTTTTCTTTTGTGCCAATTCTCCAATGAAACCGAATGCGATCAGCACATTCATACCATGTTTAAAAGCTGTCAGTATCATCATTGTTGTGAAATATTAGCAGTGGCAGCTCCTGAACACTGTCAGACTTTTACTGACTAAATCTCACCAGTGTGCCTTTTCGTTCCAGGGTAGCAGTGATTCTTTTAAACTATCATGCAGCTCTGAGTGCTGTAGTAACCTTTCCCATCATTCAGTTGTATCTGTCATAGAATTTGTTTGTGAAACATTTACTTCTTTAAAATTACTAATCCTTTGAGCAAGTGTGTGTAACTTGTTTTTCCAATTTTCTTCAGATATGGGTTGAATAGTCAATACCAGCTTTGCTTGTCATATCAAAATATGGAAATGAACTGGTGTGCTGATAATTTTCTGTTTCATTGGTGAAATTCCGTCTTAGCATGTTCATTGTATGGCATACTAAAATAGGGTTGGCCCAGAATTAGCCATGAGTTTGAGACTACTGCCCGTGTAACTATACGCTTAGAGGGTCTATCATCTCAAGAGTAGCCAGTAGCCGCCAAGCTGGTTTAAGTTGTACTTAGATGTAAAATTACAATGCTGCTGGACAGCGGCCTTACCTTTGAATAATCTAAAGTGACATTAAGAAATTGAGTGGATATTCATAATTTGATACTTCAGTAACCAGCAAAAACTTCTCTATTGATCTGTCAAAGCAGTATTTTTCTAATATGAATAGAATCTGATATAAATAAATAAAATCACATTTACTCATTAGTACCCTAGATTTCTATGTGATTCAGAGCTGCTTTTGTTCGTGCAACTTAAAATTTGGTTTTGTCAGATAACAGCATTATAGCTTGTGGAAGGCAGTAATGAACAAGTGATTCTATTGTATTGTAAGTTAGGCTGGTGTCTGCAACTCCACCTTTAAAGCGCGTATTGCACTTTGGCTCAGCAGAAGACCAGCAGAGCGCCTTGGTATTACTGACCATTTCGCAGAGGGTACCTGGGTTTTCGAAGTAGTTTGTCCTGTATCCAGCTAACACTGGGCAGCTTAGAAGCAAATGAGCTACTGTCTCGTCCTCCTTCATGCAGGCTCTGTAGAGTGGACTGTCCTTACGGACCATGAGCAAGTGATATTGAGCACACATTAGATACTGTATGCCTTTCTACTGTCAAAGTTCCATCAGTGCATTTTTATTTTATTTTAAAAGTAATTTTAATCTATGAATAAATAATGATATTAATGATTGAACTTCATAAGTTATGTGCAATTTCATGTAAAGCCGTTAGCCATAGTTTATACTCGATTAGCAATAATTTTTAGATAATATTTCATAAATCACAAGTATTGTTAGTATGGATATTGGTATTAGCTAGTTATAAAAGCCATGATGGTGCCAGAAAATTCAGATCTGACAAATATATCTTTCATTTTATTTGCTCAATTTTTGAATTGAAATCCCATTTTCTTGACATTTAAGAAAAATGTAATATTATAAATATTTGAACCTTTTATGCATTCTTAGGAAACAGTAAAATGTAAAATTAGAATCTTAGGTAGTTGGAATACCGAAATGTTATGAACTTATGTTAGAATGTTTTACGTCGTCCTGTTATGTATGTATGAATATTTGAATTATTACGAGTAAAGTTCATAATTATTGTCTTTTATAGTTGAGGAATAAATTGTATAGATTTTTCCTTTTTTAATATTTCTCTTTTATTGCATCTACATCATTATAATTAAGCATAACTTGACAACCTCACCTAATGCATATGAAGTTATTAACGGTCATAATCAGTCGTCGTAAAGATAAGAAAAATACATTCATATCGCCCTTACATTCCTTTTAAAATGTACCTTATTGCGTACGGTTACAGTTTATATTACAAGTCTTTATTTTCAGCTACGGCGGTACTATTATTAGAGCCAGCATTCGCTATCGCCGGAACTATGACCGCAGCTTTATATCATAATTT
Source organism: Mythimna vitellina (assembly GCA_949316375.1). NCBI lineage: Eukaryota > Metazoa > Arthropoda > Insecta > Lepidoptera > Noctuidae > Mythimna > Mythimna vitellina. The sequence continues at coordinate 14,207,085 of OX438702.1, read as the reverse complement.
TAATTATATTTAAGCTTGAGAATGCATGGCGTTTACCCGAAACATATTATTTCCAAGGACAACAGATTTATGATTGTGTGACGGAACTAACGGGTGATTGTACAAGTGGTAACGGGGGATAAGGCATGATAATTCCGTTTTATTTACAATTTTAATATTAGTTATTCATTTGTTCTTTCTGTAATATAGTTTATTTGAACTTATAATGCCAAGTCTATCTGAAAATATATTAGTTAAATGTGTAGTTTCATAAAACAATTGTAGGTTAATACGAGCAGCTGAAGGAGCGATGTGAGCGATAAACAGAGGACAGTACCGCTAAAACCATGATTTACCACCTGCTCATTGTTATAGAAAACCGTTTGAACCTTACAATGACAATTCTTTATGGTGTGCCCAGACCTGGCGAATGCGCCGCTCGCGAGCCGCTTGAGAGCTGCGCGCGTGCTGCTCGCGTGCGGTTACAACTTAAGTTTGGTGCGCCGCTTTAGTGCAACTCCAGCAAGGCACGAGCGAGGCGCGCGTGCAGTGTGCGCGCTTCTTTCGCGTTTGAACTATGTATGTGTATCGTGTCGTCGCCAGGTCTGGACACACCTTTAGGTTGCTTATCAAAAGTTTATATTTTTTCAAATACAACACTTGTACAATTGAATAACATACCTAGTCTCACGCTAACGATGTAGTTAATTAGGATTACATTCCTGTAAAATAACTACTACAGTAAGTTCTTTGTTCTTCAATGCTAATTGATGGGAAAAATATCTTCGTGCATGCGACCCCAATTTAAGTTATTTTAATTGTTTAGTTGTTAAACAAAGAAACCTTTATTATAAGTAGGTATATATTTAGCGAATTAGGTGGATTTTGAGGCAATCATTTAACTAAGTTCAATAAAATGAAATATCCCTTGCCGCGGATACCATTTCTTTGACTTAGTAATGCCAGGCCTGGCGCACTCCTAACTATAGGTATAGAAACGTGCCTACGCGCGCGGCCTCACTTGCAAGGCTAAATTCAGTAGTGTGCACACATGTTCGATTTGACCCGCGCTAACATATTTTCGAATTCTTTATCGAATATTCTATCGAGTTTTTATTTCAAGCATTTGCGACATTTTTCACGTAAACGAGTCAATGACCTTAAAGATCATTCAAAATAAGTAGACCTCCTAGACGAGACGATACCGCCCAGCTTCCCAAACGCTGCCCAGCCGAGTCGAATTCGATGATTGACCTCTTTCTCAAAGTTAGACCAACCAAACTGGATTGTCTGTCCCAGGTAAACGTAATCGTCCACAACTTCGAGTGTAGAGTCTCCGATCTTGATCGGAGTGGGTGCAACATAGTTATTTACCATGACTGGTTTTGTCCATGTTCATTTTAAGACCCATTCTTTCTGAAGCTCTACTAAGGTCATCGAGCATTGTACTAAGCTCCTCCGTAGTCTCAGCCATGACTACTATATCATCGGCAACCCGAAGGTGAGTGGTGTAATCGACATTGGCAATAATGACTAGTCCACTCCAGTCCAGAACCTTGAAGACCCTTGAAAACTGTTTATGGCTGCAATGGAGGATTGCAGCCATAAACAGTTTCGGAGAAATAACTTCTCCCCGCCTCACACCCCGCTGCAGAAGGATAGGTTTCAAGGTCTGGGCCCGAAGTCGAACTGACATTGTAGCGTTCTCGTAATAACACTTCAGCACTTCGATGTACCGATAGTCAATCTGGCACCGTTGGAGAGATTACAGTACAGCCCAAAATCTCGATCGAATCAAAGGCTTTCTCATAGTCCACAAACGCTAGGCAGAGAGGCAGGTTATACTCCTCGGTCTTCTGTATAACCTGCCGGAGCGTATGAATGTGGTTTACGTTGTTGAAGCCTTTTTGGAATCCGGCTTGTTCGGGAGGCTGGAAGTCGTCAAACCTGCGCGCAAGACGATTCGTGATGACTGGAAAACGGCTTGTAGACATGGCTCAGAAGCGGGATAACCCTGTAATTCTTAAGCAGGGCATTGTCACCCTTTTTAAAGAAATGTACCACCACACCTTTGCTCCATGCCTGTGGCGTCTTTCCCTCAAGTATGACGGAATCGAACAACCTCTGAAGGGCCTTTAGGACAGGTTTTCCAACCGCCTTCAGGAGTTCGGCTGGAATTGCGTCGCCACCCAACGCCTTGTCGTTTTTAAGCTGCTTCAGAGCCATCCTAATCTTGTACAGGCTGACGTCCGGGATATCTTCGGTATAGTGCCGACTTAATCTACATAGCTCTTGGGTCGTTTGCTAGACTCTTTGTGGCTTTTGTAATAGACGTGTACAGCTGTCCATAGAATGCCTCGAACTCTCCCAGAAGCTCCGACTTGGCGGATATAACTCTGCCATCGTCGGTTTTCAGTTTCGCCAGCTGGCTCTGCCCTATTGACAGATCTTTTGCAAAAACCTTGGAGCCCTTATTCCGCTCGATCGCGTCTTTAATCTGTTCGGTATTAAAGAGGCGGAGATTGCGTTTTAACGACTTGGAGATCCGTCTATTGAGCTGCCGGTAGATGCACGCATCGTCTGAAGACTGCAGAATTATCTCACGCCACTCAAGAGTTCGAGAGTTTGTACCTATTATTACGTAACAAAAGGGGGCTCCCACACGACGGGTGCGCGCGCGAGTTACCGCGACGGAGCACGTTTGTATGGGACCGCGCGGGTGCCCGCTTAATGCAGTGTCGGCCTTTCTTTAGGGCCTACGTGTTAGACAGTCTTAGTCTATGTACCTCATCGTTCTGTTAATTTCCTTTACACGACATTGGCGTAAGTTGCTCTTTTTCTTGTGTGACGCTACATAGACTACCTGAATAACGCGTAGTGTAATAGGTGCATTAGCATGCAACGAATGCCCCATACGACACATTTAAAAATAAAAGCAGACATTACTGCTTTGAAAAAAAAAGTAGTTGATATTTCTAAACAAGTTTTATTTACCTTATACATTTCTAGCATAATCAAAACAAAAATATTCCCATCGCCATTACTTCACAAGTAATGAGTTAACAACATAAAACTTAAAGTAGATATAACTAACAATGCACTATTGGCAATCTCATTTACAATCCATTTGCCGAGTTCCTTATGTCAAAATCATAATAATATTAAAGTAAATAGTCGAACTGTAATTTGCATACTGATGGCTATCATCACAACAAAAATAACAACTCGGACTCAACTACCACTGAAATATGAACTTTATGAGTTAAATAATAAAGTAACATATTTCGTGGCCTGAGTGCATAACGACCGGTCGCCAATGCATCGTTTACTCCCGTTACTTTAATTTTAGAAATTCTGCTTTGTGTCCTATGATATAAAGCTCACATTTCAATGGTGCACACTGGTGTCAAATATTTAAGATGCGAAACGACTTTAAAGGACATTACAGCTAGCAATTAGATTACCATGATTAGTGTAACTAATTAGATCATGAGATTATTTCAAGGTACTACTATCCGCACACTTTGTGTAGTTATTTGTGCAAATATCTGTGTTATTTCATGAATAAAAAATAAACTAGCAATTCAAATTGAGTTTATTTTATATTCCAAAATAAAGGGCAAATATTTGGACATATAGGCGCAAAGTGGAGAGCCAGTGTACAATCAAATTACCATCGCAATTTCCTTATCGCGTTGCCATCAAAATCGCTTACATTTCACGTTAAAAACAAACCTTTCCAAAAATACGAGGCCAAGAATCCAAGATAAAATAGTTTGACTTTCATAACATGAACAAGATTGAGTCACAATTTTATTTTAAGTTCTAGTAGGTACCTACTAAGCTAACATTCGTAAAACTAAAACTATACCTAATGAATACAAGCTACAAGTCGGTGGTAAAGAGAATAGTGGAATTGACAGAGATCTCATTGAAGGCAATTGAAACGTCAATTAAGATTGATAAAGTTGATTAAGACCATTTTGTAACGAGATTACTATGAAGAACCTTGTTAGACATGACCTGTACCATGACATTCAAAGTAAGATTGATTCTTATTTCCAATGTGGGTTAGAGATGGCGCTATACAACCTCTATAGCTCTGAATACTTTGAACGTCATGGAAACCCCAAGAGTCCATAACACACGAAATAGGGTACAATAAAGTAGCATCTCATTTATTTGTGATAGGAATAAAATGTTGTCAATCAAATCTATCATCTATGAATCAAAGTAGCACAAAAAAAAACAAAACTGACGTTTTCTTGTTTTAACACAGAGATAAAAAGAAAAATAGTTTTCAGAAATTTATATTATGTAACTTTGCATGCCAAGAAAAAAATCGGTAATTTGTGGTCTTGAGTTCTTAAAACCAAGTAGATTTTATTGTTGGTAAAGTTACATAATTAAAAAAAAATTCATTGAAGGTTTCATTTTGCATGTAGAAAATTACAGGATTCTTAGACTGTACGAACTAGGAAATAAAAAGTCAATACATATAGTAGGATTATCTTTTTGTCTATAATAAGCCAAGAAGCAATGCACTATTATAATGCATTGACTTTCCTTACAAAGAAACTTAAATTGGGTTAAAAACTTTGGTCAAGTCTGAAGAATAAGTACAGTAATAATATTTTTTACAAAATTACTACTATCATACAAATTCATAATGTCAAGAGGTACAGTTGGTCACATTGTAAACAATCAGTATCATAAACACACATAAAAATAAATGCTATAACATAGAAAAATACAATATCTTCATATCACATGGTTATCAAATTGTATAAAATTGCTTCAATTCAATTGGTTTTTCTTTAATGTTACTATCAAATTCATTTTAAGTGCATTAGTTAAAAAAGAGGAGTAATTTGTGGCAACTAAAATGTGGTACATGCATAATTACTATTTGGTATGCTTAAATTATAGCATATCATTATTTCATAGAAGTACTACTTAATAAAAATTTACTATATTTTTTGTCATTCCTAGCTTAACAAAATAGTATTAATACTTTATGACAATTTGCAAATTGGCAACACTGCAACAACCTAATCAATTTGACAGTAAAATTAATAATAATCTAGTTGCTAAACTTTTTTAAGTTCCTCTTCCTTGGCAACTTCCTCAAAAGCTGCCAACAGATTCCTCCTGCACTTACTCTCATCCGTGTACCGTAACACCCAAATAATATACTCGCCTATGTTCAAAGGATCTTCTGAATAACTAATTTGTACTTTACACTTCCTTTCCCATTTCATTGCATCAGTACTTCGATTGTTCCGAGTTCTGGTAAATTCTATAAAACCATTACATTCTACAGCTAATTTTGGCAACTGAGCATTTAACGCATCATGTGATCTGTCCGAATCTGTCCCACTGGTGGAAGGGAGACAATCACCTTGTCCCAATTCAGGGTTTGGAGGTGTGACCAGCACACATTTCCTCTTTACTTTGCGTAAGCCATCACCTTGGCTAGTTATTTCCGACTCCTCATCTGGGAATGACCTTTTTAATGCATTGTGATCTGTTTCATTACTTTTAACTTCATTAGGACCAGTGTTGTCAGTCTTTTGTTTTTTGTCTATGCTAATTTCTTCTTGAGGCTGGCAACCCTCAGCCCACTCGGGACTGTTGCAGTTGGACCTGAGCTGTCTCCTTTTGTGACATCTGTCTTTTGTTCTAATAACTTCTGGGGAATGGAGTGGACTAGCCAGAATAGAATCATCTTTTCTGAAAATGATAAATTAAAGATGAGAATTGTTCTCTTAAGCTATAATGTATTTTTGAAGGAAAAGGAGCAGGAGAAATGTAAATATTTATTTTTTGTATTGCAATTTACACCTGACTGCAATAAGTCATTTTTGAAATTCTAATTATGTTAGGTAAGATAAGAAAAATACAGATAAGGCTATGTTAGTGTCTAGTGAAAGTTCTAAATAAGCAGATACACAATTAGGTTCAGTTTCTTTATAGGATGTTGGCAGGTAAAAACAAGGTAAAGAAAAAAACAAATGAAATAAAAAAACAACTATTTTAATCAAGACTAATTTAATACAAACCTTTGTAGTCTTTCATGCCTGGTCTGAATCCTATCTATACTTTCAACTGTAGTAAAATCATGACGAGAACATTGCATATCAAATTTTAGAAAAGCCGTAACTTTTTTTCTGGTTTTAATTGTACGACCAAACCACTCAAATATTGCATCGTCAGATAAGTACAGCGCTAGGTTGGACCGCTCATGGTCTATCATGCGTTTGTACCATGCAATGAAGGTTCTAGCTTGCTGGCGCTCAGAGAACTTAGTACTTGTATTATTATTGTTTTCTTGTGACGTTTTTAACTTTGACTGAGCATTATGTTTGCGAGGTGTTGTTGGTGGGGACATTTTCTGAAAATAAAGAGGTTGAAAATGTTATAAATGGTTTATTTATACTGGTCAATTTAGAACTTGGATGAATTTTCAATAATTGTAATACTGTTTTGGCTATTTTAGACTCACTAGTTTGCAGAATGTTGAAAACAGGTTTCTTTTTACATTATGTAAGAGCCCAATTCATAAATGTTTAAATAATGGTCCGAACACTACACTAGAAGAGAATGAAAGAGTTTTTGTTGATGCATCATGTAAACAAATAAAATACAATTATTATGGTAGTTACCTACTAACATTTATCTGACAGTATTTCAACAACTTTCTGAGAACTCTTGGCGTCGTGTGCCAAGTCCAAGCGAAGCCTTGCAAGTCGCTTCTTGCTCTCTTCAATATAGGCAGTTATAGATAAGTTTATTTCTAATAGTTCCTTGTGTAATTTAGTTATGTTGTGGCTGTTGGAAGATATATTTTCTGTAACAACATTGAAAAACATACATTATAAATATTTGTCATCCCAAAAACAATTGAAACATGACAAATTTCGATTTTTAAAACATAACCTACTTAAACACTTTACTGCTTCAAATGTTAAATGTTCACGGGTTAAATCATCAGATACCGTCGAATAATTCATCTTACGTGATACGACCGCGTCTCTTACGATTAATTCTTGTAGGTTTATTCACAAAACTCGCTTTGTCAATCTTATATCACAAATTCTCATTTAGGAACAAAAGCAAGCATCGTTGTAGCCAAACAAAATGGCAACCATAAACTCTTCCAATTTGACTTTGACACGCTCATCACTACCACATCTTACACATTAATAATTGCTGTTTTCTCATTATTTTACTTGAGCCGCCCTGAGAGTAAAAAAGGTAGCTGAATCGTGATGCTGCATTTTGAAAAGTTAGGGTTGGAACACTTTTATTTCAAAACAGAATTGTATCCATAGACAAAACGTTTTTAACCGAATTTAATTTTTTAAGTTAACTTTATAAAACGAAAATATTGCAGTTTGTAAAACCTCATATACACTGGCTTTAGTAAATAACACTAGTTAACATTACAAAATAAATCGGAAAAAAAACTGGATTATGTTCTGAATCAAGTTTCAGAATTGCATAAAACTTAATGTTTAAGATAACATCTTACTGCTGGATAATAGCCATATAAAACTACTGACTTCTGCCAGCGGCTTCGCCCGCGTAAAAATAGGTTTTTCCATACAAATTTCCCACCTCCGTTTTACTCCTTTAGGGCTGGAGTTTCGTAAAATTCTTAGCGAATGTCTACACCCTATAAAGAACCTACCTGCCATGTAGGTGTTATAGTTTCTGGAATTTCATGATTAATCCGTGAGTGACATTTCGCTTTTATAAATACAGTGTGGAAAAATAAGTCGGGCCCTGGACGGAAACTATCTTAATTTTGGCTCATTTTACTTAAAAAGAGACATTCCTTTATTTTTAAAAAGAAACAAAACTACTTTCAAAGATATTCTTAAACTCGCTTGCCTCGCCTGAGACTCGAAGCAACTAAAATTATAAAAAACAAACACTCGCTATTTAGTAAAAGACGTAACAGTTCTTTTATCTCTCCAACATTCAAAGACTTCGTATGAAGTACACACTTGCTAATTTATCTCTAAGACCTTTATACAAATAAAAAAAACATTATAAAAATGAGTAAACCAGTTTGTCCTTCTTGAAATCTTCGATAAGAAAATCTTTAAATGGTAATAATAGCTCTATGCACATTTCCTTCTTACATGTTACTAGCAAACCCGGCGAACTCCGTTTCGCCACCAGATGGTTACTTTTCTTTGCTATAAACCACACGGAGCCCGAGACCTTGCCAACGAATGCAAAACCGTGGAAATCGGTTCGTGCGTTCTGGAGTTATAGCGTCAGGAAGGAAAACCCAACTTATTTTTATATAGCAGAGATGAGGCGTTCTGTGGAAAAGTTTAAAAATGGAACGTTTGATTCCAATGTGGGCCAGCAATTTTAAAATTCGAACGAATATTTGGAACATTTTTATTTCTAAGACCAAATGTTTACTAGTTATCAAATCTATTTATATAAAATGGAATCCCAATTCCCCTTGGTCACGTCATCACGCGTGAACAGCTGGACCGAAATCACATTGTTTTTTTGTGTTTGTTATTGTCACTAGAAGGTACTAATGAAAGAAAAAATTTTAAAAATTGGTAGTAGGATAAAGTAGGGTAGAGTTGGGTAGAGTAAGATTGAGTAGGGAAGAGTAGGGTAGAGTAGGGTAGAGTTGGGTAGACTAGGGTAGAGTATGATAGAGTAGGGTAGAGTAGGGAAGATTAGAGTAAGGTAGAGTAGGTTAGAGTAGGATGGAGTAGGGTAGAGTTGGGTAGAGCAGAATAGAGTAGTCATTTGACGGGAGCGAAGCCGCGGGCAAATGCTAATTGATTTTACGATCATTTTTATTTACAAGACCTAATGTTTGTTAGACAAATTTTATCCTGAATAATAATCCGGTCGATTATGATAAAATAGCAAGTGTTTGTTTTTTTTTAAATTTTAGTTGGTTGGTTCGAATCCCGGGCGAGGCAAGCGAGTTTTAGAAAATCTTTGAATGCAGTTTTGTTTCTTTTTAAAAATAAAGGAATGTCTTCTTTAAGTTAAATGAGCCAACTTAAGGATTTAAGGTAGTTTCCCTCCAGAGCCTAACTTATTTTTCCACACTGTATAGATTTGTTTAATGCTTATTAAGGATAACGACGTAGGTAATATTATCAAAGAGTAAAATTCTGTATTCATACCTAAATTTATTTTAAATAACCAGTTTACAGGCACTTTTGAAATGTCAAGAAGTCGGTCAGTCAAGAACGTTTAAGCCAATTATTACACTTGCCTAAGTACATAATATGTATGAAGAAGAACAAACAAGAAGTTCCATGGGAAAACGCTAGAAATTTGCCCACAGGGATGATTCGGGATCCTGTCACTCATAGATCTTGGATCTTCGTTTGGGGTGGTTAGAATAGAGTCAGAAAGTCTCATTGAAAAGATTTAAATCATCTGGCAATAGTATCCATCTAGCTTTACCAAGCTAAGGCAGTCGCTTCTATACTAATGGATTATTGGACATCTGCATCATTTGCAACATCCTGGCCATCTTGTGCGACTAAAAGTGTAACCAAAAGCATATAAGAAAAGGCAAGGCACCAAGCCTTGGGTTTTGCCTTCGAAATTCATCTGTCTGCTACTGAGCTCAACAATATACACACATATACTAAAATTACAGCCTAACTAAGACTATAGTACTGCTTCTATAAATCTTCATACATAAAACCTCAATACACACGATTAAAAGTTTTTTTATTTTTTTGGTTTACTTACCTTTACCGAGATAGGCTAATTTCGACCATAGACAATGCATTAATTACGTGAACGATTGGATAGCTGAAGGAGCGCGCTTCTTTGGGAGTGGTAATGCGCCGAACCAATCTACTGCGTTCTTGCGATCATTGACTTCGACCATTGGTCTATCTTTTGTCAACCAATCATCGAAAAACCAGTGAGGACCCAATGTAAGTGTACAATTTATTTTCGCCAAATATTCTCTCGGGATGGCTGTACCGGTAAATGTTTGGGAATACACGAAAACTATGAGATTTCAAAAAAATGTTTCAATAATGTCTGACGAAATTACGTGAAAAGTAGCAGCCATTTTGATTGAATACGTTGCATTCTTTGGCCTCGTAGCAGTGACGTGTAAATTTTCCCTGTGATTATGTGAGTTCGACTTCGAAAGTTGTTCTGCGTTTTATCTCTACAATAAAGGAAGATAGGTCAGTAAGTTTAACACTACAACGTAACACTAGATTATTAGACAGCTGCGATTCGGGAAGATGAAACTTTCTGGAGCGCTATCGTACAACCTTCATGCTTATCTACAAGATGCTCTCATCTTGAGACTTGTAAGAGCACAAGTGCTACACAGAATACATTTCAAATACCATGATATTCCAATTAACTTTCATCTCATTGTTGGGAATGACAATAAATTACCTACACATTCACTAAAAAATATTGACAAAGAATTACAAATTTTCTAAGTAGTTTGCTGATGTATAATTATTTTACTCTTTCTTTTTACAGAGTGACTCACAATGGAGCACGCACAGATCCAGAGCTCAGATGGGGCTCAGGTGATGACGATAAATGGGCAGCAATTACAAGTCTTACAGATGAACAACTCTCCGCATATGATACAAGGGCCAAATGGACAACAGATAGTGGTGCACGCTGTTCCTTCCAGTGCACAGGCTATACAGGTTAATTTTTATTTATTTTTAGGGTCTTCTAACAAAAAGCATGCTCTATAATTCATCCTTCACTCATCATCAATCATTTTGGTGTATAACGCTGTAAGATTTTTTTCAGTTAAGATCTAAACGCAATATAATGAGACTACTTTGTATCAACATTTTAGTTATCTTAAATGCAACAATAAAGGATTATTTCAATAATTATGTCCTAGGACATAAAAATGGCCTATTCCCTCTAGTAGAGAGCAGGCCTGAGTCACAACAGTGAAAACATTATAAGGCCGACTATGCTATGTATGGTACATAAAAATGTACAGGACATGGTTATTGATCCGCTATCATAGGTCATAGTGTGATGTTATAATTATAGCCTAGATACTATTTGTCATGAACCTGGCTACCCCATATATAAAGATTATTTCCAAGCCAAATTGTAGTTCCAAAGATTAGCATATGCAAACAAACAAACAAACTGTTGCCCTTTATTATGTTAGATATATCTCAATATTTATATGCCAGACCACCTTTGAAAGGACTGAATGATAAAAATGTGAAAAAATTAATATGTTTTGCTTTTTAACTTCTAAAAATCTTTGAGCTTTTCTGTCATTAAAATGTTAACATATCTTTGACTGTACATGCAACCAGATTGGGACACCACAAATCCAGGTAGTGGTATCATTCATAATTTCTCGTAGCTAGAAAGCATGAATCATCATACCCATTTCATTTTCTTTTCTTCTATTATCTGTAATTGTAGTTTATTAGAAGTAGGTTTTGACACGGAGTTGATATCAAGTTTTTGTTCCATTATACTTTCAGGTAGCTACTCCTGGTGGGCAGCAGTTACAACAGCTGCAGGTTGTGCCTATATCTAGCATTCAAGGTAGGTCTATTTTCACTTACTTCTGCCAGAAGATATTTTCTTTTATAATAGCAATGCCATTGGGCGACCATTACTGCTGTCCTCAAGTTTTAATGCCTATAGTTAATGTTAGTCAAAATCAAATTTTGAGTAACACACAAAAAGCAGCATCGAATTGCATAGAAATCTGAATATAATAGTGATTTTATTTATTAATCTTGGTAACTATTGATATTAATTAATTAAACCCTGAGCTCACTCGGTCACTCGGTCATTGTCTTTCTATTGTGTCTCTAATTACGCTACTCAAAAGGAATAATACTGCTTAGAGTGATTAATAGAGAATTTTTAGCATATAAAAGCAAAAGCCCGTCAAGATAAAAGCACTTTGCAACTTACATTTTCACTGTTTTTCATACAACCATTCTTACGCGATTATGACGTTATTCACATTTTTCATTGGATATTTTGGAAACACAGTGTAATGTGGATATTATCTATGAAATCAATTTATAAATTTGTGTAACACTAATCCAGTAAAGACCTCTGAAAATCTGTTATTTTGCATGAACTTTGACACTTCATTATTTTGCTCAAAAATTAAAAAGTCAAAAAATTATAACAATAGAAGCCTTGTAAATTTAATCAATATTCTAAATGACGACTATTTTTGTTGCTTTTTCGTCAAACATCGCGTTGGATTGCGTTAGATGAAGTAACAAAATTTTAAACCATGCTTGATGTTGACGATATGCATATGCGAGTCTAAAAGGACCCTCTTTAGGGACAGGAGATTACAGAAGTTGTATACTTATAAAGCCACTTTGACATCAGAATTTATTTCGGTGTTACTTCTTGGAGTTGTAAGCTAACAGATACTATGCAAACTCTATTTTAAAATGATCATTTAAAAATACACTTGGGGGCAATAAATGTGGGCAAATCACCAACTAAACACGCAAGTCGGTTGCGCCTGTCATGCTTTGTTCCTTCCAGTGGTCTCTGTAATCTTCAAACTTGTATTTCTATCTTTTTTCTTTCTGCCAAGCAAAATTTACTGCCTGATTCTATTCGAATATTTTTATTTTATTCACAGCAGGTGGAAACATACAGCCAATGCAGTTGGTCCAGACTCCAGATGGACAGACATTCATTTATCAGCCTGTAGCCGCAAGTGCTCAGCCTACTATTGATCAACACCAGATCATACATCAGCCTACCAGTAAGTTTTTTAATTGAATTTTAGTAATTGCATGGAGATAGGTACTTTTTTTTTGCATGGTATCATCAAATGACTGCTCCCACTCTGTGTGAAGCAAGACTTTCAAACAATTCTGCAGCTCTGGCTGGATATAACTATTAAGCTAGCAATGTTTGTCAATTAATGTGGAAATTCAGAATCTCTTGCAGTGTGTGCCCAGATATTGGGTTAATTTAGCCACTTCTATCATTGCCATAATCAGGACAAGAGATGAAGCAATATATGGTGTGGTTTCACTGAATAACCGCATCTGTCTAATAGTACTCAGTATTAGTTTTGAACTTACCCACAGTGATTTAGCCAAGTATTGCGCTTTCATTCTTATTAGAATCTTATGTTTATATCTATTTTGGGGTTCCTTATCTTAAAAGGAAAAAACGGAACCCATAGAGGATCACTTTGTTGTTCGTCCGATTATGTTAATGAATAAAAAAAGTTACGACCGTTTATGTAGCAAAAGACGTATATTTCGATACTCTCAAAGGAATCAAAATTCATAGGGATAACTATACTTCCTACTTATACTAATACTTCCTGTTGACCCAGAATCCTGAAATTTGGCATAATGCAAGGTCTTATAGCGCAGGTATAGGAAATAAATCTGAAAACAGTAAATTTGCTATTTGCAATTCTGAAAAATCGTTATAGAGATCGAATAGAAATAGAATCGAGTTGTAGTTTGTATGGAACTCTAAGTACGCGATTCCGACTTGCACTTGCCCAGTTTTTACTATGTCTTCTACACATCCTATCTCTAACAGTGTTGTTAGAGAAATGCCAGTATACCCCAATCGACCGGCAGATTCTCAAAAACCAAGAGACCGTCGCTTCGCGGGGTTTCCCATGACATAACTGAAGACCTGTCGCAATGGGTGGCTACGGTGGACGCCCTCTGCCCCAGCTAGGGGATATCTTAAGTCATGTTTGACTGATAAAAATCAAAATACTAAAACATCTTCATTGTGTTATTTCAGTGATCAATCTGAACGGTAATCTGGTACAAGTGGCGGGCGTCGGCAATGCAGTGCAGGCACAGCAGATTGTCAACCAACCTAATATTGTTATGGTAAGTCGCTACACAGATTACAGCACCAGGACCTGTACCATGACGTTCAAAGTAGATGGCGCTAGACAACCTGTATAGCTCTGTCTCTTACCCACACTGAAATAAGAATGTAACAATCTTACTTTGAATGTCATGGTAACCCCACCAATCTAGCTTTTTTTTAACCACTACGGACAAACATAATATCTGCCACATCTCATAGGATCAAATTGCCAGGAACAAACTATATTTAAAGTATTTTTTACACAAGCTAGTTACATTTTTATTGGCTGTCTTAAAGACCACAAATGCTGTGTCGCTCTATTAATGGTGAACGCGTATAAACAAACGTTCCAACAGCCAAATAACCATCTTCAAAATTTAGATGGTGAACAGCAACAACAACAACAATGCTAGCACCAGTACTTCAATGTCGGAAGGCGCCAGTTCTTCAGCGGCCGGCTCTGATGAGGAACCACTTCTCTACGTGAACGCGAGGCAGTACAAGCGCATCCTCAAGCGACGCGCCGCGAGAGCCAAGCTGCATGAACAAGGAAAGATACCTAAAGAGAGACCTGTAAGTAGAATTTTGAGATACGGGCTTTTTGTTTTGTACTGGTTTTTGGCAAAATCTTTTTGGTTGTACTCGTATCCTTACGAAAAAATGCGTTCTAAAACTATGTTGTTTGCTCACCGCATGGTGTCTATGGCCGTGAGATAATTGGGATACATCAATCTTACGGTACAATATCAATAAGTATTTGGCCATTTTTGCAGATCCTAAACAAACTTCATCTGTATTGTTTAAGTTTTTTGAATGAGCAAACTGAAATAGTCGTATCTTAGTGCAGTTGAAGAGTTTTTTAGATATAGGTATTAATGCAGAGCTTGCATGCGAATGTTTCCTTAATTCGCATCTTCCACGGTAGGGAGGCGAGCTGTAGTTAGCTCACCTTTCGATAAGCTAGTAAAATAATGTCACATCTTACGGTGCATTTACATACGGGCTCAGCCTCGGCCAATCGCCATTGTTTAAACGAGGTTTCTCCGTTTACACAACGCCTAGGGATGACAATTGGCCGAGGCTGGGCCCACGTGTAAACGGGGCATTAGTCAATCACATTTTACCGTTTTTCTGGCATTTTTTGGTGTGTAAATATGTAATTATTTGTTTTCTCCTTTCAGAAATATCTTCACGAATCGCGACATAGACACGCAATGAATAGAATACGTGGTGAAGGTGGAAGATTCCATTCAGGCAGCAGAAAGTAAGTTAATAATGCCTTATACTTCTGTATTCCCATAGTGAATACTTTGTAAGTAGACAATGGTCATATGAACTTTATATTTATTTGTTTGGAATGTGCTGACATTACAGGAATATGGAAAATATGGATCAAGTCGGCGAGGACCAGAAACTGTTGGAAGACATCAAACCTGATACTGTCTCTATAACGATTATACAGGTAATAATTTTGTGTTTTTATTTAAAAGTTAGACTTGCTATTTCTGCCGCCAAGCACTAAACAGGTTGGAAAATAATGTTGGCCCTTAAATTATCGTAAACATGTGTTTCCTAGATTTTTGCTCAAAAGCAGTAAAACTGCGCTCAAACAAAATTCTTTTCCGGTTCAAGCTTTTCTTGAAAAGCTTGAACCAACTCAAACATGAATAATTAACCGCCGTCGGATATATCCGACAAATACTCTCGCGTTTATTCTGCCAGGGTTGCACATACACGACCAAATACTCCAGCTCTTCTGTCACCTATTAGAATTAGGTAACCTAGTCGCTAACATACGACCTTGGCGAATAGGACACGAAAACATTTGTCGAACCAATCTGAAGCAATCAGTTAAAGGGTTAAAAACTTCTTTGAATGAAAGTTGGTACCATGTATGGTAACTTTGCCTTTAAGGTCTGCTTTGACTGTCCACCCTGTTATTGGTGATGTTCAGGTGTAATTACGGGCACGTAACACATTTTAGCTTTTTCTCAGTGATGGCAACCTGCCCTAGAAGCACTACAGAGGTCAATACGTGACGATGATTACTTACCATGAAGTGGGCCTGCATGTTTGTTTATAGAAACTTAACAAAAACCTTGGGAGCGTTCCTATCGACTTAATATAGCAATTTAGTAAGATTATTGTCAATTGAAGCCAAATCGAAATAATCAAGTAGTTTTTCAGGATTTATCGAGCTTTATCACTTAACTGTTTTAATAGATAAAATGCAAATTGATGCTGATAAATGCGATTCCGACCTAAACGAAGAATAGCGAGGGGGGATTCGGGTACCAGTACACATTCGTATGCATAGACAGGCAGAGTGCAACATCACGAGATTGTCGATGGGTTAAGTAGACGAAGGTATACTAGCAGTGACATCAACGCGGTCTTTGTGCGATTCCATAGCAACTGAACTGAATATTTCCTAAACAAATACTTAAAAGCAATTCTTTGCAGGATGATGAGGGTCAAGAGCAGCAGCCAACACAGTGGAGGCGGCTAGCGCCACAAACTCTGCAGTCCACGTAGCATTCGTCTGACGACGATGAAAACTAGACAGACACTCAGTGACCTAGTGGCGTACTAACTATTCGTGTGTCGGGTAGACTCGAAATGTCTCTCGCTGGATACATGAAGTTGAAGTGATTGTGTTGATGTGTCAACGAGTTTTTTGACAAACCCAGCGTTCCGAATTTCGACAAAAGCGATGATATCGCGAATCCGACCAACGCGCAACGTCACAATTATTATTTAATAGCCCTGAAAGGCCTGCGCAGACGACAGATTTTTGTCCGCGGCCTTTTTTGTCCGCTAAAATAGATCGCTTAGAACTGTATCGAGTAACGCAAACGAGGGATTAAAAGCACCGCAGAAGTCCCCAGAAGATCCGAGGACATGCAGAGAGCGGACCAGACAAAAGTACGGGGGAGTCCCCGAAAAAAATAGAACTCGTGTGTCTGGGCGAAGCAACGCACATGGCGGACTTTAGTGCGCGGGGGCACACCCCGAGAATGACGTACGTATGCACGAAGATAAACACGCACACCGTGTGCGTTGAGTTTGCGGTATATCCGCGGCGGACTTTATATTCGCGGAGCATACTTTTTACTCCGCCGCGGAGAAAAGTCCGTCGTCTGTGCAGGACTTATATTTTATGACTTATATTTGATCAGATTTTCGAAATAATCACTTTTATCGTAATTCGGAACTCTGGGTTGTAATGTAGGAATGTGATCGTAAAACTAAAGAGTGCAATGCATTATAGATGACGATATTGGCAGGTCAATACTAGACGAAAAGTGAAGTGTCGTCCGATTTTATACCAACTTTTAATCGTCACATTGACCTGCCTTGTTAGTGATTGTGGTAATCGTGTAATGTCATCAGAAGATCAATTATTCTAAAAGGACTTTATAAAGGCTGATGTGGATAAAGTTTGTATACTAGAGGCTAAGGTATAAATATAATGTTGATAAAACTAGTTATTGGATTAATATAGTGTCGTAATTTCAAGGAATTTGTTAACCGTTTTGATTCCAAAATTATAGCATTTTCTGTTTTTATTTGTTAACTTTTATATAAATGTTAAAATTTGTGGAAATAACTTCAGTTCTCTGTACCCTATAACTACTAATATTTCATTTTCCTGCATTCATTATTTTAATGCAGATTGTTTTATTTCATTTTAATATTAGATAGCCAAAGAGGAGTTCCAATTTGTTTCAGTTTGTTTATAATAAAGGTGTTCAGAAGACTTCTTGTATGTATGTAAATATTTATGTTAGTGATAATTACTGTTTTAGACAAACTAAGAAACTTTTATAACGCAATTTAAGTACAAAATAAATATGCACTTTTAAAAAAAAAACTGTATTTTATTGAGGTAGAATTGATTTACAAAATACAACATGAGTTCAAAAGTTTTATTAAAAAAGAGATTCATAAACAAGATCCGAAAGGTCAGGTATATTAGTTGATTATGTAAACTATAGTAATTGGCATCAAACATTATTTTGTACCTATAATTAAACTTATGTACCTATGTACTCTTACTAAAGTGAATTTCTTAGATATGCATAATTTTTCTAATACTGGTAATAAGGTATGTAACAAAATTCTGTACAAAAATTCATAAGGTAAAATAGCAATTTGATTGTAAATAACTGTCAATAACAAAAATACAATAACAACTGCAAAATTATAAATTTACAACAGTAATAAAATCATAGAATTATCAATAAGTAATGAACGTTTCAAAAAAACGATTTTAAAAATTTCGAAAATGATAACATTTATATGATAACTTCAAAAAACAGAGATTCATGTGATAATAATCAATTTTTCTGTAATATTTTTGATAATCATAATATGTATAAAGTTATGACACAAATAAGGTTTTGAGCTATTGAACATAAATCAAACTTACAAACTAATTTTCTTAATTTAAATACTAAGTACCTTAAGTGATAACTAACTCACCTTTATTTGTATGCTTTGATCTCTTTAGGAACGTATAACGCTATATACGCAGTGCTGGATACATATAATACTTCTCACCTCTGAGGCATACTGCGACGGCAGAAGACCATCCTAGACGTTTTTCATACGATTGTTTCCGGCACCCCATTTTTTTTATTCTCGCGCGCTATGGGGATCTCGAGTGTGTGTCAGAATGTTATTGAATAAAACCCACCTGTATTCATTCAGTTGGGTTTTACGTTCCAGGGCCGCGGTAACTCACGATTAATTCGCAGCCCTGGTAGACATTAGCCCTAGCGGGTCACGTCAATTATGCTGACAGCTCTTTGAGGCACGCGTGGCTTGGTCTTTATCGGACGTCGAGCTAAACGTTGCTCTCTGTACGCTAGCCCGCGCCTGCGGTGGCCGGGAATCGCCTCGCAACTCCCGACGCCCGACACCAGCACCGCATATCGCAGCGTTGTGCGTTCTGATAAAGAGACCATAGCTTTACGTTTTTCTCTGATTTCAAACATGATCTATCCTACAAACTAAAAATTCATCAATTTGGCTAGGTGTTGGGTTTAGTAGCAGTTTCCTTGATGCGCTGTATTTCCGTCTTAATGGCGGATATGAGGGGTATAGCAGGATCTTCAGCCGGCAGCCTGCCTTCCGTGGTGATTAGCGCTGGGTTGACTGTCGGCCGAGCACCTAGGGACTACCAGCGTTAAATTATCATGGAGTTGGTGTCCCATTGCTGTTAAAGGAAGGGGTCTGGTGATTTAGGATTTCGTTTTTTAAAGCCTGTGATATAGACTTACATGATTGGTTAACATCCCATCACCAGCTGTTTTGGTAAACTTTTTATATTAGTCACAAAACAAATAGGTGCGATTCAATCTATGATTTTGTAAGATATATAAAACCGTCGTCGAAATTGCATCGATCACCCATAAAGAACTCTTCAAGTTCTTTATGGGTGATTAATGCATAGTTGGGGGCACGTTGGGGGAATCAAAAAAAATATTTGTTAATCAGTTTATATCAAAATTTCTTGTGTCCACACAAAATAGTGGTACAGAATTTGGGCTATTTCTATGTAGCTCTTTTTAACGCCAGAGCATAAACGTACCTATTAGTTTAGATACTCTCGCACCAAGTCATCAATTCAGGTCTTCGTAAGTTTTAAGGATATTTACTTTATCCTATGATATAATCCATCATCTACTTTAGATGTTTTTGTATAGGTACACACAAAAGTAATGCTTTAATTATTTATTTTAATGTTATGACGCACATATTTATGTCGTTACCGTACAGGGTAAATTTTCGTTTGTCACATATACGTTACAATGGCGTTCAAAAGGTTAAAATAAAAATAATTTCCATTTAAACTATGGTGTGAAGTTATGAATAAAACCTTGAAGTATTTATGTTAACAACTATACCTATTAAAACCAAAACGAAAAAAAAAAATAGGTATATGTATGTTTTCTCTATTAGCTACATATATGCATACCATATGAATTGGGCACACGTGGGCCATTTACGCCTATTTTTGCGGGTGTGTGGTTTCTATACGTTTTATATGGCAACTAGACTTTTAGAACTACATTAGATCCACGCCACGCGACGCTACTCTACGTACAAATCAGACGTGGCCCACGTGTGCGTCGGTCTAATGTAATTCCCGCTTTACTCTTCTAGTCATAAAATGGGTAGAAAGTCACTGAAGTTCAAATTTTACCTGTGGCGGAGTATGTCCCCAAGCTCTCGCAGGCGGAGGGACTCGCCTCTCAGCAGCTGTACGGGTGAACGACGTGCGAGGACGACCGCCTTCCCCCTGCTGTATCGGCGTCGATGTACTCGCTCCAGCTCTACTGTAGCAAGACAACGATCACTAGTCAAAACATAAGGACAAAGAAAGGTCCTGTAATGGCATGAACCAAATTATGTGTAACGGTGAATCCAGACCTAGCGATTGGGCGACAAATGCGCCGTTTGGACCCGCACGCGAGCCGTTCATGCACTGCACGCGTGCAGTTGCCAATAACTATTGATTTAGTAGTCTTTAGCGCAACTCAGGCAAGGTTTGCATAGCGAGCGCGCACGTTCTGCATGCAGTTCCATTTGCTTTCATATTGTATATCTGCGGGCAGAGTCTGTCTGTCTATTCGCGATAAACTCAAAACTACTGATCGCATTTTTATGCGGCGCTGTCACCAGTAGAGAGAGTGATTACCGAGAATTTCAATGATTTGAAATCATCACCACCTGTGTGAAGCTGGGGCTGGTCGCTAGTAGTTGTGAGTGCGAGTTGTTTTTACGTGTGGCTCTTTGATTGGTTAAGAGCTTGGAGGGGCCAACCGGAACGCCGAGTGTCATAAACGGTCTAAGAGGCCTTAAATAATGAGTGAATAGGTTACATCTAGGCAAGCGTGTTTCATCGTCGACTACATCATCGTTTCTCATCAGCCCCCCTAGCCAAGTTACGATCGTTTCGTTTGCGTCGAACGCCTCGAGTAGGCCACATCTCCGATTCCTTTGTCCTGACTACGTGACTGAGCGTTAAGATGACGTCAGAACAATGGAATCGGAGGCGTGGCCTACTCAAGGCGTTCGATGCAAACGAAACGATCGTAACTTAGCTAGGGGGGCAGGTAAGATACGTAGTGCTAGTGGTGAAACGCGCGCCTACATTAAATAAATAATAAATACGTAAAGTAAACTCGTACCAGGCACTATCATAGGATTATAATCCTGTCCAATTCAAATGCTTGCTGAAATGTGGTACGTTACCCAGGGCCTGCTGATCTGCCCCTCAGAGTATCCATGGCGGTGTATGGCGAGCCGGGCAGACGAACATTGTCGTTACGAGCCTGCGCCAACCCAGCTTGCTCGGTTGAATCTGAGACAAACATTCATTTATTTTTTTACCTTATTTCCTGGAAGGGTAGGCATTGGTGTGCCGCCCAGATTCTACTATAATAGGTACCTACCAATGACCTTATAGCCACTAGACGCTTCATGCTTGAACTAGCGCACCAAAACAATTCTGTCAACTAGCCGAGGTACGGGGAGCGGGGTACTACGTTCTGATTGGTACGGGGGAGCGAGGTACTGCGTTCTGATTGGTCGAGACATCAGATCTATAATCATATGTGTTGACAAACATGCGTCTCCTGTTATTAGACGTCTAGTGGCTAAGGTCATTGGTACCTACGCTACCTACCTTAAGAAATACCAAATAACTTTTCCCACTCTAAGTGGAACCAGAGTTAGTGTCAGGCTTTTACTGACTAAAACCCACCGTGTTCCTTCTGATGCCCTTTGCATTCCATGGCCGCGGTGAATCTTTCGAACAGTCTCGCAATTCTGGCAGGGTCCAGGTCTTAACGTTCTTTCCAAAGCACAGAATACTCACAAATTTCAGTGCATTTATGAATGGCTTATCATCTACGGGCCGACCTCGGCAAGCGTTATAGAGCGCAACACCATGAATATGTATGTATAACCCGTGCGTTTCGACGAACTCCTTATACCTCATCATCATCATCATTTCTGCCGAAAGACGTCCACTGTTGGACACAGGTGTCCCCCAAGTGTCGCCACAACGAACGATCCTGTGCGTTTCGCATCTATCGGATTCCCGTGACCCTCACCAGGTATCGGTCCACCTTGTGGGAAGCCTTCCAACGTTGCGTATTTCGGTACACGCCACTCCAGAACCTTTCGGTCCCAACGACCATCTGTTCTGCTAGCAATGTACCCTGCCCACTGCCACTCAAATTTGGTGATTCTTCGGGCTATATTGTCGGTTACCTTGACTGCCCTGCGGATATCTTCATTCCTGATGCGTTTACGCAAGGAAATTCCGAGCATAGCCCTTTCTATTGCCCTTTGGATGAGTTTAAGTCTTCTGAAAAGGATAATTGTGAGCGAACCACGTTTCAGACCTCCCTCTTACCTATCCTAAAAAAAAATTGCTGCAATCATTGGCACCAGTTACATCAGCAATACCAAGGATCTGGTCATCTACTTGCAAATCCCAATTCCTACCTTGTTTCTTGTCCTTCACATCCTTCTCCTTAGAGTCGCGTTTCTCCACAGTGTACGTGTCGTGTGAGTTGGGGCTGGAGTTGACGCTGCCGAAGAGCGTGAAGGCATCGTCCATCAGCTCGTTGAACCGCTGTCGCATGCGGGAGGGACCCGGGTCTTTACGGGCGGAGGCTGTTGAACGGGCTGGACTGGGGGGTTTTGATGCTGGAAGGAAGATGACATAGCGTGCTTTTGTATGACGATTCTGTATTAAAGATAGTTGAGAATGAGGTCATTCAATTGAGGAAGTAAGTAGGTTTTGCGATCGCTAAGTACACAAGTTGAAAATCTAGTCATGAATTATAATGGCGCTAATAACGTTTTGACATCATCATAACAATCCGGTATCAAACTCTGTTGGCTGGACACTGGTTGACCTTGACAGGACTCATAGTTTATTTTCTGTCTATATCATAAGTAAGTTTCGATAACTTAAAAACCACTTTTTTTTTATTTAGCCTAGTCAGGCCTTTTCCCAGCAGAAAGATCCTTCCCCAAATTCTTCCAGGTGTTTTGCTCTCGAGTCACCTCGAACCAGCCGCATCAGAAATTTTCAAATCAATTTCAAACTTTCTGAGCACAAGGAAAGGGAATAAATATATAGGTACATTTAACTCACCATCCTTAATCCTCTGACAATGCAGATCCCAAACTAAAGGCCCTATCACGCCAGGGTCTTTGTCTATACTCCCGAGCCTGACCAGTTGGGACGCCATCTGTCTCCGAGGCACCACATCCTTGGCTTTAGGGTCAAGCTTGCTTTTCTTGGGTGTTGATGGTGGAGAGTCGATGTCTAGGTGGCGAACTGATACCGGTTCCAGGATACGGGACAGGGGTTCTACTACGTTGCCTCTGGAAAATGATAAAGGGTATTTATTGTAGGGGTTTTATTAATATATTTTTGCAAAATTTTCACAATGTGTCACAATGGAGTCCAGTCGAGATCCGAGCGCGAGAGAGAGTCGTTTGTTTCTTTTTTTTAGGAGAGAGCGGGGGTGCGGGCGCGGGGTGTAAGACGCTACCATTAGGTTGACTCTGACTCGCTCAGGTAGCGTTTAGAAAGGCTTTATCAAGCGGTCAAACCATGGATAGAGTGGCAGAATACCAGTAATGGCAATTTAAAAGATTAAAAAAGGCTCAAGAAGTGTTGCTGTGCCATAACATGACTTGACGAATATGGATGCTAATATTATTGGTACTGAAGATACTTCGGCTTCGCCACAGGGATGGTAACTACAAAGTGCCAGCGAGGCTCTTTGCTTTTCTTGATGGTTAGTCAGGAGATCTGGTGTTAAGTAGGTATGCGGATCACCACATTCAATTTCTTCTGTCTTTCAGCTGGTCTTACAAAGGTAAAGAAAAAAAGGTCCTGTATTTCTCTGCAAACAACTGTTGTAAAAATTGGACGTACCTTGGGAACGCGTTGACTGAAGGCATGGAGAGATAGGACGTGGGTGTCGGTGGTGCCGAGGGTTGTCCACTGTCGGAACTGTCCAGCCCAGCGGCTTCTAACAAGCTGTCAGTAGTGCCCACTGGGAAAGAAAAAAAAATTATAAGAGAACAGCTATAAAGAAACGAAGCAATAGGTAGATTCAGTTCAAAACACGAGGTTTTTTCCATCAGTAGTTGCGCAGAAATAAATTCATGTCAGTCATAACCGATATCCGTGGTCATAACGGAGATGAGTTCAGTGTTTAATTGGCCACGTAACAAGAGTAGCAAATGCTTCGGGCCCCGCTTATTAGGGTGGGCCTCGCTTATTAGGGTGGGCCACGCTTGGACGTAAAAACAAATGAAGATACCTGTACCTACCATGTTAATTCTGACAACTTCTGGATTTTCTATTAAGACAATGTAGGTAAAAATCAGTAGACCCATCGCCATCACCTAAGGATCACGGAGCCTTTTCAAAAAATAAATTAAGTTAGTTATTTAATAAGTTTTAATTCCCTATGATTTATAAAGATTTTGGGGGTGCTTCCACAGAGTTTGCTACAGGTCCCACGCTGATTTAATCTGGCACTCTAAATGAGGTACTTGTGCAGAAAAAAATCTATTTCATATTTGCCAGTAACTTTGAATCGTATGATCATACTTTCCGTGATTGACTGTGATATTTTTTTGCTATTTAATTTTTTGTCGTTACGGGATTGATAGGCCGGCTAAGAACAGCAGTTATTCTGACTCCTACAATGCTATAATTTTCACCACACATAGACATTGACTAAGTATAGATTCGTATTTTTAGATATTTTTGTTAGGTAGAAATCAGTCAGTTGCAGTTAGAGTTGAAACTGTGGTCCGTTGGCTCTTGAAATAAAATATTGAACATTTAGAAAGGAATACTAACCTCTTTTCTTCTGTGGCATTCTGAGTGCGTGAGGTTTCTTCTGCCTACGACGGAACGCTGTGGCCACCTCGGATACTCCAGAAGATGTTGTGGACGAACTAAAATAACAGTGTGTCTGTAAGCATCTCACCGTCAAAACTTAGGTGCTCACTTCAGCGAAGTAAAAACTTAGGTGCTCACTTCAGCGAAGTAAAAACTTAGGTGCTCACTTCAGCGAAGTAAAAACTTAGGTGCTCACTTCAGCGAAGTAAAAACTTAGGTGCTCACTTCAGCGAAGTAAAAACTTAGGTGCTCACTTCAGCGAAGTAAAAACTTAGGTGCTCACTTCACGGTAAGTCCCCTCTTTGAGGCGTGGTTGGAAAGACCTCACGGCGTCCTCACATTCCGCATGACGCAGGTCCTCACCGGACACGGTAAGTTCGGGAGGTTCCTGCACCGGATTCGTGCGGAAACGACGCCCGGGTGTCGCCACTGTGTGGCCCACCCGGAGGACACGGTGGAGCACACGGTGGAGGTGTGCCCCGCTTGGGCAGAGCAACGCCGTGACCTCGTGAGGGCAATCGGCGGCGGTGATCTCTCGCGCCGGGCCTTGGTTCAGGCCATGCTCCGGAGCGAGGAGGAGTGGCAGGCGGTCGCCTCTTTCTGCGAAGCAGTAATGCTAGCTAAGGAGGCGGCCGATCGCGTGAGGCAACGGTCCTTACGCTCCAACCGCCGCCGGGATTCCGATCCCGATTTCCGGCCACCGTAGGCGCGGGCTTGCAGACGGCGAGCAATGGGTGGCTCGCCGTCTGACCGTCCGGTAACCGTCCGGACCAAGCCCAAGTCGTCGACGGCGCGTTTTGTTCCACGCGCGCCTCAAGGAGATGTCAGCAAATCGTAGGGGCCCAGCAGGGTCGAAGCCTACTGGGGCCACGGGTAGTGTGAAAGCGGAACCCGGGGCCCTGGGACGAAGGCAACGAAGGAACAGGAGTGGGTTTTTAGTCAGTAAGAGTCTGACACTATCTCCCGCTCCGCCCAAGAGCGGGGATGTCATTAGGATGATTTTCCCACCCAATAAAAAAAAAAAAAAAAAAGGTGCTCACTTCAGAGAAGTAAAAACTTAGGTGCTCACTTCAGCTAAGTAAAAATTTAGGTGCTCACTTCAGAAAAGTAAACACTTAGGTGCTCACTTAAGACATTTTTACAGAATTGACATGCAGAAGTTGATATGACGGCTCGGACAGTGTAGTGACCGATTAACTGCTGCGCTGCGTGTCAAGGGTTCGATTTCCGTATGTAGGTAATCGTATATGGTCTCCTGATAGTTGTTTCGGGTCTGGATGTCTTGATTATAAGAGTTTACATATTTGCGAACGCATCCACAATACAAAAGTAATTGAATGATTAACTTCAAGATGTCCCCAAGTCCTCTTTCTTAGGTTACAGAAAAGGCTCCAGAAAAGTTTTACTTTATCTTTGAAACGACACTAAAATACCTCATAGCAAAGTATCACAGCCAAAAAATATAACTAGAATGTCTCTTGAATTTGAACGTTGTTAAATATTTTAATGAGTAGTAAAAAAGTAAATTGATATAAATGATTTGGCTAAAGAGCCAAAGGACCTTAGATATTGGACTTAAGGATTTTTTACGCTTTACTTAGGGACTTTAAACTGGATTTAAGGCTTTGGATACATACGTACGAGTATGTACAATTAAATTATAAGAAAATAGTTGTTTGTGAAATACATATTTTAGTGCATTCGTTTTTCCAGACAGATTAGTCCTTGCTTAAATAACGGGTAATATCCAAATGGACCGTTCGTAGACGCCTAAATATTTAATTTTTGATTCTTATCCAAGCACAGGATAACGGAGTGGATAGACTATTTGAACGACTTTGAAATATTTTCTATAGACTTGAGTAACAAATCAACATTTTCCATTTTGCTCAGGACTTTGCTTAAATTTTGATGTTTCAGAAGTTAAAGATATTTTTGAGATGCTGGATTGGATTTATAGTTAAAGTAAGTACACTAAGTACCGAGCGAACTCTTTCCAAAATTAATCCCTCCACGTCACTATTATTAACCCAATTGTTTTGTGAACAGCTAGATAAACCATTACATTCTACAAATCTGTATCAGACATCTTTTCGTTCACTTTCTCCCTAGCCACCATCACTAAATATGTTTACGTTGTCCTTTCTCTTTCTAAGGGTTCGCAATGCCACATTTTTCGTCACTAGCAAAACCTTAATACTTGCCGTTGACCTAGAATCGTAAACTTTCGATGGAAGAAGGGTCCCCTAACCGTACACTGGTACAGAGGCTCTACCACGAGCTCTTAACGTGATCCATTTGACGATCTTAACTGAACTGTTAAAGAGATGGAGCTATATAGGGTGTATAGCTCCATCTCTCTTTCTCGCTCGCACGCTTGACGCTGATTTTAACAAGTCATGGTAAGGCCCCTGGAATTTTTGTATGAGAGTCCAACTCACATGTAACTGTTTTTATTAAATTAATAATATTCCACAACTTTCACACAACGCCATCTAGTCCCAAACTAAGCAGAGCTTGTGCTATGAGTACCAGATAACTGATAAACATACTTATTAAATATATTTTTAAATACATTTTCATATTATAGATAAATTACACCCAGACACAGAACAAATGATCGTGCTCATCACACAAACATTTGTCCTGGGTGGGAATCGAACCCGCGACCTCAAGCATAGCAGTCAGGGTCACTAACAACTAAACCAAGAGGCCAGTCAGATTATTAGATCTTTACGTACCTGCTGGCAGCACTTGCCGCTCTGTAGATCGGCAGAAGAGTGCTGCTGGGTCTCGTTCTACTTGGAGACACTACACTGATTAGCTGTAACAAGATGATGATTATGAAGTCAAATGCGATCTGTAATAGAGGTAAATTTAGAAGTTGGTATCCCACTGGTAATCTCATCATCATCATCATTTCAGCCGAAAGACGTCCTCTGTTGGACATTGGCCTCCCCTAAGTGTCGCTATAGCTACCGGTCCTGATCGCCTTGAATTCTAAATCAGGTCATTGATCCACCTTGGGCCTTCCAACGCTGCGTCTTCCGGTATGCGGTCGCCACTCCAGAACCTTTCGTCTGCGTCTGCGTTCTGCGAGCAATGTGCCCTGTCCACTGCCACTTAACTTTGGTGATTTTTCGGACTATGTCGGGAACTTTGGTTCTCCTGCGGATATCTTCATTTTTATTCAGTATTGTCTAAGATAATTCAAAGTTTTATTGTATTTAATGTTATGCTTACCCTTCCATCTTTTTCTTCGTGAACTTGCTTCAGCTGGTTTCTTTCCGCCTCTCTCAGCAGTTCGTTTCTGTACGCACGAATGGATGCTGCAGATTTTTTTGCCTTTTTCCTGAACAAAAATGACCAAATCCACTGTTTTATTTATCATCATCGCGTCGTCTATCGTCGTATACACAACAATTTTTTTAATAGTGCAAATAGTTCAATAGGGCTTATTAGAAAAGGTCTTGATATTATTTACGTTAAGTCTCAATTAATAATATTCATAAACAGCAAAGTTATGAACATTTGTTAATATCCCAAAATGTCACTCAATTTATGGAAATATTGTACAGGCTATAGATTATGAATGAATGGCGATAAAAATAGAAAAACACTGCGCGTAGTGTTCTTTGTAGGTACGGATAGAGCCCTAGTTTTTTTGTACTAATTAACAAATAGGGGTGTATAAAAACTGATTGACTGACATACCAACACACAGCCAAAACTATGGGGTGTGAGAGCGTGAAGTTTTGGGCAAGGTTTCCTTTTATAACTTAGGCGAGCACTAGATTTTTGAAAGTGAAAATAAGAAGTGTTTACAAATAGGTGGATTGAAGGTTCTTTTTAAATGTTTAATTTCAGTTTTTGAATAAATAATCTAAATTCTCACCTGTGAGCAAAACACAACAGTGCTAATAACACGAGTAACAGTAGAATAGCCACAGTGGCTCCTACGGCCAGAGCCCATAACTCTGTGCCGTGGACCCCACTGCCTGCTTCGCCTTCCAAACCCTCCGCAGTTTTCAGGTACGCTGCTGAAGAAAACGTATTTATACTTGGTAACTTCCAATTATACTTTTGTTTGTTAGAAACTATAATAAAAAGGTTCTAGAGAATCGGAATCCCTTGTCCTGATAACGAGCATCAGGGTGGTTTTAATGATGTCGAATGAAAAGTGGTGAAAATGTTACACTCTCCGATCTTTTCTCAACTTTTTTAAGGTTATCTCCAAAACGGACCCTACACTATTTATTATAAATTACCTGACACACGCAATTTCACCCACGTCTTATGTTACTGCTCTGCTCTCGTTGGGTGTAGCGTGATGTTATAGCCCATAGCCTTCCTCGGTAAATGGATTCGATCCAGTAGTACCGAAGATTAGCGCGTTCAAACAAACAAACAAAGTCTTCAGTTTTAATATATATTTAGTATAAATCAAAATTTTAGTAGTTAGGTATATCCTGCAATTTGTGACCATGATAAATTATACCATGAAGTATAAATATTAAGGTAGAACTACATTGCTCACATGTGTGCCACACACGCCGATCTGGGCGCGTCGGTCGACATACATTTTATATGAAACATAGACTTGTAGAGCTACACTTGATCCACGCCACGCGACGCCACGTGACATCGTTCTATGTACAAATCAACCCTCACTAGCCAAGTTATAACCGTTTCGTTTCGATTCTCTTTTTGTCGATCGCCTCGAGTCGGCCACGCCTCCGATTCCTTTGTCCTGACGTCATCTCAACGCTTAGTCACGTGGTCAGAACAAAAGTTTAGGGGGCGTGGACGACTCGAGGCGATCAACGAAAAGAGAATCGAAACGAAACAGTTGTAACTTGGCTAGGGGGGCTGGCGTATTACTCGTGTGCATCGGTCTAATATAGTTCTAGCTTTATAGCAATGCAATTTAGCTTCACTTGTTTTTTTGACTGACCGAAATTTTGACAATTCAAAAGTGCCTGTAATTGTTCTATTTGAAATAAACGTTTCTGATTTCTGATAGTTTCTGCAGTACTCATCAAATAGGACAATATTTATTCCCGAAACTAATAGAGTAGTTTTCTTGCTAAAATTGCGATAAATCAAATAGGTGCAGTATTCAACTTAAACTGAGCATAAACACCGTGTATCTCTGTTTAACAGTAGTACTCATTGTATTTTATCATACTCACGCTCAGCTTTAGTAGTAACAACAGCTCCTAATTCTCTTGCGACCTCAGCATCCCTTACAAGCCTCATGTCCCTGGCAGCCACTGCAGCAGGAACAGCCCTTCCACCAACCAGCACCACGTAAACTATCTGTATGCTACCAGTTTCTGGGGACTGATGGTATTAATAATTAAAAAAATGGTGGAACTGGACACGGGCTACCATCAAATATCTGAAGCAACATTTAATTTTTGTCTAATGCTGGCTGTTTTATTATAAATATTTAACATGAAATTCTAATTGATGAATGAGTATTTGTTTTCTTTATTTTCAAATTTTCAGATTCATGGTTGATTTTGGATGTTGGAAATAAACATAGATGATATAATACGATGATCACAGTAATTGGAAAGTTACTAGTATCGATTAAAATAAAATAACTGATTGCGTGATTTTTATTGAGGAAAATAGGTAAACAATTTACCTCAGTTATATTTTGAATGTGAACTTGCACAGGTGGCTGCTGGTCTGGTTTCAATATTTCACGCTTGAACAACATTGTTTCATTGCTTTCTGATTCTAAAGGTATATCTATCGAATCTTCTCTAATTTCTTCAAATTGTTCTCTATCAGTGACTTCTCTTTTACGTATGATAACAGTCGGTGTAGCTAGTATCCACGATTCTACTTCATTCAACTTTGTTGCTTTTATCTTAGCGTTAAGTGAGAGGGTATTTGTATCTACTGAGAACATTTCAATATTTACTGGATAAACAAAATCACTAGAAGAATCTAGATCATCCTTAGTAGAATTTTCAACCTTATTATCTAAAACAGTAGGATTGGTTTCAACAGGAGATACCATAGAGCTGGCAATATCAACATATTTGAAAGGAGTATTGCTACTTTGAGGACCTACTGGACTATTATTATTGTCTTTGTTAACTACAAAAGAGTGAACGTCGTGTTTCTTGCGAGCAGGAGGCGCGTCGAGAGATTTGATGATGCCCAGATGACGCTCTTGTTGCCTGGATAACATAGGAATAATAATAATAATAAAATAAGCTTAATATTGAATACTGTGTATTAATTGAGCCAAATAAGCATGCTTTAACAACTGTTTAGTAAAATATACATTGATGAAATGGTTTCTAATGAAATAATATTGAGTTTGATGAAGGAAATCTGTGGCATGGTAGAGCGAAGAAAGCTAGATAAAAAACTAGGAATATACATATTTCAAAGGGAACATTGGTTACCTCAAGAAAGCTTTCTGGTACAACCTAGCAAGTCTCATTTGCAGGCTATCTGGAGTGGAGCCCTGAATGACAGTGAGGAGCCAGTACCTTCGATCATCGGGGATCTCTGGTTCCAAGCTACCTGGCACCCCGGGCTCTCCACAGTTGAGCATGCACTCTCCTGTCGACTTGTCTGTCACCGCCTGCGATGAACTTAAAACATTAGCAAATAACGAGGAGAAAACTTAAAGACGGTTCAAAATAGCATGTTAGAAACATATTAGCATGTAAACAAGACAAAAATCCAACTACACAAAGGGAAATCACCCTTGATCGAATATTAATGACTCTATTATGACTATTATCCCCAAAAAGTTAGGGGAAATTAGAGACTCGAAGTGAATTCTCGAGTAGTTAAACATTTGTATTTCCTTAATGATTTTTAAACTCGGTAATATATTGTTAAAATTCCCAAAGTTCAAAAGAACACACGAACACAAAGTCAAGTTATAGTAATCAAACAACTATTTTTCTCGCGGCTATAACATACAGCGGCAGTTATCGTTCATTTCTTCGAGACAAAATATAGGCTACTATGGCCTTCTGCGGTAGTGGGAGTTCCGTATTTGGATCAGCCTGTCTAATCTGTACTGAAACATCTCAATAATTGTTATTTGTTGCGTACGCGTGCGCATCAAGTGATCTGTCATTCCGACTAAGTGTCAGCGCAGATAGAGAGGAATAATTCTGGCGCGGTCTTAGGTATTTTCTGACGGATCGCGTATGCTCAAGCATGCCTGCGACCTCGCGAGCCTGCTTACAAACCGTTCTGGGTTACCATTATACCGAAACTTGCCAGTCGCAATTCGTCGACAATGGTCGACTGGGATATGATTAGATATACTTTGGATTAAAAATAAAATAAAAATCACGTTCTCCTTGTTTGAACTCAGTGACAACACAGCGCGTACGCAGCGGGCGTTGACTCGACGCGCGTGGAGCTTCCCGCGTATCTTCGAGGACGCGGGAGCATTTTTTGTCAGGTTCAAGCATAGCATAATAGCATAGCATAACCAGCCTTTTAATGTCTCCACTGCTGGAAGTCAGGCCTCCTCTCTAGGAGAGAGAATGGGCCATAGGTAATCCACCACGCCGTCCCAGTGCGGATTGGTGAATGTTACATGTCTTCGAATTGTTGGTTTTAGGACATGCCGGTTTTCTCACGATATTTTCCTGCACCGTTTTGAGAGCAGTGTTGATGAAATAAATTACACAAAGTAATGCGCCTGGCTGGGTTTGAACCCGCGACCTACAACTCGTAAGTCGGGGCCGTTACCACTCGACCACAACTGCTCTACTCGGTTCAAGCATATATGCACTTTATTTCAATTATGATAAAGTTGATTTTCGAGTGCCTTAATAAATTCCTCTCCGCTGCGCTCCTCTCTGTCTGCGCTGACCCTAAAGCTAGGGGTTAATAGGTGAGACTTCACCTTAGTTTTCAAGGTGAGATGTTTAGATTAGTAATACAATTCTTTTATAGAAAACCGCAAAAAAAAACGTCTTTATAATATTCTATCAAGCTAGATCGACATTAATAGCTTCCAATCAGAAAAAAAAAATAAGATAAGGATCCTATGATAATACTTACTTGTGGTGGATAAGAATCCAGATACACTGTAGCAAGGACTGTGGTAGTCCGTACCACTGGCGTGGAAGGCTGGACCGGTGCTGGTAGGGGCGCATCTGGTGGCGGGGGAGGGCCATCTCCTGACCCTGTCCAGAAGAAGTCTTCAAGACGAGGAGTGCGCTGATGCTGGTCTTGAGATACCAGCATATATACTGGAGACAAAGCAAGGAGATCTCCAGTAATAGTAGATACAAATTTTTTCCTAACTATGTTGGTGTCACCGACCCTACGACCTGGTGAGGGTCGCGAATCTGATGGATGCGACACGCACAAAACCGGTCATTGTGGCAGAACATGGGGAGGCCTAGGTCCAACTCAGTAAGTGGACGTCTTTCGGCCGAAATGATGATGATGTTCATCTCACACTGGCTCCTGTATCACAGGTACTATGCCTAATGGAAGAGTCAGGGCCTCACTATTTTTGTAAAATGTATGTTAATAAAGAAATATTTTATTATCTCATATATATATAAATAAATCCCTATTTCCCTTGGTCACGCCATCACGCGTGAACGGTTAGACCGAATCCACAATTTTTTTTTTGTTGTGTTTGTTATTGTCAGGAGAAGGAACTTATGAAAGAAAAAAATTTAAAAAAATTGGTAGTAGGGTAGAGTAGTCAGTAGACGGGAGCGAAGCCACGGGCAAAAGCTAGTCTCTTATGTATAAAAATGAATCCCTATTTCTCTTGGTGACGCCATCACGCGTGAACGGCTGGACCAATATCACTTTTTTTTTAGAAAATAATAGTAGGGTAGAGTAGGGTAGGGTAGAGTAGAGTAGGGTAGAGTAGTCAGTTGACGGGAGCGAAGCCGCGGGCAAAAGCTAGTCTCTTATAACAAAATAGATTCCGAAGAAGCTGTCTAGCTGCTACTGGGTTCATCAAAGATAAGTCTTTTATAATGTTATTAGAAACTAAAGTTTTTCCTCCGAAGTTCCCAAACCCTGTTTAAAAGCCAAAGACAGGGGTTTTCAGGCTATAGTAGAGTTTGAGAAATACTCACTTTAAATTCTTAAATCCGAAATT
The DNA here is from genome assembly GCA_949316375.1 of Mythimna vitellina. Taxonomy (NCBI): domain Eukaryota; kingdom Metazoa; phylum Arthropoda; class Insecta; order Lepidoptera; family Noctuidae; genus Mythimna; species Mythimna vitellina. The sequence continues at coordinate 14,173,165 of OX438702.1, read as the reverse complement.
GAGGTTTACCTACGATTGTATGAATATTAATTAAACTAAAAGTTATTAACCGAGTTCACTTCTAATTTTCTGATTACGTCAGAGCTGAAGGTAATTGAATAAGCTAAGTCGAAAGACAGTTAAAGCAAAATTATGTCACAAATTTTAGAAATAGCATTAGTAAACTCTTCTATCAAAGGGTTGTTACGCTAATTTACGATAAAAGCTACAAAAACGGATTCAAAAAAAATTAGTTACCGAATAATAAATGCTTAATCATGTTTTATTATTATCTTTGCAAGGTTTCCACTTTCGGCCTTGGAACCGGTAGTTAATAACATTAATTGTTACGAATGAAAATATTTCAATTTTTATAGCTGCATTAAAATAGGTACAACCAGCAATGGTTTCTAAACTGTGTTCCACGGACTAGTGATCGTGTGCAAGAGCTAAAATATCGACTGCTAAGGGAACTGAAAAGTAACATTGCAATTGAAAACCCGATTGCAGCGCCACCTACCAGGTTTATTTTCAAACCATCCAGGGACCCACTCAAATATAGATCCAAATCGGTCAAGCCGTTTAGGAGCAGTTAGGTGACAAACACACGTACAGAAGAATTATATATTTATATATATAAAGATTTTTGTTTCCTCTAGACTTCTGGTCCCTACTACCTACCACAAAGAATCCAAAGTGGTCCCTGGTCATAAAATATTGGTAACTACTTATAGATATGTAAATTGCTGTGCCCGACAGGGTCCATATTGATCTTGACTATATTTCAAACCACCTATGAAATTAATATGGAATGTAATAGAGTATTGAGTATTAAGTAAATAGCTATAGGTAGATTTATAGACAGCACTCAAAGAAAATCAACATGAATTTAAAACCAATATTAGCAGGCGAGATTTAATTGCAAACTGAATTTTAATGGTAGGAAAAACATTTGCATAATAACGACGATAGCTTAGCATAAAATATTTTGATGTAAAAACTATGCAACAGCTTGCATTATATTTTATATAAGTAATAATAATTTATTGGTCCATAGCTACACTGCTGAGAGCAGTGGTGGCCAATGGTACTGACATGTCCTAGAAACAAAAATTCTAAGACATGTGACATCCATCAATCCGCACAGGGACCGCTTGGTGGATTAGGGCCTATTCACTCTTCTAAAGAGGATACCTGAATCCTAGCAGTGGGGACATTATAAGGCTAATTATACTATGCTATACTAGTTACACTTAAAAATTGTCCCTTAATACTTGTAATATTTTTACAGTAGGTACCTGGTAAAAGTAAAAAACTAAAACCCGACTACGATAAAAAAAAAACTAAGCTGAAATTTTGTTCGGTTCTTGTTTTTTCCAGTTACCTTGTTTATTTCAGCATCCTGACAATCTTGTTTCATACTTTTCCAGCGTCGTTTTTTTTTTTGTCGTAGTCGGGTTTTAGTTTTTTACTTTTTTTTTTTATATAAACAATTTTCGTGTTAAATTTAACACTTGACCTTTGGTCCGTTAGAGGGCGTTAATTTTAATTTGAGCAATATTTTAGAATACTACTAGTGAAGCCCTTTCAAATGATACCAAACGGCGTATATAGCTCAATTTTTATTTTTAATTCATTATTTTTTGTCCTGCTAGAGTTAGCCATATTGAGTTTTGTGTCACGTCACGTAGCTTATGTTCAGCGGACAATTAAGATAGTTCTGATGATACCTCATATGTCGAGTTGCGATAAGTAGATTAGGAGCTATGAGGGAACAGATGAACATAGCCTGTCAAAATCATAACCCTCCGTAGTCGGGTAAAAATGAATATAGTCAAGTCATTTGGACAGTGGTCCCCAATAGGCAATGCTTGTATCTTGGGGGCCCGATTTGTGTTATCTTACATTTTTCGAAGACATGTTTGCAGTTAGTTTATAATCAAGAATTTGTGCTCAAATTGGAATAAACAAAATGGCGAAGAAAGCGATGGTAAATAAGTTGATGTAAACATGCCTGAGTTTAGTAACATCACGTGATCTTCCGAATAAATGAGCTTTACAGTTTATTGGCCCTCCCTGTAACTTTCAGTTGCTGGGAGTTTTTTTTGTCAGGTACAAGTTATAGGAGAGAGCGATAAACACTGTACAAACAAGAGATGGTAAAAACTACGTAATTACATGCATTTTTTTTTAAAACGACACTTTTTGTAGGTATCTACGTTAGTGTCCTAAATTCTGTTTAAATATTCTTTTTAAACGTGAGTAATTCAAGACCACTGGGAGCATGTTTCGAAACAAAAATAGAGCCAACTATAAACCGAATACGACAAGGTGGGTTACCATGACGTTCAAAGTAAGATTGTTACATTCTTATTTCAGTGTGGGTAAGAGACAGAGCTATACAAGTTGTCTAGCGCCATCTCTGACCCACAATGGAATAAGAATAAAACAATCTTACTTTAGACGTCATGGTAACCCACAAGGAGTCACAAATCTTTTAAAGAACCCGTTTTTGAGATGGGAAATTATCAATGATTGCATCTCCGCTTACCATCAGGTGGGATCGCAGTCAAGCACTAGTTTATACCAATAAAATAAAAATAAAATTCTTCCAATCTGATTGGAGCGAAAGGGAGTGTCAGACTATTACTGCCATAAACCCACATGTTATCCTTCAGTTGCCCTTTGCGTTCCAGGGTCACGGTAATTATTTCGAACAATATCGTAGCTCACAAGTAAAATTGTGGCTCTTAACCTTTAGTGGTTCAAGTCCAAATCGCTGTTCGCTCATGGTTTGTAGAACCCCAAGTCACCAGGATTAGCGCCAACCCGTACCATGCTCCAGAGTTATACGATACGGAACGCATTTCCTCAATATTATATCTATGCATTATAAGTTTATAGTGTATGGATGTTTATCTTTCGTTACTTGTAGCTGTTGGTATGAAGGCATGGTAATTATTTACTGCGTTCAGCTCTGGACTGAGCATTGATTTTCTAATTATAATGGAACCGTTGTAATTTTGTGTACACGTTTAAATTATGTAAACTATGTTGCATCAATTTGAAAAAGTAGATTCGTTGGATTTTTTTTTTGGTTGGGTTTCATCAAATATATCCTCTCGCTCTGGGTGAAGCGAGACACAGTATCAGACTTTTGCTAACTAAAAACTGTTTTCTTTCAGTTGCCCTTTACGTTCTAGGACCGCGATGATTTCTGTTAATTGAGTATTTACCTTTTTTTTTGTACAAATTTTTATATTAAACAACAAAAACACTGAAAAGAAATCTTTTTCTAAAGACAGCTAAAAAATTAGTTATTAAATGGAGCAGCAATTAGCTTTTTAAATATTGGTTTGAAGAAGATTTGGGGCGTGGTGGGACTATCTCGCTATCTCTTTTGAGCACACTTAACCTGATGCCGGTGACATCACATTTCAGTATGTGCATCCTTTTCTATATCTACTGTTATTTGACCATTTTCCTATCCACCAGATTTGTAAGGTTTCTAACTAGATTAATATTGATTGAATTTGAAAATTTCTTTTCGATTTTGGACAAGGGAACTTTTTGCAAAAACAATTAAAAAGAAAATTGATTCAAGTACCCAGTTAAAGCAACCAAGACTGAAAGGAAGACTCGGCCCTGTTACGAAAGGCAACGAAGGAACAGGAGTGGGTTTTGTAGTCAGTAAAAGTCTGACACTATCTCCCGCTCCGCCCAAGAGCGGGATTTGTCATTAGATAATTTTCCCATCTAAAAAAAACCTATGTACATATATTTTAGCATCAGAACCTTCGCAGCATGACGTAAAACGTTTGAAAAAATTGCACAACCAACGAGAAATGAGTGAAATATTAGGGCAATGGCGGAAAACGCGAAAAAGGTTCAGTGCACCGAATGGCACCGGAATTATCGAAGCGGTCACGACACGGAAACTGAACATAGCCAAACATGTTTTATAAGCCGAGTTATATTCTATTCTAATTTCTACTGGGTTTCGTAAACTGGCCTGGGACATAGACCTGGACCTGTACCATGACTTTTAATGGAAGATTGTTTCATTCTTATTTTCAGTGTGGGTAAGAGATGGCGCTAGACAACCTGTATAGCTCTGTCTCTTACCCACACTGAAATAAGAATGAAACAATCTTACTTTGAACGTCATGTTAACCCCGCAGGCTCATCAGTATCAGGAAAAGTCATCATCTTCAAAGTCAAAGAGAACCACACTTAGAACTACAGAGTGCTTTTGGAATAAGGCGTTTCCAGTAGCGTAAAACATCTATATTCATAAAAGGAGAAACTGAATGACTGACATATCAACGCACAGTCAGTACCTACTATTGGAACTAGGAGTGTGCAATTTTGCACAAAGTTTCCTTTTATGACGTAGGCGAGCACTAAGGGAGGATTTTACAATATTCACCCCCTAGGGGGTGAAACGGCAGGCCAAAGTTTGTATGGAAAAACCTACTTTCACGTGAGCGAAGCCGCTGGATGAAGCTAGTAGAATTAATAAAATTAATTTAAAATACGCTAGAAACTATTTCCGTCCACTGTTTTGTTGTTCCTCTGGAAACATTATATCACGTTTAGGAATATAATTCGTATGTTTTTTTTTCGTATTTTGAAGCTTAATTCGAGTAAATAAAGATAAATACCGAAGTTTAAATTTCATGGCAAACGTTACCAAAGCTTAATTTAGCATGCTACAGTTAAGACTATTTAGTAGCCAGCATTGAAAACGAATCGTCATTCATTCATACGGCTATAATAGGTACTGTATCTAGTTCGACAATGCCCAACTTAACTGACATTTGACCATCTACAACCATTCAGTTTCATTAAAGGCCAACGCTGAAGTAAATACTCCATTCACCACCCACATTGAGTCATATAGGTCTGTAGAATTTGAGAGCACGCATCCTGTCAGTAACCAGAATTCGTTTCCAACAAAAAACTAACAAAAAGGCATATAATAGCATCGTAATGGCGGTGGTTACGCGGGCACTGCGCGCACGCACCTTTTGTGTTCATGTGACGGCGGAAACGCGGGACGCGGTCGGCTGACTGTGTGACGTTACCTGTGCCTTGATTGATTATTATTATAATTGTCTATGTCATTGTGCATATACCTACGAGCGGTATGGGAGCTATGGGTAGTACCTTTGAATCGCAATTATGAGCAAATACTAGGTACCTACATAGGTATGACATCGTAATTTGTATGTTACATGTAACGCAGACTCACTGATTAATGATGACGTTTAACAGACAGGATAATGAGAATGAATTTTGTAATAAAACGATCGGTTTCAAAAATCGAATAATAGATTAGCTATGGTTCTCCTACAGCGGCCATTGATGTGGTAGGACCATAGAATTACTAAGTAGGAAGGCTGTACTAGAAACGACAAGAAATTGTTGAAGACTTGGTCCCAGAATGGAGACGACTATTTCGTGAACATGCTAAGAAAAGTAGATTTAACTTAGAATACTTTCAAATTCAAGTAAAGTTTGAAATCACAAGGACCTCTTCTTAAAGATAACATAAATTCAATTAATTTCCAAATATTTTATTTTACATAGGCCTTCTTAGGTTACCTAAAAAACGTTAGAAACTAGTGTACGTCGCCGTCTGGAAATCCGTCGCCGTTTGGCAACTAGCTTGCAGGTCTTTATATACAAATAAATATTCGAAAGAGTAACCGCAGCCCTGGAACACAAATGGCAACTGAAGGAACACGGGTGAGTTTAGTTAGTAAAAGTCTGACATTCCCTCCAGAGAGGGTGTTATTTGATTACGGGGAGTCATTCGATGATATCCCACCTCAAAAATAAATGTTTGCAGTAATTGAGGAACTGAACGAATAGCTGGACACATTTAGAACTATTTTCAAATCTAGAAATATTGAGATCATGACGGCCTGAGTGTAAGTAAGTAAGTAGTAAGGCCTTGCAAATTATTATACAGATCTTAATATGGAATTAATTTTTCTTAGGTACAATTATTTAAATGATATTCGTGCATAGCGCACTATGCACGAATATCATTATAAATAATCCAGTAATACTGAAACTAGGGTCAGATCGGTCTGCTTACCCGAGTTTTAGATGTGCAATTATTTGTGCTTCCTAAATAAATAATTTGTCATAAATAAGTATAATATACAGACATATTGGACTTTAAAATTCCGTATACAATTAAATATGAATTATTAAACTAAGAAGATTTACGAACGGTCTACTTACTTACATTAATTTAACACACTTTTGTTGAATTCAAAAAGTTGCGCAATGATTTTACAGCAATATAACTTTCATTTTAGTGTCTAGACTTTTTGACTAAAGCAAAGCAATTAAGTGACTGTCACATTATTAATTAATTAATTTATAGCCTACGCATTAATACTTACGTTTATCGTCACTTTCATAATCTTCAGCGAACGCAAAAACTATATAGTTGAAGAACAATAGCTGAATATTAATTTTAACCATACTGCTTGAAAGATATATCTTGCTGAACCACATTAATTTATTAACAAATGCATTATATTAGCACCACAACCACAATATTCATGTCCGAAATATATTAAAAAATATTAAAATCATTTTTTGTAATTAATTTTGAAATAAGAATGGATAGGATTAAGTGCTTCCACACCTACGCCCGGAAATTATTTATAATTCATCAGGACATGAACCCACTACGAAAATCGGCCAAATACAACTGTGCTTTTAGGATTATTATCGCGTTGCTTAGCAACTAAATTGAATAACGCGCGTATGGCCATAGACAAATTATTGAAAGGTTCTTTATATGTCAACTAATTTTTTTTGTTTTCGAATATCGTAAAGTCAAAATGGTTGAACAAAAAGTTTTTATGTTATTTATATATTGAATCAGTTTTACATTTTGTGAACATGAAAACAATATCAATATGTAAAATAAAGCAGTTTTGATGATTATCTCACAATTGATGACATTTAAACTACTTACTGTGTGTCTATGCTTAAAAGTAATACCCAGAAATAAATTCTTCGACATTACAGTAGAAATTCTAACTAGTATTCTTTTCCATAGGAAACGACAAATTGGATTTATACAATAGCTTCTGACATTATATTAAATACAAATACAAAAAGTTTATTTGTCCACAAGTTCCTACGTACGCCTATGTGTAAAAATATTTGGATTGCATTGAAAGGAGCTTAAGGTTTTTTCCTACCAATCAAAACTGGGTGTAAATTAAATAAACATTCAATTCAATCAATCTTTTGTGAAAATATACCAACTACAAACCATGTTATCTTGTTAATTTCTTCTATTGGCACCACAGCTGTAATAATTCCAATAAGATGCCACTTTCCTTACGATGGGTCTTCCGTTTACATCAATGCGGTGTGTAAAATTATGGGACTGCGTCATCGTCAGTAGCCAATGAAATTTTCAATTTATTGAGTTTTTAGATTTTTAGATAATTGCTTTGCTGTTGAGTAGAGATGCATACTATTTAGCGCTAGTATTAACAGTTAAGAAGTGTTTATAGAGCAGCAGAAGCCACGTTTTGTTAAAATAATATTATTTATATCATTTTTAAAATTAATGACTGTAAAGACACTAAAAGGAAAAATATAAGGTGTTAAAAAATTAACTTTAACAATTTCGGGGGGACATTGTACTCCTCATTATGAACAACTTTTTCTATGGGACCAAATCTGAAATAGGGAAAAAAGAATCATCTGCTCCATACAATGTCCCCTCGAAATTCTTAAAGTTCATTTTTTAACACCTTATATAGCCTAAATTGTTTGTTCGAGTATATCGAAAAGAGGCATTACACGTTACACCTTAACATTTTGATCAAATTCAACTTGCGTAATTATTTTAAAAGAAATTAAAGTATTTAAAATTATGTATGGTCTTTCTTATTCTTATTAGGATTAAAGAAGTTTTGGTAGTTTTTTTTTATTTAGTCTGGCAACTACAACGATTGCCGTGGCACGCAATCCGCAGCTCCATTCGTGTGAGTTCGTCGCTTTCGTCCGTCAGGGACTTTGTGCGACGTAAACGGGTGTGTGCGAAAGTATGAAGTGAAATCGTACATAAAAGTGTGTGAGATGTTAAGTGTTAGTTTTTATTGTGCGTAAAAAACAAAAATGAGTGCGAACGGATAAGCCTGTTTTCTTTTTGATCCTCAAAACATTGAACGCATCGGTACACGTAACATTTCATATGAACGGTTTCAAAATGGCTGTGTTTTGAAGGACCCTTTGTCCGCTTTCGTGTCCTTCTTTCAGCATGATAGTGGGATCGTACTGTCAGAAAATTATCTTAGAGAGGTGAGGAAGGCTCTTGTTAAGTTTTATTGGTAATTGTGTAGAAACGCGGAGTGGAAAATTACTGGTTCCCGCCGCTGAGCGGTGTCGGTTGATTGCTTTCTATGCGAGCGGTACCCCCGAAACCATCGCTAGCAACGTGTGAGTTTCTAATAACCTTTTTATTTTCTCGTTTGTTTGCTGATAAAGCTTGTAGACGTTTGCGGGCTGGCTTCAACGCAAGATTATAATTAGTTTGGTGTTGATTTTCGTGTCGTGAAACTCGAAGTTTGTCGGTACGAGGTAAACATATGACACGACTAAAAATAAACTATCCAATAAGTTAAGACTCCTCATATTGGAATACTTTTTGTGGCTGTCACCTGCTGTCCATGAATGAGCAGCCTATCATGTTCAACATAATACTATAATGTGTATGATTGATTACAGGTTGAAAAAGGCTTTAGATACAGTCATACAACATCAAAGTATATGTGTACATAGTAACTCAATATGCAGGTGGTTATTCTGGTTTAGTACAAGTTATAAAAATATGTTTCTGCCTGTATTTATTCCCTAAAGTGGTTCTACTTGGCTTCTTAGTTGAAATTAATAAAAATACAGGGTTTTTTTTTTTTTTTTTTTGTAAAATTGCTGCCTAATTAATTTTTTGTCTTGTTTATTTGACAGTTCCTCTGTTGCATTTCAATAAAGATACTGTAATTTTAAATTGTTTTTATATCTATATAGAAAAAAAGATTAAGGAGTAAGGTTATACCTAAAAAGTCGGAAAATTGTTTATTAATATTATTTTTATGTGGTTATTAAAAGAGGATAATAAGAAATTGGCACATATAATAAATCATCCTTTACTGGCATTTGGAGCATAATTACCCAGGCAAGAGCTAAGTAGAACCAATTTTCATCTCTCAACATGAAACCACTATGAAAATGTCATAAATTAAATTCACATTGGAAATAGTACATGATTTATTCCAATAATTCTTCCATAAATAGCTTAACAAAACATATATTCAATAATAATTGATATATAAAAGTCCATTGTAAATGTTTTTATAGATTCTATTCAGACATTCTAACAAACACATTTTAATTTAATTAAGCCTTACATGTAGATTTCGAGTCATTTCGTGATCACAAATTATTTTAGAAGCTTATGATTCTGTAGAATTCGACAATCATTATGGGTTATTGGGAGCTCATAAGTCCTCGAGCCAGTCTTACCAACAACTACTGGATAATACATTAACCAGTAGCTGTTTTGTGGAGCTCAAATAGGCTGATGCTCATTTAAAGCACTGGTACATGGCTGTATTGGTTTGGGCTGGAAACCTACACTAGTAAACATTAGTAGATTAATTGATACTGATATCAATATTGATGATATGTATATGAGTCATTAAAACTTGGTACCTATATGGATCAAAAATAATTTAAACAAAAAAAAAAAACTATGCATATTTAGATTTGGACTTACTGGTCTTTTGTCTTGGCATGGTCATGTGAAGATTTGGAATGATACGCATGTTACTAAAAGAGTAACAAGTATACATGTGAATGGATGGATGGATTGGGTCAGGAGAGATATGAAAGAAAAGGGGTTTAGTGACAGTGTAACTGCTGACAGGACAAAATGGAAGAAAAAAAAACTTATTGCCCCATGGGATAAGAGCAAGAAGAGGAAGTTAGGTTTGGGACATGAAAACAAATGACCAATAGCTATGTTTAATAACTACTCAGGAGGTGGCTTCATTTGCCTACGCAAATGAACAAAGTATTGTATGCCCTTGGTACCAATAGTGTTAAGGTTATGTATTTTTGCAGTAGAATTAAAATAATTAACCTTTCGAATACCCTAATTTGAGACACAATAGAAAGATAATGAGGGAGTGAATGCGGGCATTCACTTGGGGTTTAATGAATTAATTCAGTTACTTAAAAATAAAATAGAAAACAGATAACTCACCTGCATCAAACAGACACATATTTCTTTGTGTTTGTCTTACTTAGGAAGAGATTGGAAACTATAATACAGACTAGTATTCTGTGTTGTGGTTTGATGTGTAGATCCCTAGATGTGGGATGATCTAGGAAATTGGTTAAAACTTAACACTCAAGGCTCATAGATAAAATGTTAGAGTTATACCTATTAACTCTGAACTGAAATAAGTAACATAAAAATTAATAAATAGTTCTATAATAACATTGCTTCTCTGAATTTTTCATAGCGCAAATGTCTATTATAAAAACTTGCAAAACAACTTGAGTGGACGGTCCAACCAGGTGTTCTTTGGATCTCATTGATCAACCCCCCCTTCTGGAGTGCTGCAGAACTTTATTTATAAAATTATTCATGAAACACAAACATACAAAAACAGACTTGTTTTAGGCATTCTCTACCAGTCAACAGAAAATGTTTATATCTATCAATACATAATTTTAAAAAATGTGCTGTATTATTCAAATACTATTCAAAATTATTCTAGCTTCTCTTAGCTGCCCGTAAGAACTTAAGCAACAGGATGTAGAGATATAAATAGCATTAAGCGGTAAACTATAATTTCCTGTTTCCTTTTAATCAAGTAACTGCTACCTGTATACTTAATATTATACTGTAATTATGTTTTACCAGCTATTTTTACTTAGTCACTGCCACTGTTACAAGTACAATTTATCTTGTTTATTTTTGGTGTATTTTTCATAAGGCAGTAGGTATAGGATTTTTGTATATTTATTGTCAAGATATGGGAGCTTCTGTTTCTATTTATGGCTTTAAAACCTTTTAACAGAGCTTATTTTTTTAATAAAATAACTGAAAATTTATCTCTGCAACTGTACATACAGTAGCAAATTCGTTTTCGTCATCATTAAACTAGTCTCTAGGATTTTTAACTGCTGGGATTTCCCTGTGGGTATGTAGGGAATCCCGAATTCCCTATTGTGAATCAAACAAGCATCAACCCCATTATTGCTTACCATCTGGTATGAAATACTGGCCAAGATAGCACTTTGAAAAACTGGCCAGTTTTTTTTTAACTCACACACGAAGAGAAGGGATCCATTATACAATATTAAGTAAAATCGAGCAAAATACGCCGACAAAATAACGTTTCTTGCATGGGAAACGTCCTTTAATTTTAACTTTATTTTCATTTTATTATTTTTTGTTGTAGCAGTAATAGAAATGACACATTCTGTGAAAATTACAACTCTGCCTCTTACGGTTTATGAAATACAGGCCGCTAATAGACTGACGGACAGACGGACGGGTGGACAGCGGAGGCTTAGTAATAGGGTCCCATTGGCACCCTTCTAGTACGGAACCCCCGATGTCCGCAAGCCCGCGTCTAACCGTGGCTGGTAATTGGAGTCGGAATCTTGGCGGCTGGGGGCTGGGGTGTGTAAAAGTTCATTCCCTACGCGCGTGGTCGTGGCCCTTCGCTAGCATTACTGCTTCGCAGGAGGCGACCGCCTGCCATTCCTCCTCGCTCCGGACAATAATCTGAACCGGCGCGAAAGGTCGCTGCCGCCGATTTTCTCCACGAGGACACGGCTCCGCCCAAGCGGGACACACCTCCACTGAGTACGCCATAGTGTCCTCCGGGCGGTCCACACAATGGTGGCACCTGAGCGTTTCTTCCGCTTGAATCCAATACAGGAACCTCCCGAACTTGCCATGTTCGGTGAGAACCTGCGTCATGCGGAAGGTGAGGACGCCGTGTTGCCCCTTCAGCCACTCCTCAAAGAGGGAACTTACCGCCGTGATTATGGCGTGCCCAAGTCCTAAGTAGCTGCGTTTGCAGTGCGTTTTCGATGCGTTAAAAGTGCGTCGACGACGCTTTGTGCTTAGACAATTACAACTTTTAACTGACTAGTAACAAGTAAGAGACGCATACAGTTTGCAACCAAAGGTCACGCCGCTCAAATCGTCGGCGGGTATCGTGAAATGTCGCAACACCGTTACATACTCGACTATTGTCGGCAGAAAACCGAAACGCATAACGGCAACCGCTCATTGTTTGTTCCGCGCACGCACGCACCGAGGCTGACGATGAAAACTAGATGCTTTTTCATTTTAGATATAAATACATGCACTATTGTAAATATGGGACTCGTGAAGATGCAAGAAAAACATTCGGCCTAAACAAGAGACTTCGATGTCGGTTAACCCATAAGCTGTCATGTCATGGGCTGCGGGTTTGTTCGGAAGTGTTACCGTTGGCAGGAACGCAGAGGGTACCTGAAGGAAAACAGGTGTTATAAAAACGAGAAGGTTTCCAAAATTATGAAAATGCTTAAAGGTTCACCTAAACAGGCACATATTTATTGCGCGTATCGCTAAGGAATGGAATTCCCAGCCGGAGTCTGTATTTCCTGAAAGGTACAATACAACCTAGGGGTCTAGAAGTAACCTATTCTTACTTTTAGGCAAGCTTGCTCCATCATCGACCACGTCATCGGTTACCATCTGATGAGATAGTGGTTAATCGTGAACCTATGCATAATAAAAAAGAAGAAATTGTTCTACTGGTTATTAATTATCCGTGCAACAATTATAAAAATAAAGAAAGAAAACTTAACTCTTTTCTCTTTTTTCTCTTCTCGTCTTTTTTCTTACTTATTTTTTTTTATTTTCATGAAAAATGGCCGCGGCTTTGGCGTATCGCGCGTCCTAAGAACATATTTCGTCATCTCCCAAGATGGAGGTTTCTTTGATTACTGTCTAAAGAAACAATATCTTGAAAAGATATTGAAATGACGTTTTTATCTCCACACCAATGTTTATACGCAACACGATGTCAATCTAGTTTTTATGTTTTACAGCTCTGACCTATGATATTTCAATTTCTGATTTGTATCATTCGATGACGTTAGAACTTTCAAAGCAGTTTTTCTTGGACTATTCTTTGGAAGGTTACAAACATAAATTAAAAAATAATCAAAAATACCGTTAAAGAGACATCATTCTTACAGATTTTGATGGACTAATATGATATTATGCGTATCGATTTTAAACTAGTTTTAGTTCATTAAACCCCGAGCGAACGCCGGCGTTCGCACTGTCCTTGTCTTTCTATTGTGTCTCTAATTACGCTACTCAAAAGGTTAAATAGATATGAATTATATAAAATCTAAAGTTATAAAATCCCTAAAATATTTATCTTTTGTAGTTTTATTTGAGAAACTGAAAATCTTATGACGTAACTAGCGAAAACGATAGTATTATTCTTATCAGTAAGATCATCAGACTGTAAGATCAATTCTTTTACAGACTTCATCTTAATAGATCGAGCAACCTTGAAGATAAAATCGATCTCAGGGCTTTATTTTATTTCATTTGCAAAGAATGAACAAATAACTTGAAGTGCATAGCTATCTACATAATTTTATTCTTTTAGGGTTCCGTAGGTACCTGCCCTTTTTTTAGTAATGTGTGGTGGTATCAAGTTAAAACTAATATCAAATAGCCAAGTCTGCTAGCCCTTGAAACAGTGAAAAATAAATATTTCTAAATCAACGCAATCGAAAAATAAAGTCTGTTGATGCTCCGTTTCTGGCGCATATTTGGACACTCGCAAGAAAATCAAAACCTATGTGTCCTATAAGGTACTTCCTGTTAACCTAGAATTCTGAAATTTAACAAAAAACCAGGTCTCATAAGGCTTCAGAACATAATGGAAAAAGTCGGGAAACCGTAAATTTTTTGTTACATCACAAAATAATTTCTTTTTTGCGATTCGGAACAATTTTCGAGATTCGAGAATGCGTACTGCTTACAGTAGTAAGTTTGTACGGAACCGTTGGTGCGCGAGCCCGACTCGCAAATGATCAGTTTTTTTTTTGTTTTATAAATTGTAAAATATGATTGAACTTACCTATATATTGTATTATTGACTCCATGAGAGCCAGGCAATCAGTCAGCTTCCAGTGTAATGACGGATGCAGCTAAATACCACTATTTTACATGGTCCTATTGCCTATCTGACCTCCATAACCTTCGTGTAAACGTGACGAACGAATAATCCTGGTACCTTGAGTTACTTTACTCTCGAATTATTGAAAAATATCGAAACTGCCTTGTAACGGTGGCACTGAAGATAATGAAAATATTGCTCTTATTGGGTAGATAATAGGCCCAGCTTCTAAGGTCCCCAGATACAATTTCGATAGTTTGTAGTACACTTGAAAGTCCCGTTAAATTCCCTTTGATACCTTTAAAACTGACATTGTCACGTACATTATAATAAGACATTCCATCAGGTGAAATAGCGGGCAAGCGCGAACCTTTCAACAATAAAAAAAGAGACTATTGTTAGACAAAATTGGGACACAAAGTCCGCTGGCTGTCGGCGATAAACTCATACACTACTTTTCATGTAATTTTCAAGAAAGGTTGTTTATGGGATGTTATGTATTTATCTGCTTGCTTAATATTGTAAAGAAACACCGAGAATTTCAAAGATTTCTACTGTAAGTAACATTCGTGCGAAGCTGAGGTGGGTCGCTGTTAGCAAACCTACCAGTCCACTTTTGAAATAAAATTGACTATCAAATACCTTCAGCTAATTCAAGTTTCATTTCACGAAACTGAAACCAGAATCCGTTAATTCTTAACCGAAAGACAAAACAATCTTTTCTTGCGAGTGTGTTGGACTGGTGTCAGATATGAGGTGAATGCCTGGCAAAGTGGTAACTTGCATATCAAATTGCGGCAATAGTTCATGTTCCAAGCGATACATTACGTTTCTTAGGGCTTGTGCACTTAGGCTGCGGGATTATTCGAGAGAATCACCGTTACTATGGAACGCAAAGGGCAGCTGAAGTAACACAGTTGGGTTTAGTCAGTAAAATTCTGACACTCCCTCTCTCCACCCATAGTAGGAGGAGTTATTTTATGATGAAACCTACTGGGGGTGCAAGGCTAAACAAGTTTAGTTGCCGTTTTTTCGGTTTTTGCTACCAATCCTATTGTTTAAAGTCTGTCAATTACAGAAGAAAGTTCAGAGTGTCTAATGTAAGTTTATCTAAAGGTGCGTCCAGATCTGGCGAATGCGCCGCTCGCGTGCCGTTCGCGAGCCGCTTGGGAACTGCGCGCGTGCGAACATAAAATATGTTCGTACAAAGCGCATGCGACGCAGGGGCTTCGAACGAACGAGTCGCGCGATATGCACATGCGTCGAACTTTGGCTCGCAAACGGTGCATTCACCAGGTCTGGACACATCATTACATGAATGCGATCGACGCGTTTAGATCGTTCTGCGCTCCGATTGGTCTGCTCCAAGGTCTTACCCAATCAGAGAGCCAAATGCGATCGCGTAAACGTAAAAAAATATAATTTTCATAATCGGTCCACAATTGACCGAATGGTCGGTAAACATATTTACATAAAAAAAAAAATATATATATATTTAGGCGAACATAGATCCTCCTTCTTTTTTAAGTCGGTTAAAAACAACTCGCACTAGGCTACCAATATCTTTTCTTTCTTATTGATACAAATAGTACCGGTGTTTTGATAAAAAGCTATGACTATTTTCGACTTACCCTGACTATTGTCAAGGTAGGTCGAAAATAGTCATTGGTTTTTGGCATTTCTGCAGAAATAACGCGATAGTCTCTTCTGCATACAACTACAGACCGACAATGTAGGTGATATTACCGAGAGGTAATCTCGGTAATAACAACTGTATTTACTGTCTTTCATAAACTTCGTTACGTGTTATAGCAATTCAGTTGTTTTTGCCAACATTGAAAACATCTACTGCGTAACCCACTGTACATATTATTTGGCAGTTCTTAGCAAATACATTCAGGTGGTCTTCATCCATTTTGAAATTTACGTAATTGTAGTCACCTACCTTGTGAATACTAAAATAAAAACTATTCACATTTAATTTTAAATGAGTTTACAGACTGGTCGAATACAATACCTTGATAAATTTTATTTAAAAAAAATTCACTGCCTATTTAAAATTTTGTACAAAATTACAAATACAACACTTGTCTAAACGCTAATTTATCAACTTTATATTAAAGTTTACATAGTGCGTAAATCATGATAGCTATTACGCACGTGCAAAGATAAACTGCGAATATACATGTAATACAAACATAGTATGAGCTAATAATATATAGATCATTGTTTGTTGTGATAAGTACGGTCAGATAATCAAAGAAAAACAGAGCATAGTATTAGCTAACAGAACTCATTACAAAGATATCCTAATTACCTCCTTATTTTTGCCTAGGCACGACAGCATCATTATTATTTCGTCTCAGGAATATGAAATCTCTGCATTATCACGTTCTACGTACAAAAATCGTGAAAGTCCGTGAACTAACAAGCAATTATTCAAGTCAATAATGATCCCTTTATTATTCTTTATGTCTTACATGTCATTTGAACATCACGTTTTTGACATAAAAATTGTGATTGTGCTATTGACGATACACCTAGGTAGGTATGATAATAATGACAGGGATCTGTTATTGATTTGAATGAGTTTGGTTTTAGACAGCGGAAATTTACAGGTCTAAAATGTATTATACTCGTAGTACATTGTCTTTTCTAAACATAACCGAATGGACGTAGAAAAAATATGTTTTAATATTTAGGTCCCAGGACATAAATGACTGCAATTATCTTTACATAACAATAGGCAATTAAGGTGTAATAATGATGGATAAAATCAAATGTAAAAACGTATTGTACTTTACATGGATTAGCGTTTGATATGTTCAAAAAGCGTTCTAAGATCTGTCCAGGAAATGATGTCCGTCAGAATAAACATGTTTAACAGCTCGTTCTATTAGACTGGCTTTCTGTTTACTGCAGCTAATCGCGAACTTATAGGATCATTATCTAAAAGGCAGCTACGTGGACATACGTACAAACGTAGTAACGACTTGTTCATTCCTATTTAAGAGCCCAATTTACCATTTGTAACATGTCCGGCCGTTTCACCCACGCGTGCCTTTAGAAAGTCGATGGGAGCCACGATAAATACTTAGGTTTCGGCGCCGGCGGTTCTCACATTGTTCTCCGACCACAATAGGATTATAGGATACGACCATAAAGCTATTTTCACTTCCGCACGACGAGAATTTGGTGTGGCGATTATAGATATGCGGCTAAACCATATAGAACCGCCAAAATATAGCCGGTTTAACTTCTGAAAGATATTGTCCATTGTGATGTTGTATTTTGCTATCCAATATAATAGAAAAACGGCAATTTTGTAAACTTAAAGCGTTACTGATTGTTCCAATGTGATGCAGAGAAAATTAGACTAAATTGAGTCGGCGCTGGGAAATTAGAAAAAGTTCTCAACAGGTTACGCTACTGGATTTTGTACTCTATTTCTTTAGCCTAAAGTTAGTTTCTAGTTTGAGATTGAATTGTGAAAGGATGCCCTTAGAATCGAGGACGACAGAAACCCTCGGCTATGGCTGTAGCTAGTAATTAGTATGGAAATTTCGGCCCGCCTAGTGATACACAACTGTAGATTTGGAAGTTTTAAGTTTAGTCTGTCACGCTACTCGACTAATACTTCGGGCCACTAGCACAATTTTGCTGTTTTAACAAACATAACTAACCTTGTGTCTCAAAACGGTGAAGGAAAACATCGTGAGGAAACCGGCATGTCCTAGAACCAAAAATTCGAAGACATGTGACATTCACCAACCCGCACTGGGCCCGCGTGGTGGATTACGGCCCGTTCCCTCTCCTAGAGAGGAGGCCTGAGTCCCAACAGTGGGAACATTATAAGGCCGACTATGCTATGCTATGCTAACTAACCTTGTTAACACCTTTATTACCAAAACAGAAAATCAAGATTTTCTGGACTGATATGAATTGAAAAAATGTTTTCACTTTTCTAAAATAATGAGATTTATTTTCGGCGGAAAATGATTTCTACTGGACTGCTTCAGAAAGCAATGAAATCGGTTCAAATAAGTGCAATTATTTAACAATATATAAGTAGCAAACGTAGTCTAAGACAAACATATTATCCCTCAGCAATTTTCTCATCAATATTAAACTTTAAACGCTGTCGTAACAAGATTCTTACTAACAAATTAAATTAACAAACGCTAAATCTGTTTTGCCGCGCGTTGGCTAGCTGGTGTCCGCTTTTAGCTCGACCAGCTAGCCAAAACCCCTGTGAACCTAAAACCCGGCTAGCAATTTGCATCTCTGAGATTCATTTGAATATAATACATATTTTCTTCATCCCAATTTTAACTCCAAGTTCAACGCCCGAAACTATTCGCATGTCTTTCAACTATTAGTAGTGCTCAGAAAGAACTCGGAAACACCTCGTTCTGTTCTAAAAGATAATACCAGACATAACTGGATACTTGAGGAAACCTTTTAGTCTGAGATTTTATTATAATAAGCGGGTTTTACGTTCAGTCTCGGCGGCTCAACTCTGTCGTGACTGTTCAAGGAGAATCGGGTTTCATTGTAAATCTAGATTGTTTTGCTCCACTCGTATTTCTTTCGCCTTTCCGTTAGCGCAAATTAATATCATAATAGAAGTTATAGTCAAGTAGGTTAATGGCCATCCAAGGAGCGATGTTATCATCGTTACATTTAATGTCGCCATCTTAAGTATCATGTTTAGGAAAGGCTCCTCAATTTGTTAATGAATGTGCCTTCTTCGGTGTAAGCGTCGTCGGTTTCTGAGCCGAGGCCTTTACGGGTCGCCTTCATGGAACGGAGACATGCTTCACGGTAATGGTAGCTCTTAGCAAATGAAAACTCGATTTTTACGACGCTTTCTGCGAAATTACTTGGCTGTAAAAGCCGAAAAATATTAAAATTGCGCCGTCGCCGGTGTCTCACGCGGCGTCTTTAGTTTCTGCTCGCTTGACTTTCAATATTGAGGTTTCATTATCAATAATTAATAATAGCTATTTGGGGCGAAGCCTTAATACGTCGTGACTATAATAATTGTGTCAATAAACTTATATTTATAACATACTGTGTTCTGTATTCTGTTCTTCTTCCTGTGTATAACGTAAAATTATCATTGTTGGTAGGGAATGCATGTCATGTACCCGGAGCCGGCGTCTCAATACCACAGCAGTCAGCCCCAGTGCCAGCCCGAGTACCGCCCGGCAGCATCGCCGGCTTTCCAGCAGCCAGCCAAGAAGCGCCGCGTACTGAGCCCCACGCAAACGCAACAACATAACGGAATACCACACGCACAGCTTGACAACAGCGGCTACAAGGTGAGAACTGATACGCGGACGAGACAATAAATTAACTGTTTCTTTATGAGTCGGATACAAAACTAGTTATGGGCGTATTAAGACTACTTTGTATTTAATTGTGGTGAAATTACTCCTAGGCTGGTATTGTTATTGCAGTTATGCCAGCCTCATTCGCAAAACCTTATTAATTTTAATACCTTGTTGTGAGTTTGAGTTGTGTTTTGTGTTTGTCTGTAGCATCGTAGCTTCTAAGCGTATGAACCGATATCCGAGGATTTTGTTTTTTTAGGTGGGAAATCATCTAATGATATCTTCCGCCCTTGGGTGGGGCGTGAGTGCATCAGACTTTTACTGACTAAAACCCACTTCTGTTCCCCTCTACGGTTTTGCTGACATCACTATGCGCCGTCGACAACTTGGGCTCGGTCCGGACGGCGAGCTACCCATTGCTCGCCGACCGCAAGCCGGGTTCGAATGAAATCGGGATCGGGATCCCGGCGGCTGGGGCGTGAGGGCCGTTTCCTCACGCGTGCGGCCGCCTCCTTTGCTAGCATTACTGCTGCGCAGAAGGAGGCGACCACCTGCCACTCCTCGCTCCGGACCATGGCCTGTACCAAGGCCCGGCCCTCACGATGACACGGCGGCGCTCTGCCTAAGCGAGGCACACCTCTACCGTATGCTCCACCGTGTCCTCCGTGCGGTCCACACAATGGTGACACCCGGGCGTTAACACCTAACACTTGAAACAACATTTTTATTATAATGACGAATAAGACCTGGGAAGTACGGCAAAACTTCAAAACACGTCACTTGTGACTAACCAATCTTGATAATAATCTTGTTTACATTTCGTACTTAATAATTAACTTTACTTTTTCCTTAGCACCAGTTTACTTCGTCACCTTCGCAATTATAACAATCAGAGTCGTTATAAGTTTCGTCCTTAATTGAACAAACAACAGAAAAGGACAAATTAATTCCAATCCTAACTCATCATAATTTATTAGGGAAAATTCATTTATAATTTGTTTGGTTTTTAAGTTTATTTATATTTGGTAGATGTGCGTGCTGCGGTACTGTTCGAAAGTATTACCGTGGCGCTGGAACGCGAAGGGCAACTGACGAAACACAGGACGGGATGGGGGGGGATGGGTTTTAGTTATTGTGTCCCAGCTTACTGGGGTCATGGGGTGCTCGAAAGAGAACCCCGGGGTCCTGGAACGAAGGCAAACAAGGAACATAGGAGTGGTTTTAGTCATTCAGAGCTCATACACACGAGCGGCAGGTTGCCAACGGCAGAGGTAACTGCAGATGTGGACGCGTCAGCGACAGCTATTAACGCGTCGACGGCGACTCCAACTTAGAAGATCAGTGGCAGCCGTCATTTGTGTCAAGTCTCTCTACAAGCCGACGGCTGCCGTCGAACCGTGTCGACGGGTGCAGTTACCTCTAAAAAAAAACGAGTCAAAGTCTTACACGCCCTCTCGCTCCGCTCTAGAGCGCGAGAAGTCATTGACTGATTTCCTACCTAAAAAAAAAGTGGGTTTTAGTTACTAAAAATCTGTCACACTCTCGTTTCCACTACAAGCAAGAGGAATTAAGCAGATCAAAAAAAAAGCAATCGTGTGTGAAGTAAAATATTGTTGTTATATTTGCATTCTTTAACTCGGTCATCATAACTCAACTTTGCATTTTTCGTCGCAAACAATATATCTCTTCAGCAGTTTCTTTTGTCTCGGGGAAAATGTGAGAACATAACGTGACGGGAAAGCAAAGAATTAACACTTTCTATACTCTATACTACGGCAATTTTGTTCACGGAAAATTCCACATTTATATTGTGTAGTCAAATGCGTCGAAAAGTTTACTTGGATTGACTTGGAGTGTTTCAACTTTTAACCACCTACGTTGGATATATCCGACAAACAGTCCCGTTTATTCCGCCAGGGTCACATCCACGACCAAACCTACGTTGGATATATCCG
Organism: Mythimna vitellina; assembly: GCA_949316375.1. Classification (NCBI taxonomy): domain Eukaryota; kingdom Metazoa; phylum Arthropoda; class Insecta; order Lepidoptera; family Noctuidae; genus Mythimna; species Mythimna vitellina. Next base: position 14,151,637 of record OX438702.1, on the reverse strand, counting down.
ACAAACAGTCCCGTTTATTCCGCCAGGGTCACATCCACGACCAAACCTACGTTGGATATATCCGACAAACAGTCCCGTTTATTCCGCCAGGGTCACATCCACGACCAAACCTACGTTGGATATATCCGACAAACAGTCCCGTTTATTCCGCCAGGGTCACATCCACGACCAAACCTACGTTGGATATATCCGACAAACAGTCCCGTTTATTCCGCCAGGGTCACATCCACGACCAAACCTACGTTGGATATATCCGACAAACAGTCCCGTTTATTCCGCCAGGGTCACATCCACGACCAAACCTACGTTGGATATATCCGACAAACAGTCCCGTTTATTCCGCCAGGGTCACATCCACGACCAAACCTACGTTGGATATATCCGACAAACAGTCCCGTTTATTCCGCCAGGGTCACATCCACGACCAAACCTACGTTGGATATATCCGACAAACAGTCCCGTTTATTCCGCCAGGGTCACATCCACGACCAAACCTACGTTGGATATATCCGACAAACAGTCCCGTTTATTCCGCCAGGGTCACATCCACGACCAAACCTACGTTGGATATATCCGACAAACAGTCCCGTTTATTCCGCCAGGGTCACATCCACGACCAAATTCACCATCTCGGCAGCTCTTCCGTCACCAATAGGGATTGATGAGCTATCTATCTATGTAACAACATCAAACCGGGTGCTCATAGTCCTCTACCAGTTGACAAACAACTGGTTTTATAGACAGGAAAACATTGCTTTACTAAATGATTTTTTTATTTTTTATTTGATATAAACCAGTGCCTGACTGCGATCCCACCTGATGGTAAGCAGTGATGCATTTGTTGATGGTGAGGCGCACTAGTTTATTAAGATCCTTTTCACTCTAGCCTTGAAGACACCTAAATTATAATTGGAAGGGAAGACCACAGCAGGCAAATTGCTATTATTATTATAATAGATTGATTTTGCTTGACTCAGAACAAGCTATTCTGAATTAAACGAGATAGGCAATTCGGGGAAAAAACAGGCGATATAAAAAACCATCGTTAATAATGTACAAAATGAAGTATCTTAACTGTTTGTTTACTGCAGGATATAGGCCTCCCCAAGTATTGCCGCAACTATGTATGACACTACCGGTTCTCTACGTCTCACATCCATAAGATTCCCGCGACCCTCACCAGGTCATCGGTTCGTATCATTAAAATTAAAGCTAGTAGGTAGTTGATGACCAACCTTCAGTAAAAGAAGATATACGAGACAAAGAAGAAATTCAAATTCATGCAAAGAACAATAAATAACCCCAAAAATCGCCAAAATGTATTGTAGGAAAAATCCTTTATGCCCTAATATTCAGATTTCATTATTGTTCCACTTAACGAAGCGACGTTTCGGCCTCATCGATTGAGTCCGTAGCACGAATACAGTAATGTTAGATAGCGTATCTTATATTCTAGCCTTTGTCGAATTTGATATCAAAATTGATACAAGACGGTAGAGCGAATGTCACATCAAGGAGTCATGTAAAGTTAATTCCGCGTGTCGCAGAGACCGACCATCTGATGAATATGTAATCGCGTCAACGCCTGCTTCACAAAGGAGGGTGTGGAGCTCAACCATACGTATTTTCATGTAAATTGATGGCTACGTATACTGGAATCACTGCGCTATTTACTTAAGTATCGTTTATTTTAAAGCCTGCCGTTGGTAAATACATTTTTTTACAGAGAAATTTTCCAGAATGAATTTCGTCTAGTCAAAACTTGACTAGACGAAATTCATTCCACAAAACTGAAGTCAAGTGTTTTCGTGCTCTGGCTGTTACAGAACTTTTGCAGTTCTTCGTTCTGAGCAGTAATAGTTCATGAGTCCTGTAACTCAAATAATTTCCCAAGAGACATTCGCCAAATTTGCTCTAACTACACTAGCTGGACTTTATAAAATGTACGAAAGAAACCTTATTCGTCTTACACATGCAAGTTTTAGTCGACAAGTGACCTTCATTAATATTGGTTTTATTTTATTCTTTTATTAAACCCAATCCGATGATGATATGCTTAAAGGCGAAGGTTGAGAGTTTCGTCATATTTCGTGTCGTTTTAATGACTCGTTCTTCGAGAAGACAAATTCCAGTTTAATGACGATTTTCTCAAACAGCCGGCTGTTATTTTAAAACAGCCCCCTTTGCGAATTACAATATGCAGTGGCGCATCTGTCGCGAGATGGTCTTTTTACCGTTAATCAACATCTGGGGCACTTTTGAAAGTATAGCCCCGGCATGCGGCTCGCTACACGACGCAACCGAAATTGGATTGCAGTCCTTTATTGTTTATTTAAAACCTTATTTATTTATTGGCTTGTGGATGTAGTCCTGAAGGATACGACTCCATCAGTAGTTTTCATTTCAATCTGTAACTTCACATAATAATACATGAATAAAATCAAATAATCATATTTTTCAAGGGTTTTTATACGCTGGTAACCTTTATTGCTGGCTTTGTTTAGCCAGCTTTTAACAACCAACTCCACTATCTCGTCTATGTAACCAGCACTTGGCCTGCCTCTGATTCTTGTTCAGTCTAGACTGTAAATAACCCCCTAAATATACGTGAAAGTTAAAAGAATATGGATTACGAAAACTTCAGTGCCGTTCTTGCTAAGTTGGTAGATGGCATAAAATGGCGCAGATTTACGAAACTCAGTGCAAATTGCCGTTCCCAATTTGCTGCAAAGCCAAATAGCTTTTGTTTAGCAAATGCATCTTTGTTTGCGACCTGAGTCTCATTTCGTTTTGTCATGTGATCAAGGCAGTCGTGTTGCTTAACAATGACTACCCAACACATATTACTAACTAAATACTTGAATGACAGCAAATAACCGACGAAGCATTTTTCTTTACCAAATGATGTTATTATATTACTTATTTAACCAGCTAATCGATCAATTAATATATTTCTCAATTCACGCGAGTTTTATGACGATTCAATTGTGTACTAAAATAATTGAAGCGGTATTTCGAGGTGAAAAATAATAGAAATGTTTGTGTAAGCGCGGGCACGTGGACGGGAGGCGAGCCTCGTGTTTATCCAACGTGAGCCCCGAGCGTTACCAGGCGCTCAGATAAAGCAGGACGCAGCCAGGTTTTTAGGTTGCGTATGAATTTAACTGGAAATGGTACCTGGATTACTATCTATATTATACTTGGAAGTAAATACCTTACAAATGTTATAAATAGTCTCCCACCGCGACTGTCTGTCTGTATAAATGTGACAAACTCAAACTACTGAACGTATTTTGATGTAATTTTCACCAATAGACATAGTGATTCATGAGGAAGGCTCATGCATATTATAGTAGTGAAATGCCGAAAATTTTATAGATTTCACACCTACACCCGTGCGAAGCTGAGCGGACTGAAGAGTCTTTTTTGTTTGAACGCGCTAACCATCATGAACTTCTGGTTCGAATTGAATAATTATTTTAGTGTTGGGTTGCCCATTTGTCAAGGAAGGTTATATAACATAACGCTAAAACCCACGGGGGAGCTGTATCCAAAGACACTAGTAAAACCGCGGGGGACAGATAGTGAATGATAAAAAACTTGTAACTACTTACCATATTCAAATGTTTATTTGTACAAGGGGTCAGTACTCCAATTCAATGGCGCAGTACTATTAACTACTTCTGTGAAAAGAAGCTCAACTCTCGTTTCGCCAAAACACTTAGCACGAAGTGAAATCCAGTTTACAAATTATTTTACATATCAAAAATTTCGTGAACAACCATTTAATCAGTACTACAGTTACCTATCCATCCGATAAAGGACTTTAGGCAGGCAGTGTTTAGGTTTAATTTCGTTTGTATCAACGAGTGACGCAATAGTGTTTGTTTACGTAGAGCAAAATGGCTACGTGCATTTAGCGAGCCGCTTGTACGACGTTGCCAAGTCGTGCTTGTGCCAAATTTGGCATCGCGATGATGGTTGCCTACCGAGGCCCGCAACAGCATGACCACTTTTTCTCAAGAATTGAAGCACAGCACCAATCTTGTTTTCGATGTGTCAACAGTGTCAACTTAACTGAACAGCCGCCTGTAGAGATTGCCAAGATAAACTCACATTAATGTAGTTGAAAAGTCTCTGGACTCTTTACCCAGTTCTTTTTAATGACGGTAAGTACGATCTTATGCTCTCACTCTTTGATGCTGGTTTAGGTCTTATAAGTACAAATTTTCTTTTGCAATGCTCTCAGCGGTCGTCAACATGAATAAATAAATGGGTCCGACAATTGAATGTCACGATTATCTTATTGTAGGAGCGACGTTGCCACTTCGCAGACCTCTAGTGGCGATTTTGCGGATGGCTGCGTTTTAAAAAAATGCTTCGTGTCTTCGCATCTCTTGCTCTTGCGCATTGGTTTTCACGTAGGGGGGAAAACGACAGAGTATGGCAAGTCCCGGATGTTGTGACAGATTGCGATTCTAAATCTTGTATTATTCTGTTTCAGTTTTCTGTTTCAATTGGAAACGGCAAGGTTTTGTTAGCAGAATTAAATTGTTGTATTTTATTAATTGAACTGAAAATGTTACTGCATATACTAGTTCGTTTTATTAAGTTCTTAATTAATAGGTACTTATCTTCTACAAATCTAATTCTGAGATAAAACATGTATTCTCGATTATTTGTTGATAGTTTAAGATGTTCTTTCTGATAGTACTGTCTTCCACAAAAACTCTTATCAGTGAGAAGTTGGTTGCATTTCTTGATACACACATAAGCCGAGGGAACATACGCCTTGACATCATTTGTAAATCCAGCGCGAAGGATCGCTCGTTTTTGTTCACAAGTCGACGTTGCATCGTGTTTGTGCAACGAAGATTTCGTGATGTGATGTGATGGGCGAATTGGCACCGACGGACCATACAGGTCAGTTACCCGTGGTGCCCCCTCCCCCGCGTCCCCCACCTTACGTAACACCCGCGCTGTTGCCACACCGACGACGACATTGCCAAAGTCGATAGCTCCATGCCGATCATTCGCGCCTGGTATTCTTGTCTTATCAAAACTCACTCTGCCCGTTTTGGTCGTCCGGACCGGTTTATCTACAAAATTACTACGTATGAAAGAAACTGTTTCGATATTAAACAGTACTGGAACTCTGCAAAGTTTTTGCGTTTTACCATGCCATGAATCCACAAAAACGGCGCCGGGCTCTATGTCACATCGATTAGTCAGTGTCACAAACTTTCACCTCATGCACCGTAGGATATTGTATCTCCGGGTCAGAAACGTTAACTTTCACGGTCGTTACTGATATAGCTTTTGTGCTTGTTCATGCGACCCCATCAAATGAAAACCATCAATTTGCGTGGTGCACTATAACAGAGCTAATGTTCGCATGTTAGGGCCCATTCCCAAGGTGGATGGATCGACACCAAGACTGAACCGGCTACGTTTCCATCGATGTCAATCGATACATTCTCGACTGGCTTCGAAGTGTGTCGTTAGCTTGCGAATGGCCTACCTATCGACTAATATGACTGAGTCGTCGTCGTACACCGTGTGCCCGCGATTGGAACTCGTGTGGCATTGATTTATAGTCTCACTTAACATCGCCATATAGAATAGATGATCCAAGCTATATGGAGATACCAGTCATATCGCACAGGCGTGGTATGAAATGAAGCCCTTAACAAATATTTTTCTGCTTGTAATAGGGGTTAAAGTATGAAATTGACGTTTTATTGTAATAGGTACTTCGAATTGACATAGAACATTGAACCATGGTTTGAGATTTTTGAGTGAAACTTTTTTTACCTATGAAGTTCTTCTTTTAAAAAATGTGCAAAATTCGATTATCAACTTTCACTTGTTTTTTTTATTAAGCTTAGACAAGAAAGATGAATACTCCGAAAATTCGAGTGATTTTTGAACACAGTCCGACGCGGAACTAACGCGGCAGAAACAGCTCGCAATGTCAATGTTGCGTTTGGAGAGGGGACTGCTAATGAACGCTCCGTGCGATTTTGGTTTAAACGCTTTCGTGATGGAAACTTTGATTTGAAGAACGAACAAACAATGAATTGAAAGAGAAGGAAGCCGATCTGAGCCAAACTACCCAGGAATTAGCGGTATGGTTTAACATTACCAACAATATTGACTCATTTGCGTCAATTCAGTAAAATAAATAAAATATGAAAAATGGGTGCCTCGTGATTTGACTGATCTGCAGAAAGAAACGCAAAGAAGGAATATTGGATCGGATTGTGACATGTGATAAAAAGTAGATTCTTTACGATAACCGTAAGCGAAAAATGCACTGGCTGACACCAGGTAAAATGCCGCAACAGTGTCATATAGCAAAGCTTACCAATAAAAAGGTAATAGTAACTGTTTGGTGGTCTCAGCATGGTGTTATTCACTATAGCTTGCTCCGATCTGGTCAAGCAATAACGGCAAATGCCTACTGTGCCGAACTCCGAACAATAATAGCAAAACTAGCAGTGAAACAGCCCCGACTCACGAATCGATCTACACCACTATTGCTCCATGATAGCGCGAGACCTCAAACAGCACGAGACCTCATACAGCACGAGACCTCATACAGCACGAGAAACCGTTTTAACTCTACAGGAACTGCAATTAGAAACCATTCGTCACCCTCCGTATTCGCCAGACTGCTCCAACGGACTACAATTGTTTTCGTAATTTGGACAATTTTCTACGTGATAAAAAGTTTTCTTCTCAGGAGGCAATACAAAATGCTTTCAGAGTTTGTCGAATCTAGATCACTAGAGTTCTATCGCAAAGGCATAAATGACCTTCCTATTAGATGGCAGCAATGTATAAATAATAATGATTTTGATTAAATAAATATGTCAAATTAAAAAAAAAAATCGAATTTCAATTTTGCTGTACAAATAGACAATTTCATACTTTAAACCCTATTATTAAAAATATAAACTACCTAGAAATATGCCCTGTGTAAAATTGTACTTGTTGAACAAAACTACTTAATTAATATGGCAAGTATTCCTCGAACTTGAGCGACTTTCATTACCGATTGTAGTTAGTTACCTTCAAACCTCCATTTTCACAAATAAAACGCCTTAATTATAATGAAAATCCAAGTAACATTCCACAAGTCTCAAGTCTAATTAAAAATGGCGTATAAAATTATCTTTCATTATGATCTCATTGCGTTTGTTCTCATGAAAACATAATAATGTTATTGCGCAGTTTTCAGAGTCGTATGCGCATAGTTGCGGTCGGAAAACTACATAGCAAACCTCATAAACTGTAAAGAGATTAAGTTGACATACTGAAAAAATCGTCTAGAGGTACGAATGAATGTCACCAAAAACTACAAAAGACGCAAGGGTCGGAGACTACACTACTATGCTGAAGCTTACACCTTATCTAAATACAATATTGGTATTCCAAAATTAAGATTGTCGTCGTCCTATTCAACCCAGTGATAATTTTAAAATTTCTGACTGCAGGTACTAGCTATTAGACATTTGTATGTTACCTATATTGTAAATAAAATGAGATAAAATAATGACTTGGCTTAGCCTCATCCGTGACCATTAAAGTAGGTACTCTCACAATGTCAAGGTTTTAGAAAATGTTGCAGTTTTCTAAATGGGTACTCTTCTAACGATTCATTACGACGTTTAAGTGCAATATTGAGTCAGTAACGTATTAGCATTTAAATACAGCACTCAAATGAACTCCTCTTATTCACAACTGATCAGCTAAGACGCGATGAAATTTTAAATAGTTAAAGCAATTTGAAATTGTTTTATTCTGCTTTGTTCATCATAGAGACAGCTTGGCACAGACATGAATATATTATATGGTTAAGTGACGCTTTTCATTAATTCCACTTCATCGGATAGTCATTTATCTGACATATTGTTTACTCGTTCATCTTGTTTATCATTAGAATCAACGGTTCTTGGTATTTCATTGAATTTAGCACTTGAATTTTGAGTGAAACGGCAACCATTTTGGTATACGGTAAGTCTCCCAGACCAAGTATGTTTGTAAATGGCTTTAATATGAAACGAAGTACTTGCAACACTTTTATGTGCACAGCGTCCGATGTTTGTTTAGAGTTTAGGCGATAACCTCAGTTTCGTGCTGCTTCTATTCTTAACACATTCCACCCATTTCGAGGTGACCAGAGGTTTTTACGATCGTCTTAGTTTTAGTTTGCAGTAGAAAACTCGACGATCTGTCTAATATTTACTGAATTTCTCAGTAACACAACCGTTTTTAAAGTATTTTAAGTAAGAGCAATGGAAGTACTATTTTTGTACTTACTTCCTTACATATATATGATATTACTAAACAACAAAATTTTCCCACCGTGTCTGTTTGCCATAAACTCTAAAATTACTGAAAAGATTTTCATGCGGTTTTCACCAATAGACAAAGTGATTCATAGGAAAGTTTTAGATGTATAATACATGCATATTGTTGTAGAGAAAAGCCGAAAATTTCAAAGATTTCTAACACCCATGCGAAGCTGGGGCGGGTTGCTAGTACCTATATAAGGCCAGCACATGTCCCTTTGCCTCGGGAAGTAAGTACTTCCCATCAAGAACGGGGCATACTTTCACATGGTTGATACAATACAAGTACAAGTTCTGATCACCGTTACGGGATGTTTTGACGACCATTCACTCGAGCGTCGTGAGATAATGTATAAACATCCAGCCTGCGACGATGTTATCCTGTTATGTTATTAATTAATTGTTGCGTTAATTGTTTATCAAGCATCTGTCGTGTATCAAATAATTATGTATCAGAAATCTCTGTGATCTTAAAATTATGAAGATGTTTAATGTTAATAGCTGCTAGTAATTGTTAAAGATATCCAAATAATGGTTTTATCATAGCTGGCCGTAAATGCAATTTTTCCAAAGATATGAAATATTCCTAGAAACTAATTATTTGAAAGCAGGGTAAGCTAATGAGGTGAACAAGTTTACGTCTATTAAGTTACTCTTTATGGAATAAACATAACAATTTAGATAGAAGGTTATCTGATACATCAATGGCAAAAAATAATTCATTAGGTGCTGTACAGTTTTCGAGCACATTTATTCGAATAATTTTCCAGTATATTTCGATTCATTTTAGGCGCTGATATCAGAATCGGCATTATAAACCCTGTCAATCATGCCTGTCTCTAACCATCTGATATTATATTTTAAACCCGTCGAATAGAAAATAGTAGTATTGAAATAAATTAAGCGTATGTTACTTACCACAGTTGTGTTGTTATGCAGTCAACTGCGGTTGCGGTTTCAGAAATTTCGTTTTGGTTGCGTTGTGCACGGTTTTCACCTAGAATAATCAACTTAGCGGTCACTGCTTTGCTTTTAACTATTTATAATTTCTTGAATTTATCAGCATCAGAGTTCACCACAGCTATTGGGATAAAGAAAACTCCTTTACGATTTACCTTTTTGACGGTGGAGTCGAAATAACGACATGGCGTACTGAATCATATCGAATGTGGAGTTTTGAAAGCCACAGACACTATACAAACCCATAACAAGACACTGCGAACAGAATAGAACATAAATTATGCTGGTTATCATCTTTATGCGTTTCCTTAGGGTGTTGATAGGAGAAATTGCAGGCAGCCAGTTACACAGCCGTTGGTAATAAATTGACGATGTGCGCTCTTTCGAATGATGGCTTTGTATTCGTATGTCACATAGCTATAACGCTATTGCTTGTATACCTACTTTGTAACTAGGGCTGGCAATAACTTCGAGTTAACAACTGGTAATGAAGTGGTGGTAATGTAATGAGTGCTTTGATAATTCCATTAATGTTCCTTGCTGAAACGTCTTCTTCGTCCGGAATACGTAGAACCTCTGTCCTTTTATCGATGTAGAGATGTTCACGGAGAATTTAGTACTTTGTCGCCCTAAGGCCTCTCAACCACGGCGAGTTTTTGTAGCGAGGCTATCTGGTGGAAGCATCGCTACTAACGCGCGTTAGTCGCATTTGCAAGCGCTATAGAAAAGATGCCAACGCGCTACTAACGCGCTACAGCATCGCTAAAAAAGTCACCGTGGGCGAGGGGCCTAATACTTGGCAAAGAATTGACATTTATTTTGGTTTGGCTTTACCCCCTGCAAAGTTGGTGTTGTCATTTTTACCTTGGCAGCCCTGCTTTACCATAGCATTGTGTCGATGTATGTGGGCCGTCACATCTGTATGGGACCGTTTGTCGTTCATTTGTATGCTGTTGGTAGACAACGCTGTGTTATCTATTGGACCGTAATGTCAATAACAATATTCGAAAAGGTTCCATGTGTGCGTGGAACACAGTCGTGTGAAGAAAGTTTTTGTTAAGTATTTTAGACACAGTCATAGCAGTTTTTTTAAGTAATGAATATCATTCAGAAGTGCAATTTCTTTGAAACTTTGAAGTGCATGATTATAGTGTCTTGGTAACTTACACTCGCCTTCAAAGTATGCCAGTACCCAGTAGCAATATGATATGATATTTCGACGATGTATTCTGCTAAGCTTTATTATGACAACATTGACTAACCGTTCGTTTACCGCTTAAACGATCCTTAGAAATGAGATTCTGTGAACAGAGGATAGGCTATTGGCAATCCCGGGTAGACAGCGCACTGTATTCCACGCACACCTGAAAGAACTGTCAGCAAAATTGACAATTCGAGGTTGATGCCTGCTAGGGCTGCGGGATTGTTCGAATCCAAAGAGTTACCGCAACCCTCGAACACTAAAAACCCAACTGAACGAACTCAGTTGGGTTTTAGTCAATAAAAGTTTGACATTTCCCTCGCTCCATCCAGAGGGGAAGGATTAATTTGATAATTTCCACTTCAAAAAAGAGGCTATTGGAAATTTTTTCGTCTTTCTTTAGATTCGTCATCCATCATAATCATAATGGTCTTCTTTCAATCATTGCTGAGTGCTTGAATCGTATCGTATGCTCTATTCTGTGCTAAGTTTAATATGATCATCGATTGTACAAAGTGTTTCATCACCAACTTTATTGGTATCTTAAAAACAGCTGAAAGAAATTGTGATACGTCTTCTTAAGTCCAGCTTTTACTTCTGAAATAAGAATTGGTACGAATTTCATACGTTTGCCTTGGAAAGAAAGTTAAACCTTAGGTCCCATCTGACTGTCATTGGTAGATCTTCGATAGTCGAATACGGCAGTTAAAGTTCGAACATGTGATAACTAAGTCTTGACAGGAAGTATTTATGTTTTACAATTAGGCAGTCGTTCCACGTCAAAGACGTATCCATCTGCATCCGTTCACATTAGACTATAGGCTGCCGAACTCAACTTGGCTGGAAAAAGGCAAAACAGATCAATTTTACCAAACCTGTTACATAAATGTCACTGTGGTGTACCTCCCTACAGGTTCGCCCCCCCCGCCTCCTCCTCCACTGTCTCATTACGCCACTTTATTTGACATTTATTGTTAGCCCTCATAAAACCTTAATTAATTTCGATGGCTCTTTAGTTTAAGTGCTCGTAAAAAGCGATTTCTCTAGGCTGCTACATTGAGTCATTTTCGTTCATAAACTGTACGAAGTTTCTTTTAAATGCTACGTAATTTCTTTTAGTAGTTGATTTTGTATTGTTTCTTTGTAGCTTCTGAATCTGTAAGTTATTTTTAATTATTTAAAATTTTCTAAGATTTGTTTTCTTTTTATTATTATTATTGCTAACTTGTATTATCCCACTACTGAGCAAAGGCCTCCCTCCATTCCTTCCAACGATCACGATTCCTCGCTTGCTCTTTTCAATTCTTAAGAAAGACATCCAGGTCTTCCCGCCACATCCTTCGTGGCCTGCCACGGACCCTTGTAGCTTCTTTCTTCTTACCACTACCTATTATCAGTTTGGAAAATTATATTTAATTAAAATGTATTACCGTAGACATTTTTTTTTTTTCATTTTATTGAATTCGAGGTTTTTATCCACATGGATACGCCAACCCTACCATAGAGGTAAAATTTATTTCTGAAAGGTTTAACACTCATCGACAATAATAATATACCCGTGTAATGTAAGTCTGCAAGTTGCTACTGTAATATAAGCCATACTTAATATAAAGTCTCATCATTTATTTAAATTGCCACATTAATATTCATGAAAACATTTTGCAAACAACATGAAATCGAAGTGAGATTTACATCTCCATAGATCCCCAGCCTTAGCATCAATAGTGTCGCAGAACGCTTCGAAGTCAAATAAGAGGTGCTTATTTAAGGCAATTTCTATCTGTATTGTGATGGTAGTTAGTAATTAGATGACTCATGTCGGCGTAGCGGGTGCAACGACGGAGTGCATTGCACTCCATTCTGCGAGTGTTTGCCTATTTGCACATTGGACACTCCTAAGATAACAATTGACGTTGGCGTCAACCATTGTTCCTCAAACGTATGCTCGAACGCCACGAACTTTAACTAAAATTACACAACACCATTGTTCCATATTTCCAGCTTACTTTCACCAAACACATTTGCTCTAAAAACTTTTTGCAAATGCGTCGATTAAATCGTGTAGAACATCGTGTTTAACGCTACGCTACATTTAACAACAGCTGTTTAAATAACGATTCTACTTTATTAACAATAAAGTTGAAATTCGTTTGTTATTGACTATTTAACAGTAAAAGTCAGTGATCGATGTTTCCTACACTGTCACATAGTAGGAGCGATAACATCGATACGTACCAGATCAGATCTCGCTCGCAACTAGTCCATTGTAACCAGTTGCGCCGGCGCAGAATTAACATCTCTACAGAGGTTTAAGGATAAATCAATATTTGAGTGGTGTTTTCCTTACATTACTAGGCCAGAACTAAACTGAACCAAAGATCCTTGCATTCATTCTACTGTTTCATTGAGACTGAATGGCTTGAATACAACATTTGTCGACTTTTCCCCAACTTTGTGGAATGATTAATAATTCAAGACCCATTCGAATCTGTTATTGCGACCTTAGCATTTTCCTTCAGGCATTAAATGTTAATGCCAAGATAGAAAGCGATCGGGAACAAAGTACTCTTTTATTGTTTCTTGACGAATATGTTGTGGATATATTTAAATAGGAAAAAGTGTTACTTAAAGTCGTTGCACTATGGGTCCGCTATTTACAGTTACCTGAGGTTAGATGTATTATTGGCGTTTTCATAACAAAGTAATTGACTTTGGCAGTTTCTTTTTTTTTTTTAACGAGAATTTGGTAAGAGTACCATTGTAGACTTAGTAACAGTTCTCGGATTTTTTTTAAAGTTGTTGTAAGAAGTTTTTATTAGATCACGTTTTCCTGGTCATGCTTTTCCAATTTTGAATATATTTGACTAGGTAAATTTTTAGTGCCAGTATCAATTTTGTAAACATAAAATCTCAATTTACATGTAGTAAGTCTCGCCTTCTATGTGTCACCGGATTATTGGAAACTCCGTTAGATGGTAATAAATCTTGCGAGAGAAGTATTATGAATAGATCATTTCAAATACTATTTAACTCATTTAAAATCGATGATTTACAACGTCTCCTAGTCTTATTCAAAACTACGCGTATGGGTCGTAGCGTGATGTTATATAGCCTTCCTTGAAAAATGGGCTTTCCAACACTAACATATATTTTCAATTCAAACCAAGTGGTTCCTGATGTCAGTGCGTCCAAACAAACAAACTCTTCAGCTTTAAAATATAGATAAGTATAGATTAATTAAATAAACTAACTTTGTAATTCTCCGGCGTCATAATATATATTTGTACAAGACGTCGGTACTTTCGCATTCTCTTCCAAGTAATATACATTTCACGAATTTCGTATATTAGTAATGTTGCCAAATACTAGTCGAAAGAATTAACAGTAGTATTAGCATACCAAGTAGATTGAGTTAGGCTATAAATGCAAAGTATATATTTTAATTTAGTGATAACAAAACCGAAATAAATTTAACCTTCTGTTCGCAAGGTCGACTTATATTTTCATGAGGTTTGACGGCCGACCTTGGAGGAAAACTTCTATTGAAATTTTTTCCTAATATAGACGTGAATATGTCTTTAAAATTGCTTCCGACGAATAATAACAAAATCGGAGGATACAGTTTGGTGTTGCAGCTTCATATCTATCTTTGCTATTCAAAATTGAATTATACCACTGGATAGCTAAACAATTAAAGATTTTATTACGCTATGTAAGGATTGTCATACCATATATAGCGCAAGGTAGAGGGTAAGCGCCGCCATTTTGATATATTTTATTTTATTTATTTGGGAAAATAAACAGTTACACATTATAAATTACATAGCCATATAGCATAGCATAGTATAGTCATAGCATATTTATTATATAACCTACCTTAATGCAGTAATTCTTTACAAAATTATGAATATTGAACAGAAATCACCATTTTAGTAACCAACGAAAAATCCATGTGTTATCATTATCAAGTATGAATTGTTTAATCAACATCCATTTTTGATAGTTCAGCTAGCTACTTGTGTTTACCGTTCACCACAAGCACGGCCAATTGCTTGTACAAACACATCTACGATTCCAATGCTACGGCCACTTTATAATCGAGTTGCGTTCGAGTTACAATAGTGATGGCCGGTGACCGTTCCTATTTTCCGAGTTCGTCGGCCGACTCAAGGCTTACAAATGTATTATTTCTTAGCAAGAATTCACATGCTTTGCTTTGAACGCACCATTGGAAAAATTTTGGCGTCATTCCATACAAAACACGTTAAACAGATCTTGTAATAATTAGAATGAACATTGGAACGATTTTGACAGAAATCAGTTTGTTGGATGCACTGAGTGCGAGTTGCTTTTATGTTAACGCTATTAAAACGTTTACCTCGTTTGGCTCTTTGATTGGATAAAGATAAAACTACATTAACACACGTGTAACACGCCTGATTTGTACGTAGAACGACGTCGCGTGGCGTGGATCAAGTGTAGCTCTAGAAGTCTAGTATCCATATAAAATGTATGAACACCGACGCGCCCAGATCGGCGTGTGAGGCACACGTGTGCGCAGTGTAGTTCTAGCTTAATAGTTTGGAGTGCCGAACGTAAATAAACGTGTCGATCACGTTAACGTAAAACAAACTCGCGCTAAGCACTCAAATAATGTTTCTGCCAGAACTGAAGAAAAGCAGATGTCGCCCATCATTGACCTGGTGGTCTAGAATCGAGAGAGAACTCAAGATAGCCTATTTGCCGACAACCTAGGTTAGAATATCCTGGCGCCGACTTGTGACGAAACCCAACCCCAGATAATAGGAACAAGAGGGAACGAAGAAAAAAAAGAGAAAGAACAAATAATACACAAATCATATCATTGATATTATGATTACGTATCTCCTGAATATAAATTCCGTGATTCAATTAGCATAAGCATAATCAGCCTTTTAATGTTCCTACTGCTGGAACTCAGGCCTCCTGTCTAGGAGAGGGAATGGGCCGTAATCATGCCGTAATCCACCACGCGGGCCCAGTGCGGGTTCCTGAATGTCACATGGCTTCGATTTTTTGGCTCTAAGACATGCCGTAATTCAATACATATATTATGTACATTTTAATGTGTTTTTGAGAACAGTTTTTATCAAAGTCATTATAATCAAATTAAGTTACTAAGGTTTTGTTATTGTTTTGGCTTCAGCATTAGTCATCTAGTTTATATACTTACGCAACACGCGAGACGAAGTTAAGAAACAAATAAATGCTGAGTACCAAAATGTATGTGTTTATTGGCAAAGAAAATCAATGTCTAGCCAAGCAAAACTGACCTTTACGGACACTGATCGGACTAAGCAAATTGCCAAGAGGAACCCACGTCAAAATAAAGAGACGATAGATCTCTTATCGTGGCCGGAACATCTATTAGAGAAGCCGGTAATAGTCACTTTGTCTAGCGTCTCTTTCTATCGAAGAGAGACTTTGAGTAGCTTACCTTTGTACTTCGTTGCCAAATGATGTATATGCCGATTGCAGTGGGTAATTTAGAAATACCACTTTCAAATCTGTGAAATGGAAAATATCTTCTTACCCTCACTCTGTTTAGTTTCAAAAGACCTAACTGAATAGACTTATTTCAGTTTCTCAAATGTTTTCAATATCTTCTGATTGTAGGAATTCTTAACGTGTCTGAAACCCAACTCGACTCAAATTAAATTGTAAATTAATAACGTTTTGAAAATCGTTACTGTACCGTTTACTTACCACATTGAAATGTAAAAATTCAAGGCAGATATTAAAAGTAACAAGTCTTTTCTAGTCAATAAAATAAAGCATATGACCAATAAAAATTCGCATAAAAATTTTTACTTTGAGTCAGAACATTAATAATTAAGATATTAAGGATTCAGAAACAACTGCCTGCTGAATAGGCGAACAAGTGACGTGTTATTTTTTTTTTTCTTATCCAATGACTTCTCCCGCTCTAGGGCGGAGCGCGATCGATTCTAATCCTACGACCGTCAACATGGCATGTGATAAGTGCGACAAAGCCAATAAGCCCTAATTCAATGATTCGCTTATAAGAACACACAGTTTGTGTGTTTACAATCTAGGCCCAGCTAGCTGGGTCGAAGCCTACTGGGGCCATGGGCTCGCTTCTGAAACGAAAACCCGGGGTTCTGGAACGCAAGGCAAAGAAGGAACCTAGAAGTGGGTACTCTCGCTCTACGCTAGGGCGCGATGGGTCGTTGGATGATTTCCCAACAAAAAAAACTTTTATTAATAATGTTCTGACTTCTGTTGTGTTTACGTGTTTACTGTTAGTCTCAATGCTTAATGTCTACCTTATGTCGTTTGTATAACATTATGTATATCACCATTATTTATTCACATCTAAATCGACTTGTTTTTTTCTGTTACAGGTAAACAAAGCAGCATTTACGAATTCTTATACTTTTGAATAAGGTTAGTAAATAGTAGCCAAATATTCTTATTTCAACGTAATTAAACTTGTATATTACGTATATGTTCATTGTTATAACTAAGGCCTCGCCACTCTGTCTATGTAACGCGAGGTCACAACACTCTGCTGAGTTCCTTTTGGATAGTTGCGCAAGCATATTTTGTTTCTTTGTTACCAAAAGCTAGTTAAAGTCTAGAAATATATATAGCTGGTCGGTACTAAATTTATAACTGGACCAAATATATAAAATCGGTCAAGTGCGAGTTTGACTCGTACTCGAAGGATTCCCTACGAGTTTTATTATTTTTTATTATAGCGGCAATAGAGATATTTCAACGGTCTACTTATTGCTTCATGAGATACAGACCGCTGACAGACAGACGGACGGATAGCGGAGGTTTAATTATAAAGTAGATAGACTGGCCTGTTGGTCTAGTGGTTAGTGGCCCTGACTGCTATGCTGAGTTCGTGGGTTCGATTCCCACTCAGGACAAATGTTTGTGTTACGAGCACGATCATTTGTTCTGTGTCTGGGTGTAATTTATCTATAATATGTATGTATTTAGAAATATAAAAGTATGTTTATCAGATGTCTAGTACTCATAACACAAGCTCTGCTTAGCTTGGGGCTAGACGACGTGTGATAGTTGTGGAATATTATTATATTATAAAGTTCCGTTGAGTACTCTTCGGATACGGAACCATAATAACATCCCACTGATAGAATTTAAGGCGAGTTTTTATTGGCATATGAATTTATTGTCAATAAATTATTAGCAACTTTATGGCTTCACGATTCAATCTTCAAGTAACATGATTCTAATCTCGGTATTGTTTTCGTCTTCCTAATAAAATTAATAGTATGGTTGTACATGTTATTCAAACATCTTCTTGGTTGGATGTTCTTTTCAGAATAGGCAATGTGAATCCTGACTGGTCTAAATTAACTGAACTGTTAAAAGGATAGAGTGTATAATTATGTATAGCTCCATCCCTCTTTCTCGCTCGCATGCTTGACATTTTTAACAACTTTTGATATTGTAACAACAATTTTTTTTAAAAGAGTAACCATGTAATTTCTTGCCGGTTCTTCTCCATAGGAAACGACCAATTTGGAACCGTGCACTAGCTTCTGACGTTTTATAAGTGCCCATGTAGGCTATGTGAAATAAAAAAAATTACTGACTTGACTTAACACGACATGGTAAAGCCCATGTAATACTGAATTATAATAATACTAGCTTCTGCCCGCGGCTTCGCTCGCGTGAAAGTAGGTTTCCCCACGCAAACTTTGGATCCCCGCTTCATCCCTTTAGGGGCTGAATTTTGGAAAATCCTTTCTTAGTGCTCGCCTACGTTATAAAAGAAAACCTTAGTATAGGTAGTTTTGGCTGTGCATTGATTGATATGTCAGTCAGTCATTTTCTCCTTTTATATAGGTATATAGATAATAATATATTTATTTGTTTTTCTCATAAATGTACAAAGGTTGATAACATCTAATAATTAGTTTGTAGCAGTAAATCCTTAGTGAGAGCTGGAGTATATACTGGGCACAGGACCTGTGTGACAGAACGCCAGGCTTCCTCCAGCAGGCAGGCAGCAACTTCCAGGCACCTTCAAAATCACAATTCAAATTGCACCTTTGTACTACTGACATTAATGGAGTTTATGATCAATGACTTTCATTACGCATTCATTAGCATCATAATTTTTCTTTTCTAAATAAAGATCAAACTCATAGGTACTTGAAGCATTTATTTCTATTAAAATATTTTAATGAAAGCCCTGTGTGCTATTCTAAGACATGGTCTACCAAGTTGCCAAATTTCATCCAAATCCGTGCAGCCGTTTAAGTTTAAAAGTGTAACAAACATACAAACAAACTTTCGCCTTTATAATATAGAAATGTGTTAGTATGATTATAAAAATATCGATCTGGCTGTAATAAATCAGAAGCGAGCGATGGTGAAAAATTGAGTCTTCAGTAGTTTTATAGTATAATAATATTCCACAACTTACAGACAACGCCATTTAGTCCCAAGCACAGATTGTACTATGAGTACTAGACAACTGATAAACATATTTATGTATTTCTAATTACACCCAGACACAGAATAAATGATCGTGCTCATCAAACAAACATTTGTCTTAGGTGGAAATCAAACCCACGACCTCCCGCATAGCAGTCAAGCCAAGACTACTAACCACTAGACCAATAGGCCAGTCTGTAGTATTTATATAGTCTTTCTTTTTATCTCTTTCTTTAATTTACTCTGTTAATATTATCTCTAGTTATCTAGACGTAATGTCTAAGACGGTTCTTTGGTTTTTAAACCATGCCGTCGGTTTCTCAACGGAGTCTTTGTGAGCCGTGGGAGAATACACCATGTGCTACAAATGCTTTTTGTTTTCTTTTTTTAAGCAAACATAAACCATGCTGGTTTACGCGCGACGAGATAAAACACGAGCGCTGATTCAGTAGGAACTCTTGCTAATCTAATTTTAACTGCTTAAGATTTAAGAATGTCGTGTCTCGGAAGTGATTTTTTATTTATTTAATAATCTATGTAAACACATAATAAAAAAATGAAAGAAACAGAAAAATCAAAGATACAAAGGTGAAGAAAAAAAAGAGACGTAAAAAAAAGAAAAAAAAATCAAAACAGTTACCTAACATTGAAATAATATACGTATAAAATACACTATAAAGATAAACTGTAATAAATATATATACACCACTAACTTTTAATTAGTATAAATACTTAAAGGGCTTATTAGAAAAGGTTTTATTATTATTTTGGTAAAGTCTCAATATATAATATTCATAAACAGCAAACTTATAAGCGTTTGTATATATCCCAAAGTGTCACTCAATTTATGGAAATATTGTATAGGCTATATTGATTATGAATGAATGGCGATAA
This sequence comes from Mythimna vitellina, assembly GCA_949316375.1. Classification (NCBI taxonomy): domain Eukaryota; kingdom Metazoa; phylum Arthropoda; class Insecta; order Lepidoptera; family Noctuidae; genus Mythimna; species Mythimna vitellina. The sequence continues at coordinate 14,131,747 of OX438702.1, read as the reverse complement.
AATAGAAAAACACTACACGTAGTATTTTAGCAATTGATATGAATGCTTGATTCAATAATGAATCTACCAATTATGACAAATTTTCGTGGACAAATTTGGGATTTCGATTTTTTTTACTTTAGACTACACAAATGTGATCAGTAACGGGTATGGATAGAGCCCAATTTATTTTTGTACTAATTAAAAAATAGGGGTGTATACACAGTAGAATTAATATCACAAAACAAAATGAATTGAATGCAACTACGACGAAATAGAAAGATAGTGTTCTTTCACTCCTTTCTTGAGAACTGCTGTGTACATCTTGACAATTTATTTTTATCACTGATAGGTTTAACTTGACCACTATCTCACCTGATGATAAGTGATGATTTGGTCGACGGTCGAGCACGCTTGCCTAGAAGAAAAGTAATCTATTCAGTTCACTCTTGTTTTAAAGACCCTAAGGTTGCATTGTAGCTACCAGTAACCACACACTCGATCTGGGAATTCCACTACTTAGCTGTACGCACAGTAAATGTGTTTCCAAAACAGTTTTTATTAAAGCTTTCAACATTTTCTATATCCTGATTTTAGAATTTGATTTCGATATCGAATCGTCAAGTTCATTATGATTTGGTTGCCTAGATCTTAAAAGTTGTTGATCTACCTACATTTAATTTTGACTCCAACCAATCTCACGATCTTACCACAAAGCAAGAATTTTATTTTGTATACTTTTCACAGTCCTGGCGCTCTGTCTGCATTGACGTCAAACTTAAATCGCTGTACTGATCTTGTCCACCATTCAATGTGCAGAGTAGTGCACTTTTAGTATAAAACTAGAAAGCTCTCCGTCTGGTTATTCGCTAAATCTTCGTCAACCACGCATCGAATTTTGATGTCGTTTTCACTAAGTGAAAGACTAATAAACAAAGGTTTTTGTGTATAATTTACATTCTAGCAAAGCTGGGTTAGGTCAGTAGTTAAGAATAAAAATCTTTATTTTCTTTAACTTGTTAACTGTAATGACGTGGACCACCTTGATTTCGTTGCCAATGTTCCGCATTCTATCGCTTTGTACTAAACATACACATTTTAGATTTTCAATATTTAGTCGGTTCTGTCTTTATAGAAGCTTTATTCGGACGTTGACTCCCACATGGCTGGGAGACGAAGTAAGTAGCTTTGTATTTTGTACCAGCTCTATACAGTCATTACCCTTTCTGTCTTTCGAGACTCCAGATATCTATTTTACAACTCAACTGTCGTCTGCCCACGCCTTGTTTTACAAACGATCGATGTTTTATTGGTAGACTTTCAAAAACATCTCAATTTTTTACGATGTGGGTACTCGTTTTATGTTTGTTATTTAGTTAATATCTAATTATAGTACAACCGGCCCCTCTGAATGTCTGTAAATCATGATTACATTCATTATTGCTGTCCTAAATTGCTTCTCGTTAGTTCGTAAACATATATGCCCACCATTACAATTATCTATCAGAAACGTATCCAGCTATTACAAGCAAGATAAATAAACCGAACGACAGACCAATTACGAAGTTAGTCAAAATTATCCATGCCAAAGAAAATATACTCCTCGACAACATGTTTTACCGTCATCATTTCACTAAAAATTGCGTTCATTCCCAAGTCTTGGGTGTGTGGATGTGGAGGGTAGGGTGGGGTGTGACGTCAGTCCTCCCGCCAGGGCCACCCCTGGTCCCTAAAAATAGATGCCTGAGCCCGGGAGCCGTTCAATGAAGGCTCGGGGGAGAGGTTTTCGCGCCCTCAACAACCGTAGAATGAGCACCACACATAGATACTGCTCCATTATTTTAAACACGTAATATACGCCTCCTTAATATGAAACTTCGAATTTCTGTTAACAACACCGTTTACTTTTTATTATTTCTGAAAACTTTCTCCATTCAATATGGCAGCGAAAACAGCGTTTCTCAGACACATTCGAACAAAGCATTTCGGGCTCTTTCTTATTTTATTCATAGTTCTGAGATGTGCTCTGAGTTCTGCATGCGAACTTGGGAATAAGATAAACGATGAAATGAGCTTACACTATGAAAAATTTATGACACGATTTCCAGTGAGATGAATGAATATCTTCTATATTTCTAATTTATCTGAAAAGTGATCAATCAATCGAGTCAAAAACTCTGGAGGAGAATAAGTTAAGCTGTGAACTATTATTGTGATTCGCCTTATTATTTCTGTTGCTGCAAATAGATTCCATCGAAGTCGAATAATTTTATTCATATCACGAAATACCCCCGTCACGAAGCTAAATAAAAATAGATTTCCAGGGGTGTGGCTCAAAGGGCAGGATTCTAATAACATCGCTGTAATTGTTATGTTACTGTTTGGAAACATTAAAAATATCTTGATGACTTTGTGGTTTTTCTACTTTTTGTTACCAGGATAATATTAGTTTTCATTAACTAGACGTAACTGATTAGGTTTTACCCATTTATTCAAGGTTGATTCTCAAGCACCTACTCGGAAAATTTATTTAAATAATAAATATTGATCGAGTCAAACTCTAAACGTGTTGACTATTTTAAAATAAGTTGATACCACACAAACACATTTAACTGAAACAAATAAATAAAACCTCATTTCCATCAGGCGGGCTCTCAGAGAGAGGGGGATTATTGTATTATGGGGGACTGCACGGGTTTACATCAGCATATTTTGGAGCCTAAGGCCCCGGGGAGCAACCCCAGCGACTCATTATAGCTGCTATTTTCTAGGAACAATGAAAAAGTCCGGGCGACTTGCATATACCCACCCGTGGAATATTACTGTTGCTTTGCATTTGAAAATATTTCCAGAAATTAAGCTGGGGAACGAAAATATAGACTTCTTTTGTCTCGTGTTTTTTCAAAACAGCTCTCGTCCAGAGCATGGAGATTTTTTCTTTATTCCATTTATGCATAAAAGCTTTGGAAAAACGTAACGAGCGCGAATATAAGTTCTTAGTTATGGACGTCTTGTAACTAATTTTATAAGAAAGATTTATAAGCAGCTTCTAATAGAAAAATATCCCAAGCGAACATACTCCTAGGATAAAAAGTATCCTAATTTCCTATTTCTGGACATAATCTACCAAGGTGCAAAATTTAATTAGGTCATTTAAACCATTTGAATACGAATGAGTAACAAACATACAACAAACTTTCGCCTTTGTAATATTAGCGTGATTATAGAACAGCTTCATAATTCTTTCACAGCAAAAATATTGCGATGCTCTATTCGTCCCTAGACAGTACATAGTCATAAATCAAAGAATTTCCATATGTCATGCTCACTACCAGTCCGAACACCTGTCCTCATCTTGTTTTATGTCCTTTTTCAAATCGTGCATTTCGTATGAGCATACTGTCTTATCATGAATGTATCGGAAAGTTTCGTCTCGATTTTGCAATTGGAGATATTGTATCCAGTGTACATTTTGTAAAGTTAAGGCATTGAGGCAAAGGTGAAACCTGATTGTACGGCCTCGTCTAGATGTTTATTGGGTAACATTTCGTGCTTCCGTTTCCAATGAAACGTCGCCTACTTCTCTGTTGAAGGACGCCAGTGGCTTGTCTTGCTACAGTTCAATAAATTATATGTTACTTGGAGTTTTAAAACCTTCAATTCCTTTTTACAAAACTTTGTATTCCGACATTATCTCATGCAAATCCAGGAGCATATTGTTTATGTAAATCATTACGTTTTCGTTTTTTGTCCTGGCTCGCGTCCAAACACATTTTGATTAAAGTCGCAAAAAAGAAGAGTAATTTTAATGTCATATTCATTGTGTTTTCACTTGTATAATTTTCTGATCCATGTTGGTTTGACACCTACCATAAGTACCTTGTGGTTGTTCAGATTGAAGCACTGTAAATGTATCATTAACATAACATATTCAAATTAATTAGGTACGATATTGAACGCCTGTATTCAAATATTTTCTCATTATTATGTATGCTTGCAAATGTATTCGTACACCACACATAATAAATAAACAGTCTTATCATTTAGGTATCTGTGGTCCGATATGCCTGACTGATAAATATAGTTGATAACATTATCTTACCGCAGCTATGGTGTGTGAGTTATTAAACACCCTCAGTATTATGTTGTATAAACTATGGTATTTTCCAGTTCGATGGAGGCTTGAAACTAAATATAGAGTTGCTCTATCGATCACCGAGGCGAGATTACAGGGCTGTTTGTCTCTTATACCGTAAAGGTTGGACGAGTCGAGTCGATGTTGCTACCTAAGCACGTGTAAATTTCTTTATGTACAAGATGTTTGTGTGAGTGCGTGCTCAATGAGCGGCGGGGTATCGACGCAGCCGCTCGTTAGTGGGGTGAGCAGGCTTGCCGCGAGGCTAGGGAGGGTGAGAGTTCGGTGCGACCGACCTTGGCCGTGACTCTCCCGGTCCCGGGTCACCCCGGGAACAGCCCGCACCAGCACAAATTGATTTTAGAATTTTGCCTGGTATTCTTCTTTGAAATGTTCAGAAATATGTACGAGCTGCTTCGACACTTTTATCAATACCTTTGTGGTTCACATGACGACCGAAACCGTTGGTTACAGATTTAGAGCCTTCATTCGTCATGCGTGGGTGTGAACTTTGGTAAGGTAGATAAATATTAATCCATCAAACTGTGACTAAGCCGGTTTGTTTTGTTCTGCTGTATTTTTCGTCACACTGTGGACTTTTGAAATTTTAGACAATTGGGTATTTTCCTGCGTTTATTTTCGTAAAATATTTTATACGAGACAAATAACATTGCCAAAGAAATGTATTCTGAAAACATCTTAACTGGTTATTTTGAATAAAGCATTTCAAATATTAGTATGAGGAAGAGTGGGGAGTGTGGTGGGAACATCTCGCTGTCTCTTTTGAACGCACGAAGTTTAATAGCGGTGATGTCACATTTCAGTTTGTGCATCTCACAGATATATCAAACCGGATATGTGCTTATGTGCTTTATGTGATTTTCGGCCATTAGTCAAATGTCTGCTAGCGATGTCTTCTTTGCTTATGATTTTTTACAAAATGGCCGTGTTGTTCATTGGTTGTTTGCAAAAATAACAGCTGTATTGTAAATTACACGAAAGGCGATATCTCATTTTACACTTAAATAACTAATATATTAAGGTTTTTCTTAGTAAATTCATTAAAAAAATTCTTCCTCATACCAAAAAACGCGATGTGTTAAATCGATTATTTTAATTAAGAACAAATATCATTGCTTGCTTAGTACAGATCGAGCAATTAATCAGCTGAGTTAGATGCGCAACGGATGAGTATTAAACAGATACTCTCATTTACACGATAGTTTCGTGACGCGGGTGCTGCCGGCTTTTGTTTGTTAGAGATGTGAAGTGATGTTTGTGGTTATCGATATTTTGCACGATCCTCTTACCTAGTAAGATATAAAAGATAATGTAAATTATTAATTCTTACAAATATTTTAATATAGAACAGTTCCCTCATGCGTCCGTATTTCGGTCTATTCGCGATAAACTCAAAAGCTGCTGAACGGATTTTCATGTGGTTGGGATTCATTTTCATGAAGAGAAAAAATATTTAAAAAAGTTCTAAAATTATTCTTTTTCTTTGTTTGTTCTGCCTCTACATTGTTTTTGTAGGTATTTTATCTTAGTAAATATCCCAAATATTCGACGTCCTTGGATTTTAATAATATTTTTTCCTCGGTCAGTAGGCTTAAAATAATAAACTCATATTTTTTTTTAACAACAAACATCTTGTAAACTAATATTATTGAAACACATATTGGGAACTTCAGGAACTTCTCAATACAATTTTTTTTTTTTTTTTCACCGTCAATCAATAGTGTTTAGGAAAGACAGCGAGATATTATAGTAAGTGTTGGGTGTTCTACTACACGAAGGTGCACTTCGTTCCTGTGTAAGCTATTATCGCACAGTGTTCAGAGTTTAAGCATACGGAATAAAAAGTCATCAAACATTACAATACATCAAAGATTGCCTTGGTGCGATAGAACGATTGCAACTCATCACTGAATTTTATCTTTTTGTTTTTCTATGATTGCTACTTAATATTGCTAATTGTATAATTTGCTTAAGTGTGTTTATTCTGACCCCGTAGTTACAAGTAGACGCTCCACCTCCTTTTTGAATGTGTTCTATAATCGTGTATACCAATGGTGGAGGCAGTATCTTTGTGTCCGTGAGAAATATGAGCTTGTGTGTTGTTCTTATATAGGTTTTGATTCTATGTTAGTGAAGTAAGTGTGCATGGTTTGGAGACATCTGAATTCGAATAAATTTGTGCTTAAAACATATCTTTACTATTTGGCATATCTGTGGTGCATTTGTTTGTTATTGACAGATTCCTTTGCCATCAGATTTCAAAGGTTTCTTACTCATACTTAATTTGGAAACAGATTTTAAATATTATTTAGAATTTAGGTTTAGGATAAAGTTAGTTTTTATAAAAAGTAAAATAAAAAATAATAATATAATATTAAAATAAAATGAGTCAAAAACCCAATTTGTTACTCTAGTAGATCGTACCTATGTTCGAGTTTAATCTTTCTGTGCTATTCGGAGCACTCGTAAAACATTTAGAATTACTATCAGAGTCACTTTTTGTACTGAGTTAGTGACCATTTCGGGACATCGTTAATGTTATGTGCTTTTGTCTCTCTTTTATTTTGTATTCAACATTATATTATATATCTTCTAGTTTCATATGGGCCACAATATTACTTCTGCGTATGTTTCTATTATTTCTTGAGTAATGATCTTGCATCCGAAACATTGTTATAGTAAATTATCTTCTTTTAATTAAGTAGGTATTTACTTCTATCTTCTTCCAAAAGCTTCATCATCTTCAACATATCAGTCGTAAAACGTCCACTGCTGGACATAAGCCACCCCCAAAGTCGCCATAACAACAAGTCCTATGTCTCCTGCAACCCTCACCAGGTCATTGGTTGAAAAATCTTCATTCTGAAGTATTATTACCTTGCTAGTTACATTTCAGAGTTATTTTATAAGCTAAGAAACCCTAGCCAAGACATGTGGTATCTAATTCATATGTGATGTTAAAATGTCTGCTGACCCAGATTTTTGTAATTGAATTGTTAATGTCGTAATTATATTACACATAAAGCCGATTTGGAAATGAATACATTGTTGTATCGTCCCCCCATTTGTAACTATATCACGTATAGAATCGTTACTAAATTCTATCTATGTCCTAATCTGATATACATTGAAATACCTAGATTGTCTGGAATTTTAAGGTTGGTAGGATAGAATTATTAAGCGCGTCTGGTTTCTCACAATATCCGCCCGTAATATGTAGTAAGTTTTATACGACGGAATGAATTCGTGACACAAAAGAGTTGATTGCAGAATTCAAACCAGGATTGTAGTTTATGAAATTGTAAGGGTAATGAACTTCAGCCGCCCTAGCCAAGTTACAATCGTTTCGTTTGCGTCGAGCGCCTTGAGTAGGTCACGCCTCCGATTCCTTTGTTCTGACGTCATCTCAACGCTCAGTTACGTGGTTAGAACAAAGGAATCGGAGGCGTGGCCTACTTGAGGCGTTCGACGCAAACGAAACGATTGTAACTTGGCTAGGGGGGCAGATCACTACCCATTCTTTTTTGAAGTGAGAATTCATAAATAACTCCTCCCATTATAAGTGAAGCGAGAGAGGATGTCAGACTTTTAGTGACTAAAACTTAAGTTCCTTGTTCCATGCTCGGAGCATGCTTTTCCAGAATAATCGGACCCTTAAATCAGAAGTTGCATTTTAATGAACTTTTTTAAAATTGTTATTCTTAGGCAAACCTGTAACTTAATATCTAGCTGAAACAACCTATTTGTAATCCGATTGTCAAACTCTTTGATCAAATATATAGTTTATATTTGTTAGTAATTGATTCGCTACTTCTTGTGGGTTACCATGACGTTCAAAGTAAGTTTGTTTCATTCTTATTTCAGTGTGGGTAAGAAACAGACCTATACAGGTTGTCTAGCACCATATCCTACCCACAATAGAATAAGAATAAAACAATCTTACTTTAAACGTCTCGACCAGGTGGGTACCTGGTCGAGTAAATAAGTAGGTACATAGAAAACTTTACGACGCTCCTCTGAAAAATCACCTTTTTAGTAAAGTGGCACTTTTTACTTTTGTATTATGAGTGCATGCGATATTAATATTTGACAGATCGCGCGTTTTCCTACCCTTACTATATAAACTAACATTGTATAGAGGTAAGATTTGATTTTTTCTTTGTTTGATTTGTTACCTACTTCTGCAAAAGCTAAATGAGTCATATTGATACTGTAATTAGGTATCGTCGTAATTGGTTTATGTCATAGCATATCCCTTTTAACGGGTAAGGACCGAAATGATTGACATTCATTTAAATATCTCAATTTGTTGTCAATCATTATGATGGATGTGCGACACTTTATTTGTTTAGCGTCCTATTATTTTTAGATCCAATTAAAATTCTTTGGCTATACTTATTAGTCTCTTTATACCAGTGGCACCCAACGTTTTGTCATAAGGAATTACTTTTTATTATGTTTTTTGTTAGTAGGTGAAAATAAACATGATCATGAATTCAGAAGGGTGTGGCCAAGTTACCGAACAACATTAACAAGCCGCTGACAAGACTGTTATTAATACTAGAAATTTTAAAAGAATTTTTGAAAGGGGCGCGATTTCAGCAAAATGGCGCTGAGTATTTAATTATAATATTGACTACCTCAGCGAAGCTTGCCGAGAAAGCCGACTCGATACATTTGCTGCCAAATACTGCAAAAACATTGTGTTGCACCCACATTCTAATGCTACTCAAAAAAAAATTTTATTACTGATGACGAGGCGGTATGATCTTCCGACCTTAGCCTACCCAAATGGGACAAAGAAAAAGAAATAGTGTCATATTTTGCCGCGTTACATTTAAATTGCGATATTTCAGTTTGTGACTATTTTAACTGTGCGCTTTCATAATGAACCCTGCACCCGCTTTTCCCGACGAACCCAGACAGCCTATTTTTTTTTTAAGGTGCTTCATCATCCAATGACATCTCCTGCCCTTCTGTGTCAGACTTTTACTGACTAAAACCCACTCCTGTTCCTTCTTTGCCTTCGTTCCAGGGGATCTCTTTCGCATCACCCATGGCCCCAGTAGGCTTCGACCCCGCTGGGCCTACGGTTGCTGACATCTCCTTGAGTCGTGCGTGGAACACTACACGCCGTCGACGACTTGGGCTCAGGGAGGTCGGACAGCGAGCTACCCATTGCTCGCCGTCCGCAAGCCCGCGCCTACGGTGGCCGGAAATCGGCATCGGAATCCCGGCGGTTGGGGCGTGAGGGCCATAATTGGACTTACCGCTATAATTGTGGCGTGCCCAGCACTGGGTTGCGATAATAGTTGTCGCCATTCCACCATGAGGTCCAGACGGAACTCTTTCCGCCATGCTAAGGAGGCACTGTTGTGCTGTTGTGGTTAAGTGTTCTTCAGAATGTACATAACATATGTGAATCAATAAATATTTCGCAAAGAAAATGGTTTTAAAGGTCAGCGGGGCTCTATGCGGGTGCAGGCGGCAGTACGAGTATGTGTGCATTTAATTCCGGCCGTTCAAGGGACTATACGCCTTAACGCGATAGAAACGTTTTCCACGTTTGGCTCTCTGATGCTTAAAAGCTTGGAGCGGGCCAATCGGGCAACGAACATTATAAACCTGTACTAAATTATAAACGTAACACTAGGCACTCTGAACATAAAAGAAGTTTTGCGTAGCTTATAAAGTCATTCTAGCGTTTATTTCTCTTCGATTCCCCCTCATGACTACGATTGTATAGGGACGATGGAGTCACGCCATAATCCTAACTTCCCGACCCCAGTAAAACATTACATACTCCAGCTAGCACGGCAGCCAAGTCATTTGTCAACGATTCTGCATGGTAGCGTCTTCCTTGCTTAGGCACTTTATATGTTACTGTTAAAGTTCACTTGTTTCGTAATCTAAGAAAGGAACGATAATTAACTAAAGTGCATTTGACTTATTACCTTTTTTAACCCGTTCTAGCGTGGACCGAAAGGGCGCATCAAACTTTTACTATATTAATTTGCCCTTTGCATTCTGAGGCCACGTTAACTGTTTTAAAACGTTCCTGCAGAATTTGTAGAGGTATAATCATACTGATTGAAATACTGAACCTCATTGTTTTACCGTTTGCATCATCGCCCACACCGCAGGCTTGGACTTGTGGCCGACGAGCAATGGGTAGCTCGCCGTTTGGGCGTCCAGTAACCGTCCGCAACGAACCCAAGTCGTCAAGGGCACGTAGTTTTCCACGCGCGCCTCAAAGTGATATCAACAAAACTGTAAGGGCCGAAGGCTACAGAAACCATGGGCTTACTTCCAAAAGGGAAACCCGTGGACCTGAAACGTAAAGGGCTGAAAAAAGGAACATAGGTGTGGTTTTACTCACTAAAAGCCCTCTTGCTCCACCCTAGAGTGGGAGAATTCATTGGATGATTTCCCACTTCAAAAATTATCGTCCAAATTCATACATTTGAATAACCTCACTGTCTCCATATCTAAAGCACAATATTTGTACGAACATACATGTGCTCGTAAACTTTTTCACTGATCCCCTTTACATTATCTAAATTGCTTGTGTTTCGTATCACGCGTCGTAGTCAAAACTAAAATAGATAGAGCCGTGTCTTAGTTGGAGGCCGACGAGAATAAATTCTGGTACTATTATTAGGCGAATTGCGTCTTCTGGCTAGTGGCTCTCCTCTCCTACTTGGTGCTGGAGCACACTTATCATGCGCCACCATCTATGCCGTCTGGGAAGTTTTAAATTTAGGGCTCTTCGTTACGGCCTGGTTAGAATTTCGAAGTTTGTAGCGGTTCTAAGTTGAATTCGATTTGATTTTTACAAGATCCTATTTAACTTGCAATGTTTGTGTAGAGCAAATGGATTTTGAAACACTTAGGTACTCTTAACAGATTAAGCTAAAATTCGGTATACTTATGTAACTTGGATGACAATGCATTAATATTTTACCATGGTGTTGGTCCGATGATAGAGTCAGATAGTGGCCATAGGAGCTACTGAGCGCAACAAGATAATAATAATTCATTTATTGTTTGTTACAGGTGTATGGTCAGTTCTTATAATTGTTTTTTGTTTATCGCTGTAACATACCCATGATAACCTTTGTCTAAATCTTTGGAATGATCTTGATCAGTACTACACCGAGCAATAAATTTTAAAAAAATATATATTTTTCATTGAATACTTATTGCATATAAAAACAAACGGTTACGGAATGTCTGCTGTAATTTTTACGATGTTGACTCTTACCAACATTATCATTCACGTTGTGGGATGATGATGTTGTGGGAGTCATATTTATGTTATGATACCGAAAAATATCGTCAAATTATATCATGCTGTTCTTGTTACATAAATACTTTTAAGTTATCGTTGAAATAAATAACTTTTTTAACACTCATGGCTTCATATGCAGCCAACTGATATTGTTTCGCCATATCTCGTATTTCATTGGTGCCATGTTGGAGATAATTCTTCGTGAATAACTCGACACGAATACTTTGTTGCAAGTTTAGTTGCATCCTTGAGGATAAAAATGTCTGAGCAAAGCTGAAATGCATTTTATATCGTCCGATTGGGGCGAATTTTAACAAAAGATTGGATAGAAGCATCGAAAATGAAGTGGTAACTCTGCAAAGAGAGGAATAAATGGTAGAGGGATATAGGTTAATTTATGTAAAAGTCCACAATAAATACAGTCTTTCCGTATAGCCATCGGAAATACTGACGCGGACATAGGGAAAATAACAAACCGCTTATTTTCACGATTAGTCCTCATTGAATTAATAACAGCTCCTTTTAATTTCCTTATGAATATGGAGTGCGATAAACTAGAAATTTAATAAATAGCGACAATATTCATAGGAGTATGATCACGCACGTCCATACTGTACGTAGACACTTCCACGAATTCAATTTACTTAGTGAAGGCAATGCGTGACCTGTAAGTATTTCATATAAAGTTACCTACTCGCGTCTATGATACGACAGTTTCTAACCGATGAATACGGAAAACAACCTACTTGCACACAACTTTGACCAATCATTAATTAATTTATTCAGCTTTGATATTTCGAATGACATAAACTAATGGAATAGACTTGTTTACACCGTCAGTAAATTAAATATTGACTTTCTAAGCGGCAAAAAACAGTTCCGCTGTTGAGCTTCCGTTGGCTTAAACGTACAGAATACACTACTTTTGTATCTAGATACAAAATGTTATTATCACGCATTTATCGCAGCGTTGTTCGGTCAGACCGACTTGAAACCGGTTGCACCGAGGTTGATCGACACAACACTAGTGTAAGCTGGTCCGCTTTGCCTCCTTCATTGATATATTCGACCGGGCAAATAGAAGAAAGGTCGTGTAGACTGACGGGTCTTTGTAAAGTGGTAATTTCTTACATGACGGCCCGCCAGCCAACACGCACATATGTGCATGCGGCCGACTCAGTCAGACTGCTCGAGGAACAAAACTCCAGTTTTTTTAATTTTTAACGATCGATTTTTAAAAATATATGAGAATGTTCTGAAGGTGGTCTGTTGTATTTGAAAGCGGTATTCAATGATTTAGAACAATTGTCTTTTTTACGTTTTCTCAGTTTTTATCGGTATTTCAGCATCTAGGTTAAAATTTCTTATACTATGCTCAACAATATTTGGTATTTCTTCATAACCTCGCAAAACTTTTTAATAACATTCGGTGCAGGTCGGTAAGGACAAGTGGATTCGACGATTTAACTGAATAGCGTCTGCGTGAGGATAATATTTATTGATGACCTTACGCTTTATTTGACATGAAAGATAAAGATTTAATTATAACCTTATTTAAAAAATATCAATATTTAGTCAGGCAAATGGCTCATTATGAACTGTCAAAAACAAAAAGGGTAACGGAAATACGTTTGATGGTATCAAATTAAAAAAAAAAATTGGTATACTTTGTCATGAGTTAACCAACGTCCGGAATGATCCTGTTTAATCAAGCATTTCTGCAATTCTTGATTGCTGAACAGGAAAAGAATATTTTTATTCCACGGACCTTTAAAATGTTTATCAAATGGTAGATCGTTCGGACATTCACTTCCATTTCCCGTCTCATTGGGGGCTTTAAAGTGTTTAATTTCTTCATAATATACTTTATATTGCATAGCCTTTAAACGCTCAAAGAATTTGTTGTGCACTGAACTGTAACCGATACTTCAACAGCAACCTTCGCTGCCTATCATGGTCTGACCGCCGATGACGCAGACAGGCGTTATGCCAAGATTTCACCGAAGAATGACGAGTTACCTCGTTAACATTTTGACAAGCATCGTCTAGCCGAGCACACCCAGATCCAGATTGAGCCATCATTGCAATTGTAGAGAATTGCAGCCAATCATTGTAATCTGTGTCAATTGGTGGCACTGATACTTGAATTTATTGTTGCAGTCGTCTTTCAATCTTCATTGAGGTTATGTAACGTTGCGGATTGTTAACAATCTGGTTCTTTTCCTCTCTTTAGTCGCAAGTGCTAAATAAAGACTCCAGATGTAAACCATCTCCTCCTTGCTTTTATCCTAAGTAAATTATTTGCAACCGGCACAACTGATATTCTTCAGTCTTCCATACATCTATCGGCCTTACTATGACGTGATGAAATACACATAATTCAATTGACGAAACTATCGTTCGTGTTCAGTTCTGTCTAGCTCTTGCATTGGTATAATGATAGCATATAGATGACAGAGTTACAACCTCTATTTAGTTATACATCTTCCACAAACATAATACGGGCAACAGGGTTTTATCCTTGTCAGCTTGCTCTCGATCGGTATGCAGACTACCACCGGGTCTAATATGAGATCATGCAATATGACACGTGCACATAGGTATTCGCGTCTGCATTCTAGTGCTCAGTTATAGTCGCTTATTTGGCTTCCCGGTCTATTTTCGATAGGTCGACTCCCTGACGCTCTGCACGTATCCACCGAATTGCTGATAGAATTATTGTTACTGCTGGATATGAAAATTACGATAGTGGTTGAAGAAACTGATAAATCCATAAGTCTTTCACTACGCGACTTGAACACAGCTTTCAGAATGAAGATTATGATTTCTTAATTTAACAGAGATGAATTTACATCAATTGTATGTTAAAGTCTGCACAGATCTTTATAAAATACCCGCTTAATTAATGCATATATTCAAAATATTGTAATTTTGTAACGCGAAATTAATTTGTAGGCAAGCAACATTGACCAATATGTATGTGTGCTAGAAACATAAAATGGCTGCATGCACTGCGCGTGCACACATGTATGTACATAGTCTTTGTAGACTCAACTGGTTTCACTAGTCTGTTGTGATTCCACGTTGTTATGTATGTATCTATGATATATTGCGTAATACTTCATAATTCAGGTCGAGAAATGTACCTAGGTCATAATAACAGTCTTTTATGACATTTGACAACACTGAAAAGGCGTGGTTCAAGCATAACAATCTTCTCGTAAAACTGACATCACCTATTTAACGTTTCATGTTTGTAATCCGCACGTATAGGACACTCTAATTGCTTGAACAACATACCGTCAATACCTAACCTCGCTTCAGCCCTCGATCCGCAGTAAACACGGTATCTCTTCACTAAAAATAACGCGGCGATCTTGCGAGGACAAGTGTCGTAAGTGGCCTGTGCGGAAACGAAACGCTGAGGAAGTACGGAAAACGTGGTCACTGGTGATTCAGTCGACTGGGGTGATCAGAGCAAATGTCCTTGTGACTTACGAAAATACCTGTGACGCTAACTGCGTACTGCTAAAGGATTATGTAAATTCTGAAGGTTTATACGGCTTAAAAACATCGATCGAGTTCACGTATTTAGGTGCCTTAAAACCTGAAGTTTTTTCTAAGCAGTAACTCAGTACTGAAATATATCGTATTACCACATCATTTTTCAAATTCTTGCACGCTTTTCATGACAATATTCGCCTTAAAATAGGTACAAAAATGATTGATGCTATATTCATGAACGTACGTTAAAACTTCTTAAAATAGTTTAAGCCTCCCGTAAACAGTTTGAAAAGTGTTTACGACTCAATTTGTGGCGGTTTATATTTGGTCTTTGGACTGACTGACCTCCCAATGTCGATTATATGTATAGTTCTCCGAAGATTTTTCAGCCTCAGTCCAATATAAGTAGGTACTTCGTACTGGCTACTTATAAATGTATACTCAGCCAGTAAGCAGTAAGTACTTAAGTAGTAAAAAGAAATGTGAATAAGTTTTCTTGGAATTGACTATTCAGAATACCTTTGGAAATGTTTTTCAGCTTTTTACAACTAGAAAATAGAGTATTCGACTATACTATATAAGTTGTTTTGTTTACGAATGTTTCTGTCGATCAAAGTTAAGACTACTCGTAAGTCTTTTCTTCTGAATAGTCGAAAAACATGTTACGGATCTGTAGGTAAATCGGGCTGGTTTTCTAACTCCACGTCAAAGAACGTTGTCAAAGCGTGTTTTTTGCGTTCGGATTATTCGTTTCACGCTGTTAAAAAAGTGTGCATGTAAAATTGAATATGCGGAATTTTAAAAGTGTTTTTCTGGGAACGGTTCCATTAAAAAATCTGGCTATAAATTCAAGTTTCGAGTCCCCTCAACCTATTTACGATAAACAACAACTAGAGAGTGGTACGCCATGTGACGTTTGATTTGATCGATAGACACCACTGTTGCGTAGTAGCCTTGGGCGACTCCATTAATACATATGATATGATAAGTTCAAGGTTCAACCAGTGACGGACACATTTTTAGTAAGGCCCTTGTTTAGGCTTTGTTAGTAAGGGCAAGTCACGTTTTCTGGTAAATTGTGAACGATAGTTTTGAGGCACGAGCTGGTACCGTTACCGAGAATTGGTTCTATAAAATGACTATTGCCAGGTCTTGAACCTTGGATGTCTTCACTTCAGCATTTTGTACACAGTCATAATTTAATCCCGTTATTTTGAGTAAAAGTACTAAAGTACCGTCTGAAGGCGACACCATTTATTCTTCGAGGCCTCGCACCCCAGACATATAAATTCTAATCTCAATAGTAGTAACTTAGACTATATTTGTCTGAACCCTTTGCACAAATAACAAAGGCAAATTACTAGTACCAATAATGTCGCAACGCTCGCGTGCCGCCCTGATACTAAACTCAGCCATCATTTGGCACTCCTTCCGGAGGCGTAGTGCCAACAAAATCATAAATGGACTGTGTTTCCAATGCTTTGCCTTAAATTTTACGTATCACGACATGGTATTACGTTATGTGGACTGTATTGACCGGCCCCGTCGTATGCTAACGTGGAAATATGTACAGAGTTACTGACCAATGTGTACTTTGGTAGTTTGTTTTTTTTCAGCTTTTTGTAGCTGGCTTTTCATGTTATGTTACGGGGAAAGGTATAATGATTGGTTTTTTTATAGCCCACACTATAATATAAAGGGAAAGGTATAATATTATGGAAATACACAACATGACGTCGTCTGTATTTTTTGCAGGTAGGTTTGTTAAATCTTAAAACCGAAAAGAGGCCAGAACAGCCAAATAAGCCAGACATTTGAGTAAAAAAAACTGAAAAAAAAAGCACCTTAATTTTTGTTGATGATTCTCAAACTCAAAAAAAAATGTCGCACAGAAGTCTGACTTTGCCATTTAAGAAGTATACATTTTATTTTGTGTCCTCTCACTCAAATTGAGGTGAAATTAATCAAACAACTCTTTGTCACATTGCATTGCACTGTAATCTTATCGTTAAACTATCTAAACATCGTAATAAATCCTAAATGACAGTCTATTGACTGTCCATTGACTTATCAATTATAGAAGTTATTACCTACGTAGTAATTACACCAGGTTGCAAATTAACGGCCAAAGCAATCTCTGTGCTTCTTTCAAGCAAGTAAATTAATTTGATAGGATCACGAACTGTTTTAATAAAATGTCATGACTGTTTATCCAGGACAACTGCCATGTATTAGCATTCCAATTAGGCGGCGAGGCTGGACTTGATAATAAATGCAATTACTTCTGTAGTAATTACATTTGACAATTAAAGACAATTTTGCATTGAAACTTTTTTTAAATTGTGCGTTCGTCAAACAAGTTTTGTGGAAACTTATATTGGTTAAATGTTTGGTTTCATTTCGATCCAGTAGGTCCTGAGATAAGCACGTTCAAACAAACTTTGAAGAGTTTGAGTTTCTGGATCTAATATTGTATAATAAAGCTTCAGCTTTTAGCAGCAGTATTTAGAGAAGAAATTTAAATTGACTGAAACAATAAAGTTTTTAAACGAGTAAACAGCTTTCGCATCTCCAACATTTATATATTACATAACAACCAAACCTGAGGCTGAATTTAATAAAAATAAACACTTACACCTAATAACATTTAGACACACTGAAAATCAATTCCTAAATCAAATGTGTCGTACTTATTTATTTGACAACCGTTACATAAACACCGTTGATAATTTCTTGATTAGTGTTTATGTAATATGTTCAATTGACATTACGTTATTGTTAGCTTCTGCTAGCGGCTTCGGCCATGTGAAAGAAGAAAAATATCCCAAAGGTGTTTAGTGATCTTATTCCCAGGATAAAAGTCCTACCTTTGTGCCACGTTTCATCCAAATCCATTCAATTTGAGCGTGGAAGAATTGACAAACATACATACTATGCGTTCCAAATAAGAATAGGATCGATTTCCATTTTGTGACGTCACGTCATACTGTCAAATCGAAGAAATTGGGTAAGGTAAACGAAACAAGAAATTTCTAAAATTTAATTTATTTACGAATCGTGAATGAAAAAAGTTTAATCAGAATCCAGTTCTTCAATTTTGCTCATCTCTGCGTCACTGTGTGAAGTGGCTGAGTAGTGGCAAATGGAAAAAGAAAGTGAGTTGTTCCTAACAATGAAAATAAAAAAGAAAATATATATTTTTAAACTAATTATGATTTAATAGTTAGCTAATTTTTATTAAACAATAACGTTTTTACTTCATCTAGATTTAACTAAGACTTGTAATACAAAGCAAAAAAAAACCCTTTACTTTACACAAATAAGCTTTCTTTGCAAACCGTACTTTTCACTCAACATTTGACAGATCGAGGTTATTGACTTTCCTATTCTTATTTGGAACGCATAGTACTTACAAACTTTCACCTTTGTAATATTCATGCGGCTGTGTCATTTATTAAAGTTACATAATTAATAAAATTACGTCAAACAATGAATCAATTATGAATAAGTAGGTATTTATTATTTGCACAGTTGTCTTTATATATGACTAGGTCGAAAAATTGGTAGATTGTACGAATTGCACCTAATTCACGTCTCAGATACATAAAATAAACTTAGTATTTAACTTATTTTAGCGCCCGCATTCTCCAAAGATTTAGGCATAGATGTATTTTAAAACTGCATAGACATTTAGCCTAATGCTCCATGTAACTCGGGAAGAGATGCAACCTATTGGCTTTGCCTCTCCAATCTCCTTGAACCAACCACAGAAAAAACAAGGTACAGATACCGGCACGAATCTTAAACGCTCGGCGAAAAAGTGGGGATCGCTTTGCGCATCGTACACATCGGCGAGCCAATTACTGTACAAGGATTGCACTACCCGCCCCCGCGTCTCACTTCATACTACTAAAGAGACCCTATATTTCACTTCTGCGCAAGTGGAAGTCGGCGCTCAAGATCCATGCCGGTAACTGTATTTCAAACCTTTTGCTTATAAATGTACGGTGTTTTGCTGATATTACGAACCTAAGTGGTATCATGCGTCATTTGAGGGCTTAGCAGGGCGTAAATCCAACAGTAGTTATTGAGAAATTACAAATAGAAAACTCAGTTATACTTTGCACGACTCGCGAAACAGATACAGGCCTTCAGCTCATACGTAGTGCTTGCGACCGCTAAACCAAAGAAGCTATTGTTGATATACTTAGTATTTGTATATCAAAACTAGTTTCGCCCGCGTGTTAGTAAAAAATCTCGGGATAAAAAGTATTCCAGGACTTTGTTCACCTGTGCGCCAAATTCCAATTTCGATCAACCGATTAGGCGTGAACATACAGACCTACACACCCATAATAGTAGATATACAAACAAATTTTCGCTTTTATAAATAGTGTGATGTTATTTAGTACCTACATTCTTCAATACTTATATTGCACACAAACACATCGTATTTGAATGTGACATACATAACATATAATATAAAAATAATCCACTTACAAAACATGCACTTTGCATCAACAAAGGTCGTACGCAAATGTCAAATCTTAAAATGGTAGTCTAAGCAAAAAATATAAAGGCCGTTTTAATCTGTTTATTAAAATCATGGAGGTATGACGTAATTTTATTATCATAGTGGTCAGTAATAAGGCAAAGTGGTCTTGTTAGGATACGGTCGTAGAGGGTGCAGTCATTTTAAATGTTAAGCATTGCCCATTAGATTAATAGGAATTATGAGTATAACCCGCATAGAGGTTATTATTGCTAATATAAATTCGACGGTAGAAATTATTATCATTTGATAGTCTATTGTCGTTGTGTACAGGGCATTATTAATAAGCAAAGCGGTTGTAAACAGTAAATCTTGTAGATCAATTGATTTATTCAATTAGATGGAACTAAAAGCAAAACTGTTATAGTAAAATTCCTCAAACAGATAGCTTTATGACAAGGTTCCTTTGTATAATAACATTATGCAAAGAAACTCACAGGAAAAATTAACATTATTATAACATCAATTCACAGCAAAGAACACAACAGTAACTTCGTTCCTTACAATAATGGTTATTGTTTTCAGAATATTGTAATTTTCTCATGATAGAAAACCTGTAGTTTCGACTACTCGCCTTTTTGCTCGCCTAGATAATTTTCCGTCCCATTGCGAACATTATCAACAAAAACGATTCCCAAGAGGGTTTTCACCGGAAAGTTTTGACCGTTTTAGCTTCGTTTTAAACGTGAGTACCTACAGTAAAAAGTCTTTATTGCTGGTTGGAACCTAATTGTTTCCAACGACAACTTTAGGGACAGAAAACCTGGATACTATTCTTAGTTGCCTTTTACTGAAAGTCACGTTGAAATTTAGCCAGAAAATTATATAAAAGTTCTGAAATTCTTCTTTATTTGGCAGCCTAATGTCCTTGTCTCTGACCCCTGTCTCAAAGGCAAATATTTCAGATACAACATCAAATAGAAAATGTATTCAAAAGGAATTTCGTTTTTTCCAGGTAATGAAGACTCTTCAACGTGTATTTTGAAAAGAAACTGGGAATTTTATGAGAGGTAAATTACTGAAAAATAAATATACTAGTAATAGCAATGCTAACTATTGTTTTAAGCTTAAAATCACGCCAGTATTTAACGCAGTAATACACCACACAATTAACAAAATCACGTGTACGATATATATAATCCATTTAAGTGGGCTGAAGAAAGGTTTCTTAGTTCCTATGTTCGCACTTTTCACTTAATGATTGATTGTTGTATAAAGTAATCTGATTTCATTGCTAACAACACTATTATTATTAAAAAAAAAAATTCTTTTTCGTTTATTTTCAATTCCACGAAAGATATCAAATTAAAAACTTTCCTTTTTAGAAACTGTTCCACTACTAAGTAAACCAGACATAGTTGTTTTGCTACCAGGTCTTACTTCCGCACCTACAAAGTTACGACTTCGTGCAAAAGTATGTTCAATTGATACAATTTTACTGCATCTATCATGTTAACTTTATTATTTCCTGGCGCCAAACTTCATTGTTAATAGACAGCTGTGTGGCAATAGTGACGAAATTCTACCTAGAAATTGTATCTCGCCCGTGTTGAGTCACTTACTTTATTGCTATTTTAATTAAAGCCGCGTTTCCTTTTTTAGTCATCATCGTTCCACTCTCTGTTACGTTGAATTTGCTTCTATTGTCTTTGTCTGGGTACTGTTTCAGTTTCATTACGATCTATCTTGGCATCTCCTCGTTTGTCTACATCTTTATTCCCCGTTACTAAGTCCTAAAGTCCATGAAATGGTTCATCGACTTTGTGACATTGATCTGTTTTCTGATCAACGGAGGTTTTCATTCACTGTACATTGATTATTTCATCTTAATCAATATGTTATTTTGAAATAGCATATCTCACAGTGTTCGATTCTGTAGTCCATTTGTGCAATAAATTCTCATAAACAATTCGATTTGGTTTCCCAAGTGTTGTCTTTGTCGCGTTCACTTGGCTCTTGTTCTTGTTTGTTTCGCAAACACAGTCTCTGTTTCTTTTCTTTCTCACATCCTTAAAGCCATTATATGCTTTTTTTTCTAATTAACTACCCATTGGGACGTTAACAATAGTTTGTTCTCTAGCATCCTTGCCACGTTCTTAATTACTTTGCCTAATGAATACTTACTGTTATTCAGATGATTTGGGTTTTTAATTATTGACGAAAATGTTCAACGAATTTCATTGGCATAGATTTTGATTTCTTTTTACTGTTATGTTATCTGTCAAAGTTTATTGCTTGAAAAGGAGGGACCGAGCGACAGGTTTGTGGTTTCCATGGCTGGAATGATTTGTATGTAGTAATTTCAGAAACATAGATGATAATACCAAAACCCTAAATAATTGGCTATTTGCCGTGTCCTCCAGTAACTATATCCGTGTGTCCGCGTTTATACGAGGCGTTTGTTTTTATGTACACGAATGTAATTTTATATTTTGCGTACATATTAATTTTCCTTTACTTCAATATATACGCTTTTGTTTATGTAGGAAGGTATGTATGTGTGTAAATCCACGAAAGGGAATCTAATTTATTATTTTGTGTTTCTGTTCCTTCATTATATTTTAATGACCAATATGTGATGTGATATCGTATATTCGTGCTGTCTCACGTTATTATACATTGTTATTTTCCACATCGGTACATATTGATAACGTTCTATACAATGTACCTCAGAAATATTAACTGAATGCCAGTTGTTATGATCCTTGTGCAGTAGCAATAAGGTCGACATTCCTATAAATATTTCATGCGAATAGGGTAACACTGTCTATTGGCATTCGTTCAAAGAGTTGTGAAAACAATGCTTGCCGCTATTCAGGTGGTCATTATAAGTTTATCGGTCTCATTTTTCCAGGAACGATAATGTAGTTCTTTATATACCATTGTCCTTCCAATTGTTACAGTCCAGTTGCTAATAAATATTGAAAAGATTTATCAATCGGTGCGGATATTGTGTATCATTTTGCAAAGAGCTACATTACAGAAATAAATTCGTAGACCAAAAAAGTGTAGTAATCAATCATACCATAAGAAAAAATGTTAAAATCTTTTTTAAACAAAACGTGAAATGCTCGAAACAGAAATACATAAATATTGAGATTAATTACAGATCTTTCTTGGCAAGTAAAAACAGCAGAACTGTATTCGCGCAAAGGGCTTATCCGCCCGTAGAACTAACGTTGATAAATCGATAGACGCCTCCGCGGTAATGAATGGTAGGCGATTAAATTCACAAGCGAACTCTCAACACAGCAGAGATGCTGATTAATTACACAGCACCAGTAACAAATTGCTGGACATTTTATAATTACTCCTTTGTTTTCTTACCCGAGCTAATCCGCTAACAGTCCGCAAGCCCAACCCACGATGATTGATTCGTATCAGAATCTAATTTAACTTCTCCGGCCATTTTCGTATTTTTTCAAGCGCACTGCGTAACATCAACTTTCTATTTCTGTTTATCCCCTACAGAGATAACTTCTATTTATCTGACAACGTTTAAAACGTTGCCGATTTATTTTTCTAGAAATACTTAACTTTTGAAATGTACGGTTTCCATCTTGATTATATTTTCTGACTGTACTTTATCGGTTGAAGCCTTGGGCTTTTTCCTTTTATAAATAGTACGCTTAGGAAATATGGTTCGCTTCGTTTATAGACGTATTAGCCGATTCCTTTTAAATAAAATACAAGAATATTAGTATCATATTCTTGCATCCGGTTTATGTAGCCTTAATGTATTTAATGTTATTACAAAATTACTCGATGATCGTATTAGGTTCTAGTGATCTGTGTCATAATTCTGGTAATTTGATTTCGGCTTAGTGTTATGGGACTTTTGACCTTTGAGTCCACTGGCCTATACATAATGAGATCGATAAAATACCCAAGGCTTTCAGCTAGAAAATAAAACTTTCAAGGCATAGATTAGTAAATTGAATAACTCGCATTACTAGCCTTTTTAAATCGTGTTCTCGATAAGACCTTGTACTTAAAAGGCCTCATTTTAGGTTTTCAATAAGGTATTATTTTTTCATAAGTTCATATGTAAGTTGTGTATATTCTCAATGCCCTACGTTCTACGTAAGGAATTTTTGTGCTGAATATAATTTCATACATGTTTCTATACCCACAGTTCATATAACACTGTATGAAGCAAGAACAAGAAAAGTGAACGTCTCACCCAAAAACATATTGGAGGCCGATAATTAATCAAAATAGATGGACTCATGACACCAGTGGGCGTAATAAAGCACACGTGTTGGAAACTCAGAATTACTTCTACCTTATGTTCAATGACACAAAATCGTTAGTTGGTAGGTAGGAAGGTACTGCCAGAATAATAGACCCACAGTTGGACTAATCGATTCGAAAGTTCAAGGGAACGTTATCATAACTACGTATTTGCGTGATTGATGAAGGCCTGAATTCGAAAATATAAGTAGTACCTACAAGTTTTCTTTCACCCCTCGAAAAAAATGTTCAGCCGTTGGTCCCGGCTGTCATTTGTAGATCTTTGACAGTTTTTATGGATATCCATCATCATCTTCTTGCTTTTGTTTCATGTTACTTGAGCTCAGCAAGTTTTTTCTTATATTCTGTCCTATCAACCGTCACGCTACCACTAAATCTCATCAACTCGCCATCTATCCATCTTTTCTTTGGGTCTCCCTCTCCTTTTTCATCTATCCACTTGTGTATATATTAATTACAATATATCTATTAATAACACGTGTTTCATAAAAAAGTTGAATCGATTCCGTTTTAATTTTTAAGCCACTGGCCACAATTTCAAACTTCCTGTAATTTCTCTCTTTATCCATTCTCGTCCCATCCCTGGCATCCTGTCCATCACAACATTCTCATAATTACGGATACTCATGAGCTCAAAAGACTGACAACAAAGTTTTGCCACACACTGACCAAATGAAAGACTAACTGTGGTTAACAGAGTCCCTATACTACTACCTACAAACTAAATTGTAAAGATCGGGTGGGTAGTAGTGCTATTTCACCGAATCCTAATACTCTTTCAGCTATACAACTAAAGTCTCATTATTGTGCCCACGCTGCTCTTAGCAATAACGTTTCTTTAACCTTTCCTAATGACATTACTTTATATGTGACATTTTAAGATTAAAGAACTCCTACTCCTACTGCGTTTAAAGAACGCATCAAATCTGAAATTAACATTCACAGTCAAAGTTCACATACTTAAAGACGATATTATTTAAACTAATAAAAGTCGCCTGAGCTAAACTTCCCCGAAGCAAATGTTAGAAATTCCTACAGTTAATCACGCCTACGGGAATAAATTATTGCAGTTCTAACTTTCCTGTTTTACACTTGGATATTTTTTAACATTGAAGCGAGCCTGTTGTTCGTTGATTCCCTTGTAAGATTTTCTCTGTGCTTAGGTTAAGTCTGCATATTTCAACAATGCTGTAACGTCTGTGCATGTTACTTAATCAATGAGAGCTATTTTGATACTATGCACTGGTTAAAGAATGATAATGATATAATATAGCAAACTACTCTTTGAAGGTTAATGCTCCAGTTTGTCCTATTTTAACATGCTACTCGTCCTTTAAACCAGCACCAACCAAATGAGACGCAATATCCATAAAACCAAAATCATCATCAACGATTCCTTCAGTTAAATCAAGTGGAACATTACCCGGTCATCATAGCAACATTTTAGAAGCTCCTCCGGCCATGTTGCCTTTACTGGCCATATCTCCCAAACTAGCAGCTGCCCCGAGCGATAGCAATGCCCTCTATTACCCTCTCACAGATAACATGAAGCACTTACTATGTATTATGTGGGTAATGTATGTGGCTCTGGTATTTTAGGACCCTCCAGACCAACACAAATTGGTTTCGGAAACTGAGGCCGGTTGGTAATAACGCAAGTTGGGAATGGGATCTGAAGTTACTGTCAAGAATTTATTCAGATTTATGGACAGTTGAATTAAATTAACATTTGAGATTATAGTTTGGTTAGTTAAATTATCTAGCTAGTTGTTTCTTAGATTATGTTGGACGACATGAGAAAGCATTTTTTTTGGTAACTTTATTTTTCCTTTCATCGTTCCTTGGAATCCATGCGATAGCAAGTATTTAGTGGATTTGGCTGCCAATAAACATGTGTGCATAATATTATTCTAGAAATCAGTTCTTCGATTGGAGCTCTGAACGCTGGAAAAACATCTCATAAACAAAAACAATGCATTCTTTTGCAGTGAGATATAACACTACAGCGAAAACAGTTTCAGATATTCAGATAGGCACTCGACTAGAAATCGAGAAAGATTGATAGAATCGATTACGTTCCACGATTGCTCGTTCGTAACTCATTTCATAATAGGACTTCTCTTTCGCTGAGTTTGTTTAGTATATGATACAAAAATGATTTATCTTATACGATTTCTTTTTTCGGCTACTTTGCCTTCCCTTTATGTATGAAAGCTACTACACTTATGTTTGGTTAAAGTTGAGGCCATTCATATTTCTTTATATTCTTAAGTGCCATTCGAGAACTTTTTACTCATAAAAGTTGGGAAATTGTGTATTTTATTATTATATTCTATGACAGTTGGGACGTTAGTTTAAGCTTTATTAATATTAAATTTGAAGTTATTATTTAATTAATATTATGTTAAATTTAGAATTGCCCGTTTGATAAATTGAACGCGGTCGCAGCATGTTTTCGGAATTGGAATAATGTTAAACTTTTACTGCTGTGCATATAAATTAGATTAATTATGAGCAGAATTTTATTATAAATTTATTGGTTTTCGTTAGCATATGCATAATAAATGTGGATGAGATTAATTTATATTTGGCCCCAATGGCTATGTTGCTGCTTTAAATATCGTATTGTTTTCGCGCACATGATCAATTTTCCTTGTTTATTTTACCGGAACTGCCACGTGATTTCATTAGGCACCCTGTATATGAATTTCCCAAACAACACATCACTGACGCAACTATGATGAATCAAATAAAATAGATACAACAATCCATTTGAAATTACACAGATATCAAATATCTTATATGCCTAACTGTTAGTTACGTTTCTTAACTTCATTACGACTCAAATAAAAAAATAATTATTTAAGGTACTGGCAATGAATTTTAAGGTAGTAGGTAGTATGAGTGCATATTTTTATATTAAATAACTTTAAGCGCACTTTTTAGTACAGCATTTATACATACAAACTTACTATTTTGACAATTTGAACGATTTTTTGATAGTGCCTAAATGAAAAAGTCGTACATCTCAAAATAAATTGAAAATTATTTACGTACGAAGTAAATAAGGAAAATGTCGTCATTTAAAAAGATCCTTGTTTCATTTCGTCACTTTGAATGTTATCGCTGACTTTTTGCGTTCATTTCGTAAAAATGCTTAGTTTATTTTGGTAAGAAATTCTACGTTTTACGGCTCCGAAACGATCTTATTTTGTTAGCGTCTGGCTTACCTCGATCCACTTCGTAGCCACTAGCGTTTAATAGTTATAACTCACGACTACTATATTTGTATCTCAAGTGTATTAGACGTAAACTTTTCTTAACAATGTTGTAGAGGAATCTAAGGTTCTCGCAAGTGACAATGTTTACATTCGGGGAACTAACTTTCATTCACGGCATAATTCCACGGAAACTAAAGTGTCGCCATAATGAACCCTGTGCATCTCGCATCCATCGGATGTCAGTGTGCCAATACATATCCGATTGGGGTATGTCACTATGGCATTCAAACTACTTGCATACTACATACAGGGTGTCTTTGACATCGACGCACAAACGAATACCACGGATCCAGTTCATGACCCCCCATTAGTGGAATTTTTCGTCGACATTTTCCTAATTAAAAAAAAATCTTTACTTTTTTATCGTTATTCTATCCAACTCCGATGATATTTTTAGTAAAAAGAAAAATAATTGTTTATTCAATATTCATTAATTAAAAAGTCATCGGGAAAGATAAAATCGTTATTCTAATCAATCCTGATGACATTTTTAATTTTAAAAGTACTTCATGTAATCCATGGTATTTGTTTGTGCGTCGATGTCAAAGACACCATGTATACATATTCGTCATCAGTCTGAACCACTAGTCACTTTAAGTTTGCAATAATTAGAATTAATAAGTTTTAGCCAGAAAAAAATCTTATAATTTTTATCTGGCGTTAATTATTTCTGACCTCCATGTTTTTTTAATGTCATGACTGGCAAAATTAAACTGATACACTGCAAGCTACGATCCTGATTTTTTTTATTTCCAAAATTCCTGAGTAGTTCCTACAATTTTATACATGGTATAGTGCAAGTTACAGGCAAGTGTATTTAGGCCTTTACAGTTTGTTATGTATTATGCTACAACGAAAATACAATTGACGTAAAGCTCTTGTGAATATGACTCAGTCAGGTAAAACCAGACACGCACAATATACATGATGTGCATAACCAATGCAAGAACATAAAAGAGGAAGAAAACCTCTCATCTAATTGCCTTTGCTACTCCACCAGCTTGTGTTATTATCATATCATCATACACTGCGTGCAGTAAAGAAAAGCGTGTCTATTCCCAACCTCAATGGCCCTACAAAGAGAGATGGCTCATTAAACAAATGGAAGTTTTACTAGATACAAGGTTTCCCTGCTTCTATAAAGAGTTTTATTCAAAACTAATACATTTATGGAATAAAAACTTTATGATAACGCTCTTTATGTCTCCCTAGGTTAATATATAAATAGAAATGTTTGTTTTAGTAACTGGCTCGACTCATATAGCGCAAATGTCTACTAGACTATCAGAATTGAGAGTAGGTACGGTAACTGGGTTCCTGTAGAAAGAAATGCTTATCTAAATCCAACACGCGAGGTAGGGTTCAAATCAAGGCACATTTCCATTAGAATACTTATGTCTTACTTTAGCTAGAAAACATCCATAACATAAGTTCTGTTATCATTAGCCACATCCCGACTTAAAGAAAGAAAGGCACAAAATTAATTATTCAAATACCATTAATTTTAACATCAAAGAAGTTCCTAGTAATGCTATTTGCAAATCCCCCATGTGTAGTAGCGAATCTAATTTTGTATGTACCACTTTCATCTCAAAAGTTTAGCGGAGAGGTACGAATGACATTAATCATCATCAATTTTGCCCCGCAGTCGGATCTGGCGTTAATGTTACATTACAACTGTATGCTCAAAATTATATTAAAACTATTTGAGACATTTAGTTTTATTGTGTGTGGGTGAGGTTTAGAGAGGTCGTTTCATAGTTTCTTTAGAAGTCCATTGGTTTTTAGGGTTCCGTACCCAAAGGGTAAAACGGGATCCTATTACTAAGACTCCGCTGTCCATCCGTCTGTCACCAGCTGTATCTCGTAAACCGTGATAGACAGTCGAAATTTTCACAGATGATGTATTTCTGTTGCCGCTATAACAACAAATACTAAATACAGAATAAAATAAATGTCTAAGTGTAAAAATAAAGGTAACCCATAAAACAGACATGTTTTTTTTTGCAGTTTTTATAGACTTGCGACTCAGACTTGTCTGATTTTTTAATTGAATATTTTTAGAAACCCGTCCCATGTTCGTCCGGTGTTAGAAATCTTTGAAATTCTCGACTTTACTGTAATATAATATCCATGTATTATGCACCTAAACCTTTTTTTTATTAATCACTGTCTATTGGTTTAAACCGCATGAAAATTCATTCAGTAGTTTTTAATTTTATCGCGGACAGATAAACGCTGTGGGGGACTTTGTTTTATGGAATACTATCTG
This sequence comes from Mythimna vitellina, assembly GCA_949316375.1. NCBI lineage: Eukaryota > Metazoa > Arthropoda > Insecta > Lepidoptera > Noctuidae > Mythimna > Mythimna vitellina. The sequence goes on along the minus strand of OX438702.1, from coordinate 14,102,458 downwards.
ACTCGGCGAACTTCGTACCGCCTAATAATGTGATAAATGAAGAACTTTACAGAAACTATCTACTAAATAGTCCAAACAAAGCCTAAACATTTGGTTTGGATAGGTGAGCCCGTTCTTGAGTTATAAAATTAAAACGAAAAGTGGCATTGATTTTTATTTAAATAAATAATAAGGATACTGAACTAGTTTGTTCATGTAGCTTCGCTCCCTTCGCATTCTATTCTACAGAAACTGGAAACTGTTAAAAAATGGCCTATGACATTGAGTGAGTATTCAGTGAAATAATTTAAGATAACAGCTAGTTTTAAAACAAAAGAACCCTACCGCGTTTGCCTGTCTGTTCGCGATAAAGTCAAAAACTATCGAACGGATTTTCGTGCGGTATTTACCAATATACAGAGAAATTCATGAAGAAGGTTTAGGTGTATAGTACATGCACATTATAGTAGATTAAAGCTGAGAATTTTAAAGATTTGTGATGTGGGGGCAAGTTATTACAAATCACGTAACTCATTAAAAAAAAAAAAATAATATTTTCCTACAGCAATTGAAAATTTATTACAAGTGATTATTGTTTACTACCGACTTGTACATGATGGTGTATTTAATGGTTTTGTATGATAATTGCACCACTAATAAGTTGTCATATTACTTGATTGCAATACGTATATCGCAATCATAATATTGTTTTAAATCACTATTGTAATTTGACGATCGTATTGATAAATGAGCGTTACGTGTGCAGGTAAAGTAGTACCTAACAATGTATTATATTTACAGGAAACTGTGTAAATGACTAGATAATAATACCTAGTCATTTGTACCTTCGTTAGTTTTCAAATTATTTCCTTTATAAAGTCTGAACATATAAATGTATACCTTTAGAAGCTACGGCACTGAGCACCTGACTGGCTATTGCATTGAAAACTATATTGTAAGTACTTGAAAATCTAGAGCAAAAAGCAGAAACCATAAGGCCGCTATCCCACTGGCGTGTTTCAAGCGTTCGCGTTTATAGAACGTTTGACTAACGACAACTTGAGTCTTTTTACTTGCACAATCACGCCGTCAAACGCCGTCGAAACGGACAGTCTCGCCGTTTTATAGTTAAAATATTTGCAGATGTGTCAACGTCAACGTAGCGCCGGCCGACGCTGTGTAGACGTTGCCAAAACGTCACCGCTCGTAAAACGCTTGTGGGATAGCTAGCGGCTTTAAACTAAAACCATTTTAGAATTAATAGCAACTGATGGTCATCACACTGTATACATTTTGACGATACTGAGTTGGGAAAGCGGTAAAGTAGATTCTAACTAAAACGGACTAAACAAAAACAAACTTTAATGTTAAGAAACTATTCTTACCCGAACATGGCGGAGGCCGAAAGGTGGGTAATGTTATTTACTGTTAATGAACCTAACCTTTCGCGGAATAACATGCTTAATATCAATAAAACCCATCAAAAACATAACTTTTAAAAAATCAGCCGAACATAGAACCTCCTCCTTTTTGAAGTCGGTTAAAAACAACTAAGGTTCGCAACTCAGTTCTTCCACCGTAAAAAGTTGTGAGATCTATGTAATACCAAGCTGGTTAATTTATTCAGTCCCTACTTGAGGAGACCTTTTGCGACATCTTATAGTGACCATATCAATATTACAAATCTTCTATGTTTTAAATAAATAGATTGACTGATCTCAAAACTTTTTACTGTGGAAGAACTGAGTTGCGAGCCTTGGTTTTTTTAAAGTTATGATATTGATGGCATCTCATTTCTTTTTGTTGATTCCGTTATATTATAAATATACAGATACACTGATTCTTTCATTGCAAATGTAACTTTATAATCCTTTAAATTTATATGGGATTACAAAGTTATTTATGCAATTGGTGTAACTAGAAAACTGTAACAAAATTGCAAAATATTTTTATTTTTGTCAGTAAAAGTCTGACTTCCTTCCAGAGCGGGATCTGGATCTTATTTAAAATTTCCCTCCTCAAAAATAAAATTACGTACCTACCTACTACCTACACTAAGTACTGACTGACATGTAACAAATTGGCAATTGTGATAATAATTAACAAGTCATGTACTATCTGGTTACGCGGAGTTAATCAAGCTTTTTGTGGTAATTACGGTCGGGTTGGTTATGTGGCGGACTGGCGTCGTTTGGGCTGACACAAATAAACATGTTTGCTCGTCCCCATTGCGTCCGCAACGCAAACTCTATACTGACTTTACAGGGCTGCCAGCCACGGCTTTGATGAGGCTTGCACCTTTACACACCTTCGTCAAGCTAAAAAGAAACATGTACAGTAAAGCCGGGTATTAGGCAACATTTGTTGATAAACTGTTTACGATTTGTTCATCACCAAGTTTACCGTAAACACTGGTTTCTAAAACTTGGCCGTCCAATCTTGTCAGTGGTTGCCAGGATGTTGCCCAGGAGACAATGTGCTCTGTGCTGCTTAATTAAAAGAATGCTACTAGAAAAAAAAAAGGTGATGGATTTGCAACTATCCCTTAAATAGACGTTACGTATTTCATGATCTTCATGGATTTGATGGGTCTTTTGAGAATTTTTTGAAAATTTCTCTTTATAATCTTTATTTGAAGCAGCCTTGTACATGATGCTGTTGATAAAGCTCTATGATCATCGAAACCTGGGTGTTGGACGACACTATTTCCTTGTTTATAAACTAGCGCAGCATACGTCCACACCTGTTGAATTTTGCTTATAAACTAGAGGTTTCATCTTGCTCTCCATTCGAAGTGGGGAACACGGCAACATGTTTCTTAAACAGTTTCGTCACGTTTATTTATAACCCTTTTCCAGAGATGATGAAACTTTGTGAAACACTGTTTATAAACTGTTTAAAAACAGTGTTTATTAACAAATGTTGCCTAATGAATACCCGACTTTATTAGGCATCTGCAGATAGGCGCGACATTGTTCCACAGATAATACAATATCTATCCCCAAAACAAGTTCTACGAAAAATGATCGTTGCATCGTCGCGCTGCGCCCGGTTGTCTCGGTTGATATTCAAGTGATATCAAATTTATTAAATATGATAGTGATTTAAAATAGGTTCACCCTTATCTATACTTTGTTTAAACGCGCTAATATCTAAAATTACCAGTCGGATTAAAAAAATCTTTTCAGTATGCGATATCCAGATTCTAATTAGTATAGATAGGCAATAATAATATCATGCTAGGACCCACGGAAGCGGAGCAGTAGCCAACGATACAGAAAAAATCGTGAACGAAAATAAATGGCGATATGAGGATGTAGTACTATAAATGGCTGCACTTCTACCTAACTCTTTGGAGCACAGGCGTGAAGTTATGATATTTAATATACGATCAATCATCGTAACCAAGCTAATCCTAAGTCATGCACATTAAGGTTCAGTTTAAATAGTTGGTCTAATTAATAAACAAGTAATAAAATTCAAATCGAAAAAATTATTTCCCCGAGAAAAAAATAAACAGGGATATAAAAAAAGACGTAGTTAGATCAAAATAGATCCTAGAATAAAATGTGGGAGGAGTTGTCTGTTCTATTATATTCATCTTTGTTTCTAATAGACCCTTCCATTAGAAAGAAGATGAATATAATAGAAAGAAACAGTTTGCGGAATGAAAGTAAGAGAGACATAAAAGCGGGAACTGCGGGGTTACCATGACGTTCAAAGTAAGATTGTTTCATTCTTATTTCAGTGTGGGTAAGAGACAGAGCTATGCAGGTTGTCTAGCGCCATCTCTTACCCACACTGGAAATAAGAATGAAACAATCTTACTTTAAAGTTCATGGTACAGGTCCTGGTATAAATGATACTACATAAAAAATAGGCTCCAATCGCGTTGAACGTAGCTAGATAAAGATAAAGACTAATGACGAATTTCCATAAAGAAGAGGCACCGAATTGTGATACAAACTTTTTTTTTTTCGATGTGGTAAATCATCAACTGACTCCTCCAGCTTTGGGTGGACCGAGAGTGATGCCTCTTTTTTTTACTGACTAAAATCCACACTGTGTTCCTTCAGTTGCCCTTTGCGTCCAGAGCCACGGCAACTCTATCGAACAATCCCGCAAATGGTGCCACCCCTAAGCTTAGTAACATAAACATACAGTATATTATATGTATCAGTGTTTTAATGGATAAACAGACTCCCACTGACAACTGATTACCGCTGCATTATGTCGTTATCAAACTACTGAGAGGTTAACGCATGTAGGTTACGAGTTACTTGTCCTATAAATTAACATTAACTTTATTAAATAATTCTGCTTTCGAATTAACTCTTGCATTTATTATCATTAGCTAGCATAAGAATAATTAGCCTTATAATGTTCCCACTGCTGGGACTCAGGCCTCCTCTCTAGGATAAGGATTAATAATGAATGGGACGCGGGACAAGCGCCGGCTAGTGGATGTCTTCGAATTTTTTAATCCAAAACATGCCGCTTTCTTCGCGAGACTTTATTGAATAAATACTTGGTATCCATCCAACAGACATACGCTTAGCGCAACACTAGAAACGCAGTTTATTGTTAACATTTAATATGCACAGGCTCAAGAATTATTAGTTCAGTTAATACAAGTAGGTACTAGCTATATACGAGTATATATGTCTATACGCCATTGTAATTTCCGGCAGTACCTCGAGACGCGTCTCGCTATGCACAAACATCCATACATATTGATCTATATACAGTCATACTTTACACTTAAGGGCCTATTATACTACTCGATATTCAGACAGTCTTATTCGATGTCGCGTAGTGTAATAAGGGTTAGACCAGTCTTACTCGGAACAAAAAATAAGACAGTCTGAATAACGTGTGCTGAATATCGCGTAGTGTAATAGGCCCTTTACTAGATACAGACTTTGGATGCCATTCGTTAGTCATAATAGACCTATAGAATTTGTGATCGGTTTGATCATAGCGCCTCCTGAAATGGCTTCAGACATTTTAATAAAAAGGTCTTGTTGAAGTTTTGTTTATTTTTAATTAAGGATGAAATAAATGATTTAGTTACGTCAAAAGATTGAAGAACTTTAATCTAAGATTGACGATAGAAGATCTCTAAACACACAGTTTTTGAGTGAATGTATGTGGGTGAATTCTGAAAAATCAAGGAGGATATACCACGATATTCCATCTTTTCGAGATGATATTAGTCTTCCAAACTTGGTGGGGTACTTCATATGGTTACTTTATAGAGATCCGTCTTTCGTCCGTCCCTCTAAGATATCAAGATAGAGAAGGATTGCTCGGAAAAGTAAAACGTGGCCCTAGAAAGATAAGGGTAACTGAAGGAATTCAGGTCGGTTTTAGTGCCTGAAACTCTGGCTCCACCCAAAATGAAAAAAGTTGTTGATTTGATGATTTCCCATCGCAAAAAAGACGGACTTTTATGATGAGAATAGTACCTAAAGAAGAAATAATGTTCTAAGCAAGATGATCAGTAATTTAAACGATTTTTTTTAAGGAGACTTGTTGCTTGTGGGTTCTAGTAACCAATTTCAAGCAATACTTCGAATTATCAATAACAGTAACCCTGTATACAGTATAGTATCTTCTATAGCTATATTTATTATTCGCCAGTTTACTATTAGAACCGTAGACTAGTCTCACGTGATTCTTGTTTGCTTCGAACTCCGTATCTTTATTTTTGCCAGACGCTCGCTATTTAGATAAGATTTATGTAGTGTTGTATTTATGAGGCTCAATGTTTAATGTATCGGTTTTTAAATATATTGGAAGTAGATGTTAGCTTCTGCTAATTTAGATTCAGGAAAATTTCAGAATAAATGCTTAAGCAACTGCTTGAACATTGTCTTAAAACCGGATCTTGGTAAAAAACTTATGCAAAAAGACTACAAAAACTGGAATCAGTAGTGACTTATTACAGTTAGATTTTAATTGGTATAAACCAGTGCTTGACTGCGATCAAACCTGATGGTAAGCAGAGATGCAATCATTGATGGTAAGGCGCACTAGTTTATTAGGAGCGTATTCACTCTAGCCTTGAAGACACCTAAATTATATTTTTTAAATTAGATTTGGAGCTGTTAGTATATCATCATATTATCACAACTGCAGGCATTTCATAAGAATCGATGGAATAGACAACACAAAAGTAATATCTCCGCTTGTTCAATATTTGAACGCAGAGTTCGAGATAATTATCTATTAGAACAAAAAGCTTTAATCATATAAGGTAAAGATATCGGCACGAATCTTGAGCGCTCGGCGAAAGAGCGGGGGATCTTTTTACGCATCGTACATATCGGCGTGCCAATCACTGTACAAGGATTGTACTCCCCGCCCTCGCATCTCTTTTCATACCACTAAAGCGACACGATATTTCACTTCTGCGTGCTTCTGCGCGAGTAGAACTGTAGAAGTCAGCGCTCAAGATCCGTGCCGGTATCTGTAAATTCCACTGCAACCTTTTGTTTTCTTCTTATAATTTTCTCTCTACTATAGAGCCTTTTTAATACAAAAGGTACAATTAACAATCCACGAGTTTGTAGCTATGAATTAAAATGATCTGGAATAAAAAGTTCTAGTTAGTACTAATCCTAGAAGTATCCTTTTCTTCTCATATGGGCTAAATAATTTATCCACACCTACCAACCAAACACGAATAGATGCAAACCCATCAGGACTTTGGTATCGATTCTCGTCCAAGCCCCGACGGCCGACACATAACTCAATTGGCAGGCAATCTGGTGGAGGCGCCGTTCCCCCTCTAATTGCATCGCATCAACTGTACGGCGAGATAAAAATGCGTTTTTAGCAGCTGCGTGATGATGGAGTAGAATTATTGAAACTGGTGTATGCTGGTGTGTTTGTAGATGTTTGATTGTGCTGATCATAACGGTTTATTCATTGAAAGTTTTACTCCCAAGTTTATTATGTGACTCGCCTGGCGTTTAGGTACGAACATTTTAGAACGTTCATTTCACTTCGCTACTCGCTAGGATCTGTGCGATAAGTTAGCAGCTTATCAGTGTGTTCTGGGCCAGAATACACTGATAAGGCCAGAACTTCTGGCCTTTTTTTTTCTTGGGGAGGGAAATCATCCAATGAATTCCCGTTCTAGGGTGGGGCGAGAGGGCGTGTCAGACTTCTACTGATTGAAACCCATCTGTGTCTCTCAGTGTCATGCTCAGTTGCCCTTTGCGTTCTAGGACCACGGTTATCCTTCCAGAAATTCTCCGAAGCCCTAACGGAGTGTGTTTTCAACCTGAACATCATTATACGAACACCTAACGTTTCTGTTTAGTATTTCAGTTCAGAGTCGTGTTAAGATGATATTCAAAGAAGTTTTGTCATCACAACATGAATTAATTTAAGCATATATAATCAGCCTTATAATGTTTCTACTGCTGACACTTAGGCCTCCTCTATAGGAGAGAGAATGGGCTGTAATCCACCATACGGGCCTAGTGCGAATTGGTGGATTTCAAATGTCATCAAATTTTTGGTTCTTGGACATGCCGGTTTCCTTACAATGTTTCCTTCAACGTTTTGAGAGCAGTGGTGACGAAATAAATTACACAAAGTAATGCGCCAGGCTAGTTTTGAACCCGCGATTCATGTTATCACTGCTCACAGAAGAATTAATTTAATTGATTTAAAATTAACGAAGTAACATTCACGGAAATTTTACAATCACCTTTATATCAGATACATCCATACGTTATTGATTTGGTTTGATTGATTTAGATTCATTTTGGCAGTGATTCATTACCTATAAATATATTTTATGTACTATTTATCTGATTCTGATCTCAATGGAAATTCAGAAGTATTTAACCTCCGGGTAAGTTTCGTATCTCCGAACAAATTTTAAGATGCACCTTCAAATGCTTTTGTTGTAAGTGATCAAAGTTACGATGTACGAAGTTCGTTGTTGTTCGCAAACACAATAACAACAACGTCACGCGATGATAATATAATTGCTCATTGTGTTACAAAGTCAATTTAGTTTTCTCTAACGGCCATAAACTATTGTTTTAAAACCAATCCGTCTTTTTATCTCAATAAGAGATAACACGCGAGCTAAACAGCGAAATGGGATAAGAATTTTCTAACGTCTTAAAGGGACCTTTTATAGCAGAACTTTTTATGTCATTATGTTATCTTGCATAACAACGGATAGCATAAACTTAATTTTGCAGAAAATACATACACACATTATGCATACACTCATTTGACATTCATTCAAAACTCATAATTTTGTTAGTCAGAATCGTCTTTAGGTATAAATTTTATATCCATAATAATTAAAATGCAGAACTATCACATCGCAGAAAATTCACTCAGAATCGTCTTTTGGTATATATCTTATATCGATAGTCGTTAGTTGTGGTGGAAGTCTAACTAAGAAGAATATCAAAACGGTAACCTAAAATTAATTATAAAAAATAATTATTTTTTTACATAGGGTCGACGGAGGCTCCCTGCGCGTCCTCCTATTTCTGGGTAAAAAAAAAACACGAAATAAATTCTAACCTAATCTAACTTAATTATTTTGAATTGTATTTGTCGCTAATATAATAGACTGTATATATACATATATGCTCGAAAACACAGATTTTTAAGATGTGATTAACCATTTTGCTCAACTCATAGCTAGAAAAGTACCTCTTCAATCAGCATAGATACTTTTAAATAATGACTAATCGTGGATGCTGGTTTCTTTATGTAGATCACATTACAGTATATTCATCATAATATCTCATGAACTGTAAAGAAATAAAAATAAAGCTAAAGCTTTGCATATCTACGTTCTTTGTCCTAGCAAAATAGTGCTTTATTATGACCATAGGGCCCCATTGTCCTAATGTGCCCAGGGCCACCAATAGGTGAAAGACGGCCCTGTATGACACTATTTTTAATTTAATATTGAAAATGCTACAAGTAATTGTCTATATTTTTGACCAAAATTCCGTAAAATGTTGTTTCGGTGTGGTAAAAATATGGCAAATAAATCATTTGGCAAATGAAAAAAGTTTAAAAGAGGCTTCGGCCAATAGCAAGAAGTTATTTTGCTAATCGGCGGAATATAGTTCGATAAAATAATATCTATGACACATTATACTTTGATGATCTAAAAATCTATCAACTATTGCATAAAACAAAAAAGACGTTGGTCAATAGCTTTCGGTAAAATGAAATTCGAACAAAAAAAATTTCAGCAAAGTTATCGGTTCTCCAAACAATCATCTCTCTACATAAACGTTATGCTAAACGAAATTATGCGTAATATTAACTATGGCAAAGGTAATTATGCCAAATAAAATTCTGCTAATTTAAAAGTATGCCATTGTAAATTCGGACACGTAAACATTCTACTAAACAATAGTTATGCTAAATAATTTGTATGCCTTAAAAATATTCGATTATAGAAGATTATGCCAAATAAATTTCGGAGTATCAAGATTCTGCCAAATAGAAGGAACCCGTCTTAAAGTGTCTGAAACAAGCCACAGCTGGTGCAAATCCAATCTTTCTACTTAATATTAATGTATTCAATTTACTTCAGCATTTACATAATTGCGTGGACACAGATACATGTAAACAGATTGAACATATACCAAATCAAATTGGAATTATACGGTTCACACATCCAACTGCTGGCAAATATTGTTAGCCGACAATCCCACATGCCGCTGTAATGTTCCAGTAATTCTGTTGCCGGGAGTTTCGATTCATTAAGCTTCAATATTTATCGCTTAGGATTCGAATAGCAAGGCGAGTCTCATTACTGGGACTGGTAAGAAATTGCCAGTTCATGCACCCACCTGAACTCGTTGTCTATCTAGTTAGATTCTGTATCTCGTTGCTGTGTGGTGCAGATCTGCCTAGGCGTTTTGTACTAGGTCGAACACTTTTATATCCCACCGGGTTATTATAAACGCCGTTAGTTTATGATAAACCTCGAAAAATTGTAAACTCTTCATTATAAAAATAATATTCGAAAATATTGTAAATTATAATGTAAATGCGATTTATTGTATTTGAAATGATATGTTCATAATATATCGAGCACTCAACAATTATTACATTCTTACGGTGTTTGTGTGACTCGTTCGACTTTATGATGAATTTGAGAAACTTTTGTTCAGCTATTCGTCCCATCTTTACGTCTCTATATCCATAGCCAAGTCTTCTTTATTTAGCCTAATTGAATCAACAGATTATTTAGTCCAATAGATATCCCGATCCAAAAATAAACTTGTAATAATTCCAACACGTACGTTCTGTACCGCCCGTACTCTGCATGAGTCAACCATTCGCTAGACGGGTTTAACTTTGTACCAGCTATGTGGGCCGTTTCGAAAGTCGCTGGCGCCTGCCAAACTTTGATATGCGTTGCCAACATCGTAATGCAGACGCACCGCCCGACGACTTTCACAACATGCTCCGTTTTAGTTCATCATAGCTAGTTCTAGAACTAGCATAATCACGAACTAATTACTAAGAGAGGATTGAGAGGAGTTGCTAGAAAATATCTCTAGAGGCTTAAATGCCAAGCAAATAACGCTGCTAACTTTGCAATGAGGAGTTCAACTGCTGAACTGGTTTGCTGTGCGAGTTTGCGTCAGACCGTACCAAGTTTTGATTACAGAATGTGATCAGTGCTGACATTTGACACCGTTTCTCTGGTCTAATTTAATCAACCTAACTAGTTTGTTCACTAATGATGAATTTCTCTTATTTCATTAGAATACAATTCTGTTGAATCATAGTGACTTTTCTTTTGACATTTCCAGCAAATGGTTTTAAAATATATTCTTTTAAAATATAGTGTCGCTCCGGTAAATACTTCACAGTTTCTTAGTTCAATAGCTTAACGCTGACGGGGCTGCGGTCACAGCCGCATTGAAGCGGTCACGTTTCGTTTCAAACCGATCACGACAGACCAAAGACGACCTCTCTGAAGCCAACCTTTGCTTTCATAGCATTCTTTCACTTCAATGAATCCCTAGACACCTATTAATATCTACCAGTGAAATTTTCCTGTTGAAAATTCTATAAACCTTTATCGGTAACTTCGTAAATGTTCTGTTAACCAGCCTATGTTTACATTGACTAAGTTAACTTAACGAATCAAGGACAAAACGCTGATAATACTGTACAAATATTTTCGAATTCTTGAAACTAATGCCGTGACTAACAGTGGCGATATTGCTCGAATACTAAAAGGTACGTAAAACTGTGGGTAGGCTCTGTATGACGCATTTGGGGGAGGTAAACAAGACGGTTTACGATACTATTGAGACATTCATATATATATATACTACTCTGTGATAGTAGGCTTGGCGTACAGGACCACTACAAATGTCCCGTCTGCCCTCGTAAGTTTTAGGACGAAACTCAACCGTATGTAACCTTCATAACATGTACAAAGAAATTACCACAATTCGGCATGAATTGTGGTAATTTACATACATACAGCTAGGTTTTATGAACGGAAAATTCCGTTACGCTATTCTTAACAGTATGTTTGGTAAATAAAGACTATTTTTGCTAGGATTGTCGGAATCTTCAAACCGACGATAAGACATGAAAAATTACATAAATGAGTATGTTTTATCACAAGCAGTCGCATGAATGACTGATAGGCCACGATAAATGTTTTGTTTATAGACCTGACCACAATACCAGTCGGACGGACGAATTTATCAATTATTGTGACACTAGTACTTGTCTGTGGTTTAGAATGGTCATTTCGGTTGAATCCTTGATTGTCATGCCGCCAGCAGGCATGATAATGAATTGTTTATTTGGTTCGGAAACCTAGAATGAATCTAAATGTTCTTACAAACATGACGGTGCGTCATTCGATTACTACCATAACAAACCATCGCAAACTACATAAATTATGGACCTATGTAAGTTTTTAATACAGATAAGTGTTATAATGAAGATTCCTATCAAAGTAATAATACCTACTTATGGTGAGTAAAAAAGCAATTAAATCCTACAAAAAATATTAAATAGCGTATCAGAATCAAAAAAACAAGACAAAGTATAAATTTAATAATCGTAGCCTCAAACAGAACAATATGAAAGAATCTCTTAATTAAAAGAAAAATAGCTCAAGTGGTATCTAGATGGTGATTAAACTCGTTATAACAATAGACTCGAGTGCACCGACAACTGGAACGGTAGAAACTCGGCCGATGCCGATGTCGATGCCGAAGTACTGCCGAGGTCGACCCCGCGGCGCAAACGGCGATAATAAACGCCTTTCTCACAGAGAAAAAAACTTGTTAGTGGTTGAAGTGAATGTCGCAAGGGAACAGCCGCTATTGGAATTGGAAAACAAACTGACAATAACGGCAATCACAAGAATTGTGACTCTTGCTTTACAAGGAATTTTAACGGTCTTGAAACACTCGATTGGTTTGCCGGGCCTCGAAAGAGTTTTTCGTGCAACTTCACTGCATGAACAGTATCAATTTGTTATCTCTTTTAAAGTTTATACTTTTCGTTAAGCAATTGCCAATCAAACGTGTTCCTTTTTTTGCCCCCCTTATGTTACAAAACTGCGCCATATGTCTAAGTACTACCCGCATCATCATACCATTATTGAACACACTCGTCTACCCTCAGCGTAATATCAAAGTAATTTGCTTCATCGATCGCAAGGTCATACTTGCTAACGTAAACACAACTCTTGAGCCCTGTCTAGCTAGCGTCAACATTACTTCAAATTTCTTCATTACAAACTAGAATATATTCAATAACAAAGTTACCAAGAATATTTAAATCATCATTACTCATAGAATCTAATAAAGCCACAGTTTCAAATACAAAATCAGCTTTAGGATTCATAGAAACGATATTTTTGTAAACCCATTCACCATCTGTCGAGAACGACACTTTAGCATATGAAAGAGAATATGCGTGATTCAAAGAGGCTCTCTAATTTGAACCCCAGCCAGATTTCTGTACCAAGATTGAATTTCTAAATTCGCTTTATAAAGATTTTCCTTCGCACAAAGATATGGTACTTTGGCGTCTAGAAAATGTTCCCAAAGATAATCTCGTTCAAATATAGGACATACTTGCGTAAGGGTACGTATAGATGTATAAATTGGATGTTAAAATAATTGCTTATTGTCTCCACTTAGTTTGTGTGCGTCACATGGTTCTATAGACGTGCCGGCGTCGCTCAGCTCACATTCTCGTAACGGTGTTAGCAACAAGGACGGGGACAAATAAAGCAATATAGACAGCTGTATTTGGTGATTCAAGTATCTCGCCTGCGAATTATATGAGCGACTCGGGCGACCCATAAACCTACCGCCATAACGAGCAAACTGCTCCGAGGACGTGTGTTCGCATCGCACAGTTTAGATCTTTGATTTATAATTGTCACTGGCCGATTTCCAGAAATAATAAAATTTATTATTTTCTTACTTGCTCTCCCGCACAAAGTATGAGTTTTTGTTTATGATTTCTATCTTCGCCAGGGCATTTGTTACAGTTTTTGCTTTTTTGAGGTGGGATATCATCTAATGACTTCCAGCTCTAGGATGGAGTGGGAGGGCGTGTCAGCTTTTTACGGACTAAAACCACATTTGTGTCCTTCAGTTGCTCTTTGCTATTTCAGAAATTTCGGTAGAGCTTACAGAAATAAATCATGCCGAAACGACAAAATCAGAGCCATGATCATTGTTTTCTGGAAACATCATTACGAATTTCCGTGTAGCGCCCGTGAATCTGCGACAAACACCCCATTTGAAGCCCGTCAGGCATGAAGTCTAAACAACGGCTTTGTCACGTTGTCGTCTACCCACAAATGCTGTCTAAAATTCAATTAGCGTCATGGTAATTAAATCCGGTATCGGTCTAATCTCGCGGCGAGCGCACATTCGATAGGTATACCGCGTGAAGCGAATGCTTTGCGGAAATTCGCGACGCTTCGCGAGCGTCCCGTCCGACTGATGTATTTACGATGTTTTTGTTCCCTGCAGCAGTAGAACTAGAAATAAGCAAATATTAATTTATTTAGACTCGAGAACCTCAAAACAAAGACTTCAACTCTTCATTATGGCATAAAACAAAGACAGCTTCTAAAAACGTTTCTAAGACTTATTTGACGTGGGCCAGAAAAGAAAGAAAGAAATATAAGGAAAAGTTTATTAAATTAAGTCTTCCTTGCTTCCTACGCAAGCTTGCGACCTACTTGGTAATAACTGTAGGAGTCAGGTAGGTGGTAGCTGGAAGACTTATTAAACCTAACTTAGGTTTCTGCTATTCAAGTTCTGTTTAAGTTGCTGGACATTTACTCCTGAATAACTAATAACTATTTATAGAGAAAACATGAAAACTATGAATAGCGTACTACGGTTACGAAATCTGTTTGATATTCTGAGACAGCTACTGTGATTAGGGTTGCCAACTTTTATTAGAAGAAATATCTCATTCTCGAAGAAATATCTAATATCTCATTTCAAAGGAGGTAAATAAAGAGTACGGACTTATAAAAAACTGGGCAAGTTCAATCGGACTCGCGCACTGAGGGTTCCGTGCAAAATTACCTATGAAAACAGTTCAATTCCCGAATTGAGCTACGAAGATTTTTCCGAATCGCAAAAAAAAAGATGTTTTTTCTCTCAATTTTATTATTAGTAAACACTGTGTAAAAAAGAGTATTTTAGCGTCCTCTAATAGTAATAAAGATTATAGAGTACATCTACATTATATAGAGTACAGTACTCTATTTTAGAATACTATTGGCAACCCTCACTGTGATCCATCATGAAGATAGCTACGATTTACGATTACAATCTTTTCTTTACTTATCAGTCTATAACTCTTCCTATTTAAACTTTATCTTGTAGGTCTAGTTGATAACATAGACAATGTTTAAGAAGTTTCTCTATGGCATGTACATCACTTAGAGATAATAAAATAAAACCAATTGTAATTAAAAAAAAAAACAATTTTAAATGAAATACTTCCTTTATTATTCTATATTTAATTTTATTTTGAAGGATTGACAGTTCGCCTGCAGTGGTCTTCCCGTCCGATTATAATTTAGGTTTCTTCAAGGCTAGAGTGAATAGGCTCTTAATAAACTAGTGCGCTTCACTATTAACGATTGCATCACTGCTTACCATCAGGTGGGATCGCAGTCAAGCACTAGTTTATATTGTTAAAAAAAAAATGACATAGCTTATGTTAAGCTATATAATTGAATAAAAAAAATAAACATAGACACGTTGCGTCATATTAAGTAATACTTCTACCGACGACATTGACTTGAAATAAATGTTTCGCAATGATTACATTACATTTGCAAAAGTGTTCGCAACAATCTCTAAAGGTAAGCTATAAACCATCTTCCAAAAAAACCCTCGTCTACACGCATCGACTGTCGAAGGCAACTCGCTGTTCCGCACAGGAAGTAATTTTAATACTGATAAACTAGATTTCCTATAAAAACGGCACTTCGGTTCGAAAAAAACAACTCGAGACAAGGAAATTGGCTGCGACGAACACGGCCTTCTTGAGAAATTCTTTCGTCCAGACGGATATAAGAATCAAAAGGAAGGGGCGAACCAATCAATGATGGTTGACGTGAAAATCGACGTCAGTAAAAAAAATAACACGTTGCTTTTTCGCACGCGACGATTTGACAGCTGGTATGTCTCAGCGTAATTATTATACACTAGTTGTTGCCCGCGACTTCGTTCGCGCGGTGTTTTTTCAACATTGTTCTCTGTTTTAGCTCAATCGTGTAAAAAAAAGTTACCCGTTTCAGAAATGTCCTCATCCGGGATTAGCATTTTAAGAAAAGTAGTTTAAGTTAGTCATTATAACATTACTATTGGCTGTAACTTAAATGCCTATGACACGTCAAATTTTAACCGTTTCGAAGACATAATTATATTAGTAGTTTGAAATTGCTTTTCTCAAGAAAATAAAAGTTAACTTACTCCATATAACATGTGCAAATTTTAAAAATTGTATTTTTGTTACAAGTATCGTATCAGATATATTTTCACTAAGTATTTAGTAATAAAAAATATTATTTTTATAATACAAACCAAACACTTTATTTGTGGTGATGTATAGATTTCTAACATAAGCTGCAAAGCTTCACAACGCTATAATGGCTGTTAGCTGTGATGACGTCAGCTCACTGTGGGCTTTCCTCGCGTAGTGAGTGATTCATAGAGGGGGGCGTCTGTCGCGGTGCGTCGGCACTTCTATGACGTCGCATGTCTTGATATTACGATATTAATATCTATTTTAAAACATATTGTCACGAAAGTAGGCGTGAAGCTCTTTCTCTAGTCATAACAGTTTCTTTTAAAATAAGACAATAATATAATTCTAATTATAACCATCACGCAATCGTAGCGAACAAACAAGTAAATAATCATGACACCTATGACCGGGCTCCACAATCACGTGTACCTATTTGACGTCGGACAAACATACTAGCTTCCTATAGTTTCAAAGAGTGTCATCTTGGATAATGGTGTGAGATACTTCTGAATTTTTCTCTGAAATAATTGTATTTGAAGCTTTTCTGCTTTTCTATTTTATTTTTAAAACATCTGTCAGGAATAAATTGCCTCCAAGGTTTATGGTTTTTTCCTCCTCCCTTGCCTCGTGTTTATCAAACGGGAATGGAATTTGCAAACGACGCGCAATAAACTTATTGATATTGAAAATTAATGTATCAAGGTTTTATTATATGAGTGACTAACAAATCATTTCGGCCTTGTACAATAGCGGCGTCTAGTTATGATTCCTATCTATCTACCCACAAGTCTTGACAAAGTGCATCAGCCTAGGCTGCCTACATAAAATCATTTGTATCACATTTCAGTCAATACTGACGCAATAAACTGACAAGAACACTTTAGTATCCAAAGTGAGTCAGAACCACCGCGAATGGTACAAAATGATTCCTGGTTTAAATATAAACTGTTCGTTTTGGATCGGAGCAGGCGCCCTTACACGCGTGACTAAGACATGGTATACGATACTCTGAAAGTAGCCTTTTAGGAACACGGTAAATTTAGTCCGTTGGGTAATTGAGAACGTAATGTATTCTTAAGTACTCGAGCTGGGAAAGGTGAGAGCCGTCGGGAAATGCGAAAGGAATTTGTTATAAATACAGTTTACGTTGAAGCGTAAGCTGGATTTGTTTTGACAGATTTATTGCCTTCAGGCCTCGTTTTAACCGCATCTTTTATTTAATCTTCTCATTTAATACTGTTATTAGATATATTTGTCTACATGCTTATGTATTGCAAAACTATTGAGTAGCATGAAGTGGTATCAAGAGACCAAAGTCCATAAATAAAATAATTGAAAAGCAACGTCAAATAAAAACTCAATTGCAACCGCAAATGAAACCAAACACTGTTCTTTGTGTTATTCAATTTCAGAAACTAATCAATTGAACACAAGGATTTCAACGTTTCTCACAGCCCGTAGTATTGTATTGCCAGAGTCCACGATTCGTGAATGATATAAAAATATAATAGCATATATGCTGCAATATGCCCTTGACATGTAATTTTAATGCTGATGATAAAATTTTTCTTCAAAACTTTAATCAATCTAAAAAACACACTTTTTGATTTGATACCTTAACTTTCACTGGGTAAAGTTCAGTTTTGATTAGAACTGATATGGTTTTATGACCTTAATTCTCTTATTGTTTACCCTGAAATCAACTTAGTTCACTTCTTTTTAAAGTTGATACTAGCATAAATCCTATTTCTATTATCATATTGGCGTTTGCGCAGACTGCTATTTCAAGGTTCTATGTCTGACATCCGTCGTCTATGTTTTGATATGGTTTTATGTGTGTATAAGTATACACTTACTAAGCGACTAGCGAATTGCACTTATAATAAAGGACAAAACGCACTTTTATTAGACTCCGTACCCAAAGCTGTATGGAGATGTGACATAGGAGAACCAGGTCTATAAAAACTTACTATTACCGATAAATTGGTCATCGTCGTGAGGTTAAACCTCTACTTTGTGAAGGCCTGTTTTTAGCCCATTCGACCATAAACTCAAAACAAATTGAACCAAATATGGAATGAAAACATCATCTGCTACATTGATGATAACCTAATAAAATAAAATAATTTATAATTATGTCTTTGCACAAGGTCTGTCTGTTGGTACAGTAGAAACAAATAAAACTATTATTTTTCAAATGACAAATGCTACAACTCGATACAGCTCTGTGTCCAAAACGCCCATTGTGTTTTAGTTAATTGACCACATTTTGATACTAACCTCTCCTTCATATAAATAGACGATGCACTAAAATATTTAAAATATTGATGATTTATTTATCATTTTAATTAACAAATTTTTATTCTTGTTTCTAGGTAAGCAGACCTTCGAATTTAAATCATATCTGAGTAAGTTATTGAATGTTTTTGTATGATTGGCATTGAACTGTCACAACCACAAACACGTCAATGTTATTGTAGCAGTGTCATCTTTAAGGAATGTCATATCATACCAAACATACAGGATCATTTTTTCAAGTGGGCGTGAATGTTTAAGGGATTTCGTTTGTCATATGTCCTTACTTCCCAGAATTATGCATGCAGCATGTATATTTTTTTCTAAATCAACCGTTTTCGATTTATATGAATATTGATTTTTCAAGAATACAATGATGCAGTTTTAGACTAAATCAGAATCGAGCCCAGGACTCCTTAGAGTACATTTAGCTATTCCTCATATTTTCGGATTTGGCCACATCCACTTTTCACTTTTACCCTGTTTGGCCTTTTTTCCAGTGAAAAGTATTGAAAAAAATGACAGACACGGTGACATAATCATCATATCAGTAACCACCTCCTTTTTAGACAAATTAACTGCCCATCCATTAAATTGGAATCATATTTATAGAAGTTAGGATCACTTATTTGAATCTAGTTTCAAACAATTATTAACAAAAGATAAACTTTACATAAGTGAGGACTAAATACCTAGTACAACAATATTAGCAATAACGTGTACTGGACCTCAATCACTGTCACAGAAATGGGTCGTGTCCCAAGTCCCAACAATGGCACAGAAGCCTGTGCCGAGAACAGTCCCGTGCCGGGCCGTGTCTGTGGCACCGTGACAGCCGTGTCACAGGACCTGTTTTATTCCCTTATTGTTTTTGTTGAATAACAGAATATTTGCTTATAAAAGTAGGGTTTCGTAAGCATGGTTACAACCATCCTCCTCTTCTTATTGGACTTGGTCTAACATTTTCTTTATCACAGCATTTTTCTCCTTTCTGTCAAACAGTGATAGTTGAAAAGTGACCTGCAATGAAATCCATTATACTTTTGTCAATTTTCATCAAGGATTCCCTTAAAAATCGTGAAATTTCAATGTTCACAACAGACGTAAATTCAAAGTTTCCATGTTATTGAAAAAAAGAGATTTAGCGTCTCAGTCTGTGTATTAATCAACTGTAACTGAGGGTAGACGACGGACCCATGAGGTAAAAGAGAGCATACAAATGTTTTAATTAATTGTAGGTACTCCGAATTTAATTTATTTTCATCAGTCTCACTCGTGGGCGTTGGCTCCAGCCGGGCTTAACTTTGATCGATTCAATAACAAACAAATTCATTGGACGAATAATATCTGTCAATACACTCATATTTACTCACAGTTATTTCGAGTACCTGACTTTGTCCGTTTAGTCACTTTGAGTAGGACGGCCAACCTTACTGAATGAGTTTGAATTTAAATTACTTTGCTCATACATACACAGTAGGGGCCAATGTACCGGCTTTTGCAGTAGCCGTCGCCCACCCCTTAGTAGTTTTAGAATTTATATTTCTCTTCTAAACTTCTTCTCTATATACATTCTTCGTATCTATCATCTTCTATCCCAATTTATTTGTACTGCGCGCAAAATCATCTGCCATTCTTAATATCTAAATTAGCCGAAATCTTAGTAGTCGCCCCTTTTAGACCATATCTTCTACAGTATAGACGGATATTCCATTCAAAATTATTTATTTTGACTTGTCCTCTGTACATGACGTCTCCTTTCATAATGATATTAATAGACTGTATAAACTTTGATATCGTGGCATATCTTTGACGTAAGTATCCACATTATGACAAACAACGAGCTGAATTTAAATATTTATGTTCATATTCACATTTCAGTAGTGTTGTCTATCCACTCCACCTCACGTTTCCGTTTCTAGGCGATATACTAATATCATGTTGGAATTACCTCACTATTTCAGTATTTTCTGCTTCGAGTCTATGGGAAATTGCTACAAAAACGAGCAATATTTAGTGGAAATCGATCCTATTTCCAAGTAGTAAGGTACAAACTTGCGTGGGTGAATATACTTTAGCGAAGGCAGTTGTTCAATACAGTGAGGGTTCTTATTTCCGTCAGTCGGGTTGCTATTGCGTTATCTGCAAGGATTTGTCGTCGCCGGTACCTCCGCATCCGGCCCTCGGCGCGCAGAAAATGAGAGAAATAAACAAAACGTTGTGTACGTAGACACTGCCTCTTGATCTCGACTCCTACAAAGTAAATAGATAACGTTGTGGAGAAATATTTGCTGAAATGTTCAAGTGGTTGAACCTATACGAGGCTTATATGGTAGCTGTTTCAATTGTGCTCAATAAGATATTATGTAACAAAATTGACTTTTGAAAAAGCTGTAGATGTTAATAACGTATACTAAGGCATTAAAAGTAGAGGTTTTTGGGAATATCAAATGAAATTTATTCGTTATAACTGCTTTGTCGTTTAGTCATGTAATAAAATTACTTCTTAATTAAAGTAAATTGTGTTAAAATTACCTCTGATAAACATCAAATATTTTTCCGCTATTTATCATATGCACATATGAACAGTTATTTGCTTATCGCACAGCATAATTTAGTGTTATGTTAGTGATAGGCGTAGCTTAGCAACATTTGACTGAACATGCATTTTTATCAACTACTTTCTTCGATACTGTTAGTTAAGTGCAAGATAAAGCTGTATGTATAAGCCTTAACGTGGCAATACCGTACAGATGCCGTCCCTAAGGTTTTAGGTATATCGGTACAGAAAGTATCATATAATATGCTGGTATATATAGCATATTCGTCGAAGAAAACTTAGATGGCGTCGCATCTTAAGCAGTTATGAGGTCAGGTGCCGGAGTCAAGTCTTTCTAAACACGGATTGTAGAGGTGGATGCACTGCAGCGTGCAGGGATCCTTGACACGATTCGCCAGTCTTCTGTTAGTCACACTATATGGAAACACCGGGTGAAATTACTTTTATAAAGTAGAACTAGCAATTAGAGAGTCAGATACTCTCAGTATGTCAAAAATGTGATTGGTCTTAGTAATATTAAAACAAGTTAACTTTTCTTGCAAAGACGGAGGATTTAAAATGTATACTCAAAGTTACGTTTGTGTTACGAAGAATTTTACTTTGTCTACGTAGTTTTAATGAATCTGATACCTTGACTGGTTTTTATTCTATTATTTTAGTTATCATTTTGTTTTTATTCATTTAATTTGAGAACAAAATTCTAGCACTGCAAAAACGTAAATGTCGAGCAAAACAGTAAATTGCACAAAGTTGTACCGATTTGGTCTTTGTGATAAAAATATAAATCTTGGGCAAATAGTGCAAGAAATTCGAAAAGTGTTTGGAAAATGATTAAGCTCTAATTCGTTACCCAATTAATCACTCTAAAGATGTAGCGTGAAATTAAGATGTCTGTAAACCGTTAGATTTACAAATGCCTGAAAATCCAATGCCGAATTTTCAGCACTCTTCGCCGCTTCATTTCTATTGAAATAGTCTAGTTTTAGTTTTTCTAGTGTTAAAAGCATGATGATTGATTGCATTAGATTCGGCATCGATTCATTATGGAATCACTGTCGGTCGTTAGCGACTCTTTATTGGATCACTTCAAACCTCATTATACTTGGCTAATGATATAACTGCATCACAATTTACGTCATAATGACAATCGAAGTTTAATCTAGTTCGAATGAATTCACCGATTGCAAATGAATCGGTTTTTTGTTGGTTTTACCTAATACTGTGGTGTAAACTGTTCCAATTTAACAATCTGCTTAGGTACCTATATTTGTCAAAAGCTGTATCTAAAACTGTGTATTCTATTAAGTAACTGAATTGCAAGTAATGTCTTGTTTTTTGTCTGCGTTTTGCAAAAAATAACAATCTAATCTAAAACTCTACCTGTAAAAACATATTGGTTTCGTCTCCAAATAAGGGAGAGAACGCGATCAATACTTAGTAAAGCATACACTTGTATCTATCACGTATACGCCCACAGCACAGCCTCAATCCTTTATGGCTAGCTAATGAATTTTCATATTCATCGAACAACCGGTTTCCAAGTAGACGTACCCAATTATCATCCCGCTCTATTCATAATATGTGCCGGGGCTGTGGGCGACACTCGAGACCGTCCGACGGATCTGGCCCACGTACTTAGACTTAGTGCACCCATCCGTCCGGATTCCCAACGGATGTGTCCCAGATTTCGAACGAGATGAAGGACGTGCAAAATTTTCTAAGCTCCTGGACTTAGCCATTGATGAAACTTTGAATGGTTCACGTTTTTCTTGAAAGATTGGAAAGTTTGAGTGATAAAAGATTCTGCTCGAGTCCTTTATCTTTTCTATTTTCGAATTCGTGGTTACAGATGTAATTTATCATAACTACTTGACTAGATCTTTTTACTGTACAATAGTCAGTATTTCTGTCACATGCATTTTTGGTAACCGACTTCCTGTAAGATCACCTTTAGCGTCATCATGTTTCATGTTTTCATTACGCATTTCATATGTTGCACTATAAAAGTATGTTAGAATGTTTTGAATCCACATAATGTATCTTTTTTCTTGTTACGTCTAGTTTGCAAAATCACGTACCTACCTATTGTCCTAACTGCCATGTTCTTTTCTTATCTAACGTTACATGTCTAGAAGAAGTTCTTAGTTACACTCACTTACATCAGTCCTATCGCAATTCATTGTTCGACTCGATAAAACGGGTTCGTCTTGTAACGTGCAGCTCTAGTTAGATTTCTAAGATGGTATCGGTTGCTATCGCATTGATATGTTCTAATAATCTCTAATTAGGTGTTGCAATGTCGGGTATTGATGCGATACCAACACTAGTGGTTTTATCTGGTTTTTGACTAATATTTTGGAATGTGTAGCTTCATAATTTATAGTCGTAGTTTGAAAACAGTACGCGAACGTTGATATGATACTTCAAGTTTAAGCATATGTTCGGTATTGTCGAGCGCCATCTCTATCACTATACCTGTGTGACGATCTCTTTCTAAATCTTGAGGTGTCACGTCACACATTAACACTCACTACTGTAAGTAGTGCTTTGTGTGTTGTATTATTTTTGTTTGTCTTTGGAATGCCTTTGACCCCTGTATATTTTTAGCTTGGCTTTGGATACAGTTTGCGTCAATACTAGCTGTTGCAGTGTCCATCACTGTGTTCAGATTCCAACGGCGCTATAATAAAACTGAAAGTCATTGTCGTGCATCAGTGCGTACTGTATGCATTCATGATTTTCAGGATAAGCGTAGTTGCATGCTCATTACTATACTGCAGTACTTTTTTTTTGCTTTGAGCATGTTTCGAAGAAAGTGTGATGTATGTGTAATTAATTAGTATTGATTTTTATCAGCTGTGTAGTGTACATGCTTTGGTACTAACCAGCATACCTGTAGTTTTTGAACGTACTACTAATGCATTTACGTAGAAGTAGATAGTATTTGCCTAATGATTTACTGATCTGACTGTGCAAAATACATTCTTTTTCTTCGTTTTTTTAGCATGGCTTGTGCATTTAGCCTTCGTCTAATTTATTAGATTTAATACAGAAAAAAAAGGCTCACAGTCCGCGTTTGTACAGTGTTTTCATTAGTGCATAAAGTTTAATTATTTATAAATAAAATTATTTTATAGGCGAAATGTGAGTGTGAATATTAGTATGTTTGTTACTTCTTTTTATGAGCAGTAGTGGCCGAGTGATAACGGACCCGAGCAGGTAGCAGTTTGGTAGCAGTTAGCAGTACATCATTATTAGTAAGAAGTATTTGATAAGAAAACACAATTATTCAACATTTCAACAAAGTGCTGTGACAAAGTATCATATGACTAAGTAATGTCTAAAACGACAAGAAATAATTACATAGTCTGCCTCATCGAAACACCTTCCTGAGTTATGTTAGTAATCAACCAATGAAACTTTAATGAAGCCAAGTCGAGCTTGCCTCCATCGATTGAAAACCAGGTGGTCACAGCCAGAAGTCCGTAACACGAAGTTGGATTACTAGGAAATCCATTACGTTCTTACTATTGCTTGCCACATGCCAATAGTTCAGGTAAACAGCAATGGACTAGGTACAAACTACAAAAGACTGTTTTCTTGCAGTCTAGTTTGCGTGCTTCGTCGCCCGATTTATTATTCAAATGCAATCCTTTCGTTCGTTGTTGAACTGTTAGGCAGAACGATTTAACATGAAATTCTATGAATTTTCTTCACCATTTGCTGGAAAATGTTCTCTCTTGCTTGTAAAATGCACCTGTGCGATAATATTGTCACGTTTTCTTTTATCGTCTTTCAATAAATACGTTTTTAGATAAACCTTTTTCTATAGAATTATAGGTAGATACTGTCCAGTGGGACAATGAAAATAATAGCAGACCTCTGCTCAACGGTGGTTGAACGAAAGTCTGGATTTTTTATGCGTTTTATATCTTCTTTCCGACACTGATCCGGCAGCGTCTCTAATCGCGGCGACCTCTCGCGCCGGCCCCTGGTTCAGGCCATGGTCCGGAGCGAGAGGCGAAGCCGTCTGCGAAGCAGTAATGCTTGCGAAGGAGATGACCGCAAATGTGAGGGAACTGACATCCTTACGCCCCAGCCGCCGTCACAGGAGACGTCCGGGGCGTAGAAGCGTGCGAATCGAAAAAGTCGTTGGATGATTTGCCACCTCAAAAAAGGACTGATTCTAACATCTACTTCGGCGACGAAACTCTGTCTACATGCATCCCCTGTGACGAGTCTGGCCCATCTTAAAACATACCTATATCTTTAAGTGTATTTCACCTATCTCTAATCCAATCTCGCAGACTTATCACCAACATCAGCGATAAATTCAAATTACTATGCCTAAAATGAACCCTTGTAGCAGCTTCCAAGTTCTAATACACCATCCCATTTCACACTATATGCCTGTACCACATAGATAGCGGAGCGAGGTTCCGTCAAGGGCAATGGCGTGAAAATATGATTGATTCACTTCCAGATGTTGGGCAACCCTCATACATCATAGTGCTCGCATCGTAGGCGAAACAGTTTTGAGATAGGTTTTGGGTAGCTAGATTGTGTTATACTTGACTAGGTTTAAGTGCCTTTCTCGAGAGAGATGTTGTGTAGTTTATCTTGCTGAACAGTGATGTAGAAATAGATGAAAGTAACGGTACAGCACCAGTTTGTTCATTTGATATTACAAAGGATGTTGGAAGGTCTCAACTTATCAGAGAAGAAGTTAATATTATTTTAATCGTCATCGTCAATACTTTAGTAGGAATAGATGAAACTAACCGTACAGAAGATGAATTTATAAGAGAAGCTATTAAAGAGTTACCGTGGCGTTTAAAGCTTGTGATTTGCATGCCTCAAGGTATGATATGGTTGGACTGTGAAATAATTTAAATAACTTTATGTAATTACCCGTATTAGCAAATGAATGATTATGTTTCTTGTCGGTTGTACTCCATAGAAAACAACCGATTCGAACCATGCACTAATGTTGAACGAACATGTCTGTTTTTAGGGAAGGTCCTTGAAAAATAAAAAAATATTCAAGGATAAAATAACTTTCACTAGGAAACCGCCCTGTTTTGACATAAACGCGCTGTGAACGTGAAATTGACTGATCAGTCAAACCAAAGCATAAGTAAAATAAAGCATTTACAGTCACTATTGAATTATCAAGAAGTCGGTCAGAAAAATGAAGCTAATTGCACATTCCAAAGCGTAGACATCTATGGAGAAGAACGTGCAAAATACTCTGGGCACTCTTTTATATATACAATATCCTGATATGTTTTTTTTTTGTCGCTTCTATTATGTGAGAATGATGTAAATAAAGTAAAATTCAAAATAATAAAAAAAAAACAGTTTAAAAGTTGACCAATCTCATCATCCGTTCACGAACATAAGGCGTATATCAGTGCCACACAGCTCAACCATTTTGAAGCGAACTGAATGATCCAACACACACGCCACCATCAGTAAGACATATGTCATAACAAATATGGTTCTAGATTAAAATCTAAAGTTTCTTTCGTCTATTTGAAATTCAGTTCAATCCAACAGGAAAATCGATCAGACAACCAACCAACCGATACATATGTAAAATAGGCTCACACAAAGACAGCTCAATTGACAATATTATTCACTCCACCACGAAAACATATATTTCATTACTATGTTTAGTACAATTACCATAACATTATGGTAATTCCTGGCTTGTCTCGCCATTCGCCATGAACTCGGTTCCCACGTGTAAGCCTGTTTATTTCGCATATGACGTCAATTGCTCCTGTTTGATTTTCTACAATATGTGGACGTTGCTGAAGAATCGTGGCTATAATTTGGTATTTAGAATTCGCAATCAGTCGATAATATTGGGTAGGTATTTAAAAACTTCCAAAGAACTGACTTGATGTAATGGGACAACTTGCTTTTGTGAAACGCTTGTACTAATTTATATCTCAGACAATACAGCCCTTTTATTTGATTGTTACTCTTGAAATTGAGCTAATGAAGTCATTAGACTTCATTAGCTCAATTTGATATATTTATAGCTCAATAGATAACACAAATTGATAGATTGATTTTGTGATGTTAAATTGGTGTAGTTTTTATATCTCAAGTGTCTGCGAATCTGGACAATATAAGGAATCAGGGTAAATGGAGCCGAGTATTTTATTGTATTATTGATTACTTCAGCGAAGCTTGCCGAGAAGGCTGACTTGATACATTTACTGCCAAATACTGCAAAAGTATTAGAATGTGTTACATTCTTATTCTAATGGAAAATAAACACAATAAGAGAGAGAGAAGAGATTTTTTTTCTAAACTTGACACGGACTTAATGCTCAAACTATGCGAAGATTAAAATGAAACTGATTAATGTCGTTACCTCCTTGATAAAAACTTGATATAAATCTAAAGTATATATGAATGATACTTTGAATGCTATTGTAGTAATAGGACATGGACTAAAAGGTACATAAAACAGGAATGTTAGATAAACTGAAAGCCCACAAAATAACTTCGTTCCAAGATTACTTTATTGCATAAACAGCGGTGACAGGTAGCACGTCTGCAATCATCATCGCATTCAGTTGACACTTACATAACCATAACAAGGAAAATAAGACGACTCTTACAAACAACTTCCTTGTTCAAAGGAATTTTAACCCAAGAAACATGTAACTTCTCTCATTTTTATCCCAACGTTCTTTACTAACAAAGACACTGTTGTCATGGTTGTGAGTATTGGAAGTGCGTATTGAATGGTGTGTCTACGCAACCCTCATTACCATAGGTCGGTCGTTTACGCCCAGTGGTCATTTCGTTATAGTTTTACATTATACGTCCATTAACTGTAACGTGGGTAGTAGCTACGCATTAGAAGTTGTGTTGTCTGTGAATGAATGTATAGCGTCTCTTGTTTCAAAATTTCTATTTTTGTGTTTAATATCTTTTTCCATGTTCATGACTATCATCTTCCTGCCTTTGTCTCATATTACTTTAGGTCGCAAAATCCATTCACCGTGTTTATGCCTCTCTTCTTTCTGTTTTTCCCTAATAACATCTCTGTCTATTGTACGTATCATCAAATTAATTGGACTTATTACTTTACCGGCCTTACTGGAAACTTGATCACTAGCTACATTCTCCACTGGCTATGTATTATTTTTCCAACCTAAATAAAACACTTTTCAAAATTAGTGTGTAAGTCAGGTGTGTTTGGAAAAGATATTTACAAATTGTTTTAACATAGTCAATACAGAAAGTTTCTTTTTTTGAACAAAAACATTTTTAGGGAAAAAAGAAAATGAAATTACTCATAAACAACGATATAATCGAGTACTTCACTTCGCTTATGATTATCACTAGCTTCTGCTAGCAGCTTCGCCCGCGTGAAAGCCTGATTCTACATACAAATTTTGGACCCCCGTTTCATCCCCTAACGGGTTGAATTTTGGAAAGTCCTCTCTTAGTGCTTACCTACGTCATGAAAGGAAACCTAGTGCGAATTTTCACGCTCCTAGTCCCAGTAGTTTTGACTGTGCGTTGATATGTCAGTAAATCAGTTTCTCCTTTTATATACATAGATTGCCATTCTTAGACAATATTCATAATTAAATTAGGTCCTATTTTGTTTTGAGTAGTGTACCGCGTTAATATAGGCAGCAGGTACATGTTTCTAAAGCCCTCTTTGTTGACTGGCGCGGCGGAGTGCGACAAGCGATAACCCGAAAATTTGAACCGATTTGAAGCTATGATTCGCACTCCAAAAGATTTTCTATTGATCTATTGTCCAGTTTTTATGCCTTTGCCGATTCTAGTTTGTCTTATTTTTTAGCAGTAACACATCCCCTCAGACCCGCAGACAGTAGACTACCCTTTTTACCGTTGTTATTGAAATGGATTTTGCTCGCATATCATTAAGAGCTGGTATTTATGGTGCAGATCCCGTTTAGTACGGACTCAGATGTAGTATCCTATTGAACGAAATAGAACCTGACGGATTAAGTCATAAAACACGTGTTTTGTCAAACTAAAAGAAATCCTTTTGATTTTTTTGTAAACAAGCTCGAAAGGTTGTAAAATGATTACTAGTTTTGCTATGATTTATAGCTAGTTATCAGATGTGATTATGTTAGCAGATGTGCTTCCAAAACGCGTAAAATTTGGACGGTAGTGTATTATAATAGATCTAGCTTGATTCGCCATTCAGTTACCGACCTAGTCTGATAATTAAACGACACCGTTCAACTAGCGGCCTAAATGATATTTGTTTGTTCATTTGTGTTCCGGCTAATCTCTGAAATGGCTTGACCGATGGAACTTTCACTGGCAGATTGCTAATAGTCCAAGATCCCAGGGCGATCTGGCATAGCTTATTTTCACATGGATGAAACATTAGGTTTTCAGTAGCGTCTCATATGCTTTGAATACCTGTGTGCTTGTGGGGCTCCCCTTGGGGTCCCTGGGCAGGTAACAGGCGAGAAAGGCAACTAAAAATAAGAGTTACTTAACTTAATTTTTTATGGCTGATTTTTATATATGTTTTGTAGAATATTATTCTAAAGTAGTATCATAGTCCTGGCCATGGACCAAAACTTCTGTCAGATGCTTTAAAGCTCCACAAAAAATAATTAACACTTATTTTTACATGTCTGATTTTTAAATATATTATTAAGGTTACTATTACAAAGTTATATTTCAGTAGTCAGAAAAATGAAGTGACCAGATAGTGACAGACTTTTACTGACTAAAAGCCCACTCCTGTTCCTTCGTTGCCTTTCGTACCGGAGCCGAGTCTTCCTTTCAGAATCAGACCCTTGGCCCCAGTAGGCTGCCTCCTTTGCTAGCATTACTACTTCGCAGAAGGAGGCGACCGCCTGCCATTCCTCCGGCGATCACCCCGACGAGGATACGGCGTTGCTCTTCCCAAGCGGGGCACACCTCCACCGTGTGCTCTACCGTGTCTTCCGGGCGTTTCTTCCGCACGAATCCGGTGCAGGAACCTCCCGACGCTACTGAGAAAAGGTTTCTTCCATGTAAAAATAAGTTCTGTCAGACCGCTCAGGGATCTTAGTATATAATGTTTTAAAAGTACCTTAGGCTATTTTTCAAAAATAATTAGGGTTTCGCTCAATAAAATTAAAACCTTGAAATTGTGAACAGACACGGACAAAGTTGCGGACAGTAGCTAGTTTACTCGTATATATAAAGTGAAAGTTGTAATTAATTTGAATCCCAAAGGTATCCTCGTCATTCGCCTTTCTGACGCTTGTTGTGGTTTTGTTTACAAATTTAAATTGGTACGGAGCTCATAATTAGTTTGTGTTTCACTAATTATTTTATTTATTAACTGTATACATTTTCTTCTTTACCCACACAAACACAGATTGTGTTAGAAAAATAAGATACATAATGTTAGAAAAAAAAAGATACTTTAAAACTAGTTGTTTAAAAAATAACTAGTCCGCCATCTTCAAGAGTCAGCCATATTGGATTTAGAATTGCCTCACTTACAAACTTAACATGTCTGCAAAGTTTTAGCTCAATCGGTTAGGGGTAACTGTTTCTAAGTTTTTGCAAGATTTGATATGAACAAACATTGCAAGCTAATGCAAAGCTTGTAAAAAGCAGCCATGCCGAGAAACATCCAAGTACTTAGACCTCCTTCAATGGTTTTCCTCTTTGTTGGTCAGATTTTCATACGATATTTCATTTCCACGTTCCTCTGTCTAAAAAATCAAGGTCTTCAGAAGAAATTTCTTATTGCCACTTCTTTCCTTACCTGAACTAGCTTCTGCCAGCATGAAAATAATGAAAGAATAGAACAGCATATGCGTATAATATTCCTCTTCCTAAAGTGATCACAGCGAAATATTTACTAACAGTCTTGCTTGTAGCCAGTTTATAACAGTTTCATAGAAACATAGAACAACACACAACAATTGACAATACTTGGAAGTGAACTGTCCTTCACGGGTCGTTTACACCCAGTAATGCTGTATTTAGTGCTTTGTGTGTATGATAGTGTTCTGACGTGTTTGATAACAACGATACACACACTAGTGACAAACGAAACACGGCTGTGTACTTTGTCATAAAATAAACTATAGAAGTACAGATATGACGGAAATATGTCTTGCTACTGTCCTCCTCGTTATTTCTAAAGACAATAAGACTCTTGTCCAATGGAGAGGTCCATTGGAAACTTCTCCATCGAGCTGCATTTAATCATATTATTATTCTTTTTCTGTACTTGGGAAATCATCAAATGACCGCTCTGAGGACCACGGTTTCCCATTCAGAAATTCTCCATGGCCCTAGCGGGCGGGCATTCGTCCTACGTGAAAAACTACGCCGTCGACGCCTCGGGCTCGTTCTTTACCAGACGGCTGGACGGCGACCTACCCATTGCCACGGAAAATCTTTCGGACTATCACCTACCCTGACCAAAACCAACCCTGGCAGAGACAATATTTATTATCCTGCTGTACATTTCCAATGTTACAATCCACAAGTGAGCTATTCAATTTACTTTCCAATTGATACGTGTGCTGCGCAGTTTTCTTTAGCTTGTATACTGTCTTCTGACGCACGAAGAAGGCTTCTGTCAAGATTTCCTAGCACATTGTTAACTGCAAATCAAGCTAGAATGTTAGATGCAACCGCGTGGTAATCGTATCCGCCTCTCATTTATTAAAACGTGACTCGTTTGCGTGCGCAAGAGTCACCCAACTGCTATTGATTGATGGTGAGTGCGTCCCAACAATTACTGAAGAATTTATCGCTAGCTACAATGTACGGTATGTTCAGGATTGTGACGGTTGCTGGAATCACATAAATATGGTCATTTGTGATTATTATACGTTTATTTTAAATGATCTTTAATATTACAAGGAGTTCCATTAGAACATTCCGATCTTAGAAATTCTGTACTAACTTTCTGTGAACAGTTTAATTAATAATAATTGCATGTTTATTGAAATTGAGACTTATAAACTTACGCCAATACGCTATTAATGTGATCGTAACTATTTTATTACAGCCGTTTCAGATATTGATTAAGATTTTTAGATATTATCATAATTATTTAATTATTATTACACTGCACTCTTATACAATAACGGTTAATTTCTAAACGACTATCTAAAACGTCGTCGCGTGCGCATATTTCATTAGACTCGGCTGTCTTCGGCTCTAGTCGTTCATCTTCGACAGAAATCACACGATGATCCGATTCTTCCTCACGAATGTGATTTGACCATTCAATTCTAAATAATAACAGCTTCAGATCGGTATTTAGGGTTAAACATCGATTCCCAAGGTCTATCCTTGGAAAGGTGGTCACTATCCATTACTTATCGAGTCCTGTCAGTGCCCGGGAAAACACGTTAAACTGTTGTTCCCAGCCGATATTTGAAGATCTTTGACACTTAAAACCCCTCAGTATTGTCTAGAATTATCGTGCTGCCTAGTTCTTTGTTTGTAGAGATCTAATATATAATCTACTCTCTCCGTGTTGATTACTGGTAACTAGCTGAATACAGAGCACTTTGAGTGGGTTTATAAAATTGCTAAACCTACCTATCCAGAAGTGCTTGGGGGGAGGGGGAGTAGAAATGATATCATTACCTTATCTTTCCACGTAGTCACAAGAACAATAGTAAGCCGTGTCTTGAAGGTTATCAACCTGTCACTATTACTGCATTGTCTTGTTCTAAACAATCCTATGCCTTCGAAAAGTATACACCTACTTACTTTTGCCTTAGCCAACTTTACTTCCAAAAGGCTAATGGGTGATTCTGTCCACAAGAAGTCTGTCTAGGTGCTGGGTTAAATGCGCTAATTATGCTAGCTGGCGATATTAAACTGTGATTTGCATAGTACATTCATTTGTATGTAAACTGTGTAGTTCTAAACGGTTTGATTAGCAGGTTGATAGGAGAAAGTTTGGATTGATTCAATTAGTGACGAATAAGTCGAGGAAATTGTGTTTTGATGTAAATATATGTTAGAAATTGATTCAATATTTATGGGTTTTTCTTATTTTATACCAACAATCGCTTGGTCCCCTCGAAAAATAAAATGGATAGACCGTCAAACGGGGTGAATAGAAACGCAGGGGTAAATAGAAACAAAACTTTTATAAGGATTTTCAGGTTATTTAAAAATTGTTTTTAAGATTTGTGTACTCAAATTTACTATTGAAAAGTTATATTAAAAACATAATTGCTATATTGAAACTAAAATATGGTATGAAAATAAAAATCCTAATCTAAGTTCTGTTTCTATTTACCTCTGCGTTTCTATTTGCCCCGTTTGTCTGTGACGAAATAGTCGTTTCGAGTATACCTTCGTTTGAAATATAATATATATTTTAAGGTCATTAGCAAAATACTAATTGTTCAAGGGCTTAAAATTGAATAATAATATTTTACTTTTTTTTAATTGCAGTTTCGACGAAATATGCCTTTGTCACACTTTTGTACTGATCGATTGTCGTTAGAGATAAACGTCCTTTATATCTTTGAACTCATATTTCGTCGCCTTGGAGGCCAATGGAGCTAAGCCATAACTTTAGTCCTGTAGAATAGCCGTATTGAGAGCGAGACGGTAGTTATTTAGCGTAGCTTCCCCTAAAGGTAATTTGCCAGTATTTTAGTATCATAATTTAAGCAAGCAAGACTAGTTTTGTGTTACTTAAATCTTATATATTTAAACTCAAGTTACCGGGTTGACCTTACAATCCAGTATTCATATGACCTTTCATGAAACTATTACAAAGAAACTAAGTATGTGTTAAACCTTCTGCATTCATCATTCACTCATAAAACACTAGATTAAATCAGTACACGAAGTAATAACTATACAGGTGCTATTTTAGCACAAATTCTTGTAGAATATGTTGGTCGGCAGTCAGATAAGGTCAGCTATCTAGCCCGATGTCGCCCGCACTGGTTTGAAACCGGACCACGCTTGCTTGCATTATTGCAAGGTTCACTAGATCATAGAGATAATAAAATACACGTAAATTGTCACCACTGTTTTGAAGCTAAGGACAGGTGGAGTGTTTATTTATTTAACCTCAGGGCATATACAGATGTAGGAGTCATTCATCGTGCTTCAGCTAATCCGGTATTGGAAATGGCGAAAATGTTTTACCTGCTACTGCCATAACCTCAACTCTATTTATTAGGTTGTTAATAAATTAATGATATTGTTTAATACAATGGGTTTGATATGTCCTACAAGGAACAATAAAACCCTAAACAAAAATATTAAAAAAGACACAATATACTCTTTTTTTGTGTGGGAAAGTATCGAATGTCTTCTCGCGCTCTTGGGTGGAACGAGAGGGCGAGTCAGACTTGCTAACTAAAGGTGAATGCACACTTATCTAAGCCGAACGCGCTGAACGAATCGAAAGAAAAGAATTTTAGAATTCTTCATTCTTTAGATCTTCCAGATTCGGACGATTCGCCGCGGTTACGTGTGCGGGGTATCATAGAATTTCTTATGAAGAATTCTCAAATTCTTTACTTTCAATTCGTTCGACGCGTTCGGCTCTGATAAGTGTGCGTTCACCTTTAAACCCACCACATATTTCAGTTGCCTTTTGCGTTCTAGAGTCACGGTGAACTCAATCCTGGAGCCTGGAGCCCCAACACAATCAAAACATAATTTATAAACAATCTTAATTACTAAAGGATTGATGTTCATGATAATTAAGGCAGTACATAACGCTCATTACAACTTTATTGCTGCCTTGAAATACTAATTCTAAAATCTAACGATTTTGTTGCTAATTTAAATGTGATGTGATTTCCAACGTTAACGGGGTTAACGGTTTTTGAAATTTGATTACATAATGATTTGATACAAGACACCGGTATTTTTATTGTTGGCTTTGGTGCTCCGTACAATAAATAGACAAACCGGCGTAGCAAGAGCTAATTTGGGCCCACTACGGCCAATGCCTTCCAGGGCTGCGGGATTATTTACCGTGGCCCTAGAACGCAAAGGGCAACTAAAGTGCACAGTTGGGTTTTAGTCAGTAAAAGTCTGATACTCCCACTCGCTGCATCCAGAGCAGGAGGAGTTATTTAATGATTTCCCACCTCCAAAAAAGGTTTAATCTAACTTATCCTGCACCATGGCTCTTGTGGTTGATCCAACAGAAAACCTCAAATTTTCGCGATAAAAATAGCCTACGTGAAAGAATTTTCAACATACTAACCAGGATAGCTGATATGGCACAAAAGCCTAACTTCAATAGGACAGGGCAGGACAAGTCTGGCGCATGCCCGAAAAACTGTGGGCCAAGGGTACCACTCTTCATGCTCTGACAGTGAGTCGAAGTTTCACCAGAACTGGAAGGATGAAGCGCGGGCTCGCGACATATGGAAGGAGTGGAGGGGCGGCGTTTACCCTGGAGTGGGACAGAATTAGCTAGTAATTTTTACTATGGTTTAAATCAACATTTGAGCAGCTGAAAATTACTCTTAAAGTTATACAACCGTCCTTTGAACAAATAATCTGCACTTAAGTACCTCGCCTATAATTATAATTATTTATGCTCTGCTAACACTAGAAAGTAATTAGCGATACCCAACAAAATCTGATATGTAACTAGGTACATAACGTGAATTTATGCGATAGATATATAATGTTACGCAACGTTTTCCTTTATTCCCAGATTAGGTGCGAGTAAACACGTGCCATAATTATTCCAGGAATTATAATAAAACACATGCGCGAAAGTTTCCACTGTTTATGTAAGCTTGGATGTTGCTCTCTTACACCATAAAGGGGTATCTGAAAATTTTCGAAAGCTCCGTTTATTTTTTTAATTACATCAAGCAGCTTGGTATTTCTCGCATCAGATAGGCTCGTCGGAAACCTAAATAACTTATTTTATAAATGCTAAAGTAACTATGTTCCTATGATTTGAAAGTCGCCTTTGAAGTACGCCTTAGCGGCAAAACCGATCGCACTGGCTCTAGAAAAAGACTTCAGATAATTTTAATCAACACTCCACGCTGGTGAAAACGCGAGCAGAAGCTTGAAATATACTATGTTAATATGAAGACGGAAATCATTTTTCTACAAAATCCGAGTAATTCATCACTTCGTCCTACATGCATATGGCCCGTTTAGGACGACTTGCAGAAAATTCAAATAAGTAATTTTTTTTTATTCTCAATCTCGTTCCATGTTACTGTCAAAATGACAAAACTTACAATTATTAACAATTTATTACTCAAATAGTCATCCATGTCTTGAGTGTTTTTCATTTTTAAATATATCTGACCCTTTTTTTATTAAAATATCATAATAATTTGATTTTCTTTTAAGAATACCTAATTTTTATTAACAGTAGCGTACCATTTTTCTACCTTGTTTATGGCACAATGTTTCAACACCGACGATACACACAGAGACAGAGAAGCAAAATAATGTCTATATTCATTCTATTGACTTTTCAACTTCAATTACTTAAAAAGGACCCGCCATAACCATTGTTTACTTACTGATAGTGACAGGTAAAACATCATGGTCAAAACAAAAGGTCTTAATTCTTATAAAAATCTTTTGTTTTGACCATAATGTCTTTATTCTTTTCACAGGTCTGTTCTGTTTCAAAAGTAGCCACCGTGATTATTGTTTTACCTGATAATAATAACCGAAAGCTATAGAAACGAGGGTGGTCCCAAAAGAACCCGGCCTGATTTTTAAACATGCGTGTAACGTGCTCCTAATAAAACATTTATTTCCACCTTTTATTTTACCACTTTGTCGGCGTGATTGATATACATATTGGTACCAAATTTCATCTTTCTAGTGCTAACGGTCACTGAGATTATCCGCGGACGGACGGAAAGACAGAGAGACAGATTTGGCGAAACTATAAGGGTTCCTAGGTGACTACGGAACCCTAAAAATGCCTCGGTGGAAAAAGATTTGCCAACAATGAAGAAGTAGAGTTTGCGATTAACGGCTATTTTGAAGAGCTTGACGATTCCTACTGTAAATACGGTATCGAAGCTATTGACCATTGTTGACATATATGTATCGACCTACAAGGAAACTAAGTTAAAGAATAAAACTTAATTTGTATTAATTAAAGATCAACTACCATTTGTATTAATTTTGCATAAGAGTTTGAGAAATTGTGTGTTTCCTTAAAAAATGAACCATTAAAATGTAGTTCTAGAAAAAAAATTAATAATCTATGAAAATACAAGAGTACCAAACATTAATAAATAAAGATTTGAACTTTCAGAATGAAAATATGATTTATTTTGAATTTCTGCAAATTGATCTAAAGTAGCGGACGACTACGAGTCGAGTCGAATTTTCTCGAAGCTCATTTACAGCTTCATAATACAATAACGCCCAGTTTCTGGGAAACCATTATCGATGCGTCACAAAAACTTAGTTAAGTAATGCTATTATCTGTTCAAAAATAATTCAATCGTTCCCAGCCGATAAAATCGTTCCTAGAATTAATACCGAAATGTTAAAAACAGGTAATTAGAAAACAATAGCGAACAATATTTCACACAAAGTGATTTAGGCGAACGGAGTGAAACAAAAGTAATAGCTGGCTGGGAGCCATTGTCTGATAACTTTCCCTTGAAAAATAATCCCTACCTCCTGCTTACCAAATATCCGAAAACAACACTAATATTATAAAGACGAAATTTTGTGTGTGTGTGTGTATGTTTTTTTACTTCTTAACGCTCGAACGACTGAACGGATTTCGATGAACCTTGGTACACGACAAGTCCATGTCCTGGAAATAGCACATGGGATAATTTTTATACCGGGAGTATGTTCCCTTGAGATAATTTTCAACTATTATCATTAATTACATTTTCTACTATAAATCCTAACTTTTCCCTAATACTAACTGAAAAGCGAGTAATTTCAGTCTAATATATTCAACATTGATGAAATATTTATTAAAATTCACGTTTTACACACTTTGCTGAACATAGATTTATATTGAAGCATTAATTTGACGTTCATGTTTGAATATTAACACCGACTAACATAATTATAGGCGTCGTTTAATACATAAGCTTAAGCGATTCACTAATTTGCACTTTAAGTAATTAAGAAGTGAAGCCATTAGTTAAATTCTGAGAGCTTAATGACAATAATTTAGTCTTACAGATTAAGAATTTTAAAATCTTTTCCTTTTGTACCTACTCATTTAGTAAATTAGAATTTTGCGAAGCTTAAACTGGTAATATTAGTTAATCAGTGCATTTAACTACACGCATCTAATTATAGTAGACAGAGGTAATAATTACATTGGTAATTATTGAATTACTGTTTAGGTCGAATTGCAAATTAACACTAACGTCCTTAGTTTAATGATATGTTTCTACCAGATAAGCAAATTATCCGTTGCCATTTGTGAATCTTTATATATAATTTTTTTTGTTTTTTTTTTCACACGTTTTGTGCATTTAGCCAATATCAAGTTTAGAAAGTATTTAGTTTTTACAGTTACATTAGGATGTTTATGCACCACATTCAAATGTGTCATCAACCTTCTCAGCCAGCTTCTCTAAGGTAGTCAATCTGTATGTGTAAAAGACAAAGTCCTGACACTGACACATCGACACCCATCCTAAGAAATAGAACCCAAAAATTTTAGCACAGAGATTCCTTTTTCTAATGTACACAAAGAATAAGCAAGAATTTTTCATAATACGGGGTGTATTAGGGGTTGAAACTGGGGTCCAAGGTTCGTATGGAGATACGAACTTTCACTCAGCCGAAACCTAATTCTACAATACCTAAAATTCACAGACTCCATTATCCAGTCGTGTAGAATTACACCAATTTTACCTTACAAAATCGACTAGAAATCACTTTGTAAATAATTAAGCTACTAAACTCAACTCAAAAACTCTCACCAAAAACTCTTTACATAAAATTATGAGACCTATCTCACCATTTAGAGTGTATCTGTTACTGTCTCACCAATTCACCATCACATTAGCTTATCCTTCTTTCATTTAAGAATTTACTTGTGTTAGATTTTACTTTTTAAAATAAGATTCTTGCTTGTCATTTTTTGCTGTATGAGACGACAGTTAATTTGACGTTGGAAGTGACTCGTCTTTGATCAATACAGATGGCGTTAGTTTTGGTATGCGTACGACCCAATTATTTTTGTCAAATATTGATTTCAGATTAACGAAAGTGGTGCGTATTATTTGTAAATCATATAATATTGAATCAAATGTTTCAGATTCAGATAATTATGTAAGAATTGTTTGGTTATTTTTAACATACCGGTTAAAAACCTTAGTAACCTGCTGGTTCAAATAAATAGTATACTGTTTCTGATGAGTTGGCGCGGTGGTCGCACTTTTGTTTCTTGGGCAGCGGGGCAGCGCTCCTAACTTTGAGCAACAGTCGGTAGTTTCCCGTCTACCGAGCAGGACAGTGAAAAAAGTGATTAGTGTGGACGAAGTTACGTTGTAGTAGCCTGTTGACACTTACTGGATAGTAGCTAGCTTGACACTATAAGACAGGCGTATATATTTAAAAAAAAATTGTGATACTAAACCAATTAAGCTTCATCCAGCCATGTGTGACGACTGGATAATAATATCTAACAGCCGAAAGCAGTGGAAGAAATGGAGTAAGGCTTTTGCCGAGGTGACGTACAATACGAACCGGTTTAATAATATTAGGGGTTAAAGTATGAAATTGCCGATTTGTACCTACAAAAAAATTGAAATTCGTTTTTTTTAAAGTAACATATTTAATCAAAATCATAATTATCTATATATTTCTGCCATCTCAGGAATGTCATTTATGTCTTCGCGATAGAACTCTGGTGATCTAAATTCGACAAACTGTGTGAAAGCATTTTGTATTGCCTCCTGAGAAGAAAACTTTATCACATAGAAAATTATCCAAATCACGAAAAAAATGGTAGTCCGTTGGAGCAAGGTCTGGCGAATACGGAGGGTGATGAATGGTTTTTAATTGCAGTTCCTGTAGAGTTAAAACGGTTTCAAATGCTATATGAGGTCTAGCGTTATCATGGAGCAATAATGGTTAAGATCGATTCATAAGTCGGGGCTGTCTCATTGCTAGTTTGCTATCATTGTTCGGAGTTCGGAACAGTAGACATTTGCCGTTATTGCTTGACCAGACTGAGAAAGCTATAGTGAATAACACCATGCTGAGACCACCAAACAGTTACCATTACCTTTATATTGGTAAGCTTAGCTTTAGGACACTTGCGGCGTTTGACTTGGGGTCAGCCAATGCACTTTTCGCTTACGGTTATTGTAAAGAATCCACTTTTCATCACATGTCACAATTCGATCCAATATTCCTTCATTGCCGTATCGATTCAACAAGGCAACAAAAGTTTCAACACGCGTTTCTATCTGCAGATTAGTCAAATCATGAGGAACCCATTTTTCATATTGTTGGTAAGGTAACGTTAAACCATGCCGCTAATTTCTGGATAGTTTGGCTGGGATCGGCTTTCACAATCTCTTTCAATTCATTGTTATTCACCTGTGTGGTCGGTCTTCCACGTGGTTCGTTCTTCAAATCAAAGTTTCCATCACGAAAGCGTTTAAGCTTTCGAATACCGTAATTAGAGATACAATAGAAAGACCTTGAAAAAGTCTTGTCAAAGCTGAATAAAAAATACAATTGAAAGTCGATAATCGAATGTTGCTCATTTTTTAAAAGAAGAACTTCATAGGTACCATGTGAAAAAAGTTTCAAACCATGAAGGTTCTATGTCAATTTCAAACTTTAACCCCCTATTACTAAGGCGTATCGAAAGAACAAGATCTCGAATCAGACCTGGTTAAGAGGTACACAACCCAAGGAAGCTGGGTACATTATGGCCTAAATTGCAGATGTTTGAAACGAAACCGTTCTTAGATGATTCTTATACCCACAAAGGACTAGTTTTATTCAAATAAATAAAGCAGTTTATTTCCCTTACAGAACAAGTGGTGGTCAGGCGTCGGGCCGGGCTGCTGCACCGCGCCCGCCGTGCCGAGTCGCGCCTGCGATGCGGAGCGGTCCCCGCCGCCCGCGCCTCCTCCTGCTCCGCCTGTGCTTTGCGCCCGACCCTGCTGTCGCGACGCCACGTTAGTACACTTTATTAGCATTTTTTTTTTAAATACTATTCATGTTGCAAGAGGACGTAATCGTATGTAAAGACCGTAGAAGATGGCATCTGTAGTTTCTTCTTACCTACCCCTATGAGAAAAACCTGACTTTTTTTATTTGTAGTTACAGTACTTAATTATCCAAAATAACCACCTTCCACTCCGCCTATGCTTTGGGTCAGACCCTATTGTCAAATGTGACGTAGTCCGCAGTAGCAAAACAACATTAGTGGCTTATTTTCTAAATCTGAAATAGAAACCCGTATGAGCCAGTTACCGGTACGCCTGTCTTTTGCGCCAGACTCTGCTGTCGCGACGCCACCTTAATATACTTTATTAGCATTTTTTTTTTTAAATACTATTCATGTTGCAAGAGGACGTAATCGTATGTAAAGACCGTAGAAGATGGCATCTGTAGTTACTGCCTACCCCATGAGAAAAACCTGACTTATTTCTTTGTAGTTACAGTAGTTAATTATCTAAAATAACCACCTTCCACTCCGCCTATGCTTTGGGTCAGACCCTATTGTCAAATGTGACGTAGAGTAAAACTACGTTAGTGGCTTATTTTCTAAATCTGAAATAGAAACCCGTATGAGCCAGTTACCGGTACGCCTGTCTTTTGCGCCAGACCCTACTGTCGCGACGCCGCCTTAGTATTCTGGCTTTTTTTTTGCTAAACTTAGTACTCTAACTAGCATCCCCCTCTAGCTTCGCACGGCTGTCATAAAACTTTGATATTCTCAACTTTTCTTTACTAAAATATGCACGTATTTTACACCAAAACTTTTTTCATTAATCTATCTGTATTGGTGAAAACCGAATGAAAATCCGTTCAGTATCTTTTGTGTATATTTTGCATAGACAGACATTCAGATAGACAGGATGGGGGACTTTGTTTTATATAAATGGAAGTGTAAGGATACATACATTTAATCTTTGTTATTATAATTTCGGAAGGAAAATTCTATGTCAATTGAGTTTAATGTAAAAACTAAACAAAACTAGGTAAACATCTCGCAATTTTTTTTTTAGTTTTTATTCTCGGGTGAAATAATTATTCTTTTCTTCTAGGGTCTCTATCGAAATCAGTGCAAATTACCTACTGTATTAGATCTGAACTCAATAGTGTATCTTGAAAAGAAATATTATATACAAATAAATATAAGTTTCCGTTTCTATACGAATAAATATAAGTTTCAAAATATTTTTTTTACTATAGGCATAATAGTTATAAAAGTATATAATATAATACTTGAAACCTATTAAAAATGCATTTTTTTTAATTTTGTCTGTGTTCCGGCTAATATCTGAAACGGCTGAACCGATTTTGACGGGACTTTTGGTAGATAGATGATGGTATATGTAGTAACTTAGGCTACTTTTATTCTAGAAAAAGAGATAGAGCGCGCAAAAAAAAACTTCTTGAACGAGTTCCGTATGCTTCTGTTTCACGAGTTGGACGAGGACGAAGTCACGTGCACCAAAAAGTTTTTAATAAATCGGAGAACATTGTGGTGTTCTGTTCTGTTCCATCCGGTCCTTCATTGGCAAACGCTAATCAAGGATCACAAAGATCCGACACCGGTTTTTACTAGACCAAATAACAGATAGTGTCTTAGACGAACAATAGATCATTTTAAAATTATTCATAAATATTCAAGATCAATGGCACATATTACAATGTTGCTTTGAAATACAATAGCCACCCCAATAAAATATTGTTATTCAAATAACTAAAGAGTTAAAAGCCTGTGAGATTATTGTTATTGCAAAAAATAAAAGAAAGGATACCCAACTCGAAAACTTTATTATATTCGGACTTTTATGGCTATTTAAAACAATGCCAATGTCGGTGGAACATTCTACACTCAGTAATTTTGAATGGACCCCTATGTGCGGCGTTCTTTTTTTAAAATCCGGCTGCAACTTCAGCTAGGATTAGCCAAATGGGTACGCTAGCAAATAATTTGTCATCATGAAGCAAACCAGGGAAAACTTTCCTAGGATTAAATTTTTTGCAAAATAAAACTGCCAGAGCTCTAACATAATTTTGAGAACTGCGGCTGCAATAGCCAGTTGAATTAGTTACGTCAAGTGAATTTTACTTGCAATTATTCAACTCGCATTTTGAAATGTAGTCAAGTCTGTTTTGGTTCACTCACAACGATAGTTTACTTTCAGTAGACTAGAACTACGACACTGTCGTTAGAAAACAACTGAACTATTCATAGCATCAACATCTAGTTTAAAAACAAGTAAACATTTTCATACTATTGTTGCATTTGAACCGAGCTCGTACGCTGCTCGGGCGCAGGTTACCGGTACCCTTATTGAATGGAACTTACAATACGGGGAATTTGGGTATTCAGTCCCCTCACTACCTGAACCCCCCGCTTCCCTCGGCTACCCTCGGCTACCTCGGCTACCCTCGTAGGTTCGCCGCGTCATTCGGGCCCACAACCCCTACGATGCGCGCACGCTTCCTGCCACGATTCAATTTAACACAAGTTTTTGTAGAAGTAGCGTTTTTACTGGACTGGTTATGATATTAGTGAATTTGTGTACAGTGTAATATAGTGAGTGATTGTGTAGATATTAGTGTAGTCAAAATGGATCTGTCTTTACCTAGAATCAAATTTGAGAGTGATGACGAGTACGACGATTTTGATCACGAAGAGATGTAAGTTGATCTGATTATAAACTTTATTACTTTTCGAATTCAATTAACAGTTTTGAAAAGTTAAATCAAATGCAATGTCCCATGAAATGCCGTCTCTTCCAACGCTTGCTTTGGTATTATTACTATTTCATAATATCTGTATTGGTAAATTGCAGTTTTTAAGTGTTAATTAAAATATCGAGTATGTTAATTACGTCCCCGTTTCACTTAACATAATTGCATATTCTTGATAATTGCGATATGCTAAATGGAATATTGGACACGCAGGATTATTGTAAATATTTTTTTATTTTAAACTTTAAAAAATGTATGAAGCTTAGAACTACTGAGCTTCATAAATTTCAATCTCGTTGGGTGTTAATGGTTTTTAAACAGTACTCGAAAAGCTTTGTCTTTCTTTCCTTGTAGTGTAATCCAAAGTCAGATTTACTCATTATTATTTCAAAAAGCATATTCCGCTTTATCTGTAAATTGTACTTTCCCTTTTGCAAAAAGTGTTTCACTTGCATCTGTGTTCGTAAATAATAATAAAACTCGTCTCTTACTTTCGACGTTATTTCCAATGCGATTATAATCAATTTTTCCATTTTAAACCTTGCTGTCCACAAAATAAAGTTCAAAATCATATAAATCCATATTTGATTTATCAGAATTGGCCCAAGTTAGGCCCGATTGCAGCCATGCGCGTACGATGCTTGGGGATTTTTTCTAACGGGAATTTGTGTGTGGGTTCCTTTTAATTTTTTTGTGGAAAAAATGGTTTAGGGGTTAGCAAAAAGCCGTGAGCTCAGAGCAAAGTGTAATGTAGGTGCATTTAGAGAAGAAAAAATAATTCTGTAACATTTGAGTAGCACTTGTGGCGGATGTTTGATGGCTTCCTAACTTTTTTGTTATAACCAAATAGCTATAGGTACTATACAACTATATTATAGGAGCTTAGCTGAAAGATCTACTTCTGATTGTGTAGTCATACATCATGAACACTGCTTCTCACCCTCACAAACTCAATAACTAAAAAAAGTAAAAGAGAAAACGTTCCTGAAACTGAACACTACATATAGGATTATAATGCAGTATTCAGTTTCTGGAACTTTTTCCCTGGGTCCTTTTAATCAGAGCTGCAATTAACCTTTCCATACACAAATGCACAAGGAAAGTAGCATAAAAAGAACAATAACGCTCTATCAAGACTTCAAGAGTGTACCGAATGCGAAGAAGGGATGGTGCTTTGGCCAGCA
Source organism: Mythimna vitellina (assembly GCA_949316375.1). Taxonomy (NCBI): domain Eukaryota; kingdom Metazoa; phylum Arthropoda; class Insecta; order Lepidoptera; family Noctuidae; genus Mythimna; species Mythimna vitellina. The sequence continues at coordinate 14,057,470 of OX438702.1, read as the reverse complement.
GTCGGCACTGTTTAGCTGGAGATAGATCTTGATTCCATTGATGTAGAGTATAGTCGGCCTGACTTCATTTTCCGTGTACCATAATTATTGATATGGGATATCTATGGGTTTTTTTTTAGGTAAAACGTTGAATAAGTCCGTGTGAATTGACAGGGAGTATCAGACTTTTATTGACTAAAACTCACCTGTGCTCCTTTAGTTGCCACGAAAAGGGCATCGCCGGACGACGGCAACGACAGGGCCGTGGTTTTCGAAAAATGCCACAGCCCTGATGGGCATTAAATTACTGATATGGGAAATCAGTCCTTGGTCCAGTTCTAATCACATTTGTAACCATTACCTGTGTCTCAACAGTGTCGGAGATAGCATCGAACAACGTCGCGTCGCTGAAGAAGTCGGCAGCGGGGGAGGCGCGGGCGCGGGCGGCGCGCGGCACAAGACGGCTCCACAGGCCGCAACGACGACGGCGCACAGCAAGCAGCTGGCGGCGGGCGGGGCCAACCACCCGCCCCAGCCGCAAGGTAACCACAAACGTAATGTCTTTGTTGTTATACCTACTGTTACACACACACACACACACTAACATCATGAATTGCACACATAAAAACAGCGCAACGTCGCAACGTTAAAACGTCGTCTATGTTTGCGACGTTGCGTGTCGGACCTAAGAGTAGGCCAGGACAGTTCTCTAGACGGGGAAGTACTTCCCCGTCTGTACTTACTGGTTTAATTGGCTAACTGTAGTTGGTGTTACTTATGGATTTCTTTGTTTGACCTTTCTTTAATTTGTGTTTGTTTGGCCAAATTAGGATGGGATTAGAACGGAAACTTAGTTTTACTACACAAAAACAGACCTTCCGACTTAATTTGGTGACTATAGAAAGAGTAAACTCGAACTATTATTATGACTAAAGGTAAAATATAGAGAATCATTAAGTATTCAATAAAAATGAATACCTTATAATATATTAATTTAATTATTTTTTTATTGTTTACTTCAATACGGACATCATCCAATAAGAATGCACTTGACATTTAATATGTCGCAATCAGAGTATCCAACTTTCAAAATTTTTATTACTTGCACTTTTGCCCAACCTTGGCATTACAACTTTTAATAAAAATAATATCAAAGTTCTATCTAAAATACTATTGTATAGCACATCGTCTGGTTGTCCTACAAAATTGACAATAGCCAAACAATTTTATTTTAACCCTATTTCTCCTTCGCTAGTTTGAGTTTCCTGTGGCGAATCCCTTAGAAAAAAGTAGTTTTAATCAGTGAAAAAAATCATAATCTGATAAGTTTTCCCAGATATTACACAAAAAAAAAAACAAAGAATTTTACTACATATTAGCTTCATAGTCATGTCTTACATAAATCTGGTCTATAAATGATTGTACAGAAAATACACCAGCTTAGCAGGAGGTAACCAAACCGAAGTTCTCGTGGGAACCAATCCGTAGTTTATTTGAACTTTCATGGTCTATCCTTTGACAACTGCACTCAGAATAAGTGTTTACATTGACACAGCAAACAGTACCTTTGTACACATCGAATAGGCTCAAGCTGAGAATATCCTCTATTCTCTAACTTAACGTTAACATAGATTGATTAACATTTTTGTTAACACGATTAACGATTGCTTGAGCGCATTCTAATGTGTACCATTTAACTATACTTCATTTGTGTTTTGTCTTTCTTCTCCTATGTTCACTAGATCCCGTCATCTCATGTCTTTTAGAATTCTCCTCATTTCTTTGGACTTCTAAAAGGTTTTTAATTCTAACACTGCATAATGAAATACTAAACTTCACAGCAAAATGTAGTGGTCACTGCAATTAATGTGTGTATTTCTAAGTGTTAATAGATCCGCAATATATTAGACAGTAAATGTTGTAATCATAGTCGTTATGTCTCTAATACGAGTCTCTACTTATATTATACCACAGTTGTCTGCAATTGTCCGGATCCTATACATTTTAATAAGTCTATTTCTATCGCCACTTCATCACCGAAGGCCATTTTGAATAAATCATAATTATAAAGCCTTTCAAAGATGGCTATTAAGCTGTTGCTTGTTAATTTGAATACAAAATTTCACAATTTCACAGCGCTTTTAAAATGACTCGCTTATAGTAAGTGTCGAGTCGCAAGCTTGTCGCTAATAACTCTAAATTTAAAATAACCCCATTTTTCTCAGTTGAAATGCACAACTGGGAGAAATGACATTAAATTGACAAAACCCTGTCTTTCTTTCTTCCCCAGATCAACAAGGCAACAAAAAAAATGATAATTCTAGAAGACCTACAGCTCGAACAAAACGTGAGATCTATACACACATATTTTATACTATAACCTTTTAGAAGTCCAAACAAGCTTATCACAAGTATCATTACTTTATCATTGAGCTATGACACTATGGAGACGTTTACCAGAACTGTTCTGTTTGTTTCTTCATTAACTTTTCAATCGTTAATCGAGCAGTTTCGAAAAACATCTTCACAGTTCTCTGGCATCCGAGTGTACTTAGTAAGCTAGACGCATGAAGCTAATATGTCGTTCTCCTATATCTGTACATGCGGATGCGGCTGGTCCTGCGACTGCGACACGACGCGACACGACTGCTACACGACTGTTGCGACCACAGGCTCCGGCTGCGGTGGCGATGGGGATTACCAGCTGGTGCAACATGAGGTTCTCTACTCCTCGTCCAATCGGTGAGTAACAACAATTTCATTTTTAAATTTAAACATACCACATGGTAAAGTTTGTAATCTCAGGAGGATATCCTCGAAAAAAATAAATGGCAAAGTTTGGTTTTATATTCCATTGATGACCGTGTATGAGATACAGGGGTCGGTCCCTATCCCTTCCTTGCGGTAAGTGGTATCTAAAGAGCATATTTGCTTTTTTTTTTTTTTACAGTTTGGTCCTGAAATGACGACAGGGTTGTCGTCATTTCAGGACGCCTTCAAGAATTTCTCCCTTTCAATATTTTCGTCAAGTTTCGAAATATATAGCATAGTTCTAAACCGAAGTAATTCATAATTGAACAGAAAAACTGATTACACACGTATAGCCGTACATCGTTTAAGGAGTCTTTCTATCTACTTAGCAGTTACATGGTAGTTTAATTCCCACAGTGAAAACCCATCCCTGCATATGTAATACATCTTTAATATATGGACCCAAGCTAAGTACATCGCGTCGTGAGATCGTCGCTATAATTGGTCGTAGGTACCGATACGATCTCACCACGAACAAGGCGGGACTGTTGATTATACAGATTGATCTTGATTAACCAGAAGTACTGCAACCTTCCTCGCAATGGAATATTATGAATAAGTACGTTACAATATGCCTTCGTTTTGCTGTGTAAATGTTATTGTAGAACGTTGGCCAATGTTGCTTTATTCCGACATTCGTTTTGCAATAGGTTCTTTGGTTAATGTAAGTATACGGTCATGGTAGGTACCCAGATTTACTCATGGTCCTCCGTACTTCATTGTAAAACTAGCTGTCCCCCGCGTTTTTTATTACTGTTCCACTCCTATTGATCGTAGCGTGATCTTATATACTTAACCTAGAGCCTTTCTCAATTCGTATGCTAGCAGTAGTTCCCGAAATTAGCACGTTTACCCAGATAAACTCTTCAGCTTTACAATATTAAGTATAGTAGGCTATTTCTACCCACACGGGCCCAGTGCAAGTTGGTGAATGTCATATGTCTTCTATTTTTTGGGTCTAGGACATGCCGGTTTCCTCACGATGTTTTCCTTCACCGTTTGAGAGCAGTGGTGATAAAATAAATTACACAAAGTAATGCGCCCGGCTGGATTTGAACCCGCAACCTATAAGTCGGGGCCGTTACCAATCGGCCACCACTGCTCTATCGTATATACTAAGCTACAACGTCCACTTCAATGATGATTACCAAGACTACTTTTCCTCATTCTGGATATAACATCAACATTAAGCAGGGCTATAGATTATGATGGATAACTTTTATGTACGTCTCCTCCTTGCGTCGTTTGTCCTCAACGCTGAAGGTCGTGACCTCGACGTATAACTTTCTTGTGGACAATATTTCGCCATATTGTCCCTATCTACGGTGATATGGGGTATTTTCCCATCTACTTTTCCCGTGAGCAATAGCTTTCCAGTTTGTCGCCTCTCTTTCTGGCATTGTGACCGTGACCAAACTATTCAAAGCGTCTAGGTGCGCTAAAATATCTAAATCACTCATAACTGAAGTACGCTCAATTCTTTATCTATTTTATTGGAAACATTTTACGAAATATTTTTTTTTTGTTCAATCTTTTTTTACGCGTCAACAATAATTGCTTTTACGCTCTCAGTTCTGAGTAGAAATCCTTGCGCTCGTTTCATTTATCAACGCGTCCTTGCATTCGTTCTAGTCTTCCAAATGCATTATTCATATTCCCTACTACACACTTTTAAGTAATTCGCTTTTTATTTTACGACTCATTGGCACTAATTCAGATCGGTAATTGGGTTTTACTGAAACGAATGTCCAGAATTTAACATGTTTAAATTATGATTCTTCATTTCCTTAACACTCTGAGGTTTATCTGTTAGTCATATAGATATGCAATTTTTACTATAGTGAATATGTAATAATAACTGACCTATTGCAGTCACAATTTTGTCAATCTAGCAGCGTCGTGGCGTCCTCTCGTTGCTGCTTCGTCGACAGACTTTCATAGTTTTGTATCTAAGCTGTGAGCAGGCGTACACCAAGCGTAATATAATATAATAGTGACGAAGCGTCCGTGGAGAGTAGACTAATGCTGTTGTAAATTTTTGTTTAACTCACTTTATTTCCTCGCGAATTCATTCCTCATTATTATTCTTTTACGCTCCTGCTACTGAAACTCTGACCTCTTTTCTCTCTAACCTCTGGGAGAGAGATGAAATCATTCAGCGGTAAATAATAAGTACTAACGGTTCTTAGGAAGGTGAACGAAGATCGAGGTAGCTAGCCAACAGTAAACTACTGTACAATAATGATGATGAAATGTTCCACAAAACATCCACAACACAGCCTCATAGAGAACAGAGAAATTACAAAAATCAACAATCAAGTTAGTTACAGTAGAAAAAATCTGTTGGACTTAATAGAACCCAACTCAAACCCTTACCTAAAGCAAGCTACAAAACCGATTCAAAGCTATATAATTCTGCTACTACTTTATCTGTTATGAACTTCATATAGTATTATAGCAGTCTGATAACAAATAAAATAAAAACTTTTTGCAAAAAAAAAATCCGACTTCACTAAAAAATCCATCATCAGATCCCGACTTGGTGGCTATGGGACCATTTAGGAAGTATATCCTTTCCAACAAAAAAATAATTTTTCAAATCGGTTGGTAAGCGACGAAGTTATGCGCGAACAAACATAAAAAAAAAATACAAACATCCGAATTGAGAACCTCCTCCTTTTTTAGAAGTCGGTTAAAAAGGAGATCCGTCTATACTTTGGTCAAATTATTATAACTCAGCAAGGTGGTACTTGATCTGACTATCTTCAGATGATCTTTGAATGCACTTCTTTTAAGGATTGCTAATAATAAAACCAGCTTTTAATTATCCTAATGCAGCGCAAAGGTCTACCACGTATCCAGATTGCTTTCTGCGGTTGATATTATAACGCCCATAAGTTGTCATACTAGTGTTTCCTACACCTCTTTAGCAGAGGTTCCTAGGTTAGAAATGAACTTAACGTTATATTTTTGTATTACAGGTACGAGGTGTTGGAGTTCCTCGGGCGAGGTACCTTTGGGCAGGTGGTGAAGTGCTGGAAGAAGGGCACCAACGAGATAGTCGCCATCAAGATCCTCAAGAACCACCCAAGCTATGCTCGCCAAGGACAGATTGAGGTAGGATACTATTTTTCTTTAATTCACTTAGCTAAAAGCGGCTTTCGACCAATTATATCAGAATTCTTACACACATCTGACAACTCCAGATACCGTCCGGGAACGGTCCGAGAGTTTCCTTGCGTGATCGAAGAATTGCCAAATTATGTGGCAGTGGGCAACGCACATTGCTCGCAAAACAGATGGTCGAAAGGTTCTAGAGTGGCGTCCGTGTATTGAAAGACACGGCGTTGTTAGGCCTCCCACAGGGTGGACCGATGACCTGGTGAGCGCAACCTGATGCGAGACGCACTGGATCGGTCGTTGTGGCGACACTTCGGGAAAGCCTATGTCTAACAATGGATGTCTTTCGATTGAAATGATGATGTAAACCCGTGATAATCCGATTTAGTAGAAAAGGTCTGAAGAAAGTTTTGTGTGGGAAAGTTTAGCTATAAGAGTAGAGGATTAGGACAAGACAGGACAATGATGATCCAGCTTCTGCAGGTGTCATGAAGAGTTATAGCAGACGTTTTAGTCAAGTGGTTGCTTTTCATTATACCTTCTTCTTGTGTTCAAATAAGGAGTCACCTGTGATTGGTTGTCGTTATTTTATCAAACCAATTAAATCATCGTAAAATTTTGGCAGTAGGTTTGCATATCAGAGATTTAATTAGGCATTCAGAATTCGAAACATGAAAACATTTCTAAATGATTATATTTTTCTTAAATCTCGAAATGCAACAAGTTTTTATGATTGTAAAGATCCACTCAATATCTTTACAATCATAAAAACTTGTTGCATTTATCAGACAATGGAAATTTTACCGTTTTTTATATGTATAACCGTGACTAGCTAGTTTACAAGTCATAACCAACCATATACAAATAGAATGTTTGCAACCGCCACGCTACATAGTTGTTAAGGAAAGTTAAAAATATATTTTGAAACGTTTCCAATTTCCACTGGTCGCCAGCTAGTCTATAATAAACCATAGTAATGTCATTTCATACTAAATGTCCATTGTTACAACTGGTATAGTAAATACACAAGTAATTACACTTTTACGCTAATGTTAGCTAAGTACAGGCAACTACGTTCAATGGTAACAGATTGCATTAAAAGACGTCTTTATTTCGGAACATTGCAGTTCTTGTAATTCAAGCTTTACGTGTAGATTCTAACTGCACTAAAAATTCTCATTTTTTGACGTAAATACTACAAAATGCAGTTTTTGAATAGTTGCCAAGTTTGCTATAAATAACATTTTGTGGATTTGAAAACCCTTTATGTAGGTCAAACTTTAATTGAATACTTTGTTTTGTTTGAAATTATGCAGTAGGATAAACAGAAGACAAAGAAACCTAATTACATTGGTTGTATTCCAAGTTTAGTAAGACAAAAGGGTTTGAATCGGATTGGTCCGACGAGTGTTTTCGTGTCCTATCCGACAGGGTCATGTGATTGCGACTGGGTACTCCATCTCGTTTAGCTCTTCAATCCCCATAGGTGACAGAAGAGCTGACTGAGAGTGTTTTTTTTTTTCCACAACTATCACACAACGCCGTCTAGTCTCAAGCTAAGCAGAGCTTGTGTTATGAGTACTAGACAACTGATATACATACATATATATTTCTAAATACATACATATTATAGATAAATTAGACACAGAACAAATGATCGTGCTCATCACACAAACATTTGTCCTGGGTGGGAATCGAATCCACGACCTCCGGCATAGCAGTCAGGGCCACTGACCACTAGACCAACAGGCCAGTCGCAGTGTTTTTCGGATATATCCGACGTAGTCGGTTAAAAGTGTATTCTAAGTCACTAGGACCATAAGGTAAAACGCCGTTGTAAAAACTGACGTAAAAAAATTGATACGCCTGTCAAAAAAACAAAATGGCCGCCGACAGTAACATTATTTATGTTTGATAGAAAGCTAGCAAGTCTCGATCCATTATAGTGAGTTTGGCCGAGCTCCAGCGGTTGTTTGTGTTTACCCGCCGGAGTGGTTTCTACCTTCTATACAGGGTGAAGTTTTTGGCTAAATTTAAAACTAGAGTGGCATGAAGTGTTAGAGCGACCTGATTCAGAAGATCACTAGAACTACTTGAATGTAGAATAATTGGTGAATGCATGAATCAATCCTGTTTTTTTGCAATAAAAAACGCCCTACATAGTGTTAGTAGAATTTTATTACACTCGGATAATTACCAGTAGGGTAAAGAACCTACAAATATTGCAAAATGAAGTCGAAAATTAAACGAACATAGCAATTAAATCGTAGCTCCATCTCAAAGAATCACCCTGTTCGTAAAGCTTGATGTAGTAGTCGTAACGTGTCAGTTTGGCGACCTCCGTTTTCATGTTATGACAGTATTTCTTAGTTACCTTAGTAGTTCCGAATTGTAGAGCATTCATTGAAATGAAAAATAAAACATGGCAAGTATAATTGTATCTTGGTAGAATCTGCCGAAGCTTACTGGGAAAATGGGTTGACTTCTGAAACGGAAACCCGGGAACCTGGAACGCTAGGCAAAGAAGGAACATAGGTGTAGTTTTAGTCTGTAAAAGTCAGGCACCCTTCTGCACCGCCCTAGAGCGAAAGTAGTTATTGGATAATTTCACACCTTCACAAAAAATCTACTTGGCCGCTCGTGGTTCTAACTACCCCTTAAGAACACATTATCCCACTGCTTCTGGTTTCACAGACATTAATTTCTAATCTAAACAAAACCATCTGTCCATTCCAGGTTTCAATCCTCTCCCGCCTCTCGCAAGAGTCAGCGGACGAGTTCAACTTCGTGCGAGCGTACGAGTGCTTCCAGCACCGCTCGCACACCTGCCTGGTGTTCGAGATGCTGGAACAGAACCTGTACGACTTCCTCAAGCAGAACAAGTTCTCGCCGCTGCCACTCAAGTACATCAGACCTATACTGCAGCAGGTCCTTACGGCGCTGCTTAAGCTTAAAGTAAGTGTTTTTTTTTCTGAAGTGTACCATAATTGTCTTACTTATCCAGTACTTAGTTAAGACCCTTCTCAGTAGCATCATATGTACAACCAAGTAATACAGTGCAACAAGCGTGCGTTACTGGCAAACAAATGAGCCGCTCAACTGAACTACGCATCCTACTTAACAGATGTTAGAAAGAGAGATAAACATTTGTGTTTCAGTTTCGCACGAAAATCTCAAGATTCCACGAATAGTTTAATAGAGGCTCTGTAAATGGGGGTGCATGTTGCGGATTTAGGATAACTATGTAATAGAAATGTAAACTGAGAAGGGATATAACTACACCAATATTATAAAGATGAAAGTTTGCGACTGTGTTTTATATGTTTATAACTTCTTCACGCTCGAAGGGATTTCAATATACACAGGATACTTGTTTATCCCGGGAGTATGTTCCCTTATAATAATTTTGTAGCTTGACTTGGGCGAAGCCATCTGCAGCAACTAGTGAGTAATTTAATAAATAAACTATGATGACATTTTCTCTAAACTTTACCTTTTGTATTTTTCCAGCAACTGGGTCTAATCCACGCGGATCTGAAGCCGGAGAACATAATGCTGGTGGAGCCGGCTCGCCAGCCCTACCGCGTCAAGGTGATCGACTTCGGCAGCGCCTCGCATGTCAGCAAGGCTGTCTGCAACACGTACCTGCAGAGCAGATACTACAGGTAACGTTACAACTAAACAGACATACAAAAGATCAGGGGGGAAAGACAAACTAACTGGAAGCTGTTATTATTATATTAACTGTTGCAATATCTATACTCCATTCGAAATAAATTAGATATTTAAACAAACACTTTTACTCTCCGATTTTGACTTCTATTCCGTTGACATAAGGACGGCATTAAAAGCAAAAAAGTGGTTACAATACAAACTATTAACTGCGACCGCCATTCATCATGCTACCAACGCAATAAAAGTCAAAATCGGTTGAACAGACTGTAAAAAAAGGTTTTTTTAATGGCTATTCCTCTTTCTAATGGAGTATAGAGTTCTAAGAAAGATCTTTATCTGAGAGGCAGAAAGAAATTTCATAAGTATTCATAACTCGCGTGAAAGTAAAAAATATAATTATAACATGTGTTAATCGGCGATAAAGTAGCATTCTGCAGGTGAAAGCATTTTTAAAATCGGTCCAGTAGATTTTGGAGTTAATTCATTACATACAAAAAAATACAAACACTTTCCTCTTTATAATATTTGCAAAGATATAGATAATAATTGCACTACAGGTACTGCAGGATGGCAACGTTATTCATTCGCCTTTCAAAGATAAGCAGATTCACTGCGAGATATCCTTTATCAGATGTTATGGATCGCAAATACGTCATTTACTAAAAATGCGAGACAGTCTATCTCGGCGATCAAATTGTCGCAAGAGAAAATACTGAACTTTGATCACCATATTCATCATATTGGGTGTTAGTCTAGTCTAGAGATTATTTAAAATATTGTGAAATTCTCTATACACATATAAACTTTACTCTTTCTCACAGGGCACCAGAAATAATCCTGGGCCTGGCTTTCTGCGAGGCTATCGACATGTGGTCGCTAGGCTGTGTGGTCGCGGAGCTGTTCCTGGGCTGGCCTCTGTACCCCGGCTCCTCGGAGTACGACCAGATCCGGTACATCTCGCAGACGCAGGGCCTGCCGACTGAGCACATGCTTAACAGGTTAGTAACTAACACTTGAACAAAGTATGCAAGGGATATTGTTATACATAAGACGGGGTATCTGCCTCTTTTCTCACATACATAATCCAAATAGATGGTAGCATACGCATAAGCATAGTCAGCCTTTCAATGTTCCCACTGTTAGGACTCAGGCCTCCTCTCTAGGAGAGGGAATGAGCCGTAATTCATCACGCGGACCCAGTGCGGGTTGGTGAATGTCATATGTCTCCGAATTTTTGCTTCTAGGACATGCTGGTTTCCTCACGATGTTTTCCTTCACCATTTTGAGAGCAGTGGTGATGAAATAAATTACATAAAGTAATGCGCCTGGCTGGGTTTGAATTCGCGACCAATGGGCACCAAGTGATGCAGAAGTCCTTCTTTAATTCTTTATAAAATGTCATACCCGATTATTGTGCGAAATTATCAGTAGTTTGGCGTCCATCATAGAATTTGGAATCACTAGATTATACTGAGGTGGGTACGGCCCACTCGACCCTCCTCCTTCCCCTCTGCTATATACGCCTATGACTGTAGGCAAGAGTTCATGTATTGATGATCTGAGTGTCATCAGTCACTCAAATGTGTTTTTTCACCTATAAAGTTCAAAACAAGTAAAAATCTCCATTTTACAACATTCGTTTTCTCAAACCAGTTCAACGTAACACGTTTTGACTCTATAATCCTTTCCCACAGCGCAAGTAAGACAGCGAAGTTCTTCTACCGCGACGTGGACAGCACCTACCCGTTCTGGCGGCTCAAGACCCCCGAGGAGCATGAGCTGGAGACGGGCATCAAGAGCAAGGAGGCCAGAAAGTATATCTTCAACTGCCTCGACGACATTGGACAGGTAACCTGTTGTATGAACTTTGTACAATCGCTGATTTTAAGTTGGGTGTATATAATGAAAGCCTAGAAACTTGTCGTGGTATGTTCACTACTCTTCTTAGTAGACCCTCTTGATAACGGACCCCATTCAATCTGCCTAGTATTTCCTCAACTATGTTAAAATCGAGTTTAAGTCCATTAGAAAGCCTGCGGTATTGTTCGAAAGATTCACAATGACTCTCAGGTGGGTTTCAGTCGCTAAAAGTCTGACACTCTCGCTCTACCCAGAGCGGGATAAGTTTAAGTCATTTAATGATAACCCACCTCAAAAAAGTCTTATTAAAATGCAACTGATTACTACTGATTTTATATGGAGCGACATCCTATCTGACTTCCACAGCCCTGTAATTAGATAATATGGTACAACTTTTTTAAGGTGTGAAATCGTCTAATGATTTCTCCCGCTCTAGGGCCAAGCCGGAGGGTCTATTAGACTCTTACTGACTAAAACCACAGCTATGTTCCTTCAGTTGCTCTTTGCGTCCCAGGTCTATGGGTAACCCCTTCAGAAGTCGACCCTAGGCTTCGGCCCTGCTGGGCTCCTATGAACACGATATCCCTTGGCATTACTGGTTGTCGTGAAATAACTACCTTACTATTCCAATTCCTCAATAAAGCTACTTCATTAATATTACTTGTACACAGTTCTCCGTTCTGTAGACATCTAAATAATTTATCTACATTACCACAGGCTTTGAATTGGCTTATTCAGTGTTTGTTCCAAAATGTAACAAAGTATATTAAAAGACGACTGTTTGTTGAACAGGTCAACGTACCTACGGATCTTGAAGGCGGCCAGCTGTTGGCCGAGAAAGCAGATAGAAGGGAGTTCATCGATCTACTCAAGAGGATGCTCACTATGGATCAGGTTAGTTATTTATTTAGATGATAATTAATAATAATTATAATGTGCTTTAAGGTTTTTTTTTAAAGAAATTTTAAAAACTTAAAATATATGTATATAAAAATAAATGAAATAAGTAATAATAATATTCCACAACTATCACACAATGCCGTCTAATCTCAAGCTAGACCTCCAGCATAGCAGTCAGCGCCACTTACCACTAGACCAACAGGCCAGTCAATCTATGACATTCATCTTGGACTACAGTTTTTTCGAATTATACAATAAAACAAAACTCAGTTCTCAGCCACTAACGGTCCATCTGTTACTGAACTACTTATTGTACTATCTCCTGTCTCCAATAAAAAACACGGTCTAAGTAAATGATAAATGATATTTATTTTGTAAGTAGGTTTAAAAAAACACTTTTACACGTCAATTATTTTTTGTCATTTTAAACTAGATGAGGCCGGTGTTTCCTAGCTGACTACCCTGAGAAGAAACACCGAAACAAACTCAGGGGTCAAAGTCTCTTTTAAAGTCCATACAGTTAATATGTAATGGTCAAATCACATGAGAACAGTGCAGATTTGTCTGAGATGGTCTTTTGAAGAAAGAACCATACAAATTTGAGTGGACCTGTCCAGTCAGTGCAAGCATTTGTCAGTATTAGTGGCTCCCATCATTGAAATAGTCCTTTACGCTGTCCTTTTTACGCTTTTTTCTTTCAATATACTTATAGGTAAGCGGAACAGAGTGTAAAGTCCCGCAAACCTCCGTTGAAACGGAAGAATCCTCCGACCAGACGAGTATTATGTCTGGTGGTCAACTACCCGGCAGATGATTTCGGGCTGTTCTATATGTTCAAATCGCGCGGAGAACTTTAATTTTGCGATGCTGGATTAGTTCTTATGTGACGCCTTAAGTGTCGCTACATATTAAATTCTACTTTTCTTTCTTTTTCAATGCATTTCGAAATTCGACCCAGCCACTGTGTAATAGAAAATCCTCACCATTGGTAATAACCACCTCCATATTTATGAGTATGAGTCTAAAATGGTTTTTGTTACAGGAAAGACGAATAACGCCAGGAGAGGCGCTGAACCACGCGTTCGTAACGCTCGCCCACCTCGTCGACTACGCGCATTGTAACAACGTCAAGGCCTCCGTGCAGATGATGGAGGTAAATATTGCCTATATTCTTAAAAATAACATGAGGAGCAGTAGCAATTCAGGCAGGTTACTTGTGACACTTCTCATCAGTGGTTTTGTATTAGTATTTAAGAGTCATAATGTATGTAATTTCATTTTTGTTTGTCTAGTATATAGTTCAATCTATAATCTGGTATGAGTTCAAAATAGTGTCGTTTGCCATTTTATTATATGAAAAAACTATCATATGCTAACTGTTTTTCATGATTCAATAAGTAAACTTGCCTTTTAGTGTCTCTGGGGTACTTTTGGGGTTGAGGTTCTCTCTCTCTCTCTTCAAAATTAAAAAGAGAGAAGAGTAAAAGTTCTCTCTTACGTTATTTAATGCAAAAACCACCATCGGATTTTTATAAATATAGATTGTTTTTATTACTAGAAAAAAGGATCGCGATAGCTGTCGATTCAAGACAGCTTTATTTCCGTTTTAAAAAATCTCAATAAGTGTAGGAAGGTCAATCAATGACAATCATTCCTAGTTCAAGAACATGACTAAAATATTTTTTCTCCTTTCTCAGGTTTGTCGTCGTTCAGGTAGTGGCGTCGGCGGCGTGGGAGGCGTGGGAGGCGTGGGCGGCGTGGGCAGCGCGGCCGACTACGGCGTGTCCGGCGTGGTGCCCGGCGCCGCGCCCGCGCACCACCTCGCGCTCACCATCAACCAGCAGCGCCTGCGGGCTGCGCCTTATGATAACTTGGTATGTGGCACAATAACGACTTGATCATAGTTAGCACTCATTTCACACCTATTTTACTTCAGACCAAAACAAGGAAAGTTTAAGAAATTCGCATCCATGCGAAGCCAGGGCAGATCACTACTATTCTTACTAAAAAATTTATCTATTTACATTTTCATGTAATCACAAAACAGAGTCAATATAATGTGTTGCACCCACAGTACCAACTATACCAAGGCGGGCGTGTAGCCGTAGGCGGCGCCCGTCAGTACGCGACGCGTGCGGCCGAACCCTTCCCGCACCAGTTCGTGTCCTCCATATTGTGCCAGCCCGCTTATCAGGTAAATGTTCTTAGATATTATCATTGTCTATTTATACTGGGTTGAAATTAAAATACGTATGAATTTGAGACACTGTTCCGTGAATTTTCAAACGAAGATGTTTTTATTTACAATACAATACACCACAGTCTCATGAGCATTTGAACGGAAAAATTAAAAATCGGCCAATGTTTAATGCCAACTGCACTCCGATTACAAGCACACTGTGCAGTTGGTTGAAAAAATTATTGCAAGTTATATTGAAAGTTATATTGATTGCACAGAAGCTGCAATTTTGGAGTTGGTGTGCAGAATGGATTCGGCCCGTCTAGTAACAGCTTTATATATATATATATATTTATTCGTGTTCTAAATGGATCCAATTGTGATGAGTATGTAGTTTTGAAAATAAAATCATCCCTTATTTATTTACGCATGAGATGTGTGATGAAGTGTTTCCGTAGTACGTGTGTCATTACTGATTTTACTTTCACCCAGTATAAACGTATTCTGCTTACTGCATAGCCACAAAGTCGACTCTAATAACACGTAATAAAGTATGAGGTCCACCAGGTGCAGCAGCTGGCCGCCGCAGCCGCCGCGGCCGCGGCCGCGCACCACCAGCACGCCGGCATGGGCGTGGGCGGCGTGGGCGGCGTGGCCGACGTGGGCGGCGTGGGCGACTGGCGCGCGCCGCTCATCGTGGAGCCGGCGCCGCTGGAGCCCGACGTGTGGGACGCGCACCACGTGCAGCACCACCAGCACCACCACCCGCACAAGAGGTTACTCATCACTCTTATATTATAAAGCCGACACTTTGTATCAATGTGTCTATGTATGTTTATTACTCCTTCACCGTTCTCACTCGAGCGGATTTGGAATAAATTTGGCTCACGGGTAGACCTTATCCTGGAATAGGACATTTTTATCTCGGAAGTATGTTCCTTTGGGATAATTCATGACATTAACGCGGACGAAGTCACTGAAAGAAACTAATCGAAAATATAAAAGAGTCAATTGGTCTCCAGGCTAACTAAAATTAGTTTGATCATAAAATATATACTTAAAAAAAATATTTGACAAGGAGAATAAAACAAACGGTATTTTCCACAATCAATTTATTTCCATCAATAACCAACTATTTGTAAATCGTGTTATGAAGAGACAAAAATATTACAATAGTTTTAAGAAATATTATTATAAAAGAAACGTGTGTAGTACTAAAAGCCAGGGTTGTCAACAGATCAACAAAGCAGCAGACGACGGTGCCGCACTATCAGCCGCACCACCAAACGCATCAATACAGGTGCCTATCATTTTTAGTAAAGCTGTCGAATTGTAGATATCCCTCAATACCTTATAATTACACGTAGATGTAGATATTTCTCCCAATCTTCGAAGTACAGATGTCCCATCATTCTTAAAAATATCCACACTGTCCTACTAATGTTCCATCTTCAATTTATCCCTCACAGTCTACTGGAGATCCACTCTTATACACTCACATTATATTATTTTCACAGTCGTTTTAAAAGACGAAATCCTAGGTATAAATTAGACGCAAAATATAAAGCAAGGAAGAGTTTTTTTACGCCATATTTTAGTTTATTTATTTATTTATTGTATCCTTTATTGTACACCAAATATAGAATAAAAAGAAACTAAAACACATACGTACATACAATGGGATTTAGTTTGATTTTAGTTAGTTGTCATTAGTGTAGGTTTTTTTTATTATTTTTTTATTTTATTGTAATTATAGTTAGTATTTTTAAAAGTAATAAAAAAAATGTTTCTTAGCTATAAGCAACCAATTTTTTCTACTTAATTTAATCACAACCTTGAAATTTTTGAATTTGTTTTGAATATTTTAAGTGCTCTGAGAATCAGAACTTATTTGTCTTCATTCTAATGTGAGAAATATACAATAAATATACTTAAAAGAGTTAGAAATTGTACATAGGGTCTGAGCCAAAATTACACGATACTTAGAATGGTCGATATTTATTTTAATAGTAAATATATCTTTCATTAACATAGTATATAATAAGCGCAAAAAATCTAACTTTGAATTTAGTACAGGCCAATCTAGACTATTGCAATTCATACACACAGTAATGAGGTCATGATTCAGAGTGTTTATAGAAAGAAAAAACAGCTAAATTTTTTTGTTTAATCGATATAGATGACCGATTTTGATTCGGATGGGTTCAGAATATATCTGATATAACAAAAAGAAAAAAAAAACTGCTATAAATAATAAAATCGACAAGCAATATATCGCACACTTCGAGACGTACCTCAAAAAAGAGGTTATTGAAAATTGAACCTTATTATTGAAACGTGTGTTTTCAAATTCAAACACCCTCTTTTTGAGTTAGGTCTTTTTATGAGTAAGCATGCGATATGTAGGTACGTAATATTTGTTCGTAAAGCCCTTGTAATGAACATATATCATGTGATGAACAGTATGGCAAGCAGCGGCGGCAAGAAGGAGCCCACTCAGCTGTCGCCGGTGAAGAAGCGCGTCAAGGAAGGCACGCCGCCCTCCCGCCATCGGCACCACCACCATGACCACACGTTAGTATACTATATCACACTATCTTGTTGTGTTTGTTGCAAAAAAGGAAAAGTTAATTGACGTACAGTATAGCTATGTTTTTAGGTATGGGTTCAGAAAAGTATTTAGCCAATTAAACAGTGTCAAAAGAAAGTATTTAGGTTTAATACAGTCGCTTGGTTTTCCATTAAAATGCAAGTGTATCGTGTCAGCCTTCTCGGCAAACATCGCTGTGGTAATCAATACTACATTAACAATCTTAGCTCAATTTTTACTGAGAACGTGCCGATAATTAAAACAGCTACTGAACTTCACTCTAAAAAGTCGTGCCAAAAAAATCTCGGCAGTAAGAGAGTAAAACAATAATAGATACGACTGTTTCACAAACTATATCAGAAAAGCTGACAAACACTATTAAATACAGGTTTTCATGCAAATTACACGATGTTATTAGAATATACACGTTTTCAATGCTTCGTCAGCTTATTAATTCCAGTTTTTTAATCATACTAACTTGGCTTTTATTAATTATTAATTTATAAAGAGGGGGTATATTACCTTCTCTCTACTAACACCCAAAACAATGCATTAACCAACAGCATCATCAGTTTGGGCTCAAACTCGGTTATCTCTAACAGCGTCCGAGGCGCCGCCCAAGCCGGCAGTACGTGGGAGGGCCAGGGAGCCCACACCATCACCATCCGGGACACGCCGTCGCCCGCCGTGTCCGTCATCACCATCTCCGACTCTGATGATGATGCTGAGCAGCCGCGCCGCGCCCGCCACCCGCAGCACGCCACTCAGCCGCATAACAATCAAGGTAACTTAACATTAAGCGATCGATGTCTGTGTTTTATTTATTATTATGGATAAGCTCGCCTTTGACCTCTATCTCACGTGATGGTAAGCGATGATGTGTCCGACGATGGTGCACGCTTGCCTAGAAGTAACCTATTCACTCTTGACAGGTTGGCAAGTTTAAAACTACTTTAGAAGTTTTATTAAACAACATATAAAGAACCGTTGAAGGAGGATCCTATGACCAAATGGGTGTTGTGTCTGATCCGGGCAAGAGCCCGATAGTTGATTTTGGACTATTGTATGTTCAAATCGCGCAGAGTACTCCATTTAGTTCCTATAGATGTCGCTATACTTGGTTTTGATATCATTTGTATTACTTTAATTTTTACCTTCAATAATCACGACTCGCTATCACAATCATACTGCTCTTAAAATGGACATATAACATTGTGTGTACGTGCGCAGGCGGCAGTGGCGAGTGCGTGGGCGCGGGCGCGGGCGCGTCGGGCGGCGTCATCTGCAGTGCGCGCTCGCCCAAGGACGACAAGCACGTCAAGCACGAGCCGCACCAGAACTGCCATCACCATCACCAGGTACCCACGTCATATTATTACTTGGAAAACGCCTTATTCATTTTTAATTATACTGCCAATCAGATAAATTACAAAAGGCAACCTACAATGGAAACCGGAGTTTTAAAATTTTTATAGATACGCACGCTTAGATAGTGGTCAACAAACTTTTGACCACTATCTCACATTACGATAAGAATTGATATGGTGGACGATGGAGCACACTTGCCTAGAATAATTCACTCTTGACTTAAAATAATAAAAAAATAAATACACCAGCAGGGAATATCACTCCCTAGCTGTACGTACAATGTTCAGTAAATTATTATATATACTTGATCCACTTTAGATATGAACGTGTAAATTTTTGTGCACAGATCTCCTTTCTTATTTGATAGACAAAATATAACCTATCACTGTCTTTCCACAGCAGCAGCAGCAGCAACAACAACAACAGCAACAGCAACAACAGCAACAACAGCAGCAGCAACAACAGCAGCAGGCGGCGCCCCAGCAGGCGGCCCCCGGCCCGCGCGCGGCGGGCGCGGCGGCGGCCACTCCGCAGAGCCAGAAGAAGCGGCTGCTGGCGCTGGCGCAGCAGGAGGCGCAGGCCAAGCGGGACCACGACCATGCGCACGCGCATCTACCGCCTGTTAGTATTGTGTTACTCATCAAACAGATTTATTTAACACTTCTGTCGTAAGTAACTAACAAACTATCATCAAAATCATGCTGGATCATGATGCATTTGTCATACCATTCGGAGAACAGCCATACATTTCGTTTCGTTCTAGAAGCCTTGAAAGACGTTTTCAATAATCGTCGTTCCTAGTAATCGTTTTAATGTTCTTTGTCGAAGCTTTTCATGTCACTCTGCTACATCTGCCTATCTTTTTAAGACTCCCTATTGAACTAGATGCTAGCTGAACACGAGCATTTAGTCTTTTATTCATAGCAGTGTTTAATTTTTGTCAATTAACGACCACAACCCATTTAATGAATAATAGATATTCAGGCTTTTGACTACCCATAACGCCTTTCATAGATCTACACAGCTTTCAATCCGCAGACCGATCGCAGCAAACGTTGCTTAACTTTGATGATCTTTTACTACGAGCCCCAATCTATACTAATAACAAGATTTGTATTTTTATTAGTGATTAATAAATTCAAACTAACATTCCAGTTTTGAAATGTTTTCACCAGTAAAATGTAAATTTTATCCCTGATATATTTTTTACCTTTCTCACTGGCAGAAGCTAATCAATCATGCATAAACTATACACCCCTAATTTTTAATAAAAAAAAAAAAATATTGAGCTCTATCCGTACCCGTTACTGATCATATTTTTGTAGTAAAAACTAAAAAAAAAATGAAATCCTAAAATTGTCCACAAGAATTTATCATTGGTAAATTCATAATAGAATCAATCATTCATAACATTTGCTACTTGAAAATACTTCGCGCAGTGTTTTTTCATTTTAATCGACATTTGACACAAGCCTGTACAATATTTTCATAAATTGAGTGACATTTTGGGATATAAACAAATGCTAATAATATTGCTGTTTAAGAATATTATTTGTTGAGACTTTACTTAAATAATAACAAGACCTTTTCTATGCCCTTTAAGCATTTGTAGTAATTAAAAATTAGTGGTGTATAATAAATATTATTGAATGCGACTGGCAAATACGCCATATTTAATATATTGTCGTATTCCTAAAACGTGTATTATTTTGTATTGCAGAGCGGGTCGACAGTACGCCAGACGAACGACTATCAATGTAATCAGTACGTTCCGGCGCAACATAATAAGAGGGATAGTGTGAGTATTTACACAAAAAGCTTCATTGTTTTATCTATGATAATAATTGGGCTCTCTAGGGACAATGCCAACCAGGGTTGCGAGGTTGTTTGGATGAATCACCGAGTCCTTGACACGCAATGTGCAACTGAATGAACACGGTTGAGTTTTAGTCAGTAAAAGTACACTTTCACACACACTCCTTTTCGCTCATCGACACTCAGAATGGGAGAAATTGTTTAATGATTTCTTATCCAAAAAAAGCATAACAAATTAATAGTTACCAATTTACGTTGGAGGTTAGAAAAGTATGTACTGAGCATTGCGCATGCTATGAAGTGAATTCATTCAAAATAGTACGAGTCTGATTATACAATTGCGCTGCCAGTATGTCATTCGGTCACGTCATAGACTTACAGTAACTTCGTCATAACGACTTGCAGAAAAAAATCTGCTTTGCTCATTCCAGTCCTTTATAAAGGCATATTAGAAAAAGAAAAAATGTTCTGGTTCAATTTGGGTAAAGAATGTCCACAGTTTAAAACACGAAACTAACATAAAATGACTTATTACAGAGCGGAGGTTGTCGCGAGTACCTGACGAATGCCGGCGGCGTGGGCGGCGTAGGCGGCGTGGGAGGCGTGGGAGGCGTGGCGGGCGTGGGTGGCGTGAGCGTGAGCGTGAGCGGGCCGCCGGCGGCGCACAAGCACGCCGCGCCGCACGCGTGGCACCACCACCCTCACCCGCATTACAAGTAAGCACAGATTTGACAGCTTCTCATTTAGTCATGAAATAAACTTCAATTAATAATAACTCTAACACTTGACTTTGCCTTAGTTGGGTATAAACGTAACCACAGCACGATTCTGTTTGTTTTATTGATTAGGAAAACTAACACATTCTAAGTGGGTTAATTTTAGATACTACAAACACACTACAACCCTGTATAAAAATTAACTATATGGAGCAAGGATCTGTCCTATTATTTATCTATGTGACAAGCTGTCTCCGTTACATAATGTGTATTGGTGTAAAATTAAAATTTTATCAGCTCCAGCATAGCATACATGCTACTGTAAAGCCACAATTTTATTAAGGAACAAAATGTCCCCCAACATGACGTACAAGTCTGTCAAATTATCCGACATGTCCCGCGTCACGACGCACAACTCTGTCAAATTATCCAACATGGCCTGCGTCACGTAGTATGAGCGTTGCGCGCCATTATGTGAGACATTTCGTCCCCCTAATGTATCTGAGGCTTTAATCTACGCATGTTGCCTAGTGTCCTGTAACTTGCCTCCCAATATTAAACAACGCGTTTACATTCACGTAAAGCAGGACATGTTGTTGAACAATTTGACAACGTTGCGTGTCATGTTGGGGGACATTCTGTCCCCTAGTGTATCTGGCTTAAGTTTGACCATATTATGCTTTTTGTGATAAAACTACCACTTTCCGCGATTAAACTTAAAAACAGTTAAAAATATTAGTTTTCCTAGTCAATAAAATGAATATCTACTACTCACTGTAGTTGTAGCATCAATTTACTTATAACAAGCTTTATAAGGTTCAAAATGCAACAACTATATCATTCCACGTTCTATACAGACCGCCCGAAGTTGCACACAATTCATCCCTGGACGGGATTCAGACTATTATGATGGAGCAATTGATTGCCAATAGACCCATGAACGGAGACAGGACGAACATCGCGGATTACAGGAACCATGCATTGTAAGGAATATTCTGTCGAAAACATCTTGACTCACATTTTTTTTTATTAATAATAATTTAGATATGCTCGACTTGCATGCGTATTTGTTTAGCGTTGAATGTCTTGTGTTCTAAATATGAAAATGGAATTGATTGACCTTTTAACTGCCTACGTCGGATATATTCGACAAGCACTCTCGCGTTTATTCATTTAGGTTCGCACATCCACCACCAAATACTCCGTCTCGTCAGCTCATGTCATTTATGGGGATTGAAGAGCTAAACGAGATGGAATACCCAGTCGCAAACACGACCCTGGCGAATCCGACGGAAGCAGTTAAATAGCTCTTATTGCTAGTTTAATATTGGATTATTTTTTTAGGATCATGCATAGGGTTCAAATCTTATTATTTTTCGTCTTTTGCATTTTGGAGCAAAAATAAATATTTTTATAAAAAACTAGCTGACTCAGCAAACGTTGTTCTGCCATATAAATTAACAAAAAAAAAAATAGGGAGGGGTTAGGGGTAATAAATAGCCATTCTCAGTCCTACCAAATATACACAAAAAAAATGAGATGTAATTTCTCTCGGCCAGACATATATTTCATAAACTATTAAATTTTTGTGCGTTTTAATGTAAATGGTGCGTTTTAGTGTTTTGATCATATTTTACTATTGTTTACAATTCACACTTTTCGGTGTTTGAAATAGGGCGAACGATCTCTATCGACTGATCGATCACAATATGCCCCTTTTCACTACTCTATAAATTATTTTATTCGTTTAAATAAATGCAAAGTCAATGTGAATGTCTTCTACTAAATTGGACGATTATCGTGCTCATACATTCATGTCGTCTTAATAATAATTTACAGTTTAGAAATACATAAAAACACATTGCTGAAATACTATAGGAGAAATGCCTAATTAGGTTTTTTTTAATAAAAATAAAGTCTTAATTCTTTAAAAATATAATGTATACATAAAATCATAAGCATTTGCCGCAGGAGTGCGAAATTCTTATATGTATTTACTAGTATTTAGTTGTCAATTCCAAAAGATAGCCTAAACAATAATGCACTGTTGACTCTCCAACAGTACGCTTGTAGCCTCTAGTGTTCATGAAATGTGGCTTTAGTCGTCATGTTCATTGTCTTAGCTTATTTATTTGATGGCACGATGAGCACGTTGCACCAGGCACGGTGAGGCACGGTGTTGTCTCTAACGTATGTGTGTTTGTTCCAGGCCCGGTAGCGGCGGAGTGTTGTCCCCGGGCGGCGGGGTGTCCCCGGGCTACTTGCCGCCACCGCTCTACGTGCCCACCTATCATTATCATACGTGAGTTGAACCTATCCTTAGTCTTCTTTTATTGATAGACCTCTGTCTCCTTGCTTTCCGACATGCTCAAGCAGGCAGCAGGCCTAGGACTAGTCATTTTCGCTATGCCTAGAGGAATATTTCTAGTTTAGTGATGGACATTATTTGGTTGAATGATGTTGATGATGAAACTTGGCATTTCGTCATCATTTTAGCTTCTTTACGTTCATTAACCATATAGCAGTATTTTAATACGCACGGTTATAATTCCAGCGGCGGTGTAAGTGGGGTAACGGGTGTAGGAGGGCCTCCCCCTGCCCACCACGCCAGCGGCGCGCGCCTGCCGGGCTACCTGCAGCCCTACTCGCCCACCTACCTGGTGCCGCAGCACCACCAGCAGCACCTGTGGTACACCGACTGAGCGTACCCGGCACAACACCGCTATGACGTCACGGAGAAATCCACGAGTTCAGTGAGCGCGGCAGTGCTGGCCACATATAAAAGACATTAAGTTTATCCATAGACAGAGGGATGGACTAAGCGTTCTCTAGCTTTAAAATCGATAAAAAGTGTGAATTAGAGAGAGACAAGTATTGACAGTTGAGTCGCTTAGTCTCTTTAGTGAGGGTGTTGCTCAGTCCATTCCTGCATGTGTATGAGTTTATCAGTGCTCGCTCCGCGTGCCTCCGGGCGAGCAGCCCCGCGCGGTTGGGCGGTGCTCCCGCCCGCAAGCACGCACGAGCGACCAAGGAACTACCCTCGACTATCACACTGCAATTTTTAAATAAATCCATGACTAGTGTGAACCTAACATGTTCCTTAAACAACGTTCAACGCTATACGATAGTTGAATCGATTAACTTTCTTGTACAAATTGTGATTTTTATTTCTTACATTATCATTATGAAGATGGGTTTTATATTTTTCAGCGACCTACAACTCACAGTAGTCGCTCTATTCGAGTTATACTTAATGGAGTATAAAGTGTTTAATCATTATTTGTTTAGATATGTGTAATTTATTACATATTAGCGTCGTGTAAGCGCTTATAAATGTATGTATAATAGGTTAGTGCATTATTTTGTATCATTTGATGTCTTACGGTCACGTATGTAGACATGGTCTATTCACATGTATTATATGGATTGTAAATTTCGCGTTATATTTTGCTGGTGAAGCGAGTAGGTTGCATTTACTAATATTTTATCATAGTTTAGTGTTTGTACCAAATCATTTTAATGGGGATTTATTGATATAGCGAGTATATTGTACGAGTTTTGAGTTTGTTTAGCGGAGGCGCCGTCGCGCACTTGACTAGCGACGCGGGCGCATCCATTACTTTACGTCATATTTCTGTCAATTATAAACTTTGATTTTATTTGTACGTAGGAGTAAAAGCTTGGTTAGCTTATATTGAGATTCGTTCATACGTTTGTTACGTTCCATATCAACACACAAATGTGACACCACAAACATTTATTGCTGTGTTTACTATCGTATATTCAAAATTAAAGGGTTTTATATTATGTAGAAATAATTAAATGTGTAGGGCGCGGTGATGGACTACTTGTATAGATGTAGATTCGAGTATATTAAACGAAATAAAAAAACTATCTAAGATATTTTATAAACATTTAGTACACACTAATGATTAACTAAGATTGTAATAATGCATGTATAATCACTTTAGATAGAACGAAATTGTTAAAAAAAATATAATAATGTCCTTTATAGAAGATGAAAAAAAAAAATGTTATGCAATTATTTTTACGACTGCAATTGATTTTTAGTTTAATATTTTGATAAGTGTTTAGTGACACTAGAGCTAATATTATTTGCTGACTTGATACGCGTCGATATACGACTGGGTATTTCAGTTGTGCAGTGTTTTGAGCATATTGTAACATGTTATCTTCCAGTGTGACAGGCCCGAGTATATCCCACGTTCGCCTCGTCCCTCCCGTGCGCGCGCGCACGTCCTGTGCACGTACCTCGCACGTGTGTGCGCGGCCGCGTGCACGCGCGTCCAGACTGCGCTATGTACGCCCCCCGCGTTGTACATAAGTATTAAATAAATAAGTCATATCGTACAACTTTTGTAGTCATATAAAGAATAGATTGATAGATACCGGTTCTGTTTCGCGGGAGGCGTATCGCGCGCGGATTTCTACTTAGCATACGCTACGGAATACGACAGAATACGCATCAGTTGCAAAATATTATATTCCTTAATCGTATTATAAGATGCATCACTTTTAATATATAGCAGTAAATTTATTACAGCGATGTTTATTAGACGTTAATGTTATGCTTCTTTGGACAAACGACGAAGTCTCTGTAGAAACGCCTAATTGTGTGATCTTATTAAATATATCTTTCATGTAGCGTGTTTTTAGAGAGCTTTAGGTGTCAAGCAACGCAAATATCGAAGGATGTGCTTATGTGTCTATATCCTATTAGTTAATACGAAATTGTCCCATTCAGGATTTTAACCTTTAAACAATTCTAGAATTCTTATGTACTATATCGCTGTCCCGTATGTTCCCGTAGCGTATACTAAGATTTTTTTTTTAATTTCAAATATTATATTTGGTTTATTATCATTTAGTATTAAGAGTCTAATTTATAAATATCCACCATTTAATCGCAAGATTCGATAAACCACTGCATTATTTTAAATTCATATTAAAAATGTTTTATATGACAAGACTACTATGTAATATTATTAGTTTTTATCATAAACTTAGTACATTAATTTTGCTGCCCGACAATAATTATTATTTTTAGTTTTTTTTTTTTTAATTTCTAACGGTTGTAGTTATAACTATATGTATGTTACTATATTTTGTTTTATTCTCAACTGCTTAGTTAAATTCGGGCGTCGTAATGAATATGTCAATATAAAAAAATTCACAATTTTCTAAATTGTCGAATCATATTTTTCATTTTCACTAATATTACATAGATAAACTGAAATCTTTTAACTCGTAAGTGTTTTTGACACCTTGATAATTAATAAACTGAAATCTTTCAACTCGTAAGCGTTTCTTACACATTGATAAAAAAATATTAAAAATGTATGAAAAATTAAATAACGTATCTTACAGAATGTTTTCACAATAGACGAGGAAATTGTGTCTTTTTCATGTCCTTTGTATTTGGACATTCTGTACCTGAAAACTTAATCATTACGACGTTCGATAAGACGCGGGCTTACGACTAGCCGGGCCTTGGACAACAAACTATTTTCTTACATCTACAGTGCGGAATTTATTATACTTGTACGTATGCATGTGTATGATTAACTAAGTATACGATCAGTTTATTTCTTTTTTATTTTGACTATCAGTTCGAATAAAGTATATCAATTATCAATTCTTTCACTGGTTGGAATAGCAATTGAATTTGATCATGGAATATGATTGTAATTTTTGTAAGAGTCGTATTATTTTCTTAGTTGAGTATGTTCGAGAGTACGATCATAAAAAATGAATTATAATAGCACCAGACCGTTAAAATAACTTGTCGAGTTTTAGAAAAATCTCCAACTTTGTCAAATGTGATTTCTGTTACTCCTATCACAGTCTTTTTCTTAAACTCGATGTGTCATAGAAACGCTAAAGGCTGTCAGTCGTCCGAAGGCCCGCCCTGTCGCCGCGCCCGCGCAGTAGGAAGCGAGATTGCCCCTCACGCGAGGCTTTAGTCAATGATCTCTGTTGAAACGTGCACATATTGTAACTATACCCCTACGTATCGATGTAGCACGGCGTTAGATCGTCTCAATCTTTTGTTTTAGTGATTTATTATTTCTAAGCTTTTATTGGAGTTTTGGGGTTTATTTTTAAGAGTATTAACATAATGGAATGTTAACACATTTTCTATAATAATTTTGTCCTAGTTCATTATACGTCTGCTTACGGTATCGTTTGAAATTGCCTTATTATGTTTTAGTGTGTATATGGGGCATGTTGTCGCGGCGCATTCGACCCATAACATCGCATACAATACGTTTGTATCGGCCCTCGACGGACTCTACTGTGAACAGTGAGTCCGTCGATCCGTCGACACGTCTATACACAAGGTAACTGATTGTTTGACGACGTGATTCTGTGATTATTACTCATTATAATATTAGTTCGGAAAAACTGTAAATGTTGGGTTGTTGCAATAAGTAAATTCTTTTGTGTGTATAAAATTGCATTTTGCGAAGCAGCTGTATGAAATGCCCCGTGTATATGTATATTTAGTTTAGTTGTGTATGGTTTCACCAAAATACGATACCGATTATATTTATAGAGGAATTATACGAAAAATGTCGCGATTAGCTAACTCGAGTGTCGACAATAATTTATTGTTCTATATATGGTAACAATTAAATGTACAAAATACTCCTTATAGATGGTCATGACTGCCCCGGCACCGGCTACCGCTACTGATGTCTTATGTTGTTTCGTTATAAGTTCGGACATATTATATTCCACTGTGTTATTATGTTATGTTCAGTGAACTGTATCGGTGAAACTGTTATAGTAGGCTTACGTTTGATTTAATTCATGTAACTTGTAACTACGTACCTGTCGGTACCAGCTGAGAACTAACTCTACAATAATGGGTATTTTTATGTTTTAATTTAGCTCATAGGGGCTTGTGTAAACAAGTTGATACTATTAACAAGTTTTAAATTCGATATGTGGGTGATCAGGGATATAGCACTGATGTTGCTTAAGTTTCTCTTCAATAATAATGAAATAGTTTATTATTAGATGAAAAATTGTAAATAAACATCCAAATATCCCTTTTTTATTTTATTTTTATTTTTTTCCCGTACCATTTTTTCCTTTGGTTTTGTTTTTTTGACGTATCTGTGGGCCTGTCTTCGTGCATCGCAACTAGTATACTCGCGCGCCATCGTCGTCTCATGCGTCGGCACGTTGTAACGTAACGTTTATAACATAATTTTAATCATAATATTATATT
The DNA here is from genome assembly GCA_949316375.1 of Mythimna vitellina. Taxonomy (NCBI): domain Eukaryota; kingdom Metazoa; phylum Arthropoda; class Insecta; order Lepidoptera; family Noctuidae; genus Mythimna; species Mythimna vitellina. Next base: position 14,029,199 of record OX438702.1, on the reverse strand, counting down.
AGAGGAAGCAAGCATTGCTATACATTATTATCGTCATGTAGTAGTAGCGCTGCGCGTGAGGCGAGCGTGGCGCGCTCTATAGTCAATAGCGTGGCGAAAGACGCCAGAGCTGCTGTCTCGACAATAACCCAGTGTCAGACAATAATCATTCTTATCATTTGCCAATTAGTAGACATTTTTGTTTGGCCCCTTATTAGTGACCATAGTATCTACGTGTGTACGATTAAATAGACCTTTAGAGTGTAGCGTGTGACATGTTTTAGCACAATTTGCGTCAACCGATAGTGAATATATTTCACAGTACGAAGTCTTTTCCATAGCATATCTTATAAATAATTACGTGTATTTGATGTGCATTAGAAATCCATTTTAATATTGTATTAAGGCGTGACAACCACTTGTCGACACACTAGTAGCGTTTTGTCGCAGGTTTTATAAAGTGACGAGTTAAAAATTAAAAGCATAGAATACTCTTTTTATATGAAGTGATCTTGTCATCCATTTTCTACAGCTAGCACTTATCTAAATTTTTAATTATTAAAAGAGATTCAGCATTGTCTTTGAAGAATGTATTCCTTATTAATATTATCTATACATTTTAATATATATTCCTTATATGGCCCAAAAGAGGCGAATATAAAATTTTTAAAGAAAGATTTAAGTTCAATTTGACTTTGAATATTAAAAAATTAAGATAACACGATTCTAGAGTGTATTATTACAAACTTTCTTGTTCATAATCTACATAATATTAATTTTTCAAATTATTCGTTATAAATTTTTACACATAAATGTAATTGTATAAATAATAGATTTTCCAAATCGACTGACTGTTAACCATTTAGATTATAATGAATCGTTATTCGTGCTTAGTCCGCAACTTGTATCCGACGGTAGTAGTGCACATGCTACGTTCGTAAGTAACTTCAATGGAGTCATACTGTTATTACGATTTAAATGTTTCGATGTTGAGCACCGCGTTATTTAAGAATATTTATATTCTAGCTAGCAAGTTTGGCGACGATCGGCCGCCGCGGCGCCTACTCGCGCGCCGCGGCAATCCTTATAGGGTGGAAAGGGATCAAGTCGCTATTTGTATTTGGCATAAAATAAGATTAATAAACTCTAATTTTACAAGTCTGACGTCACAAGTTCGTTGTTACTAGATATAGTTAACGCTGCTGGTTAGGCTCTACTCTATAGTATTAACTTTTGTATATTCATTCTATATCTACCTAATAGGTAAACTATATGTGTGATAATAACAATAAGCTTTTCAACTAGATGGAGTACAATGAATTCTAATGACTAACTCATAGGCCAATGTTTATAAACATTATTTTTACACTGTCTATTAAAAATGAATGTGATTTTGTCTGTAGTGAGTAAAGTTTTAGATATTGCAGTCCAGCGTCATGTCGCTTCGTAACAGAACTCCTTCAGAAGAGCCGAGCGTTCGGAGATTAACTTATGCTTAGGTGTGTCGTGTTAAGTCAATTGTACAAGATATTATTATGATCAGCTTCAGAAACAGTAGTCGGTCATGTAGTGCACCGTTCACCAAAATGTTTTGCCGTCCAATGATAACAGTACCTTCGCGAGTACATCATGGCAGCTGGACTGTTCTTCGATGTATTTCGTTAACTATAATCGCATATTTCGACACCAAACCGACTATATTATAGATGTCTAAAATATTTTCTATTTATCTAGAGCTTATAGAGTGATTAGGGCCGTAGTCGTATTAAGTGGCAGTGGGCTGCGCGTCGCGTGATGTCTGTTTTTCATTAGAGGACGTGCGCGTGCGCAGGCCACTGCCCACAAAAGAATATCAGGGATGTATAGCGGTAGAGACAGCTTTTTAACTTAGAAAAACTTTATCAAAGATTTATACAAGCTATGGGTGTAGTATCTGCGTAGGTTAGGAATATAATGTCTGCATTGTATCTGTGATTGACTCGATGACAACGAAGGCTGACCAAAGAAGATTTTAAGTGTTTTACTGAAGCAAACAAATAATTATAGGAATTACCTCGGCTAAATGTACCTGAATGTAACACAATTCTATTGTAGCTAATGAACATTCATATTCTGCAGTTGTAGACAACTTAAGAGTGGCTCACGCACCGTGCGTTCATTTTAATTTGTGGCTGGTTAAAAAATTACACAAAATGACGCATAATTTCTTAGGACTAGCCTGTTCTTTGAAGATAGAATGTATGATTCTTCAATTTACTTACAACTTTAGTACAATTCACTTACAGTATATTTATTAGAATAATTGCAAGACGGTTAGGACATTTCCAAGTCGGTATCCGTTGTCGTCGAGCTGACACAATTTGGTAATTTAGATGAGCGCCATTTTCTAGAATTAAAGTTATTGTTTCGATGTCCAAATTTATTCGAGATTTACTGTCTTCTTATACTACATTTCATTACGATTAAATGTTTGATGTATGTCCAGCAAATACATGTTGAGTGTATCGGTGTTGCGCGTTAGAGCGTCTTATTGTTACGACCTAACACCTATTTTATGCTAGAATAGAGTTTCAGTAACGTAGGATTACGACCAAATTAGAAACGTAACTTTAATATATCCTAAAACACAAATATAGGTACATTATATAATATAATAAATAATGCTACTGATTATCCCGTGGCGGGGGGACAAATAAAGTACAAATCTATCACTAAACCCCCGACCATCGCGATGGCTTTAACTCTTTCCTTGTATAGTTAGCATTCTACGAGAGAAAGATGTTACATTTATTGTTTAAAAATTAATACTTCAAAAATTAAATGAATGTTGTCGTAGTTTACTCGTATTCTCAATTATTTAATTTTTTAATTATACTAAAATCCTTGTACGTACGTTTTTTTCTTATTATAATCTAAATCCGACGTAATTTATAATCACATTACGTGTCTAGTTTGTGGTAGTTTAGCTAAATATCGACGACAGGATCACGTTTTTCGAATTAACAAAAAGTTGTATTTTATAACAATTGATGTGCCTAAGTGTAATACTCTATTATTGTAATTGTATATATTAATGGATAGTTATTGTACTACAAGTCTCAGGAACGCAACGCATGGCGCTCGCGCGCGCCGTGCCGCTCTGTTGAAAATTAACAGCCATTGTATTTCGTGTTTATGGAAACGCTGCATAACTCCAAAAATTCGCAAATATTGAGACAATAATTCTTTTGCATGAATGTCATTTTGAAGCACTTTATTCAATTCAAAGTAAATCGATGTGAAATTTAAACTTTAAGTACATTTAATTATCGCTTGAAATTAAATTGTAATTCCACTTTTGTGAGAATCTCCCGTATCTGTATTTGTCACAAATCAAAATAGTATTGTACTGACTAGCGAGTAATTTTCTATTTGTAGATCTTTTCTTTTCTTGTCACTAACAAAATAATTGTGAACACTTTAGTATCAACTGTCGTGGTACACTAGAAGATAGTCGTAAAAGATTTTATAGCACGCCAAAACGACCTTTTTGCATTTAATCCAGATTAATCACTGTTTCATTGGGTATTACAAAATTATATAATAGATTTATAACATTTTATGGTAGCGACGTCGGCATTGTATCGGCGTATGAATGTACTAATTGGTAACGTGTATCTTTGTGTAAATCATCCATACTCGCCGTGTACACGAATATGATGGGTAATTAATTGGGTAGTGTTGTAGACTTGATTGTGATATCAATAAACATTTTCATACGAGCATCAAACTTGTTGTTTTATTTCAGCGATTGTCACTAGGTACCTCTATTTACTCTACACACCACCTTATCTGTTATTTTTATCGAGTGATGTTATTTTTAAAGTATAACGTAAACCTAACCCTTTTGTGAGTGGGCACACTTTTCTTTATTATAATTTAATTACAAAACACCTTAATTACCAACCCTTGCCTAAACCAGCCTAAACTCATACTCTGGGTTAGAGTGCCTGGAACCTACTTTGCGGGAATCGTATCCACTTCACAGCGCAGCAGCCATATCTAACTGGTGGTAAACCACTGCGGGTAATGCTAATAAACATTATTATTATACTCTCATTATGAGTAAGAGGAATATCACAGCAAAAAGTACCTACTATTTTGAATCTTGAGTGTCGCTGGCTTGGCCAACATCACGGATATTATTTTGATAACAAAATTTGATTCGCTAATTAGTCGAATCGCCACATCGGAATTTGTTGGTCACTCACTGGTTTAAAAGTTGGTTTTCAGTCGTCCGTGCTGGAGTCTTCCCGGCTTACTCATATTTATCTCCCAAAAACGAAAGCACCTAGCGAAGCTCTTGTTTCTCCCAAATTTTAATAGCAGCGTTCCCACTATGTCGTAACGCCCATGTAACTGAGGGTTTTCTAGGCCTACATTTTCTAGACTTCATTGTTGACCTCTTATTCGGTATATTTACAGAAGAACTTGTTATTTACGTTCTTAGATGGATTTCCTACAAATAGAAAGCGTAATATTTTATAATCTATGCGGAAGCCCGGTTCGCTTGGTGTTTAACCGAATGGCGCGAACTCGCTTCTTGGGGTTTGACCATTTATCGTTGGACGACTATCGTCTCTAGCTCTTCTCATTATAAGTTTATAACAACTTTTTATCATGGTCACGAGAGATAGTCGCAACAACGACACATGTCTCACCGTCACGGTTTGGTCCTGTAAAATGTTTTATCGTTTTACGACTGTCGTGCTAGCCGTTCCCTTTACCATGACAATCTGTTGTCATCGCAAAAAAAGTATACGACAGGTAAATGTGTCGTCCAATATGTAAACACCTCCATTTAAATATACTATAAGCCACAACACTTAAAACTACACGATTATCTGGCGTCACGACAAAATGGGAACGCGGCCTTAGTCGAAATCAGTTCCTAAATATTAGACTTTGGCATATACATAGATACGAATCTTAACAGTGATTGAAATCTCATGCCATTCATTTGATATCCTCGTGTCTGTCGGACGCAGCGGATTTGGATGCGATTAATTCAAAATGTAAAGAACCATAATTGATAGCTCCAACCTAGACTAGAAGTGTTTAAGTTTACTTCTAGGCAAGCGTCATCTATCGTGTGCCACATTTTCGTTTACCAGCAGGTGAGATAGAGGTCAATTAGTAATAAAAAAAAAGTAACAATACATTTTTAATTTCATATTATTTTGCTAATTGGTCCATAAACGACGGAATTCTGAGGTAAAACACAAAAAAATACAAGCGAATTGATACCCTCCTCTTATTTTGAAGTCTGTTAAAAAGACCCTTCCGATAGAATATTCTGAATCCGCTGGCGATCAGTAAGTAGTTATTTTTTTCGTATTAACTTCTTTCTGTTTTCATACTTACGCTTTTTCTCAACTTTTTGGAGCATCCAGTCTGACCATTTCCGTTCAAGCTGCGTTTGACACATTATTACTCCAATCCTTGGTTAGACTGATTCATCAGACGTTCGTACCTACTTCTGAATTTTCACTACTAGTAGGTAACGATTGTCAAACATCTTCGGATGAGAGATTTCCAAAAGTTTTTTCACATTTAGGAACATCCCCGTTTTGGTCCAACTGTTCAGCATTCAGTGATTCGGAGATATTAAAGTTTCATCGTTTTCATCGATATACCAGGAATGGGTTAATGAAAGAAAAACACAAGATATCGAGCGAAAGAAGCTTTTTTTCAACTAAATTTACAATACACAATGTCTAAGAGTTCACATAGTATAAAAATTATCAATGTTTTTTCCGTTTGATATTTACATTTGTTTCAAGAAATGCTTGCATTGTGTCGTGATCAACCATGCGTCATTGAGAACGACAAATAAATTTATATTTGCATCAACAATCTGCGAGTTGGAGAATATTGTTTTCATGTTTGCACTTTTATAAAAAGTTTAGCTGAACTTTGAATAGCATCAAGAAAATAATAAGTTCGGTTGGCACTACCCAAAGCTGCAGTGATTTTTGGTGTCTGTGTAATAATGGCAAATTGTAAGTTAACATAAACTTATTTATCGACAACAACATAACATGTCCGTTCACAAACCAAACAACACTATACAAAGTGGAATATTTGGCACATAATTAATAATTTGCCTCTCAACTTTCCAATAAAATAATTAATCGTAGTAATATATTACGTTAAATATTTGTAGTATCCCTATATTTTCCTTTAAACCTACGAATACGTTCCGCTGTTAATAAATACATACTAAAGTGCACTCTATTTACAGTGCAGCAAGAACGTAGAACATTTTTACATGAACTATCTCTCTCCGACCCATACATAATAATATTATGTCACTCTATCGTTAATCAGCTGATGTATTAAATTATCTCTCAATCCGAACTTTCCAGGGATACAGGCTGGCTCTTTCCACCTCAGACACCGGAACTAAGTCTATTAAAATAATTAAATATGAAGGTAGTAAAATTATGTTTCGAGATCATATTTAATACATCACAGGTGTTAAAGAGAAAAAAATATTAAAATTATTATGCAAGTGTCCTCCGAATGTTTTGTTTACGTTATTACGTAAGGTGCAATAACTATTTAATTGCTTGTATTGCATTAATTGAATAGTATAATTGTTGTGTAAACAAAAGTTTTCAATGCCAATAAGTATCGCATCACACTCATAAAAGGCGAAAGTTTGTATGTATGTTTTTACACCTTTACGCTCAAACTGCTGAACGAACTTGGATGAAACTTGGCACACGGGGTGCCATATCCTGGAGTACAGTCACATTCCTGGGACAATAAGTATCATAATTGATGGTACTTATTGTCCCAGGAACTTTCCTGGTAGAAACAAGTTATTGATATTGAGTATTTACGCAGAAACATCATGACTATGAAAATTGGAAAGTTAATTTTCCTTGGACTTGTAGTCACATAAACATCGAGAGGACACTTAACTTCTATATATTGCAGACAGGCGTGGCCCAGCATGGCCGACAATCTCGTCCGAATCGAACAACATAATTATACGTTATCTGATGTGGTCTCACAAACTGAGGGCTCTTTGACGAATCTGATAATTTTTAAGTAGTGTCACCTAATATTTTTAGGAGATTTTTTTGTTCGGTGTTCTGGTGTTCAAATGGGATAAGTTTATGTAGTTTGTCTATTGCAGGAGATATTGAGTAATATGTTGTGTAAAAATAGTATTTTCAAAGGTTCATCGGTTCTAGAGACCACAAGCAAACAAAAAAATTCATAAATTACGAACGTCAATTTTAAACAGGCAATAAACTACATCTGTAGTCATAATATACCTTTACAACAATATAAAATTATTCATTATTTCTCTGTCAAGTCATAAAAGTTCATTTACTTAATTTCATTTATGTGAATCGTCTCGATAATGTACACCGGGCTTTGGTTAGCTTTAAAAATGCTCTACAACTTTCGTTGTATAGAAAAAATAAACATACACGATGTATGGTATATCTGAAACTTATCATAAACGTTAAAAAATTAAACATAGGATGAGTAATGATAAATGATACAATGGTATGTCTTTTTGATGCGACCGTGAGCCCTCACCTAAACCTGATGAGAAAATTTGTACTTTAACGAAGGGCCACGGTAAGATAAATCCAATCGACTGTTAGTAACTGTGAACAAAATTTAGAATACCAATTTTACGAAAAAAAAAAAAAAACAATCTTTAATATAATTATATTATAAACCATTAAATTACAACAACAAAACAAATATCCTAGTAATAGGAGTAGTTATTACTGGAACACAAATACTCAAACTCAACGGTATTGAACTACTTAAATGTTAAAATTGCAAAAACTGTTCCAGTGAAGGTAACAATGTCTTTTATTATTGAGTATTTGTGTTGTTTTATACTATAACATCTATTTGTTTGCGATGACTTTCGCAAATTCCGCGCGATGGGCGATGGAACATTAGAAAGTGATCTTCGGAAGAAGAATGCGTCAGAAATGCTCCGACGCTATGCGACGAAAATTTGATTTCCACCGCTGCATCTTAGCATTCATGAGGCATTGTATTGTGACTGCGTAACCTTAGCATTTCGACGTAAAATGTAAATATTCTTATAATTAAACCGAAGCTATATCTAAAAATAACTTAATTCAAAGAGATCATAATTCATATAATATAATCATAACTTATTTTTGAATTGTCACGGTTCGTTCAAGTTTTGTGAATGTCTGTTGTAATAAAAAGGTGGTAGGTTATAGGGTTGTCGGTCGTTAAATAGTCACAGGTGTGTAAGATTTCAATTCTTTGAAGACCTTTGTTATAACAACTTAGTATACTATAAATAACCAACAAGTTTCCCGATTTTACTTTGAAACAAAGCAAGGAAATTGTGTAAATTCTTGTTTCTGAAAGCTTAAAGTAATTCTTGGATTTATGCATTCCATTTTGGGAGGGTATTTGCAACGGAAAACTAGTCTACATGAGGTAAAATACTGACACAAATGTGATGTAATCGGAGCATTATGAGAACTATGTATTGCGGAAGCATTGAGCAAAACTTGGGCTGTGATGTTCAGTGACATATTGTATGATATATTAATTGTTGAACCAAAGATATTCCTTAAGCTAACTTACTCATTACTTAACATTATTAGTAATTTGGAAACGGTATTACAATAAATTAATAAAACAAAAATATGCACAATATGACAACGAGTGTGGCAAAATTGAACAGTTTAGAAGACGGTTCGGTAGGCGTATAGGTCAGTCAAGTCCTTGGTATCAGTTAAACACTTGGAAATTCTTCAAGTACCATTAGCAGGTGTCTTGAATCCTTATGTGAGTGGCGATCCTGTCCCGTAGAATCTGTTGTAGCTGCCGAAGCTGTGTGTTCAATTTTGTGTTGTCACTAGCGGGGGCAGGGCCTAGCTCGTGCGCTTGAGATGCGCGGGCGCAAGTCGCGCCACTTTCGGCGGGCGGATATGCGCGCCGTGACCGCACTCGTGTTTGTGTGCATGCGCGGGGGACTTCTTGCCACTCGTCGATAACCGCTTACGCGGCTTCAGGAAATCTGAAAAGAATAAAAAATGGAAATTAGGCTTTATTTCTTAAATGGCGTTTCATGCGGAGGAATAAACTCTCTTTCAAATCTCAGCTTATAAAATAACAATGGCATTGCTGAGAAAAAAAACTTTCCAGACGGTCTCGAATTCAGCAATAAAATTCAATTCAAATTAATTTAGTTTCTGTTGTGTTCATACATCGGTTATTGACTAGCAGTGACGACGGCGTCGTGATAAAACGCAAGGTGAAAGCGGTTTACGACTCTTGTTAACATTTCTCCGAGAAGGGTGACGTACACAGTCGCTACGATGCATAAAATCAGTCGTAAAACATTATTACGGAGGGCGTGGCCAGCACCATTGTGAATTGGGAAAAATTTAACGACTCTTAAACTCTGAAAGGTTCGTTAAGACGCCCGGAGCCCCGGATGCAGGCCTGCGTCCTACGGGACCTCACCATATTTTACGACTTCATCCATAAGGATCGGATTGTAAAAAAGTAGTTTTAGAGTACTTAAAGCGACGGAATCCTTTTTTCTAAACAAATCCTAGGGCGGCGACGTCCTTTGTGACCATTTCTAATTTTGAAAAAATATGGCCTTAATAACTATAAAATTTTACGATCTTTTTACTACTGTTTAATCTGCTTTATAATAGTTGCTGTGAGTTACTGGTGCGAAGGTTGCCTGGAGCCCGTAGACTTTTTTTTTATAATCACCTTTAATGTTCGTTGTATACAAAATTATTGTTCATGAACAAGATGTCAGGGATTTAGAGCGTAAAGATGATGAAGAGGATAGGCTCTATGATGCAAATACATACTGTTGAATCTGAAGATATTGTTAAAAGATAATGTAAGTATCCGTTGTATTTTAATAACAAATTTATAGTTTGGGATCTACATAGAAATAGTTTAGCATCGTTAAAAATAAATCATGGCGTTAACACAGAAAAACAATATTGTTGATAGTTATTTATCGGCACAGAATACTACCGAGCAAAACGGACGTGATTTCCAAGAATGAAAAAAAAAATCTGATAATGTTAGCAAACTTGATGCTAGAGAAGAAAAAACTAAAACGAAGTTTGGTTTCCAAGAGCAAACGGGAGCAAACAGTAGTCGGGAACAATCGTATACTATGATCATCTAAATTATCGGAACGGACAAAAAATGGCGTCGTAACCGTTGGCACCAAGGTCGAACTAAACTTGCTCCAATGAGCAGCGTTTATCCTTCTGATGCTAGAATCAGCTATCGGTTATTTAAGACTTGAGACCTAGGACTTAAATATGTATTATGATAACAAAAGGGTGCAATTTTGTTTAAAGTTTAAAACTCTTGATCTTTTTCCTGATCATTGTTTCTTAAGTGTTTTATGAATTTTTTACTCGGGTAATATCATCTTTAACTTCAACATGATTCATTGTCTAAGGAATTTCAAGAATTGATTTCCTGGTTTAAAGTATTTTCAGTTGTTCTGGTTTTAACTTCGATCTGGCCCAAATTTACTTGTAAAAGATTATTTTGACGAATATTACCTTAACACCTTATCTCTTAATTTGACTACGGTCTGGAGGACTGAAACTGGCACTCGGAGACCTTAAAAAATTATAAACAACCAGAATGTCATAGGTTATCGTTGCAAACTTCGAGGCAAATGTAGACAGAAAAATACATTAGCATTATCGCGACTTTTAACAGTAATAAAAAGTTTACTGCGTAAAAATAGTATTTATTATCGTAAGAAAGCAAAGAAATTAGGTTTATAATGTAACGTGTTCGATAAATTTTATGTAAAGTCGATTCATATGCAGCATTTTAATAAAAATCAAGGTGAAATGTCAAGGTGAGACGTAGCTAGCTTAGCAACAAGTAAAGACGACGCTGTTAAAACGTTCGACGTGAGTCTCTTGTAATAATAAAATTGTCTGAATCATGGTAAAAAACGAGGCGAGGTGTGCAGGCGGGAACTATGTCAGTGACGTCAGGGAGCCAAGGTCGACTGGTGCCTGCTGGAGCTTCCCGCCAAATTCGTCAACACGTGGATTTATTATAGGTTATGTTCATCATAACAACATAACCTATAAAAATCATGCGTAGCGCCTGCTTATCAGACGTTAAAGTCGTGTGTATAAAGGTTTTGTTCATTTTTATTAGATAACACGTGGAAATAGAAATAAATTCCAACAATAGATCTTCCAAATTCTAGATGACTATAAATTACAATATATTAAATAGATTATTACAAATACATTAAAACGCATTGCACAATATGCAAGCGCGAGAAAATACTTTCACGTGGTTACGCAACGGTTTCCCGCCAAACGCTCAATGGAGCGTTTCGCGCCATTTTCATCTTGATATAACCTGACGAATTCACGAAGTGATTTGTGTAGTATTTAGTATGTTTACTAGTGTGTGGCCTATGTATGTCGGCCATATTATTGGGCACGCGTAAACATTCGGGTGTACGGGTATGCGTAAACAAAATGGCCTTGGGGGCGTGCGCACAGGCTCGCCACAAACAACTCACACACGGTTGTCGTGAACTTTATCAATCTTTTATCGTATACAATATAGTATACTAGCTAACTGTAGGCCCAGTTTATTTTTGATAATTCATTAAAATAATGCGTGTAGTCAACGTAATCCATGAAGTTATATTTAACCTTGAATTGATAAGGCGGCCATTGTTACTGATAATGCATTGCGCGTGATTCTAATGCTCTTTACATAACCGAAAAGAAATATTTCGTGATGATTGGTTTTATAATCAAATGCAACACGGCTAAAGAGCGTTTGAGCAACAATTTTAACTGGCGTCCGAGTGCTGAGGTTATTTTCGTCGACCTAAATATCGGTGCGGGCGCACGAACTCTACCTCTTGATGCGGCTATAATTCACGTGTTTACCGCACAAATACTAATCATGACACGAAAACAGTATACAAGAATAATTTGACGCAATTCTAAGTAACTGGCAACACTGATTGTTATTAAATATTCTGAGTGCTAATAAACTAGTCATTTACATATTTTGAAAGACGTTAAAGGTAGCTAGAACGTTTTAAATCTTGCATAGGTTGCTGAAATTGATATTGTCGTTGCTAAGGAGATGGGTCTATATGTATATTCCTGCTCATATTGTAAGTGTGCCAAGTTTGCTCTGGCTAACAACAACGCTGTAATGCAATCCACGTGCATCGAAGGCCGCGGTCGGGCCTGCATCCGTCTGCCAACACCAATAGAATCTGTGATCGCATGGGAATAAAAAACAAAAGGATAGAGTTGGAAAGTGAGAAAAAATGTGATCCTTCCTGAGATGCGTCAAATTAGCTTTTTGCCGCGACGGAGAGAGCACGTCAGGGGTTGTCACCGCCCTTTGATCCTGCCGCTTACGCAGGAGTGCAGGAAACACGTCCCGCAACGGGAAAAGTAATAGAGAACCATGGCTTGCTTTGTGATGAACATAATTTCATAAATGTATTCAATTCTTGTACATTCACTTGGCAATTACAGAAATCTCCAAAAATTCCATCTGGCAAGATGCAAATTGCGCTATTAAGTTCATTGTTGGCGAGCGTGCCACAAAGGACTTTATGTATCCCTGCTTCACAAATGTTGTCCAAATGTTACTTCGTTCGTGGGAATGACGCAAGGCAGCCGGTCACGATCCTGGCATCGAGAAACGTTTCAGTCATTACAGTCAGAGAAAGGGACTCGAGAACGAACCTCCTTTTGTCCGCGTCCTCGTAATTATAGAGCTCACGTGGCTTGTTCGGACTTCCTCTCGTCTTTTTGTGGGGTAAACATTACAGTGAACGTAATATCACGAGATCTAGAAATTCAGACGCAACGATAGACAGTGCCTACGCATCTCCACGACACATAAAACATCCTGAAATAGCTTTTGAGAAATTCAGCGAAAAGTTGATTGCAGTTTTTGTTGCAGACGTTTCATATAAATAATATTGTAAGCGCCGAAAAATTTGTACGGCTGTTTTGTTTCCACGTGGACACTTGAAAAGAGTTAAAGGCGCATTCAGTGTTGTGGTTTTTGTCGAGGTTATAATTGGAATTCCGGAAACACCCACCGATGAATCGAAACTGTCTGGTCAATTTCCCAGAAATCGGATGCTTGATTTTCCTCTTCGTAACGTGGTCTTGTGGGGACTCTGGGAGCCGGGGAACAAGTCCGGACTTGATCGGACATGTTCGTGCCGCAATCGTGTGTGCTGCGCGCGCCGATTTGTCAGGCGTGGGCGCGCGTCCCGCGGAACAGGTTGCTGGGCACGCTCCCGCCATCTTATTTTATTCATTTACACCTTAGGGTTGGTATTTCTTTCTTGCTTTGTTATGTTGGTAAATATTTTTATTTTAGTAGTAAGTAATTTTATGTGGTTAGAAAAGGTGGTTATTTAATGCCTGAAGGAGTAATTTATGGTTCACGCATTAGTCATTATCCGAACCTGCTTTAAAGCTTCAGATTTTTAGTTAGAGCAACATAACATCAAGCATTTTCAAAACAAAAACTAACATAGGGCTGTTGAACCCAAAAACTGGAATCTTTTCGTTAGATTTTTCACAGCTGCGCAGGAAATACATTGTTACAGCAATGGCGAGTCGTTTGTTGGGCGCCGGCGAGTTTGCATTGTGATTACGAACCAGTTCCCAAATATCTAGGCCAAGTGAAAGGCGATTCGATGTCAAAATGGCGTGCCTCGTTGCGCATACGACGCCTTTTTGTAATTATACAAATGAGAGACGTAAGTAAAATTAAAGTTACCAGTTTATATTTTTTACTTTCCCAAGTATTTTTGTTATTTTTCTAGTTTTGTGAAGATACAGAAGTAACCTATTTATACAAAAACCTATGTTTAAAATTTTAGTACAAAAAATTAAGATAGACTATCAAAAATAAACAAGATAACTTAAAGAAACCAAAACCAATATTTTTTGTTCATATCGATACTAAAAGATAAGAAATAAATCTATAGCACAGCCCTAGGCGAAGTTCTATTACAACTGGACGTAGCATATATAAAAAAGGCAACAAAAACTTGCCCTCTGAGAGTATATATCTGTATATTTGTATACGTTAGGTCGCTACTGGTTTTGACTTGACTCCTAAACAAATAAGTGACACTACCAGGTAGCATTGTGCCCTCCTCTTAACACTTGTACTTCTATTATCTGATATATACTTTTTTTTTTTTAGCTCTGAGTATCGACTTAAGTGGAGTTGAAAAATTGGCTGCAGTTTATATTGTGTTAGGTTCATTATTAAACAAGACTTTTAAAGTGGAACGTCATATTATTCCATCATCTTACACGATAGTGTGATTATCTACATTCTATCTTTACATTTAAATTTCCTTGTCAACTAATAAGATATAAATATGAAATTATTATGGAAATAAGAAAAATAATATGAACAAGCATCGTGTATTTAATTAGAAGCTTGATTATAAAGCAGTTACGGGCTTTCAAAGCGCTAATGAAGTACCTTCTGAATTAAAAACTAAGACCTAAAGAACCTAAGTATTGAATATAAAATTCATCATCATCATCATCATTTCAGCCGAAAGACGTCCACTGCTGGACATAGGCCTCCCCCAAGTGTCGCCACAATGAACGGTCCTGTGCGTCTCGCATCCATCGTACTCCCGCAACCGTTACCAGGTCATCGGTCCACCTTGCAGGAGGCCTTCCAACGCTACGTCTTCCGGTACGTGGTCGCCATTCCAGTAAAATTCACGATAGTAATATTTTAATTATTTAACTCTTTAATGGGGAATTATATTAATTTTATTTACATTTATTCCACTGAATACTTAATTTGACTACGGCAGATATTTTAACACTTATAAGACTCGAGATATTTTACATTCTAGTAAGGCTAGCTATACAGACTGGTAATTGTGAAAGAGTAATCAAAAATGGACATCAGAATTATTACGCACGACATGATATGAGTATATTTTCAATGCGGAGCCGCCATGTCTAAACAGGAAACAACTTTGTCGGTTACTCAGTTCTATTAGTCATACCGCTTGCAGGTTAATTGGTTACCCCAGTTTTTTAAATGATGACTGAAAAAGACGGCTAAGTCCTGGGTCTTTTAAGGAGTTAAGTAGGTAAATGGATGATGGAGGTTTCAGGAGATTTTGACTATTTTTAGCCCCATCTTAACAAGTCTTAGTAGCGTGAGGTGTCCGAAAGGAAACCCCGGGGTCCTCGGTCGGTTCGGTCCCCGGGACGCAAGGCAAAGAAGGAACATAGGAGTGAATTTTAGTCAATAAAAGTCTGACACGCCCTCCTGTTCGTCAAGTCATTGGATGATTTCCAACATAAAAAAAAGAATTAGTAAAATGTTGCACTATTTGTTCTTAACTATTTCAAAACTATCCAAAAAATAACACGTATACGAGTACGAATTTCGTTAGGTTTTTGTTATTTTGTCTTTTAAGGTCCAGCATGACTCATGAGTTCAAAATTGGTGCTTTGTAATTTTACATCATCAATAAAATGGTATTGTTTCAATCCTACTACATTTGATTATACCAATTAAGATTGCAGCTACAACCGTCTTACTAGGTAGACTAGTCGGGACTGCTTCTCAGTTTTTCAACAATTAGTTGCAATAATTTAGATTTAATCTGACGAAGCAGGATGCCGTAAATACATGGTCAAATTACAAACAGAATTGGAAGATTTTTTGCCTGTTTGCATGTGAAAATGGACAATTTGTAAAACAATCGGACCAATTTGCCAGGGACATTGGCTTAAAGGTGATTGCTGACCAATTTTAGTCATCTAGTAAATAAAATCAACATGGGATATACTGCTAGCAAAGGAGGCGGCCGCACGCGTGAGGGAATGGACTTCCTCACGCCCCAGCCTCCGGGATCACGACCTCAATTTCCAGCCACCGTAGGCGTGGGCTTGCGGACGACGAGCAATGGGTAGCTTACCGTCCGGACCGAGCCGAAGTCAACTTCGCGTACTACGGGCGCATCAAAGAGATGTCAACAAAACCGTAGGCGTCTATCAGGGCCGAATCCTACTAGGACCATGGGTTCGCTTCCGAAAGGAAAATCAGGGGTCCTAAAACGCAAGGTAAAGAAGAAACCGAAACTGAAGGAAGTGGGTTTTAGTCAGTAAAAGTCTGACATGCTGTCCCACTCCGCCCCAGAGTCAGAGAAGTCATTGGATGATTTCCCACTTAAAAAAATATGGGAAATACAAACTGTATCTTTTCAAACATGTTTCATAAACAACTTACTTGCGGGACTGTTGTTTTGAAAATATACGGCTATTGCCAACATCAACATGCAGGCTTAAATATAGTGTTAACAGAAGTGTTTTTAGCACTCTCCAGCGAAGTTGTTTCATAACATCTATTGCTTTAAAGTTAAAGATCATTTTCCTGTGATTTTACTTGTAATGTATTCCTTAATTGGTTGTCGTGTGAAACTTAGCAGAGAAATGACAACACGGCAATGCGTTTACATAGAAAATAGCGGTGTTGGCGTATAAATGTATGAGCTAGGAAATGATTGATGGAGGTAATGATAACGTTAGATTGATAATCTGATGTCAAGTGAATGTCGCTAAGCTGTTTGTTGTTAATGGGCGGATAGTTTGGTCACTAACAAAATCGCATTTCTTTTAGCGATATGTAAACATTTCATAGGAGTTTTTTCCCGTTTTTATTTTTTAAAGTAAATGACAATTAAATCTGTTACTTACTTATAAAAAAAATGCTGCTGGATGAGATTCTCAAATACCAGGGAAGTATGAGGCAAAAACAGTAGTTGGAATAGGGCTATGAATGAATATGAATAAGAGATACCGCGACCCCGGACCGCAAAGGCCACTGATGGAACACGGGTGGGTTCTAGTAAGTTAAAGACTGACATTTACTCTCGCTCCACCCAGAGCGGGAGAAGTCGACCCACAGAAGTGTAATGATGAATATTAAAATTCAACAGAACTCTAATCTGTATTTGTATAAACGGTAAAGTCCTGTAAGGGAATGAAACGGGAACCGTTTTTATGGAGAAATCTACATTCATTCGGGCGAAGCCAACGGCAGAAGCTAGTTTTACATAAGTCTGTTCTACCAAAAACTTGCATGTGAAAGTATTACGCTACAAAACCAGTCTAAAACCCCATTCGCACAGGACATGTCCGACCGAGTAACATTAGAAAACGCCAGTGCAGTGGGCGCGCTACGCGTGATTGTGAAAGTAAGAGAACTAGCAAAATGCCATTGTTGCGTGACCAATCTGCCAGAGATAATGGCACGGGTAGATCTATTCACAGGGAAAATTGCACGTATTGCGTCAGTTGTGCCATAAATATAGGTTTTACACGTGAATTATTTATATAGAGAAGTGTATATTTGAGGAAACGATACCTGGTATTACTGGTGGTGGTAATGCTATAGGTGGGACCAAACTCAGATAGTATTTTTTTTTTTTTTTTAATTGATATAAACCAGTGCTTGACTGCGATCCCACCTGATGGTAAGTGGAGATGCAATCATTGATGGTCAGGCGCACTAGTTTATTAAGAGCCTATTCACTCTAGCCTTGAAGACACCTATATTATAGTTAGACGGAAAGACCGCAGCAGGCAGATTGTTCCAGTCCTGTATATTTCCTTCAAACGATTCTAATAAGCACAAGCCACATCATATATTCAAGACAGAGCTTTCACACCGTTTGTGGTCTTTTTATACAAAAAACATCAAAGAATCTTGATTAAAATTAACAGACAATAAAGAATTATTTGTACGTCCGTTTATTTATTTTTCAAACAATCGTGTATGAATACGGAATGACGGACCGCCCTCAAACACGACTGTTGACGCAGTTTTGACGGGTTGTTTGTCAAACTTGTTTGATAGTGTGCCGCGTTCTCAGTTCCCAGTGAAATTGACAAAATTGTTTGATTGTTTATTTAGGGGTTATGTCGGATTATGATTGTTTAATATTTATGATATCATAGGACAGCATAGATGTAGGTTTTAGTTGATAGTTGGTCGTGTGACTTGCATCTGTCATTAGGGTCAAGCGCATTTATTACCTGTCAAGAATTGCAATAAAAAATATGATCATTAAAAATTCTAACGACCACACTGGGTATACAATTACTTTAGACGAGAATTTGCAGTGCTCTCGAACCGTAAAATGATGAGATAAATCATGACAAAAATTGCAAACACTTGTGGCATTGCGGTGCACGGGCGAAGGTCATCGCTCGGCCATTTTGAATTTATTCATACGACCCCCACTTTGATGCATTGTGCAAAAGTGCCAATGCCCTGTAATTCAGGCATTGTTTGAGATTTTTTAACAAAAAATTTACTCTATACCTACCTGCTCTGTATGAACCGTATTCTAATTAGAAATAGAAACACGGAACAAAACAACCGATAGTTCGTAAAGTAATAGCTAGAGTCGCTAGTTTGCTACCGATGAGGCATTCCGGTAGCTAAGCCATAATTATTTATGATGCATTCTATAATTAACAACCACTTCAAATTACGGCCTGTCAACGTACCATGTACGCTTATACCGGTGAACAAAACCATAAAAAAGGTGCGTTTTCATATGGCTTTCTTCTAAACAAGATTTTCTTTCGTAATAGAAACATGTTAAATTAAAAGTAAAATCGTTAATTATAAGTATCTTTATATAAAACAATGCTACCACTATCGAAATAATTCAGTGGCAATTCTGAGATTTCAAAAAAAGAACAGAAATAAAAAGCGATTCATTGACGTTTCCCTTGGCGGCCATTACAGTTTTTGCAACATATTCTATCGGGAGCGGGTGGATAACCCGGGTGCAATGACTTATGCCCAGGCGTGCCCAGCCTGTGCCCAGTGCCCAGGTGTCGGACGGACGAGTAAATTGCAGGGAGTCGCGACTTACCGAAGATATTGCTTCACTGTGTGTCATTATGTCGAGTTTTGTTTTTATATAGCTCGTATTGATTATTGAGATATAAGATGGGATTATAGGAGTTTTATGATTGATGGTATGGGAAGGGATGCACTTAGGCTACTTAGAGTGCATGTGGGAACTTGGATAGTTAGGAGGATGTACTAGATTCCTTTGATGTGTTGAGTAAATGTAGGAAGTAATCAAGCAAGAAACTTCGACTTACCATCGCATCGCTTAGTTCGTTTTTAAATCAGATTCAGGTAATAATTATATCTGCTGATGTGTTATTATTTTCGCTATTTTCGCATGACTGATAAAAAGAATGCAACAAGAAAGTAAACAAGTAAAGTTGCATCATTTTTTTATCAAGAAAAACTGATTATCTTTATTGCAATTTACAACTGAATAAACAAAGTTTATCACAATGTTTTTATTAATGGTTTTATTAATCATCAACAAATGCGTAGGTAAATAGATAAAGAAGCATTGAAGATTGGAGAAATCTTTCAAGTCAATGACCGACTCACCCCATTTCAAAAGACTGCAGGTCCTATTCAAGATTTTTTTTAATGCTATAAGAATCGTCTCTCAAAACTAAATAAAGGGGGATCTTGATCAAAAAATCTTTACCGGATCACTGGAAACTGGGCGACTGGGAACATTTTTTACATATTTATTTATTTGTCGATTCTAAAGATGTAACTTCATCCCGACTACTGTGCAGGTATGAGCTAAACGATGGGTCCTAATGAATGTTTAATAAAGCGCGCCCCGCGGGGGCGGCGAGTTCAAAGGATGCGCAGGCGTACGTCGGTGATCAAAGCCGCCGTTATCGACCGCTCGAGCTATCGACATATATACCGCTCATTTACAGAACATCGCTACTGGGATACGCTTCTCGATTATCTCTGGATTATCTTTGCGTGGCACCGTTTTGAGAGCATGAAATGCATTTACTGTTTTGTCAAAGAACTTTGCGGTCCTGAAGCACTTTAAGTGTTATTTTAATGGGACCGAGCAAAAAGCGTTTAATTTTTTCTCTATCTGATTTACTAAACAATATTTCAAAAGAACGATAAGTTCCAGTTCCAATAATATTTGTAATATTTTCAAAGTAACAAAAGTTTCGAGACTATTTTTGCTATAGCTTCTGGAATGGATGCACAGAGCCCATCTCAGAATTTATGCGAACATAAACGTAAATCATCCTGTGTCGTCCTTCTCCCGGGAGCAGCTACCGAAACCGCGGGGTAAGACAAAAGCTCTAAATAAGATAAAGAGTTTATTATTCTGAAATGCAGTTTGGCTTCCTGAATAAAATGCTTTTGAGAAATGTGACAGCTTTTACGCTGGTTCTAAACTTGTATTTAAATTTTGAAATTGGAATATAACAGTTATTGCCTACAGAAAAATTCCCATGAACGTTAATATTCAAATATTCACATAACAGGAGCTGCTCTATAAATCGGCAACACAATGAGATCGATAATACCTTCAATAAAGACACGTAACGGCCTAAAACGGTAGCTAAGTATCGTAAAAGAACAATGACGCCATTGTTCGACCTCATTGTCCCGAGATGAGTCCTATTGTGGACAACAATCCGAGACAAGTACACGATTCCACGAGCAGCCTAAACATCGGTTGCACAAAGGTAAACATGAAGCTTCGTATTGTCAGCTATGACCTAAGGTCGCACTAAGATGTGTGACCTCTGGACCAACCTCGGTATCTCACATTGTGTGGGACAATGCAATAGAAAGGATGAGATTACGAGGGGTGATGCTGCTATGCTGCTAAGTATTACAACAACAATGGACACAAAGACTGGTGTGTGTTTACCCATGAATATGTGGAGTATAATGCACAATAGCCTCTAACATAATAAGATGCACACAACAGGTTAACAGCATATTTTCTCAAGATAAGCATACATGTATAACGAATTCGCGTTACATGTTAAATCGTGCATATTTGGGGACCGGCCGGTGTAATCCGTTTTTTAAACGCACTATTTAGATGTTTCTGCTAACTGTAATAGCTGTATTGTTAAGTAAATTAATGTAATTAACATTTTCGTCGTGATTCAGAAAGTTTATCGCGTACACGTTACGGTCGTTCGGCCAGACACAATAAACAAAAGGTAATTTGTCGGCTAATTAATAAAACAAAGGTTTTGTGAGTTCATTGGATTAGGTATTCGAATATTTTTGGTTTCTGTGTATATTTTTAAGAACAAAAACTTGTTTCTCAAGTGCCTGTTTGGTAATTTGTAGCGTCATTTGGCAGATGAGGGACTATTTGGGCAGTCATAATCGGTGTAGTGGCTTAGAAGTCCGGAGCAGGCTGGCAGGCGGCGAGCATCTGGCCTGGATTAGTGTTGTAGTGGCTCTCACTCCACCTATTGGGTTGCGGTCTCGCGTTACGCACTCGAATTACTAGTTTCCTTGAACTGCTAGAGTTTCTAACTAGTATGGAAAGTCGTACCTTTCTCACTATTCGCTTTTTGATTGTGAACAGCTAATGCATGGGGCGGAGGTGAAGGGTTTAATGTTTCTATTAGTATTTGGTCACGTTGCAGGCGGGACGTAACAAAAAATTAATGTGAGTTGATACAATCGAGTGTCGGGGCGCAACGGACCACCCAAGCCGACTCGATGATCTATTTCACTAAGGTGAATCCAAAAAACTGACTAATCTAATCATACACCGGGTTTTTTTAAACGTCACGAAGTTCTAATTACCGCGAGTCATTAATGCGAACGATTTGTTACGCTTTTAACGATACTTTTATGAGAGCGCGTAAGTAGAGAATGGAGCTCATAAATTACTTTTTAAGTCGTCGATAAAAATTAAAATGGATGAAACTAAAAGCACTACCACGAAATATATTTTTTTCATAAATATTATTTTTACGACATTATTATACGAAGGTTGGGTGCGTAAATATACTTTTTTCTTAACGAGCTTTTACGAGCTGACCGGTCGTTTAAAATCGTCAAATTCCAAGTTTTTAAAACGTGTGAAAGTAAAACATTGAAGGGTGGCTTGACATCGGCTATAAAGGTGTTTAATAATGGCCGTCCGGGGTCATGTCGTAAAAACGATTGGTCAAGCATTGACGGATCAAACGTAATAATTATGCACTAAGAAATCTTTGAATATGGGTCAGTCAGGTCAGCCTTGGGAAAGGAAATGCAAACTGCAGGCAAAGCCGGTTGAATTTTATAGGTTTTAACTGTAATGCAATTTGATGCCTTGAAAACACATTAAACGATGACAAAGTATTCTGATACTGAGTAATAAAATAGATGTTAAACTGTTGAAACATACAATGAGAATGGTTTTTGTTGTGTACAAATTGAGCAAATCGTGATTACTTAGTCACGAACAGTTAGCAGTAGGCCAATAAGCAATAAGAACGTGGCTTGCACAGTAATCCGTAACGGTGCAGGCGATTGACACAATATGCTATGCAATGCATTGTAATGAGTTTCATACCAAAATATTATCATTTATGACAGTGGAAATTGAAACGACCAGTAGGAAGTTAGTAAGAACTCAAGAAAATCCACTACTAAAAGATGCAATTCAAAAGAGCAGATTTACTAATAAAATAAACGGTGCCTAAAATGGGTGCGTGAAAAGAGCGCGAAAATAATGACAATAATTTACCACAGGCTAAATAAAATAAGAAAATACACAAACAATACAGACGAAAGCATTGCCATTTTTTTTTTTTTTTTTGATTGATACTCAACCTTTTATAATATGGCCAGTTCGAAATTTTTGTTTTCCCATATTAAATGCAAGTACCCGATATATTTGACGTGCTGATATTAAAAATATAATGCATATTCTCCGTGGGAAAGGGCAATGGGCAGAGCATGTGTACCGAACTTACCAGTTTATCGACAAGCATCTATGCAAATTTTTGTGGATTCGTATCGCACTGCACCGATAAAACTGGATTTTTAATAAATTATTCTGTGGTGTGGTGATTTTTATTATCTATAGTTTGAGGGATGTTGGGGGCAAAGAATTTTTTTTTGTTTGCTGTGAAAATAGATATTATGCAAACAAATAAATTATTGTTTACAATTTTCTTTATGTCAGATTTATTGATAGCGTTTTTAAATATAAGTACATATATTGTGCAGCGATTACACAACTACTGTGTGTTTACTTTTCCCTTCTATTATAAAAATATTAAATATTCAAAGTACAGTGACTTATGATTTCCATATCTATAATTAGATTACAGCTATTTTTGACCGATAAAATCTTGCATTTCATTTGTTTTATAAGCCTATATAATACCTATCTTTATTCTTAAATTTATCTACATACTTATTATTCTCTTACATACTTCAAAACATTTAGGAACAAAAAGCATTCCCACAAGTAACCACATGCAGTTTAAAATAACGGGTGTTTCGTTTAGATTTGCATACATTAACGTGCATTGATATAAACAACAAGGTGCACTTGTAACAATCAAAACAATGTACACCGAATAAAGACGAAAGGAATCATTAACGCCTCGCTAGATGTCAAAAATTTAAGATAATTAAGGGGTTCGTAAAGCTCTATTGTTTTTCAAAATTTACATATGATACGTTTTGTAACGATTTTCGACTCCTTATTTGAGACAAAGGGGTCAATTTGAAACGGAGCGTTAGTTTAAACGAGAGTTTAAAAAAGAATCGTATCTGGGTCAATAAAGAAAATTATTTCTGCAGTAAAATTGTCAGTAATTTTCTCATTATCAAGTACCACCGAAACTAAGTCCCTTTGTAACAATAATATAACAATATTAACAATGTAATAACTATTACAATGCGTGGAAACTCAAGGCTGTGCTTATCGCCACTGCGTGTAGAACAATATTAATCATGTTATCGCTTTTAGATAGCTTTATGAACATTTAAAGTGGGCACATAATTGTTGAATAATTCATGGGATACTAAACAATATCCAACGTAATAATGCAAGACTGTAATTAGCACTTTTTGGAGCTAGTAATTATTTTTCAAAGTACAGTTTTTCGTTGCATTTATAATTCGTATCAAGAAACTAATTTCGTAAATGTGGTAACCTATGTATGTTGCACTCTGAACAATATGGCAGTTCCATTTTGATACGCTCCAGCAAAATAAAACAATACAAACATAATCAAACAAAGACAGAATCAAGAGTTAGCGGTGCGTAACTTGTACTGGTTCACACGAAACAAAATCACCGAAAAAATCTCTCAACCCCGAATTGGGGGGAGGAACGTTTAATTAGAATAGGCAAACAAATTCAAATTTGTATGGGAAACGAATTTTACTCTCGATGACAGTGTTTTGTTTATTCAAATTGCCGGTTACGTAAACCGATCGTTAAGTTTTGTGGAAGTCGGACCTTGAATTTTGTCAATTGTGTGAAAATATGAGTTTTTTTTTCTCACAATATAATTTGTTCGTCATCAATACATTAGGAGTTTTTTACAAAAAAAATTATGCCGAAAGCACAATTTTCTGTAAACTCAACCACATTTGCGAAAAACATGCGAATCTCTTAAATTACAGTACTTGCCAAACACACAGTTTATTTATTATTCTAACATGGGAAACGTATACAAATGCTCACTGAGACTGTCACTACAATTTTCCCTTGAGGGAAACGCGTGGTTTTCTAGTCTAGACAAAGAGACAAACAAACCACTATTAGCATAAATGTTCGCATGCTCATGAGCGTACGCACATGACATGATCCGTGTAAATCAGGGCTGCCATTCAGAATTATGTTTTGTGACGGTTCTCACGTTTTTTGTTGAAATTATGTTTAGAAATTGATACTATGAAAAGTATGAAACTGTGTTGGCTTTGCATAGGGGTTGGTTTCTTCAATAATCTAATTTCATGTAAGTTTGAAACTGTTCGTAGGAGTTCAGCTTTTAAAGTATTGATGTGACTAAGTTACTACATAAGATAAGTTTTTTGCTAGTTCTTCTGCTAATAAGCGTTACTTAAATATATTTTTACAGTTTAGTTCCATTTAATTTACATTATAAATTGATTTATGTAATGTGGAACACCGCTTCATATATAGCTACGTCCGCCACTCGTAACTCAAGTACCGGCCCAGTTCCACAAAAATTGCATATTAATCAGTCGATAAGCGAGTGCTCAGCCCTACTCTTTAAACTGAGTTTATACAGTACAACAACGCTACTTTGTGCAACTCATACGTTCCGTTAACAGATAACTGATGCATATTTACATACAATTTAACAAAGTGTACGAAAGACTATTAGATTTGGTGCATCTGTACCAATATTGGTGGTGTCAAATCGTTTATCTTTATTGACTTTTAAACGAAGTTGTTGTGGAAATGTTTTGGGTTTATTGAAAACCGTTACGTGTCACAGTTTCTTTTTTTAAGTTCAAAGATAGATTCCGTAGTATTTTTGAAAATATCAGATGGTTTTTGCACGTGAATTTTTACCTACGTCAACAATGCAACTTTGAATTTTTACTAAAGGGAGAAATTTAAACGAAACTCTTATTTAAATCGGTATTTGAACAATGGGACCGCAGTCTCTATGCCCGAAGATTAGAGCCGAGTTTCTTTTTGTATATTTTCAAGTCGAATTACAATACAAGACATGGTCTTTGTACATTGTTCGAGGGTCTCTTTACAAAGGGTTGGTCTTTGACCCCTTGGCCCAATTACAAGTTGCACAAGTTGATAGTATACTATCAGTTGATAGCGTAGTAAATAATGCGTAAGGACCAGACCGTATGTCTGCAAGTAAGTAGGTAGATTTCGCAAATTATCTACGAATGTTTATGTGATTATGTAGTTGGTTTATTCTGTTATGAGAATGTTGTGAATCGGGCCTTTTGAGCTTGATAATTGGCTGAATTAGTCAAGTCGTGGGTCTAAGCAATAATCCCAAAAAAAAAAGTGTAAAATCCACCTTATTGATATCATGAAATAATGTTTGAATGGAGGTTTTAATCGTAAATATATTTTGTTGTAAATACGCTTTGAATTACACTATCTTCAAAACTCGATACTTGACCAGCAGTATGATCGATAACACGGAATATTTATTCTAATGTTAGTTTTTATGATCTATGTTATGTCGTCGTGGACGTCTTTCGGCTGAAACGATAATTCAAATCAATCAGTCTTCCTAGTCGTAGTAGGTGCAGCTGAATACATTTTACATGGAGCGACTGCCCATTTTACCTTCACAACCCAGTTACTGGGTACCATTGCCAAAGATGCTGGGATCACCAGCTTAATATAAAAAAATAAATAAAAATGAATTAATATTTTTTTTTTAAATTTTTTTTTTAAATGAATTTTATTTATTTTTAATATGATTTCCATGGCACATGGAAAGCTAGGTATGCACCCGTGCGGCTTGTTATTAGTTTTAGACATGCGTTATTACCTAAGTGAGCCTATATTTGAACGATAATTCAAATATTGGTAGGAATCTATTAGCAAAGCATCATAAGATATAGTGTGTTCAGATTCTAATAAGACCCTAGACGTGTTTCCTTTAAAGGTCGTTTTCCATATGGCCGTGGTTACAACCTTGGTTAGACAAAAGACGTGTGCGTTATTAGACACAACTTTGTCGGTACATCGTTAAAAAGCACGTGTTGTTTACTGTATCCTGTATATACTCATAATTCTGACCTACCGCAAGGCATAGAGAATATTTCGAGAAAAGTTGATTTGGTTCATTTGTTTTTTGATAGCCAGGATAGTGTATCATTGTTCTTTGTATGTCAACTTATTAGCGTGGCTGTATTAGACGAGTTTGCTTTTTTGATAATGTTTTTTTTTTTTGCTTTTGTTTATTAAAACAATTAAACAGAAGAGAATTATTGAAATAGGCGCAATCGCTGTAAAATGGAGCTGAGAATTTATCTCGATACATTTGCTCCAAAATACTGCATAGACACATTAGAATGTGTTACATTCGCATTCTAATGGAAAATGTAGTGACTGTATTCTGTATCGAAAACTAAATACTTTTTAAAATTGACTCGTGCTATAAAAAAAAAACTAAAAAAAATAAAATAAGCAGAAGTGTTGTTTATTATCTGTGCAGTATTTGTGTTAAACTCGTTAAAAAATAAAAGGCACTTTATGACATTTGAGAAATACCCTAGAATGTAACTTGGAACGAAACTGAATGAAACAATAAAATAATAATTAATTTTATAGTGTTTTAAAAAAAATACATACTTTTTTTTTGGCGCGTTAATTAATATGATGGAACATATTGCGAGTATTCTTTTTGCGTATTTAATTATTCCTTTTGAAAGTTGTCAAAATGGGCCTTTTATTTTTAGACAACTTTAGATAAAACTAGTAAGGTCACGTAAGGTGTCCGAATTCTTGATAGAAGTTACTCTATAACCAATTCTAGGAGCCAATTATTTTCAGATTAACCTTTTCTCTGTTGATCAAAAAACAAGTTACAGAGAAGCGCAGTCATTGTAATTTTCGCGCCTTATTCCTAACCCTAATCTATCCTAAAGCAATCCATCATTCTGCCTATTATAAACTCAATTAAATCTCATTTACATAACCTTAGCTCGACTAGAGGCGCCCTATTCTCTCGTCTTAGAGATGTCACCACCTTTGTTCAGCGGTAACCTACTCCTATTCAAACGGGACAACTTAGGGACAAAGAAACGTTTGACCCTCAAAGGATGAGAAAGGCATTATTTGTGTATTTTAAGCAATAAACAGTGCATTTTATGCGATTATGAGCTGTTTTTTTTTATTTAAATTAGAATGGTTGAATGCATATTGTCCGTTGCGTGAGCTCGTGGACTGCAGTGCGCAGGTACCGTTGATGCATAATCATTAGAAATTATCGAGCCGAGCGAGAGTAAGTCAGCTTTGCTCTCGTCTCGACTATTGCATGGGAATTACGCGCCGATCATGCTTGGCGGGAAAAGTGACGTTTGCGAGTGACAGGTGACGGATTACAATGACAGTTGCAACTTTTTAATTTATTATATCAATGAATTAATTCATTCTGCCTCTTGTTATTTTTGGCAAATAAAAATAGCGTCGTATTTTTAAATTCATTAATTTTCTTTTATAGTTTTTGACAAATAAAAGGTTGATCCATTTTTTAAGAGTCACAATGACGAACGTGTCGCGACGTTGGGAATCAGAATAAAAGAGCGAGTTTAATCCTCGAGTGATGCCTAATCCTTTTTAGGAACGTCTGAATGCATTGTGTGGCGTTTGTATAGACGCGAGGCAAAAACGACGACATAAAATTCGTTTAGAACTTTTATTGAATGACGACGAATAGCCGCACATCTATGTATGTATAGCACACTAGTTATAGATATAACATGTCAAAGAAAAATAAACTCCTTTTTATATTCCGTGTGCATCACTTCAAAGTATGTAGCGTATACTAAACTACACAACAACAAAACGCATCAAGATTCAGGATTAGATGCACACACCCACACGCATACACACAAAAAAAGGATAACAAACAGTAATACAATAATTTTCATTCCTTTTCTGTGCGTACGCGCATCCTATCTGTTGCACTCGCGCATATGGTGCCATCCCGCTTGTTCACCCCGGGCGTTGACCTCACATCTCCGACGAGATTGCATCTAGTGGCCATACAGCTTCCCCCAGATAGACGCAGCACAATTTCTGGCCAATTAAAAGATAATTTTTAATATGGCAGCTATATTGAGCCAGATTTACTAACATTTTTATTGTTTAACAATGTTTTACTTTTAAAGCCGCTTGTGAAACATTAGATTAAGTTTGACCTAGTTACTGGTACTGTATTTCAGATAAGAAAAAAATTCTACGCAATTTTTCCGGCGTCGCACGCGCAGTGATATTGGTATCCTGGAACCGACGAAGCGTGGCCACGTTGACCGTTGGCTCAAGCCAAACAAAATTTGAATCCCGAGCCCAAACAAAAACTACAAGCCGTGTAGTAGTTTATTTATGACATAGTACAAAATCTCCAACAAGACGAGCGTAGTCTTTTTGTATCCCACTAAACCCGTGGTGAAAAAACCAAAACAATTTTTTGTCGAAACCAAAATCGTTTTACGAGCGCCCTCGAATAGTAAGCGAGCGGGACGGAGATATAGTCTATCTCTTTCTTTCTCTGGAGTGGAAAGAAACTGACACTTTGGTTAATAAGTCTTTTGTATGGTTTCTTAGAACACGTTGCGTTGGCGTGATCGCTCTCCATCTAATAAGACACCTCGATAAAGACAGTCGTAATTGCAGTTCGTAGAAGCAAGACAAAGTAAGCGCAGTGGACGCTTGATCGTTAATTGCTTGTGGACGAACTAACGAAAAGGAAAAGACAATAAATAGAACGAGCTCCATTGCTTAATTGCATAACTGATCGATGCTCATCGCTTAACCGAGAGAGCAATGGAGTCTGAATCAACAGTGCATTCATGCGCGCAGTGTTTCAGATGGTAATAGGTTTATCATCATCGCAAATTAAATAATGAACCGTCTATTGGATTGTGTACAATGACTCCGAACGACAAGCCGTAATAGAAAATGATATTGCAAGAGCCATCGCCATAAGACTGTCTGCATGTAATGACTTTGCTATTTGATATTATTCTTGATTCATTCAATTTTAAATGCATTACTGCGGTTGCGGACAACAAAGCAAACGAACAAACACAACCACTTAATAAAAACATACATCGCAGAAATTGGTCCATTAGCTTTCACTTGCTCATAATTGAATCTTGGTCAAGTTTTTATAAAAAGCTGTTTTATGGAAGCAACCATGTTGAGGAAGGTCGGACTCTGGACCATTTATTTTTTAACTTGAATTCTCTTGTTCTTTTGTTCCAAAGAATAGAAAATAACGCCTCAAGGCTAAGTCATTTGGATTAATTAGAACATTTTTTCCTGCTCCTGGGCATAATGTCTAAAAGATTACATAATGACTGTACCAAAGGGAGAAATTCTTATCATGTCATGGGAGTTTTAAATGAGGTTAGTGGAACAAAAAATAATCATAAATGCCCTTCATAGTAATGGTAACCCACTTGTCTGGGAATGCGATAGCCCTTGAACTTATTTATCAGGCTACTTTGGACCGAAATAGAACTGGGATGTGGGAAAAAAATCCTTAAGTGTCACTATCGACTTATCGAGATTGGCACTTGGAAATCTGAAGGGTCTAAATAGTTTGTACAAACTTCTTTGGGGTACGTGTTGCATCTAAGAAGCCCGAAAGTATTCGAAATATAGTATGCTCACTTGACCCAATATTATTTTCAAACCAGCTCTTCACGACTTTTTCTTTCACACACTTCTGTGTTTAGACAGCCGAAAGAAACAAAAACCTACTAAGTAGATCCGTAAAAAACAGGCATTCATAATGTGGATATTAAACATAGGTAACGCGTTAAATTGGTTGTGCAAACTGAGGAATGCTTAGTAGCTGTTCAAAAAAACAAAGATGTTGATCTACAAACAACAAAAAGTGCTCTAAATGATCCATTTTTGACGCCTTTTTGGTAATGCCGCCTAAACGAAGAAAATTTTCTCAGGATACGTATTGTAGGAAAGCGTCAGTCCTGATCATAGCATAATCAGCCTTATAATATTCTCATTGGTGGGACTCAGGCCTCCTTTCTAGAAGAGGGAATGACTACTGATCAACACGCGCGGGCCTGAATCCTGATCATACGGAAGATACATACTTACTACAATTTTTATTACTCGATAAAATTGAATGTTCGGGATCGTATTAACTTTCCATATAAATTACAAGATTTCTACGTCCTGAAATGAAATTATAGTGATAGCTACGATTATTCTATTGCCCGTCATTTATTCAAATTGATCAAATTACGTTGGAATCTACGTTCAATAGAAATTGTAGTGGTTTGAGACCGATTTGAAGAAATTATAGAGGGGTTGGGGATAGGATTAGAATTATTATGGTCTATGTGGCTTTGATTTTCTTTATGGAAATATTTATTGGTTGAAATGTAGGGATATTTTTTGCCCTAATAGTTTTAAATGATCTAATTTGAGATTTCTCCTGACCTCCCATTTCATCCATTATTAGGACAAACGCAGGTTTTCGGCCCTCCCGCGATGTCTCCCGCCATAACTATTTTAATAGCATCTATCTCATAATAACTAATATACATACCAATCTGGAATAGTATCATTACCATAAATTTGAAACGCTTACCTGAAAACAAAAATAACATTTATTAAAAACTTATAAAATGTGACCATACCATAAATTGTAACGATCGTAAAGGCAATTATTTTCTATGCTTTTATTTGAAACCTTGCCTTTTGAGCAATTATCCTTAAGACGGAATGACCGCTTATTAAAATAATAGTCGTGTGGTTGTAGGACGAACTGGACGCAATCAAGACTAGCCTGATTTCTAATCCAGTTCAAGTGGGCGTCTGGTGGGGACAGAATAGTTAAATGGCGTAATGTTTCGCAGACTTGGACCATTCATTTCTACTGTTTTATAGGTGAATAGAATT
This sequence comes from Mythimna vitellina, assembly GCA_949316375.1. Classification (NCBI taxonomy): domain Eukaryota; kingdom Metazoa; phylum Arthropoda; class Insecta; order Lepidoptera; family Noctuidae; genus Mythimna; species Mythimna vitellina. The sequence continues at coordinate 13,997,629 of OX438702.1, read as the reverse complement.
TGTTGCTGACTAAATAATTAATTTTGTTTCCGACTTAGATTTATGAAACTGGTGACGTGGTTTCAGAATGCAAACTTAAGACGGTATATAAATTCTTTAGACCTTTAATCGAAAAACAAATGAATTGTGAATTCAAGTGAACAAAGAATAATTCTGAATAAGAAAGAAGATTTAATCGTGCTAGATAAACAGAAAAAAAATCGTTCTAGACGATGCAATACACAGGACAGTCCATACGCTTTTATTACACTGCACTTAGTCATACACTGGAGTACTCTGAGATCAATTTGTAGGGCAAAACAAAAGAGATTTTATGATGCTAGTCGACTAGTAAGGACGCCGTGACAATTTACATTGACGTTTTTACAGTTTCGGCACGGGTTGTTTATTACAGCAAAAAGGCTGTTAAGACAATGTCAGGACGGGGCTCAAGATTAAGAAAAACATAATCTTGTCTCTGGTTTTTATTGTGCGTCCTCATCTATCAAACGTCGAGTGTTTAATGACTGGTTTTTAAATAAGGTTTAAGGATATTCTGTGTTGTTGTGTTAAATATAACTTAGCAGAATCTGGATTGCGGATTTTATGGAGAAAATAATTTATTAGAATTGGACTTTATTATGGTTTATAGTTTTTGCGTAATAGACTTGCATGTGCATTCGATATTAAAAGGCATGATATAAAAACATAGTAAAAGCAATTCATCATACCGATGAAAATCTAATTGACGTAAAATTGTGTAATTTTCCTATCGCGAGATTAGTAACACGCTAGAAATAAAACACACGTTTATTAGACGTTACGCAATTATTTTCAGGAAGGAAGCATGAAATTGTTAGTAATATAATATCTGTCTAATTATTTCAGTGCACGAAATGAAATTTGTTAATTATTTTATTATATTAGTGGAAATTTTTAGAAAATTCAACTTTTTGTCTGGGATTGTTAATTGTACCAATGTGCGGTAATTAGTTTGAATTCCGAATAGTCACGTAATTGGACATGGCAACAGAAGTCATGCCATGTGTCATTTTATTGCACGTCTAAGATTTCCGTACTTTATGCTTTTATTGTCTGGTAACAGCTAGTAACTAAAATAATAAAAATAGTTTACGTTCAGTACATGTTACTAAGAATTCCTTGTTGATAATATCTTCTCGTTTTATTTCATTGCCATTGCTCACTTAACACTCCGACAGTTATTTACTGAAAAACAGCAAACTTAATATTGCGATAAATTAACTTGGTGGATGCATAAGTGATAATAAATTGCTAGTTGAATTCTAGGAACGGAATTTATTAACAAGTGAACGGTATTCTGTTAGTCATACTATCATTAACCTAGCTGACTTAAACAATTACTTATTCTTGATAGTTTAGTCATTTTAGTGTATAAACAAAAGACTATAAGAACAATGATAGTTGTACGTAAATGCGTTAAGTTGTCTCGTAAATAATCACATTTTTTTCGGATAATCATTACGTTGGCACGTTGCCGTAATGGGTTCAATACAAACCCATTGACGCGAGCCAAAATAAAGCTTGAAAAAATCTCAGTGTCACCAAAAAAAACACAAAACATTTTTTACAGGTTACAACATCAATAAATTCTTTTAACACCTCATTCTGTTATCGTTTTAAATAGATATGTGTTATTTTAGTCATTTACGAAAAATAAGATGCATATTTATTCCTCTCTATCTCGAGTTCTCGACGCGTTGACCACTAGGTTTATTTTGGTATACGGCAATTTTGCGCGAAATTATCTAAGAAAATTGCAGTGCCGTATTTTTTCACGGCGAATTCACGGAGGTTGAATAACCTTTTCTGGCCGCGTCCTCAAAAGCTTGGTTTTATTTCTATCTCCTTCACACTTACTACGCTGGAGTGCGACGAACTCTGTTTGTTTGTAAACTCATCTATTGTACACATTTCCATAAAGTTTAGAATGATGATTTAGCGTTACGAAGATCAGTTCTAGAAACTAACAGGTTTCTATTTTTGAATATTTTTGAATTGCTAAAAATATACGTTGCAAGTTTTTGGATTAAAATAACATTACATTTTATATCTACTGCAATCCTTCTAATTAAAATCCTAAAACTAGACATGGAACTCTAAAATATTCAATTACTTAGCATTAATTTGAAACCGTTTTAAAATCACTAAAATTGGTAAGTTGTTGCATAAAAACGACCATTATGAGGACTTCATATTAATATTTACAACATTATTACACACTCGATTGCATCTATATCGAAAAGTAGCACTTTTTGATATCGTTATCGGGAACAAATAGCACGTGTGTATGAGAGGTATGTTCCCAGCAGAATACATTATATTGAAAATACCATACTAGATACTAGAGTAATTGCTTACGAGCCAAATTAAATGATAATAATTGTGAACTGTTGCAATACGCGTCTACTGTGAAAAACTTAGTTCGTTGAACTTACGCCTACAGTTTTGGGGAGTAACTAGCGTTCCAAATTGTTTTCCGAGGTTCCGGTCTTGTAGAGTTGCGCTTTAGACTAACGTATATTAAAGTAATTTAAGAGCGTCGGTTTTTCTTTTATTTGAATACCTAAGTAATGGCTTTCGACATCAAGCAATAAATAAAAGATAATTTAGTATGTAAATAAATCGTTTGTTTACCATTATATGCCACAAAAAAATACATTCAAAAAATAAATGTGCGTCTGATTTTTTGTGCAGCACAATTGCTGTAATTTATTTAAAACGACACAACAAGACAATTGAACAAGCGACAAATAAAATCGTAACAAATTGTTGATCAAAACACTTTTGTTTGTTGACAGTTGCGTACGAGCAACACTATTCGAATTTAGAATGAGGCTTCGCGAAAGGAGTTGCTGTCATAGTACCGTTAATTTTGAGCTACCGCGGTCGTGAGCTTTAGGCAGTGGACAGACTATGCGAGAATGCGTGTTTACGCAATCCGTAGAAATGTCGTCATGTTGGTAGTACCTACTCGAGTTTCATAATGTTTACAGACATAATTATTTTGGTCGTGATGTTGGTTTTATATCTATTGTTGCTATCAATGCTTTGTTTGTAACTTTCTCTCTATTGTTTATTCATTAAACGAAAATGTATGTAGTACCTACGAATTATGAATTCCATGATTACCTAGTGCTTGACTGTGATCCCACTTGATGGTAAGCGGAGATGCAAGATCTTTGCAAGCTGCTGCAGAGAAAATTGCGTTTTAATTTAATTTTTTATTGTCAAGTTTTTTCAGACAAACTAAAGACGGAGACAAATTTCTTTTTTTTTTGCAATTTTAAATTGGAATCGTCTAGTGCAGCCAAGTCTTTGTCTTAGCTAAGTTCAGTAGTCACTTAATATCTATTCAACACACCGAAATGTGGCCGTACGTACGAAGTTGTGTATGTGTGCGTGTTGTTATGGTACGTTCAATAACACCGTGGCGTCGGGTCAACGACCTCGTTGCGCCGGCGCCGCCTCAGACACCGGGATGCGGAAAGTTGGTGTTCGCGAATCTAACGCAGCCTTTGTTATTTCCATTTTTAATAAAAAAAAACGTATGCTTAATTACAAATGGCTGTCAATGCCCCCAATTTAGGTTCCAGTAGTTAGCTCTATTTTGGTTAATTTTTATTTGCCTTTTTTACCGCGGTAGCGTTTGATGACATTGTATGCAAATTAATTATTTATCTTGAACGTCTGACAGATCTTTATTTATTTGTTTTGTTCATTTATGTGCCTCTTTATTTTTACTACGGATTTTGATAATAAGATTATGGAAACCACTTTACCAAAGCTTACTGTCATTAATTTTAAGCAGCTTTTTATGACGTGATTATTTATGACGACAGGCTGATAAGGTAAAATCTATTTTTATCAACAACTCAATAAATCAACGAGAGACAAAACACACTTGGCCCTAAACCCTAAGTAAGGTCTTCACAAAAGATAACCATGAAAAATCAACTTGAAGATTTCCGAACAATTATTTCACTACTAGTGCGATAATAAGGCTTGAAAGCACTAGTGTTACAATCGCTGCTTCGTTTGTCATGGTCAATGGTAGCACCGTTATTAATGTTGTAAGGTCGAACCGAGAACCCTTTATGGCCCCTAACGGCACCTTGCTTCGACTCGTAATCTAGTTTGTAAGTAGATATGTACTTAGTTTGTAATGTGCGACTTTTTATCGTGTAGTATGTTAAGAACTTGTTTTTTCTAAGGTGTGTTAGGAATAGTGTCAAAGAACTCTTTGTTTAGATTCGTGTGTAAATAGAAGATTTTTCAGAATAATGTGAAGTTAGGTTTCCGAATCGGCATAACACCTGCATATTTTTATTTCATTGTCAATTTGATGCGCTTGGAACTGCGTACCGGAAGACGTAGCACTGGGAGGCCTTCTACAAAGTGGACCGATGACCTGGTGAGGGTTGCGGGAATCCGACGGATGCGAGACGCACAAGGCCGTTCACTGTGGCGACACTTTGTGGAGGCCTATGTCCAACAGTGGACGTCTTTCGGCTAAAATGATTATGGTTGATGCGCTTAAACAAGCTTATTATAATAACCTGGTTGTCAGCGCATTAGTAACTATTTCATTAATATCTTTGAAATAAGCTAACTTTTCAATTCACTTTCTGCCAGTACTAGCGCTCAGTACTTCTCTAATCGTGACAGTAGGTGAAACAATGAATGTCGTGATGAATCTAAACGAGGCTTAATAATCGCTAATCTTACTTGCGATTATGTTAAGTACATATTTGCAATGTAAATTAATCAATTCAAGTTCTTACTGTAATCAGGCAATGTGATTAATTGATATTTTTAATGTCAACTTAACTTCGTAGTAATTATAGGATATTGAAATCTACGTTATAAAAATAATATGGCGTAGATTTTTTTTGTTTTTTTTTTGTGAGAATTCATCAAAAAATTCTTTCCGCTCTGGATGGAGACTGAGTAGAGTCAGGCTTATACTGACTAAAAACTACCTATATTTCTAAAGCCCATTGCGTTACCGAGCAACGGTAAATCTTTTAATTTTGATTTTGCTGAATATTGTTTAGGATTCGTTTCGAAATATATTTATTATTATTTATAAAATTAATATTCATAGACATAATTTTATACCTAACAATAGAACTTCTCAACTTCATTTCGAGCTGTCATCGGGGTTTCAACGGTCAACGTATAGCCACATTGTACGTCAATCATACTTCCTTTATGCAGTCCAATCATATCGCCTAATTATCATAAATATTCATTTTTATTACAAAATACGGTTCACACACAATTAGCTACATTATTCTATTCAATTCACGCTTGCCATGAAAATACAAACAAATCTAAAATTCAAATTGTAACACTAGATCAGTAATATTCTTGTCTATGACAATAGCGTGAAATATGATTTTTATTTTTAACAATAAAGTATTAACATTGTAGTGGTTTGCTGGAGATGAAGATTTTAAAAATAGATTCATTCGAATTTGGAACGTCTTAAGAAACGGTCGTTATCAATCAAAAGTCAGGGTACTATTATAAAATTGTGTCACGGGCAGATGGACAGCTCAAAGAGTTATGTGACCTATTGTAAGAAATTCCAAGGCCGTGTTTACTTAACTTTATATTATGTGTGTTCAAGTATATATTTTTACATAACAATACATCACGCGGAAATAATTATATTGTTTCTCTTGTTTTCGAAATTTAACTGTTTTCCGTCTTATAATGATTCATTTGTGTGACCCATCTAAAACCAACATTGTATTGTATGGTCAATACCTACTTATTTTCAAATGGATATCGAATTCACGACAGAATTGACCTCGATCTAAAAAAATGTTCATAAAAGGTGTGAACACTCGAAAACCATTACTATTTATTCAGATGTACTCTCGAAGAAATAATTATGACGAATTAACATTTCAATTTAAAATTAACATAGATTCTTTTCATGCGCCATCCATCACTTGAGAGAAATCAGATGGATGTCCTTCTTAAGGGACATTTGTGACACTTGAATTGTTGAATAGAATAAAGTCTGGAATTTTGAATAGAATTAATGGAATCGAATTGTGTACGGAGTTGAAAGTTCACACGTGTTTCTTTACTTATGGTGTCAACAGAGGGGTTACGACCCTAAGTTCGTTTTTGACCCGACTTTTTTGGTCCCAATATGAAAAGATTTGCCCTCCTACGCTCAGTTAAATCGTTTCCTATTCATAGACACGTCTCCTTAAGTTCTTATACAAATAGGAATGGGCAAACATTTTGAAAATTCAAGGGCTTGTCGATATTGAAGAGCAGTTTGTTTGGTTTGTCCAGAATTAGTCGTGTGGGCTCGGTTTAAGGATGGCAGTGCATCTCATTTGCTTATGTTTACTATAGACAAATATGCTAGAGAAATTGTCAACGTACTCATTAATATGAGGTCGATAACCTGGATGACTAATGTTTGTTTGTTAAGACATATTACAGATTTATTTTCAACATCAACTTACATGATTTACATATATGTCAGATATTCCGTTGGAATTTATTACGTGTCAATGTGACCCCAATACTTCAAATCTTCATTATTAAAGAGATCACGCCTCACAGCAATACTTCCCCTTCAATAAACATTAAAATGTAAGACGAATGGAGTCGTCTAATCCAACCACGGTTCGAGTGCCCTTTAGAAAAAGGTGAAAATAAATGTGTTTATGTCCGTTGATTTATTTCCCCTGAGTCATTGTCATCAAGGCGTGATTCCCCAGTCTATGACGATCGGCCATATTGATTTGCATAATGATTTGTACCACCTGGAATTTGTTTTGATTAAGATCTGAACAAGGTTCAATAGGTGAACTGACCATTCTATTTTTGAATTTAATTCTTCTTTTTTTTTTTGAGTGTCTCTGGCTGTAGATCTATTTTTTTTACTAACATGGAGTTTCATTTCCAAATGCGTTATTTTGTAGTCCAATGAGAATTCTGTGACTCGCGTTCTAAATATTTCTGTCGGTAAATTAACTTCTGTAGACGTTAAGTCATTGTTCGAATAAAATAGGACGTTATCCAATAATCTACGTTCACATTCCATAATTTCAAGGCAAAGTTCCCATAGAGTTTCCCACATAAACAAAGTTATGATGCCGGCTCGTCTAGCCGTGAGTGTGAATGTTATCGAATTGGTCCAAGGCCACATCCACCGCTTATCTGCCCACTTGTACCGTAATGTTTCCTGATTTGATGCTTGATAACATACTAATTTCATAATGTAGAACGGGACTTTGTAACGAGGAATGTGGAGCAAAGGGATTATCTAATATCGCTATGAAGTGCAGTTTTCTTGATTTTGACAGAATTCATGAAAGTTGAAATAAATGAATAAAATTATTAATCAAACAAGCTGCAGTATATTAGCAGCCAAAAATAATTAAAATTATACTTAAAAACTTCTTTCCTGTTTGTTTTTAACACTTAATAGGTAACTCTCAAATGCCTGATATCTCAAGATATTTTTTTATTTTTCTCCAAATAACTTCTGTCTTCATCAGTCATCTGTTACTACATCCCCATTCATAAAGAACATTAAAAAAAAACGAACCAAAAACAAAAGAAAGTGACACTTTGTTTATGGGAGAATAGTTCGAGCGACGTCATTATGAGTATGACATCCCTTAATGTGTTCCACTCATGTTTTCGTCCTTGGATAGTTGCTTTCCCACGGAACGGTCGTTTACTATACTTCCGTAAGTTGCATGTTCCCGCAAGTGTCCTTTGGTTGACACAACGTATTACTTAACCGACTACAAGTATTTGTACAGTCAATAGTAAAACGCTCACTTGTGGTTACGCTACGCGAGCAAAAGATAAAACTGTTTTAAAATTACAATATCTTAATTGTATGTGTCTGTAACCTTTTCTTAATTAGTTTACTATTGAACCGTGACATATGGGAACAAAAGCCGTTACATTTAATCAAAATATATATGTCGTGGCAACCCTGCAGCTGTTATCTGCGCGGGCGCACTGTCCGGAACATTACCGTTTTTATTTAAATTCAGACAGAAAACAACGATCTTCTAAAGAGTGACCAAAACAAAAGAAGAGTTAAAATAAAATAAACCCCAAAAGAGTTCACATTCGAAAATTCGAAATACGAATATGTATGTTCGTGTTCGCATTTTTTTTAAAGTCACGAGTATTTTTAATCGCGTTGCATTTATTCTCCCGAGACAGCTGTCAGACGGAAAAAAAATCGAACATTCCTAAATTGAAATTGACGCGTTCCATTTAAAACAATAATGAAACGCAGCACCAAATTTAAAATAATGGAAACAATTGAGAAACTTTGTTCGATAGTAACGTTGCAATTCGTTACACTTCTTTTTATGGAATTGAGTTAATTTTAACCAAGATTGATCGATGCATAATGTAGACAGGATAAAACCTGGACTAATTATTTAGTCCAGGTTTTATCCATTCACTAGGCGCACATTCATTAGGCCCTATAACTAGGTAATTCCAGAAAAAAATAAGCTCGTCCTGCACGCTAAGGTTATATTCACACGGGGTTAAAATGGTGTAATTATTTATTGATCCAGTGCAAATTAGAAACTCGTGTGATGAAAAAATCCCCCTCCATTTGTTTCAACGGATACCTATCCTGTACATCTGTGAGGGGTAGTCCGTTCTCATGCATTGCTTGAAATTAATTAATAAAGATTAATGACAGAGATAATTTAATAAAAAAGAAAGTACTGTCAGAAATATTGAAATTATTAGTAAAGTGTTTCTTCACCTTGACAATCGAAAGGAAATAAATAATGGTTAAGAAAATGGATACACGTTAAAGAATAGAACTTGATTCACACAATAATAAACGTTGTATTTTAAAGTCTAGAAATTCACAGCGCGATGTTTAATTAAAGAAAGGACGATTGTTTGATCTTAGTCATTATTTAACAATTAGAAATAACAATGAGAACTTGCTTTTGAATTATAATGGAATATTTTACATAAGGCACGCATCTATGGACAATCGTAAACTGCCAGTTAGCGTAACGGCGGTGGCCGGATCGATTTATTTTTCCCATACTTAACGTTATGGGAAAGCATTTAACAAGGGTGATATATCGATAATATCAATTATCTACCCTGGAGTATTGGTACCCTTCCTGATAGTGACTAAAATGCCCATGGGAACGAAGGTTGACTGACCGTTAGAGCTTCAAGAGCTGCTTATCAGGTCTGTTTTCACTTCAGCGTAATTGACTGTCTTAGTTTGACTACAGACAAAATGACGTTGTATAGACGATATCCTATATTAAACAGAGTCATCTACCGCATCTGTCTGTACTCAAAAGCTAGTGAACGGATTTTCATGCACTTTCACCAATAGACAGGGTGATTCGTGAGTAGGTGTATAGTAAAGACGAGAATTTCAAAATTTCAACACCAGTGTGAAGTTAGGGTGGATCGTCAGTTGTCAATATTTTTTAGATATATCACGTGTATGTCAGTTGCGTATGTCAATCCCATTTATTTTTGACATTTCAACTATCATTGTGGCTGATAGAATGTCTTTTGTAATTAGACTCGTTATTAATGATCATCAATCGTATAACGTTCAAACAAAATCCTATCTAAAAAGTAAATCATTGCATCACAATAGAAAATCACAGTCGCATTGCATAACTCATTGCATTCTTGCAAGTGGTTGCAAGATATTACTAAGAATACTAACTTAGATACAGTGGTTTCACACGTTCAACAAAACCTAGGGTTTATGCATTCTGCGCCATGCACTCGCATATAACAAGGTATCTTTCATCAAGCTTGTTAACATTAAATGTGAAAGTTCAGACCTTTTGTAATCAGCTAAGGTCTGAATAGGTAGATTATATTTACCTTAAATTCGTCGAAGTAATTTAGAGTTGATAGTACCTTCTGTAAGATCTCGAAATGATAAATATGACGATTGATCTCTCTAGTAATGAATAATGATGGTTTACAAAGATTTCAATTACAAATCGGAAATTTTCTAACCTCCTTTCTGGCCAGTCATATAATTTCTCACACAATCTATCGATACTTTGGCCTTCCTCCACTCTTATCCAGATTCATATATTTTTTTTAATCTTTGAATTAATTGTTGTTTAAAACCATTAAAACGTACTTGCAGCTGTTCGTCTATATTTTATGGTTTAGATACTAAATCCTTTGAGCCATGTTATATTTTATTCAGGTCACATTAAAGTAAGATTTCCTAGGTACCGTGTAACTGCGGCACCTCTTTCACACCATTCTTCTCATTATTATCTGTAGAAAGGAAAAGTGTTATTCCACTTTCACTTTTAGGGAACAGGAATGATTCTTACATTTTACGGTCAAGCGAGATTCCCATGGAGGAATCCTCGAACCCCGTCGAGCGGAACAGAGCAGATTTATCAGCTGATTTTATATAGCAGACATTTTTTAAACACGTAATTGCCAGGGGGTGATAATGACCAACGTGAGAAGGCGATTTTCGTCAAAGGAAATGACATCGTTTTTTTTTCTGTTGACAATTCTGGCAAGTTGTTATACTTCGAAAAAATTATTGTAATTACATATTTAATCACAAGGTATCAATATTGTGCGCATATAATAATAGGATAAAGCTGTATGTAACACGCTATTTATACAAATTTAGAAAATAAATGGAGGATAGATAAGTTTAAACCTTTGATTTACGGAAAATAATCGCAATAATTATATGCGGTTTTAAAAGGATGTCATTGTAATATAATAAATGTAGGAATGTTGTCAACAGTATGTTGTAAATTATTGTTTTCCTTCATAAGTGTCATCTCGATGGTAAATGGTAATACCTAAAGCGATTATTAACTTCAACATGTTCATTTAAGCTAATGTTTTAAGGATAAAAACCGGTGTCTTTAAAAAATCCTAACACGCGCGTATTTTTTGCACATGCAACAAATCTTATCATAATAAGATGAGTCGACAACACAAGTGTTGCCATGTGTAAAAATTTTACGATTTCGACTTAAACAAAAAAAAAAGAAGGCGGTTAGCTGGCGAATTGTGATGCTATCGTGCCTCACTGCAATTAGAAAGTATGCCGACAAGTTATTTCGTTTAACTGTACTTTTTTTCGCTTGAAGACCTTTCACAGTCACTTGAATAGACGATAGAAAATTTTGATGTCGAATTTAATCTCCAGACAAGAAATATATCAAATCAGCAAGATAGACGGGGTGCGAGGTAGAGCCTCTACCTGCCAGAGCTGAGGGATTGTTTGAGCTACTGAAGTAACTGAAGGAACACAGGGTGGGTAGGTTTTAGTTAGTAAAAGTCTGACACTGGCACAAATCACTCCACTTAGAGCGATTACTTATTTTATGATTTCACATCGAAAAAAAAAATATATATATAGACGAAACTACAGAATAGTATTTCTTAAAATAATATGTAGAGACAGTGTTTAATATTATTATTTTAGAATTTTAGTTAAAAGAAACTTGCAATAGTTTTAAGTAACAAATATTTATATTCAGTTAAGACAATGAATTGATGACCGGTAGGCGTAAAACTGCCATAATAACGGAACCAAGCCAAATCGCGGCTGACACAAAAAACTTCATACCACTAAAAATAGCATCGACACTAATTTAGATTATAACAGTAAATAGAAAACTACACAGCTAGATGTCGCAATACTGCGACCAAAGTGTTTGCTGTCCTTGATCCAAATTCTTTATTTGCCTAATTAACCATGTGTGTACAGGAGCGTCTTATGAAATGGAGGACCAGATATGTTGCTTCAATGAGGCCGAACAAATAAAAAAAGACTAGATTTAATTGATGGAGATAGATACCAATTATAATTTAATATGACGAGATTGTAAAGCCAGTTAACCTAGGGAGGCCAGAGCAAAAAAAAATCAGAGGTCGTGACCGTTGGCTCTTGGTTTTCTGGATGGCTGACACCAACAGAAAAAAAAACCTGTGAAAAGTCGTTTTTTATCTCCCGTGCAGAATAGTCGTTACGCGCATTGAACCATATCTTACATGGCGTTTCCTTAGGGTCGGTGCGCACGCGCAACGTGAGAACTATAACGTACTCCTGCGCATTAGTCTCGTGTCGCTGACTTGACCAATTACATTTCTGCATTAACAAGTGCAAGGAATGGGCGCGACCCACTCGTATGGTCAAGTGTACAAGTTATTTAATTGCAGGCCAGAGGTGATTAACTGTGTTGCCACGTTGTTAAGACTTGAACTGGTCAGCCTTCGTTGTTCACTTCTTTTAGGATTTATGAAATTTTATAGGGTAAATGCAATGCTATTTCATTTCCAGATATCATGCAACACCGGAGAACAGCGTTTTATCGCGTGATCAACTACTGCATGTCCTCAATTAAATGACTGCTCCCAATAGATGTAATAACGATCTCCCTAACATATGTTAATTGGTAACAACGCTACTCAATTTACAAAAACAAAATTGCATGCAGTAACGTTATCCCATAATGATCTGTTTCACCAGGACCAGATGATGCCTCCGGTCATTTGCCAGGGGATATGCGCTGATGCAGGGGTGCGAACGCGGGGGTAGCGCGCAGATGCCGTGAACTATCCGCGACCGTTATTCCCCCTATCTGTTGAAATTTTAAAATTCGAACACGTGTGTTGACAACTTTTTTTATCACCCGCATGGCACGGTTTTCGCAAGCACTTTTAATCCGAAATTTCGTTTTTAAAATAAGTGGGACAATTTAGATAAAGCAGGTAATTTTATAGTATAGCATGTTGTATATATATTCGTTTAATAAATTATACGCATCAAATAGTTTCGTTGACTAAAAAACGCTTGTTATTAAAATGGTTAAGGAAATTTTCAATCATGAGCAGGCGCTCAAACACCACGTATGAAACAATATTCCTTTACAGAATATTTATTAGTTCGTATTAATACTAATAACATCAAACACCGAGGGAAAGTGTCAGTTAAAAAATCAATATAACCGTTACGGAGTCAGTGTCCGCGAGGGTGCGACACAAAGGGCGGTGCGCTGCGCACGCGCCGACGTTATTGCTCTGCCATTATGACAATCACAATACAATGCAGATTTATTCTGTGCCGTTTGCAGGGGTGACACTGCGATTTGTTAAAACTCATTAATTGAATTTTCAGTGCAGTTTATCAATGATTGTTTAGTACGAAGAAATTAATCGTGGTGCATTGGTTTGTTTTCATTTGATTGTGTACGATTTGATTAATAACGTACTCTGTGCCTACTCAAGCATGGTTAATATATTTTCATGAATGCATCCGGTAATAATAATTGAAAAACAGAAAAGATCCTACTTAATTAGTGAAAAAGCATGTTACAGTAAAACATTTATTTTTAATAAATTTAAATAATACAAATTATTTTAGTGATTAAAAAAAAAAAACAATTGTAAAAAGGGTTGAAATATAACGGAAATAAATAATTCTTCTATGAAAAGAACGTCTTGACCGGATACAGCATTTGAAGAAACCCTATACAGTTGCAACCATTTCTAACATTGCATGGTGAAGCATACAATTATTATGGGATCCCTGGAGCTACGTCCACTTACTTCCCCATAAACCAAAACATATCGGAGTTCAATGACACAACCAGGTTGTAATTACGAAAGGGAAGTAAGAAATTGGGTGACCGGGTCCCCTAGGCCCCCTACGAAGTATGTACGGTTGGTCAGTTTCAGACAATAAAAATTCATAACGTTTGAACGTTAGAGAACTCTTAGATGTACATCTGGTGAAATCTAATATTGTACTACAAAATTCAGTCATTAATGTTTGCGTAACTTGTCAAATATACGAAGCGGGGAACCGGGACACGTTGACATTTAAAACTTACTAGATATGAAAAATACACATGATATGTTTTTTTTTTTAAGTGGAATAGAGCAGAGACAGAATCGAAAAAAAAAATGTCTACACACAATTTTTCAATTTGTAGACGAAATATCATTTTTTTTTTGCGGCCATTATACTAAGGGATAAGAATAAGAGTTTTTATGTTACACAGTTTGAGTGAGCTACCGATTACCGAGTTAACAGGTACATTGTTAAGCTGTACGGCTACTAGACGGACAAAAAATATAAGAGATTGTCTATTCAAGTTCTTTTGTATTGGGGTTTAAGATTTTATTGTTGTTAAAAAAAAAACGGTACAAGATTCGAAGCAAATAATGAATGGGTCACAGGTTCGAAAAAATCAAGACTTTAGCAATACAAAAATACCCTTTGCCCCACGACAGGATTGAACCACACGTATGGAAAGGATTTATTTTTATTTCGGCCACCTCGGCGTCTTATTTTGTAATTCTCGCTGATTATGAGAAAATAAATATACAGAATAACTTAACGTTGAACACAGCCGCATCATCAAGACAGTAAAAAAGAAATTGACACTTGAGAATACCACAGGCTGAATGAAGCAGTGTTTAAATTAAGTGATCTGATGATAAAATAAGATGTTCATTTCGATCGAATATAAAGGCCGCCATTTTGCAATCAGTGAGTGAGCGTATGTGCGCATGCGTGGATGGATAGTGAGGTGACGCGCTGCGCGAGCGCGTCACCGCGTGTGGGTGCGACAAGGATACCGTTTACTATACTTACAAACGTAAGCTGTAGATTATGTGTGTTGCATGTCGCTACGCTTGCTCGGTATGAACAAGAAAATCTTGAATGTCAGTTCAGGAAACTTTCCCTTCATAGATGGTGAAAGAAACTAGACAAGATTGTAATTGAACGGATTCCTGCTTTCACGGCAACATTTTCGATTGGTTAGCATGTAGTTGGTAGTACAATTATTTAAAGTATTTTGTGTTATGATAATAAAAGTAGCAGCGTTGTTTTAAAAGTACTTAGCATTATCTATCGTCATATCATTACCTATGTATTTATGTGACCTAAATTGATAATTTAATTATGTAAGTAGCTATGAGAGGTCTTTTACGAGTGTTTCGGTGCGCTAGTATGTTACGAAAATATAAGAGCATTCAAGTATTCCGTGTAGACATTTGTGATGTCAATGAACGAAATTATTAAGGCATGTAGGTAACTCTTTTTTAGGACTTTCACTGAACGTTACAAGCTGTTACCATAACCGAATGATGTGACGTGAGTTACAGTAAATATTGACATGACATCAAAAGCAATTTACCTCATAATAACATTGCTTTGTACAATGCCACATAATAAAATGAGATTACGGTGATGCGGTCAATAGTACAATTGTCAGTTTTATTAAAAATACCTGCCAGGGACGCACAACCGGAATTGTGGCTTTAAAGTTTTTATTAACAGTTACTAGCAAATAAATAGCCACGAAGATACGTAGGGTTTTTCTCTCAATACAGCGTCAAGATAAAACTGTATTTTTGATCGTAGCGTCAAACTATTGTTTACAATTTGCAGCCACACATGTGTAATCTAAAATAGGACAAGTGTGGGAGGCTCGCCATTCTACGTATTAACACTGAGCTATGTATCAAAACAAACGAATCTAGGTCAGTATTCGTGCTAGCCCGATAATTTCAAGTGCCGCTATAACTTTGTTTTTTCCTTTTCATCTGTTACATGAAACCCAAACCGTAGTCTCGTGTGACAGATGAAAAACAACATAATAAGTAGTCAAACAGATTTTTTATCGAATGTCCCCTACAATTAGAAAAAAAGTCCATTTGAAAGCCACTAAGGCGTCCTAATTTTTAATTATGAGGCTGCAAATTATTTAATGAAAGTTTAATCGGGCCCTTTATTAAGTTTTTCGCACCTTCGGCGGATAAGTTTTTGCACGTCTCTTAAGAATTCTTTTGATGTCCAATTATAAGGGTGCCAGCACAAAAGGGTTTCTGGTATATCGTATTAAGATTGAGCAAGACGTAAATGTTAATTTTAGTTTTATTGTAACGCTAGTGGGTTACACGTTTTATTCGTCTCCCGCTTAGACGTCGTAAAATTTCGGTGGAGTAACTGACATCACCACGGTACCTACAAGTTGTATACTTGTATATTATGTCATCGGATATTTGTAAGCACCGTTTGTTTATGATAAATCTCGCCAAATCGTGAACTCTTTACTTTCAATACCTACCTTATTATATTTGAAATGGTCATTAATAAATTATAGTCTTCATGTGGACATTTTTATCTTATTTTTAGAAGTTTTGGGTATGAGAGAACCTGATTATGGGTTAAGCTCGCCTGAAGTACAATATATGAGAGTTTACACTTTCGAAACATTACAATCTTACGGTGTTTATAATATTACGGCGACATTTAATTTTTATTAGAGCTCGGAGGACTTTAAAACTTTAAACAAACTAATAAAAAGAAAAACGAACATAGACGACCAATTACAAGTTCTCACGTATAGTGTCAGACCTAAAATTGAGTTTATTAGCAATTAAAGGATCTAAAACATACATTAATAATATCTCGAGTCAAAAGTCGTTATTCTGGCATCATTGGTCTTATCAATAAAATAATAATGATTTAATAGCAAACCACTGAGTAGGTGGTATTAAAGTGGACTTTTTACTTGAGTAAAATGATACTCGTATTTTGTTCCAGGTGTTATGAGCGCTCAATTAGTGTCCTATTGCAAATTGTGATCCATATTCAGTTACAAAATGAACACGACGCCATAGGTACGTAGTGACATTATTATTCAGCACTTCTTAATATGGTATAATATAAACTATACATTATTAAAACTTAAGTTGTAAGGACATGGCAACTGGAACTTAACAAGTGTACGTTTGCTGATAGAATTTGCGAAGGCGTTTTTCTTATGGAAATTGTAATGCTTTTAATAAATTTAAAAAGCAAAACGTTACTTGTCTTTGCTTATTTTTTTTTTTTATTATAGGTAGGTACAACGTCTTTACCAAGTTCCATAATATTTTTTTTTTAAATAGCATAGATCTTTTTCTTTAAAACTAGGTATAAACAATTAAATTTTTCCTACTAGTCTTATTGGAAACGTGTATGGCATTGAGTTTATTTGAATATTAAGTGGCTAGGTACCTTACTTACGTGTTTTATAACAATGTTGTCCTACAGTTTATTAGGACATTAAATACCTACCTATTATTCCCACTGTTGTTTGTGGGTCACGGGTAGGTAATAGTAATAAGATCGTGTCTTTGTTATGGAGAGTTTGTGGTTATTTTATCAGTACACATATTTTGAATTCGATTATCGGCTTCTTCAATCTATCAAAAAATCTATGAAGGGTTTTTAGAGTATTAATAGTCAAGTCCAATACTTACGTGTATTTAAAAACATACAACACAAACGTACTAAATATTTGATTGTACTACTTAGTAGGTACCTAATACGTAAGTACAGTTTGAAAATGCAATTTGCTAATAAAATTTACATTATGGAAGACATGTTTTACTAATTTATTTTCAATTATCGTCAAGTAGATTATACAATAATGAAAAATATGTTGCTAATATTGGACAAATAGAGTGATTTTGGTTTATCTCCAGTTCTACTATTCGTCCATTTGTCTAAGCTACTACAAACACAGTGGAAGACATGTTTTACTAATTTACTTTTAATTATCGTCAAGATTATACAATAATGAAAAATTTGTTGCTATTATTGGACAAATAGGTACGTAAAAACTATATTAGGTACTTAGTTCATGTCGCTACTTTATACATACGTTTTTTACTGTGAGGATGAATTTTATTATACTACATAATACAAACAAAACAATTTGGTACTATGCAATGAATTACTTATTTCATATTCAGCACTAGTAAGGTCTAAAAAATAAACCACTATTAGGACTATCTAGTGATTTTTTACAAACGTCGAAAACCAAACAAATGCCCGCAACATAAATATTTTGAACTGTACATGGAAACAAGCGAACGTGCCGCTCAAAATTAAAATAACACTCGTGTCAAATCAAAGTGACCTAGGTTTGTTATCTCTGCGTCACCAGATATAAAATATTAGGTACACGAAAATTCTCCCCGAAGAGCATCCAATTGCAATTGCACTGATAATAGCTTGTCGACTGAGTAATTACTTTAAACAAACATTAATTGCAGTTCACTGGCTATTAAGACATGTTGATGAAGGTAAATAAATGGCTTTTCTTTTTTAAATACAGGTTAGTGGTCAATCTAGTAGTACCTAGTTTACTATGCATTTGTAATTCGAATAGTCTATGAATGTGCGCGTGACTACTCTTGAATGAGCCAGTTCCACCGCACGCGTTTCATAGATTAAAAACACAAAATGTTGACATTTTCAGCATCAATATTACGCTTTGTTTACGCTACTTTACGCACCGTGCAATTGAACGCAACTTTAAAATCTTCTGCTAAATGTCAATACGAAAGATAACTTGCATCTAATTCTAATTATTGTACTAAACTTACCTGTTATTCTTTTCTGTGTCTTGCTGTTCTCAGGACTGGAAACTTTAGCCTCCTGCTTTGGTGTGCTCGCCGTAGGAGTTGTGATTGTGATCGGTGACCTTCTCAGAGCCGCGGGAATCGTAGACGCGGGAACAAGTTGCCAAGCAAAACGCTGCGAAGTAGGCAGAGGTTTTTCGTTGGCAAAATCGAAACCCCATCTCTGGCTGTCCAATTCCAATTGGCGTGCCAACTCTCTCTCAACAAATCTTCTGTTTTCCTCTCGGTCTGTACAACCAAACAAGTTTCTTCTGACGCCTTCTAGCGTGGTGACGCCTCGTACACGCAGCGACCTCGTGTCCAGCACCGTGGTGGCCTGCAGGCCAGGGGCCCTTACACTCAACGTCGACATCTCTTCTACAGAGTCCGAACAGCGAAACACAGCGCACTTCACAGATAGCATCCGCGCTGTATCCACCTAGCGAAAACAAGGTCAGTATTCAGTAACAGCACGCGATAGAATTGTATTGATTTAACAAGCGTATAAGTGTTTGGTTCATCACGCACCAATAAGAATTTGTATTGTTAGTTTACTGTGTGTAAACAAGTCGTGAATGACGCGACGGGAGAAGTGACGTAATACGTCCGCACGATAAAAGTACGTACGCCGACTGAGGGCGCGCGCGGCGGCAAGAGGAAGCGACGGTGCGGTGGCGTGGCGCAACGCGGCGGCGAGTACGAGAAACCAAAGCGCAAGCGACTCGTTTTAGTTCGTCTTTTCACCGCCGCGTGGCGTTGGCATCGCGTTCGGTCAAGTGATGTGATTATGCCGTGCGTGCGCGTCTCCCTATTTCGTTTACCCATATTGAAAAAATCCTTGAAAAAATCTTCGTTTCAAATTAATAGTTTTTTTTTTGTTTTTTTAGAACCAAACTAGAGAGAAAATACAGATATAAATTCAACTTTAAACTACTTTAACATATTTGTGGTTTCTCATATTTCACTATTTACAGTCAAATTGATTTTTTATTATGAGTAGGATTGTTATCACAATCCACATTAGTATTATCATACTAATTCTTTCAAATCAAAACAAACTATTTATTCATTCGTTTATTTATAATTTTATACAAAGAAATCATATCATACTATTAATAAAATGCTAATTTAAAGTAGTACTTAATTGAGGTGCTGAGTAAATTTATCTGAAACTGCTTGTGTTTTACAAAATTCTAATCATGAGAAACTTGGAAGTTTAATTATTTTTAAGTTTGATAAAATTCTTATAGTGAATTCTCTTTACTTAAATTAATTATACTGGTATTTTTCTCGGTTCTTATTATTGTGAAATTGCATACGTGGATAATTTTCCCTGAATTATGGGTACAAAAAAATTGTGGTGGCAACACTGCACACTGACTTGTTTACGAAGAACGAAGACGTGTCTAGTTACCTACGTGTGCAGCATAAATTCATACTGCTTATCAAAAGTATAGCCGTCTCTGTCGCACGCGCATTAGTGCGGCCCATCATAAAAAGGACAGAAAATGTATTAATAGCACAGACCATCGCCGCCATTTTGCCGAAACACGACTGACTAGATTTTTGTGTTGGACTGTTGGTACGATTTATCTAGATAATTACTAAAATAAGGTTACTAATATATTAGTAATAAAAAACTATTAAATTTTAAATAAAGATTATTAATGTTATATAATGGTAATGAATCGAAGTGTTGATGATTAGTAATATTCGCTTTCACAACTTAATAATGGCAATAAATTGCGAAATATTTTGACGTATCGTTAAAAACTAAGTGACATAACGAATCATTTTGAAAAATTCACACGTGTGAATCAAAATTATGATAAAGTACTCACCTATGAGTATTTATTTATTGTTTCACGGAAAATTCTTCGATTTGCGGACGGGATTCATTCACTGCACTGCCGCCGTACTAATTTTCGAGATATGACAATGACGCGATGGCGAGAGCGCGGGCTCGACGCTGATTGGTTGAAAATGGCGGCCATTTGTCTCATTGGCTTGGAAGATTTTAGGCGCCAAATTTCGGTTGGTCGAGACGCCGGATGGCGGGAAATAAATGAAGCACTTTCCGGTGCGCCTGAGTTTTGTTACGGAAAATTGTGTTTGCCGCGTTTAGCTTCCGTCCGTTCCACGCAAACAATTAAAAGAGCGACGGATTTTCTTCGATTCGGTTGTTTGTTTACGTAAATGTTACCTTATTTTGATACGATATTGTGGTTGCAAAGCTTTCACTTCATTTGCAAGACATTTACTTTCAGAAATTATTAGATCGTTTAGGTGTTTTTAAGTGTTTTAGTTTTATATTATTTTTATTTGTTAACATAGGCATAGGGTTACTGGTGGGACGTATTGCCGACAAAATGTGATACAGAGTGTGACTATTTGCAACCATTGAAAAATAAATATTTAGGAATGTTTTTCATTTAGTTTAGTTTTATTTTAATGTTTACCATATTAATATATTTTTTACACGTTAATTGTAATGTTTAAATATTTTTTTAAAATAACATATCATTAGCTTTATTTTAAATTAAGTACTTAGTTTTATAATAATGAAAATTGAAAAAAAAGAGTGACCTCATTTTTTTCCAATTTTCATTACTGTCACTTAATTTACAAAGAAATTAAGGGGAGTCCTTAGGAAACACCTCTTACAGATTACAAAATTTCTAAAAATACACCGCACTGAAATACAGAAAAAAAAAATGAATAACCTAAATAATATTATATATGTGCCAATAGTTTTAGCGCGAGATATTTGCAAACCTATACTTAATTTCAAAACAAAAATTGTTCTTATCTCTCAAAACCACTAAATCGACCTTTTAACCACTAATCCTGCAAATAGGGATTTACTAAATTATTATTTATTTTTTATTTTTTCGAAGTTAAGGATAAGTTTGCAAATATCTCGCGGTGAAACGTTCTTCATTATTTTTGTTGTGTAATTCAGTGCGGTGTATTTTGAGAAATAGTGTTTCTTAAGGACTCTCCTCTGCTCTGATTTTGCAAATTAGTTGGAAACTTCTAAAAATTCAAGGTTCGGTATATTTTTTTACAATTTTACAAAATTATTATTAAAACTAAAACAAACTTATTCTCCCTAGGAACGTTAGTGACTTATTGACCTATTTATAACGGAAATCAGTGGCGTTCGTTTGCGGTGAACACAAAAAGTGTTTCCGTTCGAAACAGATGTTCTTGTTAATGTTTTTCTAATAAACACAAAATGTCTACTTTCCCTGCAGGTGCATTTAAAAATAGAATACAAGGGACGTTTCAAATGTTTTAGAAACCGTTATATTGGGCTTGTCGAATTTAATTATCTAGTAACTTACACTTACTCAGTCATCTTATTGGAACTGAGAATTATTGAATAATTATTATTTTATATATTCATTAATATTCTTTATTGTACATACTTTTATAAAAAAAATAGGACAGCTGATGTATACAGGCGAGCTTAATTCATCACACCACATAAAACTTAAATTTCTTACAGCAAACCTTGTATAAATGAGAGAGAAATTTTGCACTTGACGTATAATTATAAATGCAAAATAAAACTTCATCCTTGCTGTAATGCAAGTGCACTTAATGACAACCTCCGTTTGGTTGGAAACTAATGCTAGTTAAGGAAAACAATTGAGCTATGGTTTTAGTAGGACACAGGACATTGGTAAAAGACGCAGCGATGCAGGTAGACTTGCAGAGTCAATAAATGGGCTTCCCAAAAACTGCTGCTTGCACTTTAGTGACGCTGACGTATCGTCATGGGCGCACGATATCCTGAGATACTCGGTAAGGCAAGAGGAGAGGGGGAGCTCTGTTCCCCGTCACTATTTACTCCAACCTGCCAATAAAGGCAAGCCGGAGATGAGGGACAAGACTTCTCTCAGGAGATTAGATCTCTGGGGTCCCACTGTCCAATAATTAACACGAAGCTGCGCTACGAATCTGGGTCTCTCACGCTGAGCCTATTTGGGAAAGCATAATTTACCAGCGTAGACCTTCATTGGAACGTATATCTCACCTCCTCGATGGTGTTATTATTTGGTAAGCAAACTATAGCAGCTAATTTTGTTAATGGTATTTTCGTAATTTAAAATTTAATTATTATCCATGTAGTTTTTTTTTTAATTTTCCCGATTTTTCATTTAGAATGTAGAATGAAGGGTAGTGTAGTTTTTGTTTACCGATTGGTTACCAACAAATCGTTGTGTAAGATATGGTTTTATTGACTTATTATAGTTTGGCAATCTATGCAATTTGTTTTTAACCGACTTCTAAAAAAGGAGGAGGTTCTCAATTCGGATGCTTGTATTTTTTTTTTTATGTTTGTTCGGGCATAACTTCGTTGCTTGCCAACCGATTTGAAAAATTATTTCTTTGTTGGAAAGGATATACTTCCCAAATGGTCCCATAGTCACCAAGTTGGGATCTGATGATGGAATCTTGGCGAAATTAAGGGAACTCCTCAAATATTATAGGCGAGAACTTAAGTATTTACAGTCAAAATGTAACATTTGATGAAGTGGAACTGATGAAGAAGACCAGAAATAGTCAACGGAACTTCTTACTCGCATAGATATCACAATGAAGATAGTTATGACAATACAAATAAATGAATGGTTCTGAATAGTTACGTTGAAAATGGTCTCATCGAAGTGATCTCATGATGATGATGGAGCCGGAAGGTAGGCACTGGAACTCCGTAATTAATCAATGTAACCTAGCCGTGTTTGGGCTTATTAGAATTGTATTGAGATGCACTTTGGCTATAAGGTACTATCAAACTGATCTGATGATGGGGCCGGAAGGTGGAAGGTAGACACAGGAACTTCATAATATCACAATGTAACCTAGCAGTTTTTGGGTTAATTAGAATTATCATGAGAAATAGGCACTCTGTTTATAAGTGTATCGCAACTAAAAAGTGTGAAATAAAAAACTTTTTACAAAAAAAGAATAACCGACTTCACTAAAAAAAAAATACTAAAAGGATCAAAATAACTTTAATTTCGGAAGTCGGTGTTAAATAAGATACAAATAATACCGAGTAACGCCGACTTCCGAAATTAAAGTTATTTTGATCCTTTTAGTATTTTTTTTTTTAGTGAAGTCGGTTATTCTTTTTTTGTAAAAAGTTTTTTTTTTTACTTTGCTTTTACACACATTGGAGTACATATTCTATGAATCGTGCTGCCATTCCAACACGTCGATACGAGTGTAAATAAAAGGCGCGAATGCTAACATTTACACAACCTTAACCTTCAGAATATCGCCATCTGCGCACGCGCAGTGCAAAATAGCAGCCATTTTCAGGAAGTGGGTATATTTGTTTGTTGGTTTAGTTGTAGAGAACTGCAGTAGGGACGATCTAGATTTTTTTTTTACCACAGCCACATTACCGCTCAATAAATAATCTTCACACAATCTTCGAAAGAACGCCACAATACAAAACAAATGACAGTCTCGCAAATTAAAAAGTAACACGCTCGCAAATATTTCCATTTTCGAATTCTATCATTGTTTTTTCATTATTTTATTGATTTGTAAGTGGCCAGATCCAGAGACTCTCGACTTTTGACGTATTTAGCAACCTAGTGGTTACTAGTTATTCTGGGTGCAGGAACGTTCGAAAGAGTTACCGAAGCCCTGGAACGTAAAGGGCAACTGAAAGAACGCGCGTGGGTTTATTGACTTTTATTGACTTATTCTTGGCAGAGCGTTGCCAAGAACCTCAAAAGGTTACAAGTCCTTGATAAGTAATGTGGCGAGTAGGCAAATAAACTCGCACACTAGAACGCAGCACGAAAATCATGTCGGGGTCACCAGTTTAGAGGTAAGCGGAACAGAGAGTAAAGTCCCGCAAACCTCCGTTGAAAAGGATCCACCGACCAGACGGGCAGTTACCCACCAGACAAAAATCATAAATCACGTACCGTACATAACACACTAAAAGTAACATTAGATGATTCTGATCCCCAGCTCCCAGGAATATGTAAACACTTTGTGTCTTGAGAATGTTTATATTACTTGCGCAAGCGCATCTAATTGTTGAAACGCGCGAAACATACCTAAAATACCTAATTGCAAGTTATTGTACTAACATCCAGTTAATGCCAATGTTTGTTTGTTTAGTAATTGGAAAGCAGTAGTTATTCTGCAACCCATTCAAGATTCAAATTGCTGACACAATGATTATGGGTAATAATCATTAAAATACCGAAGATTATGTTTTTTTAAATCTCGACCAAAGAGAGTTGTGTTATAAAGATGTGTGTGTGTGTGTGTGTCTGTTTGTGGCATCGCAGCTCCTCAACTGGTAAACTAATTTTGATTTCGTTTTTAGGGTTCCGTACCTCAAAAGGAAAAAACCGAAAGCGAAACCCGGGGCCCTGGGACGAAGGCAACGAAGGAACAGGAGTGGGTTTTTAGTCAGTAAAAGTCTGATACTATCTCCCGCTCCGCCCAAGTGCGAGAATTGTCATAAGATGATTTTCCCAACCAATAAAAAAAAACCTTATAGGATCACTTTGTTGTCCGTCTGTCTGTCAAGAACCTTTATCTCGGGTGCGTGTAGAGGTATCGAGTTGAAAATAAAACCATATATTCACGTTTGCGGTCATTTTAATTTCTGAAAAAATGAAACTTCTAAATTAACGAAAAAAAAGAAGGAACTTCCGTTGACCCATAATCCTGTTTGGCATAAAGCAAGGTTTATGCCAAAGTTTCAATACCTGTATTAGGTATATAGGAATAAATCTGATAACAGTAAATTTTTTTTACGTCACAAAAATATTCGAGACTTAATTACAAGGTAAGTTTGTACGAAACCCTCAGTGCGCGCGTCCAACTCGCAATTGCACAGTTTGTAATATAAAGGTGACTTGATTGAAAATAGTCATATTCATGATTTAAGAAAAAAATTTCAGCTGTTTGAAGATCATTAGCTCCTTTCTGATTGAAGAAGGGATTTGAACAACTTCCACAGGCTTGGAAGATTTGAAATGTATTCTGTAAATAAAATGATATTTTAAGAATATGTTAACCTTGACCTGATGCAGCATCATGACCTGGAACCTGTAGAATACCTACTTCTTCACTTACTTACAAAATTGATATTGTGATAAAAAAAAAGTGTGGAGGCAGACGATATTTTTACCATCACAGGTAAAACATGAACCTGAGGAAACATTTGCAAGAGTGACCATAGACTTAGAATGCAAAGGGCATCTGTTCCTTCATACCTGTAAAAGTTTGACACGCTCTCTCGCTCCACCCAGAGCGACAGAACTTATTGAGGCCAAAAGAAAAAAAAAGAAAGAGAAAGAGTTTATTCACGTCAAAAATGGCGCATACCTTAATAATAAAAACAAATAAGAACAACGACTTATAATATAAGTGGTAGGATATGCGTCACATCCGCGCAAACCGGCCAGCGCTCAGCAAAATGCCGGGGCTCGTGTAAGACAGAGTCTCAGCGCTGATTTTCAGCACCAGCCGTCGTCGACGGTGAGACGTTGATCGGCCAGCAAGGATAACATAAAAACCTAAAATCACTGAATAAACAAACCAATAACAATAAACCATTATATAGGGTGACTGGTAACTAGTGACCGATACTTAAACACGTGATTGTACTCATGATTACAAACAACTTTCCAAAAGAAACTTTTTTTTTATACTAATTAATTTAATCACAATAATAAAACAGCAGCAGCAACAGTCTTTGGATATTATATTACCGAAACATGTAGGTACATTGCTTACGTCATTGATAACGCGGGCGCCGGCGCCGCGCCATTAACAACTGATCAGGTGAAGGCGCGCGCACGAAAATCAAAGTTTCAAACGGCTGTTTTGTTATTGTGATTAAACTAATTAGTTTAAAAAAAGTTTCTTTGGGAAAGTTGTTTGTAATCATGAGTACAATCACGTGTTTAAGTATCGGTCACTAATATCCAGTCCCCCTATATATACAAAAGAGGGTACAAAAATAAAAACAACAAAACACAGTTGACAAAAAAGCATTGACGTAATCGATTATTATAGACTACCCACATCAACAAAAACAGAGAAAGACGGAGCTGTACAGGAGGAATGGTACTATCCCTTTCCCGCATCGGAATTATGATGGGTTTTAGACGTCTGTGTTCTGGCATTAACTTTGAGATAGTTAACAGAGAAATCTAGGATGACAATGATATAGCAAGTTAAGGTCAAAGCGTGGTCACTGTGGGACTGCATGACGGCAAACTTGCGGGGTTACCATGACGTTCAAAGTTTCATTCTTATTTCAGTGTTGGTAAGAGACAGAGCCATACAGGTTGTCTAGCGCCGTCTCTTACCCACACTGGAAATAAGAATGAAACAATCTTACTTTAAACGTCATGGTACAGGTCTTGTTTGTAAGTTTTGCATTAAGATTTGATTTAATATTAATTTTATCGACGCAGGCATAGAATAAGTAATAGTCGACCACATCGTCACTTCCCATCAGATGAGATAGCGGTCAAGCGCGAACCTATCAAGAATTAAAAAAAAAGTACCACGCAGAAAAACGTTGGTTAGAAAACGGGAAAAAAATAATTTTTTTTCAACGGTTTCGGAAACATTTAATCGGAAAAATAGTCAAAATTAATATAGGTAGGTTTATTCATATTTTTACTGTACCCTCAAATTAAATAGATTCGGTTAAAAATTATTGCCTTCTTCCAATTTTTTTTCTAAATCAAGCTTTAACTGCCTTTCTGCAGAGCGAAAGGTCCATCCACTCTTTGCAATAAAGACACATGCATAGTGTACATTACAAATTAGTTTTTCTCACGATTTCTACCAAAAAAAAAAACTTAAAAAATAATAAACATGTTACTTTAAAAAACTATTCAAAATCAATTTAATGTCATTCACGATAAATGAGACAGAATTGAGCGAAGCCGTGCGTGTGCAACCGTACTGCGACCTCAAAGCAATCAGACAAATCAGAGCACAACGATGTAATGCCTTCCTATAACTTTATCTTTAGTTACCTATAGTTCAATGACATTATATTAGGAGCAGTGGTGGCCGAGTGGTAACGGCCCCGACTTACGAGTTGTAGGTTGCGGGTTCAAACCCAGCCAGGCGCATTACTTTTTGTAATTTATTTCATCACCACTGCTCTCAAAACGGTGAAGGAAAACATAGTGAGGAAACCGGCATGTCCTAGAACCAAAAATTCGAAGACATGTGACATCCACCAACCCGCACTGGGCCCGCGTGGTGGATTACGGCCCATTCCCTCTCCTAGAGAGGAGGCCTGAGTCCCAACAGTGGGAACATTATAAGGC
The DNA here is from genome assembly GCA_949316375.1 of Mythimna vitellina. Classification (NCBI taxonomy): domain Eukaryota; kingdom Metazoa; phylum Arthropoda; class Insecta; order Lepidoptera; family Noctuidae; genus Mythimna; species Mythimna vitellina. The sequence goes on along the minus strand of OX438702.1, from coordinate 13,969,799 downwards.
CGACTATGCTATGCTATATTATGTTCCCTCTGCTGACACTCAGGCCTCCTCACTTCACCGTCATGCACAACCCGACTGCTGGGCTCAGCCTCTCGACTTTTCTGTGCCCATCATAGGTTCCATTGCCAACCTCTATGTAAGCTTTACTTTTTTTTTTGACGTCATCAAATAACTTCTTACGTTTTTGGTAACGGTAACGAACGGTAATGAACGGTAAGACGTGTCAGACTTTTACTGGCTTAAACTCACCTTTGTTTCTTCAGTTGCCCTTTGCGTCCCAGGGTCGCAGAAACTTTTTTGAACAACCCCGTTGCCCGCTCCGTCTCTTTCTTACATTTGAATTGCGATGATTTTAAGACGTCATTTCTGCCCCCCTAGCCAAGTTACGATCGTTTCGTTTGCGTCGAACGCCTCGACTAGGCCACGCCTCCGATTCCTTTGTTCTGACCACGTGACTGAGCTTTGAAATGACGTTAGAACAAAGAAATCGGAGGCGTGGCCTGCTCGAGGCGTTCGATGCAAACGAAACGATCATAACTTGGCTAGGGGGGCTGATCAGAGGGCTTAGCCAAGTTGATAATCTACAATCGTTAACGCTAGTAGAAAACTTCAAATGTACATATGGGAATGACATCATCTCAGCGTTAAGACACGTGGTCAGAACAAAGGAATCGGAGGCGTTACCGACTGTAAAAACAGATTCGAAACGAAACGGTCGTAACTTGGTTAGGCCTGCTGAGTTTACATCACTTAGCTATTATGTACCCATTGTAAAGAAAAACCTGCGCACGTTCAAGTATTTCTTTAAAACACCAAAAAACTCTGCTCATTAAAATTCATTCGTAACACGTGGCTCTAACACTTGGGGAACCTTATAACGAAATGATAAGAACAACGAGATAGGGAAGCTCCTGCATGTCAAGATTCCTCTGTCATATCCCCTTTGAAACACGTGAGATTGGCCATATGGCCGGGATAGACGCCCTACTCAATGTAGGAAGCTGTGCAGCGCCAGTATATCCGTTGTTTCGGGTTTATTTTATTGTGTAATTTCAGTTGTTATTTTGTTGTTGTTGTTGTTGTATTTAAATATATATTTATTAACAACTATATATAATATATATATATATATATATATAGCATAGCATAGTCGGCCTTATAATGTTCTCACTGTTGGGACTCAGGTCTCCTCTCTAGGAGAGGGAAAGGGCCGTAATCCACCACGCGGGCCCAGTGCGGGTTGGATGACACATGTCTCCGAATTTTTGGTTCTAGGACATGCCGGTTTTCTCACGATGTTTTACACAAAGTAATGCGCCTGGTTGAGTTTGAACCCGCAACCTACAACTCGTAAGTAGGGGCCACATGTTTTCGAATTGTTGGTTCTAGGACATGCCAGTTTCTTCACGATTTATTCCTGCACCGTTTTGAGAGCAGTGGTGATGAAATAAATTACACAAAGTAATGCGCCTGGTTGGGTTTGAAATCGCGACTCGTAAGTCGGGGCTGTTACCACTCGGCCACCACTGCTCTTGTACACACTCTGCTCGATGTAAGTACACTTTAATATAAAGTCTGTCTCAATCTCGGTGTGCGACAAGTCTGTCTGTACACCCTCTGCCTAAGTCTGTGAGGTATACAGGCGTAATATTATGTGTATCTCTGTAAAATAAATAATATGTATTTATATTTTTTAATTTTGAATGTAAATAGCCTAGAATGTTTTTTTTTAATTGGGTTCGCAAGGTTTGTGCGTTTAACCAGTGTTAAGTTTACAAAGTATTTAGTTTTTGATACAGAATACTGTCGCTTTATTTTATATTTAAATGCGGATGCTATATATTTTAATGCTTTAGCAGCGACGACTTAGCATTCTGAGTAAGTCGGATAGTTTCACCGAGGTAGTCAACTACAATAAGATTCTTGACTACATTTTACCAAGATCGCACCTGTATCAATAATTCCACGTATTTTTCAGTAGTGACTTGATATACAAGACTGCATAAATTTTACATCATAATATGGACTAGAAATAAATTTTCAAATAAATTAAGACAGCCACGGAATTTCATCCCAGAAAGTTGAACTACTCGTAAAATAATATCGATTTTGAAAAAGGAACATGTGTACACTTGTAACTTTCGGGACTAGGAAAATACTACTCAATTCCATTTTCTAAATATTTGTTTTTATTTTGTTTAACTAAAGTTGCTTGAAGGAAATGGAAATCTGACAGATTTTATCATAGTTTTTTGTTGTATCCATCATCATCATCATTTAAGCCGGAAGGTGTCCACAGTTGGACATAGGGCGTCCCCAAGCGTCTCCACAACAACCGATCCTGTGCATCTCGCATCCCGCGACTCTCACCAGGTCGTCGGTCCACCTTCTGGGAGGCCTTCCAACGCTGCGTTTTCCGGTGTGTCTCCGGGTGTTGTATCCATGGTCAGAAAATAAAATGGAAAAAAAAGAGTTTAAAATCGGTCAAACACACTATATTATATATAGGTTTAATTGCTAACAACAAAATTTATTAGAATGGTTGAAATAAATATGTACCTAAACAAGTAAATCGGTTTCGCTTTTTAGAGGCAAGGTCATCTTCATGCTACGATGATCAAGCAATTAAGTCATACAATAGGCAGCTATTGGATATAAATTGGTTTTGTCATAGTTTTATTAACCTACATTTGATGGCTCGACACTCGAGCGGGAAAAATAGTTATACGTTGGGATAGTGATGGTCATAAATCAGACATTATTTTGAATTTGGCAATAATACGTTTCCAAAGGCTTTAGCACCGTGGACCACATTCATACGCTGCGGCAGGTTATACAGAAGACTGAGGAGTGTAATCAGCCTCTCTACTTAGCGTTTGTGGACTACGAGAAAGCCTTTGATTCGATTGAGACTTGGGCTGTACTGCAGTCTCTCCAACGGTGCCAAATTGACTATCGGTACATCGAAGTGCTGAAGTGTTTGTACAAAAACGCCACTATGTCAGGTCGACTTATGTATCAAACTTCGAAACCTATCCTCTTGCAGTGGGGAGTGAGGCAGGGAGACGTAATTTCTCCGAAACTGTTCACGACCGTAATGGAGGATGTCTTCAAGGTTCTGGACTGGAGAGGGCTAGGCTTTAATATGAATGGCGAGTACATCACTCACCTTCGGTTTGTTGACGACATAGTAATCATGGCTGAGATTACGGAGGAGGTAAGTACAATGTTCGGTGACCACACTAGAGCTTTTGAAAGAGTGGGACTTAAAATGAACATGGACAAAACCAAAATCATAGTTAACATCCATGTAGCACCCATTGCAGCAAGATCGGAGACTACACTCGAAGTTGTTGACGACGACTACGTTTACCTGGGACAGACGGTCCAGTTGGGTAGGTCTAACTTTGAGAAAGAGGTCAATCGTCGAATCCGCCTCGGCTTGGCAGCGTTCGGAAAACTGTACGGTATCTTTTCGTCCAGTATTCCACAGTGTGTCAAGACGAAAGTCTATGACCACTCCGTTTTGCCAGTGATGACATATGGTTTCAAAGCGTGATCGCTTACAATAGGTCTCATAAGAAGACTTTAAGTCACCCAAAGGGCAATGGAAAGGGCTATGTTCGGAGTTTCCTTTCGGGATCACATCAGAAATGAAGATATCCACAGGAGAACCATGGTTACTGACATAGTTCGAAGAATCGCCAAACTTAAGTGGCAATGGGCAGGGCATATTATTGCACGCAGAACAGATGGTCGATGGGGACGAAATGTTGATATGTCGAATGAAGCTGCGTTGGAAGGCCTCTCTCCCACAAAGTGGACCGATGACCTGGTGAGGGTCGCGGGAATCCGATGGATGCGAGACGCATAGGATCGGTCGTTGTGGCGACGCTTGGGGGAAGCCTATATCCAACAGTGGACGTCTTTCGACTGAAATGATGAATAACGTTTAAATTAATGAAGTAATTGTGTATAAATCTGTCTTGTTTCATTAATAAACCACACTTTTCTTTACATATTTTTTTATCTAGTGGAAATCTTAGTGGATGTTCTCCACACTAGAGCGGACGGAGGAGTTTGTTAGACTTAAACTATATATATAGCGACATGAATATATACAATTCTAAAGTAGGTACGTAATGAGGCTTCGTTTGGACTCGATCCCAGTCCTAGCTTGCCCAGTCCGTATATATACATATATGTATAGTCAAAAGGCGCAAAAGTACTGGTGGTAAGAAAAGTGTGAGGCTAACGTCTATTGTCAGCCAATTTGACTGCTATATCAATATTAAAAAAAGATTATTTTCTTATAATTGAAATAAAGAACACACACCGATCGTCCAGATGTAACGAATGTTATAACATCGATTTCGAATCAGGTGTTAACTTTATGAAACGCCATGAAGAGCATACGATATTGTAAATCGATGTTTCGAAATCGAGAATGCGTATCGATCGATACGGTGATCGGTCGATGTGATCCGAGGATATTTGAAAGTGTTAATTGATGCTTATTTTAATTGTGTGAAGGAAGTGTTTAAATAAATGGTTTTGTTCAAAATTGTCGTGTTTAGACAGTTGTTTTTATTGTTTGGCCGATTTTAGCTCAGCAAGCGAGAACCAATTTTATCACTTTCCTATTGACAGTAACGTGGATAATTTTTTTTACACCCGATGAGTTCCTTTTATACGCTTTTGTACATTATATGTACAAACGCGTATAAAAAGATATATTATATACTATTTATTATTTTCAGTTTATTTTCATCTATTAAGCGGTTTATTAGTTTGTAATTGTGTTAAAATTCATTAAGTAGGTATTTTTGAGTATATAAATATTTTAATTAAAAACGAGTGTAATTTCTTTTTTATCATTTTATAGTTTTATTTTTCAAAAACCAATCTGTAAACGTTCTTTATTAAAGAAGACAATCTAGTGAATATCAATTTCCTCATGTATGAAAGAGCATCATTTGAGAATCAGCTCGATTGATTTTTGTTGAGTTCGAATATTTTCAGTAAATATCACGAAAAAGATACTTACCTTCTATTTAATTTTCAGTAAATTTCTCAAATAAAAAAATATTATTTGGAAAATTCACGGAAAATTCAATAGCGTCCGTGTAAACCTCATCATCATCTTCCTGCCCTTGTCCCGTAAAAAACAAACGTGTAAACCTATTAATAATAAAATAATTATAAATAAAAAAAAAGTCAAAAAGGAAGAGGGGCGCGTCTTTGTGGATGGTACGCTGTCGATATGTTTAATATCTTCACACGGCCTACCAAAATAATTTTGCCCTTGCTACCGACTTCTACACTCATTTTTTTTCAACCTTTTTTTTTACTATTTTGTATAAGTACCTTCAAGCTATATATAAAATGCACCCAGTCAAAATTGATTCTACATGACCGATGGGTGGGGCACTGGTGATCCGTAACACAGGCATCTCACGCCTTTCACGGACACCAGCTCCTCACATACGTAAATGCTAGACTGAGTAATTGTACCGTTTTAGCTATAAACAAAACATTGTGAGGAGAAATAAATAAATAATAATTATTATTATTATTTCCTCACAATTTGAACAACCTATACCCCATCTGAAGCCATATTGCACAAATTCAAACATCCTTCCTTTATGTCGGTAACCTCATACGTTTGGGGTGTCACATGATTACTTGAAAGTCTGTGAGCCTCTCGGTTGATTGATGTGAACCACATGAACCACATTTGGGACAGCAACACAAAAAATCCAACGCCACCTGGTGACTTAAAACCACAAATTTTACGCATTTCCGATTTGTGGATTATGTTTTTTTTTTCGTGCAGTTTCGTTTTGTTTGGGACAGTCGAATTCGAGAGGTTTTATTTAATTTAGGCCTATATGAGCACTTATTAAGGGGAAAGAGGGTAAACCGCGAAATTAAAATTATCTTAAGTTTTTTGCATTTTGCAAATCAGAGTGTTATTATATGATTAAAATTACTTTTTTGTGAAATGTCATCATCATCATTTCAGCCGATAGACGTCCACTGCTGGACATAGGCCTCCCACAAATGTCACCAAAAAGAACAGTCCTGTGCGTCTCGCATCCATCGGATTCCCGCAACCTTCACCAGGTCATGGGTCCACCTTTTAGGGGGCCTTCCAACACTGCGTCTTCTGGTATGCGGTCGCCACTCCTTCGTTCCCAACGGCCATCTGTTCTGCGAGCAATGTGCCCTGCCCATTGCCATTTAAGTTTGGCGATTCTTCGTGCTATGTCAGCAAACTTGATTCTCCAGCGGATATCTTCAAAATGAAATGAAATGTGCTCTCCCTTAAATATCAGAAGCTAGTTATTAGTTTCCTAGTGAGAAGAACTGGCAAGAAACTTCACGATAAATAAAAAATTGAAGCCGTACCAGTAAAACACTACAATTGCTATAGGATGGTGTGGGTGACAGCTGTCAGATTCATACAATGTAGCTACCTATCCTTTTCTCTCATCTTAAAGATGCTTATTTTCGTTCTGCTGTCATCCTACAAATGCTATGTAAAAAAGACCTTAATATACTAGAATTTTATTTTTAAAGCCATAGCACCTTTTTCGGTATAAATAGGAGTCTATTCAACATTCAATTATTGTGTAGCTTTCCATCACTAACAGAATTTTCTTAATCGAATCAGTTGGTAAATGAATAGGACAAATAGACCAGTTTATGAATTCAATTCATTGAACCCCAAGCGAACGCCGGCGTTCGTTCGCTCATTGTCTTTCTGTTGTGTCTCTAATTACGGTATTCAAAAGGTAAGTATTTAGTAGGTAGTTTAGATTTATTCTCAAGTTAACACACACACCAGCATAATCAATCATTGAAACATTTGAGAGGTCTATGTAACCTTCGGAGCGATTCTGAGAAATGCTATTCTGAAGACAAGAATATATCATTTCATAACTACATCATTTAGGTTCTCAACTGATCAAATATAATTCAAAATAAACTGTTTTAGAATAAATCATCGCAGAATCACAACGAAACGCAGTTCGAATTTTGAATTGAGGTTTTTTTTTTTTTTCTCTTACTCTTACTGACTAAAAACCCACTCCTGTTCCTTCGTTGCCTTCGTCCCAGGGCCCCAGGTTCCGCTTTCACACTACCCGTGGCCCCAGTAGGCTTCGACCCTGCTGGGCCCCTACGATTTGCTGACATCTCCCTGAGGCGCGCGTGGAACAATACGCGCCGTCGACGACTTGGGCTCGGTCCGGACGGTTACCGGACGGTCAGACGGCGAGCCACCCATTGCTCGCCGTCTGCAAGCCCGCGCCTACGGTGGCCGGAAATCGGGATCGGAATTCCGGCGGCGGTTGGAGCGTAAGGACCGTTGCCTCACGCGATCGGCCACCTCCTTAGCTAGCATTACTGCTTCGCAGAAGGAGGCGACCGCCTGCCACTCCTCCTCGCTCCGGAGCATGGCCTGAACCAAAGCCCGGCGCGAGAGATCGCCGCCACCGATTTTGAATTGAGGTTGACGTTTAGTGTAAGTGTCGTCAGTCATAAAAATTTGGGTTTGTAGGAATCTAGACTTCTTTAGAATTAAGTAGGCATGCTTTTTTTTTACAGATGTAATAAAATACTTTAAACGGTATTCTTATTGTATGGAATGCATGTCCTTTTTTAACTTTCGGTTCTTTTGTTTTACGTTCGTATCAATATTGATATTTGTCAATCATGATCATGGCATTCTTATAAAAGAACGTGGTTTGTTTATTAATGAGTTTAGCAATATTGTTTGCATGCATAATTAAAATATGTAAGTACTTGCCTGGATAACAATTGTGAAGAGGGATATATAGGTAGGATATAAAGTGTTGTGAACATAAACATTATAGATATATGTAGCTTTAAATAGTCTGAAGAAAATTTCTTTGTTGTCAGCAAGACCGGCCTCCATTTTGGTAAAATAAGAATAAGTAACCCTCCAGAATTCAATATTTTATTTTCATTTTTAACCCACAACCACCGTGTCCACTGAACCGGCAAAAATTCAGGATTTAGAAGGGCAGTCAAGGCAAAAAGTGGTCCACTTACCCCAAGTTGATTACTTCGTATAACCACAACGAAAAAAAGCGATTGTTTATTGTTTCGTGGTGCAAGTAGTGAGGGGGGTAGGTCTGAGAAGGACAATCAATTCGTCCTGTCGGATCCTTTTGGAGCTTGTATCAGTGACGTGCGGCCACGCCAAATCACCGTGTAATTACCTCGTGACTTGGTCGCGGGGTAGATGAAGACAGAAGTGTTTTGAAAAGATCAATTTTTTTTGTAAATAATTTTTGCTGATATGTTGGGTTGGCAAAGAAATAAATGGTTTGATTGCGTTGCTTAGTAAATTTTTATGTATATTTAAACTACCACTATACTACGATTGCTATAGGATGGTGCGGGTGACAGCTGCCAGATTCAAATAAAGTAGCTACCTGTCCTTTTCACTCATGATAAAGATGTATATTTTCGTCCTGCTGTCATCCTACCCATGCTATGTAAAAATGACTTTAATTTAAAACAAGTAACGTTGTGTAAGATAAACAGCAAATGAAATCAGAGAAAATGATAATTGTCAATAACAACAACGCCCTGCGTGTGCAGTACAACAACGCGTTCAGGATGCTTGCGGGGCTGCCGCGGTTTTATAGCGCGTCGGCGATGTTTGCTGAGGCGAGGATTGATGGCTTTCATGCCTTAATCCGAAAGCTGTCTACCTCGATCCTGAAGCGACTGCGTGCCAGCTCCCACGGCATCCTGAGCGTATGGTGCGGTAGGTGGGATTGCCCAATGCTGCGTCACTGGATCGGACTTCATGCATCTACGATTATTTATTAAATAAAAAAACGTAGATAGTGTGAGGTTCGATTGCAGGTATTAAATTATATTTTATTATATTTTTTTAGACACTAACATTAGTTTTAAGTTTTTTACTAAGACTATTCTATGGATTCATTGTGGTCTGAAAATAAATGTTATTTATATATTTATTTACATGTACTTATACAATGTACTTATGCCGTTACAGAGGATATCCAAGGCGTTGTACAGTAGAAACATACAAACTAAAAAAATAAATTTAATAAAAACACTAATACCCTAATAACAGATCCATACACATTGAAGAAGAAGAAAAAAAACTAACTAACATATAATTTAGAAATAAAAAGAAAATACATATACTTGTTATTATTATTAATAATAAAATTATGCTCCTTGGACGCAATGTTCAACATCTTTTTTCTTACTAGCCTTGCAATCATTTGCCCCAATTTATAATCAACAAAAAATTGAGTAACCTCTTATTATTTAAAGCACTCATAAATAAAGAATACTTTGCCGCATACCAAACGTTCATGACCTGTACCATGACGTTTAAAGCAAGATTGTTTCACTCTTCTCTCCAGTGTGGGTAAGAGATGGCGCTAGACATCCTGTATAGCTCTGTCTCTTACCCACACTGAAATAAGAATGAAACAATCTTACTTAGAACGTCATGGTAACCCCGCATGTCATATCACAATTATTGCCTCTATCACGTAATTTCGAAATCTTACGAAAGTTGTTTACTATCGACAATGTTGTTGAACTCAAGCGACCTAATTACTAAGGAAATGTGTTTCAATTCAATCTTTGTTTCCGGTTATTATGATAGTGTTCTATCTCTATTAATTGCGTTAATTAATTTTTATTGTTAAAATGTTTGTTAATGTAACTGTTCTGTTACACATTTTGATTGCACTGTATCTAGATCTACACTAATGTTATAAAGAGGTAAAGTTTGTTTTTTTGTTTGAAGGAGGTAATCTCTGAAAGTACTGCACCCCTAAGCAAGTTGATAATCTGCAATCGTTAACGCTAGTCGAAAACTAATCAACTCAATCACTAGACCAACAGGCCAGTCAATCATGATCATGACGTCACATCATGATTATGGCGTAAAATCGATCCTATTCTCATTTGGAACGCATTGAAGATATTTTATGAATATTTAACAATAATTATATTTTTTTATTTATAATCAAAGGTAGTCAATGTATGTATTCTCATATTTCGCCAAATATACCCCACATCTCCCCAGTTCTGATTATTATATATATTTTTTTAAAACTCTATTAAAATTATCAGACACTTTTTAGGAATGTTGTAACTACTGAATTATTAATTTGATTAGTTATTGTGTATGTTGCCATTATTTTAAAACAATGTAAGAAAAAAAAAAATCTTAACACCTCTGTCTCCAAGTGTACTCAAGGACTAGAGATGTGTTCACGCTAGATTGATTTGAGCGGAAAGGGTTCAGAATCACATAGAATACTAAAAAATGTGTTAGTCCCGCCCAAGTGCGGACTGCGGTGCAACCCTAGCATAATTTTACCGCATTAATTCAGATTTCGTGGTTACGAAACAATAAGGTCATTTCCTTACAGATAAATGAGATGTGTCGTTCCGAAATGGAATAGTTGTGTGTGGCCATTTGTTGTTGCTACATTATGTAAAGATACCTAGGGACCCCCTACAAGGAGGACCGATGACCTGGTGAAGGTTGCGGGAATCCGATGGATGCGAGACGCACAGGACCGTTTATTGTGGCGGCATTTGGGGGAGGCCTATGTCCAGCAGTGGACGTCTATCGGCTGAAATGATGATGATGACCTAGGGACTAGGTTAAAATTGTAATGCGAATGAATAAAGGTAACTAATGATAAATTTGAATACATTTGACGTCCACCAATCCACAGTGGGTCTGCGTGGTGGATTACAGCCCATTCCCTCTCCTAGAGAGGAGGCCTGATTCCCAGCAGTGGGTACAATTTTGTTTTTTTCTTTTATAATAATACTCCAAAACTATCACGCAACGCCGTCTAGTCCCAAGCTAAGCAGAGCTTGTGTTATGAGAACTAGACAACTGATAAACATACTTATATATTTCTAAATACATACATATTATAGATAAATTACACCCAGACACAGAACAAATGATCGTGCTCATCGCATAAACATTTGTCCTGGGTAAGGACAAATGTCTGTATAATTTCGATTATGCTAAGTTATGCTAATAATAAATTAGATTCCTACCAGGGTCTTAAGTCTGCTATTACAATAGTGTCAGAATGGTATATCATTGATTTCATAATTGTTGATTTTGACAAGTTTGGTAATCTACTAACATAATGTCGTCATTATGACTTTGCAATGGTCAACCACTGACACTCCATTGAAAGAAATGGCATAGAATGGTAATCTCGTACATATTGATAAATGAATGTCTGACGTATGCGGTAATCTGCAAAAATTTTGACAGTTCCTTTGATCAGTGACCTGCCATTAGAACGTCATTGTGCACTCATTCCTTTTAATAAGCTCGATATTGTCATTCTACCACAACTCTATTACGAGACTGTTGACCGATCAATGATCGATCATTATGAATTAGCAGATTACGAACTTATAGCAAAATGACAATGGGATCGTGTTGGAATGACGAATTTATAAAAATAGCAGACTTGGGCCCCAGATGTGCCCGCAACTGAAGAAATACGGGTGGGTTGTGGTCAGTAATAAAAGTCTGACTCTTCCTCTCCCTCCACTGAAAAGGAAAAATTAGGTTACTTTTTTTAGCCTTTTTTTAATGGTGGAAATAATCTAATGACTTCTCGCGCTGTGGGTGGAGCGGGAGGGCGTGTCAGACTTTTACTGACTAAAACCACACCTGTGTCCTGCAGTTGCCCTTTGCGTTCTAGGACTACGGGTTTCCTTTTCAGAAATTCCCCGCGGTTCTAGCGGGCATCAGCCCTGCTGGGCCCCTACGATTTGCTGACATCTCTTTGAGGAGCGCGTGGATCACTACGCGCTGCTGAGGACTGGGCTCGGTCCGATTAATTAGCGGACGGCCGGACGGAGAGCTGCCCATTGCTCGACGCACGCAAGCTCGCGTCTACCGTGGCTGGTTGTCGGGGTCGGAATCTCGTCGGCTGGGGCGTGAGGACCTTAGTTTCCTCACGCGTGCGGCCTCCTCCTTCGCTAGTATTACTGCTTCGTAAAAAGAAGGCAACTCGCCTGCTAATCCTCTTCGCTCCGAATCGTACCCTGAACTAGGGCCCGGCGCGAAAGGTCGCTGCCGCTGATTGCCTCCACGTGGACACGGCGGTGCTCCGCCCAAGCGGGGCACACCTCCACCCTATGCTCCACGGCATCCTCCGGGCCTAGGTTGGTGGTTTTCAATGACGCTATATCCCTGACAATATAACTACCTTATTATGCTGGAAGCAAGAAGCACAGAAGTTTAAGATGACCAGACGGTTACAAACTAGCGTTCCAACAAAGGTCACCTTGGTTTATGTGTTTGGTTTGTGTTGCGGCTACATGGATGTAAACCACGGGCCAACACGTTCGGTAGTTGGGAAAACAACGCCTCTTAACCAAGGGCGTTGAAGGTCATGGATTAAAACTGCTGTCTACACAGATTGAAACTGCTGTCTACACAGATTGAAACTAGCAAGATCACTTTGGTTGGGACGTTGGTTTGCAACCGTTTGGTCACCTCTTGAACTTGTTAACGCTTTTTTTTACTTTTTTGTTGACACGACCTCCCGCTCACTTTTACTGGCTTAAACTACACCTGCACACCTAGCCAAGTTGATAATCTGCAATCGTTAACGCTAGTCAAAAACTAATCAAATGTATGGGAATGATATCATTTCAACGTTAAGTCACGTGGTCAGAACGAATAGAAAATTCGTAGCCAAGTTCACATGGTTCAAAATGATAGAAGGAATAGTTATCGTTTCTACAATCTTCAACGCTACATCCTTTCTTATTCTAGAATGACATTGCAGAACGAGCGGCTGACTCAGGCGCGTCAACATAGCTACCAATATATTGTTTTTTACAATTGCTGAAACCGCGGCGTTATTACCGATTGGAGAACGGAATTCGACACGAAAGGGTTGTAACTTGACTAGGGGGTTGTGTTCCTTCTTTGCCTAGCGTTCCAGGACCCTGGGGTTACCTTAACTCGTCTACGCTAGAATTCACATTATTTTTACGAAACTCAAACTAACCTGCACCTATTGCTAACATAATTCATAAATGTCATCGAATCTAAGCAATAATTTGCAGAAGTCACTGCACTGCGCACATAGGCAGACTAATGATTTGTGTGATTACATAGGTAGGTTATATGCGTTATATACTTATGTACAACGAGGCAATAATGTGGATCGTGGTCGGTCAGCGTGGCGAGGTTGACAGGTGCCAATCTTGGACGTGAGCAGGAGCATACGCTGTGTCGGTAAGCACGGGGTGAGGTTTCGTGAGTGTCAATGTTTGCGAAAACAGTACATTTTGATACAAATGAAGAAAATTTGTTATTGCAACCGAGGCGGCATTTACCCGAGCCTCGGGAAGGGTGTTATGGAACCGTGGGTTGCAGTGACAAATTTCCACGTGTATCAAATGACTTTTTTCAAACACTACACGAAGACAAAAAAATGGGGGTTGATGCGCGACTCGTGGGGACGCTGACTGACTGTTTTTCGCACTAGTGCGGAAAAGTGCGCGTGATCACATACCGCGTCAACCTCCGTTTATTTATGTCTTCGTAAGTGTATTGAAAAACGTCGTTTGATACACTTGGAAATTTGTGACAATGGCTCGGGTGTATGGCGCCTCGGTCACAATGACAAACTTTTCCACTTGTAAGAATCAAATTGTATTTATTTAAACTTTATTTGCAATAGTGTTACAGTCAATAAAGGAGATAAGTAATCAGGGTATAACGCACACACACAACAATATAAATAAGTATGTATAACGATACACACATTTAAAAATATAAAAATAGTAGTCCGCCGGAGTCGGGAGTAGGGTCCATGCTAACGGTGGTTAGGGCTCCAGAGATAGGAACCTCCTCACAATGAGACCCGTTTCAAGGAATACTGCCTTCTGTATCAGGCCCTTAAACCAGCCGCGCAACGACAGCTTCGACAGATGGTCGTCGAAGCTTTTGGCTACAAGGCCATTGGCGGTAACAAAAATCGGCACAATGACAGCCGAGTCCACATTCCACATGTCGATAACCTCATGTGCTAAGTCGAGATATTTGATTTGTTTCTCTTTCTCAGCTTTCACGAGATTCTCGTTATGTGATCTCGGATGGTGACATCGACTATCACTGCACGGCGCTTTAATCGGTCTATAACCACTATATCCGGCTTATTGGCTACAATACTGTTATTATTATTATTAATAATAATGTCATGGCCGTCGCCAAGGTCACCAGTCTTGTCCCAGTGTGGAGCGGGCCCAACAAATCAGTTCAGTCGTCACAGTGGCCTGCGCCGTGATTGCGGGAGGATGAGGCCTATTACAGGACCCCTCGCCACACGCCCTGCATGTATGGCCACTGGGTTATGGGCAGAAGTACAAGTACAACGACTCTTTGTAAACTAGCTCTTGTTTAGTTCGTGTAAGTATTTTCTGCGGCCTACCCAAATGTCCTTTACGTTTTTAAACTTCATGTACAGTAGTGTACATAGGCGGACGTAATACTCGTCAAGTATTGTTCGTCAAGTCGTTGAGCTCCTTAGTAGTCCTGAGTTGAGCTATACGAATACTGGCAAATGCTTGCACTGACACTGGACAGATCCACTCAAATCTGTGTAGTTCTTTCCTCAATAGACCATTTCTGACACTTATCTGCATGGTTCTCATATGATTTGAAGTATTGGTCGTCAAGTCGTTGAGCTTCTTAGTAGGCCAGAGTTGAGGTATACGAATACTGAAAAATGCTTGCACTGACACTGGACAAGTCCACTCAAATCTGTGTAGTTATTTCCTCAAAAGACCATCTCTGACATTAATCTGCATGGTTCTGATATGATTTGACCATTACATGTTTACTATAATATGCTATATATTATGTACTTACTACAATTTTTTTTTGTGTGGGAAGTCATCAAATAACTTCTCACGTTCTGAGTGGGAGAGGGAGTGTCAGAATTTTAATGACTAAAATCCACCCGTGTACCTTCAGTGGCCTTTTGCGTTTTCAGGGCCACGGTGAGTCTTTGGAACGATTTCGCAGCCCTGCCCCCCTAGCCAAGTTACAATCGTATCGTTCGCGCCGAACGCTTCGAATAGGCCACGCCTCCGATTATTTTTTTCTGACGTCATCTCAATGCTCAGTCACGTGGTCAGAACAAAGAAATCGGAGGCGTGGCCTACTCGAGACATTCGGCGCGAACGATACGATTATAACTTGGCTAGGAGGGCTGAAGCAAAAATACGAAGCGCTTAACGCGTTCCATTTCACGACTGAACTGTTAAAGGGAAAGAGCTATATAGGGTGTAAAGCTCCATCCCTCTTTCTCGCTCTCACGCTTGACATTTTACCACGTCATCATGGTAAGGCCCCTGAACAGCAATAGGCCTTCTGTTCTCTCCTATACTCTGTCACAAACATATCTCATTGCCATAACGTTACTGGCTCACCATTGCTGTTCAACGAACGTTTCCTTTCATCCTAATAATAAAACTTTTAATAAAACTGACGATGTATAGTGAACTTTTAAAGTTGGCAGTTGATAATGGCGGTTTTGTATTTTAGCGTCGTTTTGAAGAAATGGAGTAATTGTGTGAAAGGATGCGTTTAATGTTCTATGGTTTGGTTTAATTTTTTTTTATCTGGAGCTTTTAAAGTATGTTCCACGTTCTTGGTTTGTAGGAGGGACGATGAGTCGGTCCTTTTTATATCGTAAATTAATTTTGCCGGTTAATGTTACCTAGCTAGTTAATTATTCTTGCTTACAGATTACCTATTTACTTTAAGATAATATTTCTATGGGATCAAATACTCTTTAGGAGTTATTCATTTATTACGTGAGAGAATTTTTACTAATTTTTTGCCCCCTAAATAAGAAAAAATAAGAATAGGCCGACCCCTCTCCCACTTTAATATTTATTACGTTAGAAATATTAGTTTATAAGTGTGGCATTTACGCAAACAAATAACGTTTAGTTCTCAAGCAGGCGCAATGACGTTGCCATGGAAATAATTTACCGAGATACGCTGCCGAGCGCATATCGGTATTCGAGCTAACTAGGTAGCTAGGTAACTTTGCGTATTTTTGTGATTCCCTCCCATCCTTTTGTAAGAGAAAATAAGACATGGCCGACCCCCCTCCACCCTAAGTCGTCTTACGTAATAAAAAATGAATTGCCTTATGGGGTGAATAGTATGCTATCAAAACAAAAAACAAAACAAAAATAAATCATTCTACAATTGATTACGAAATCGGTGAAGATTGAAAAAAATAAACTCGAACATATTAATTATAACCTCCTTTTTGCAGTCGATTAAAAAGAATCACCGAATATTGAATCCAAATGGGTAACTCAGTAGATACTAGAATGATAATAACTACCAGATAAATTCTTACTAGGATAAAATATACGAATTATTAGAGGATCGCGCGATGTCAACTTCCTGGACGCTTCTCAAGGTCTAATATTATCGTTTGCCCTTGATAATTATAAAAGATTACTATTGGTTTATTTATGTCTTCGTAAGTGTATTGAAAAACGTCGTTTGATACACTTGGAAATTTGTGACAATGGCTCGGGTGTATGGCGCCTCGGTCACAATGACAAACTTTTCCACTTGTAAGAATCAAATTGTATTTATTTAAACTTTATTTGCAATAGTGTTACAGTCAATAAAGGAGATAAGTAATCAGGGTATAACGCACACACACAACAATATAAATAAGTATGTATAACGATACACACATTTAAAAATATAAAAATAGTAGTCCGCCGGAGTCGGGAGTAGGGTCCATGCTAACGGTGGTTAGGGCTCCAGAGATAGGAACCTCCTCACAATGAGACCCGTTTCAAGGAATACTGCCTTCTGTATCAGGCCCTTAAACCAGCCGCGCAACGACAGCTTCGACAGATGGTCGTCGAAGCTTTTGGCTACAAGGCCATTGGCGGTAACAAAAATCGGCACAATGACAGCCGAGTCCACATTCCACATGTCGATAACCTCATGTGCTAAGTCGAGATATTTGATTTGTTTCTCTTTCTCAGCTTTCACGAGATTCTCGTTATGTGATCTCGGATGGTGACATCGACTATCACTGCACGGCGCTTTAATCGGTCTATAACCACTATATCCGGCTTATTGGCTACAATACTGTTATTATTATTATTAATAATAATGTCATGGCCGTCGCCAAGGTCACCAGTCTTGTCCCAGTGTGGAGCGGGCCCAACAAATCAGTTCAGTCGTCACAGTGGCCTGCGCCGTGATTGCGGGAGGATGAGGCCTATTACAGGACCCCTCGCCACACGCCCTGCATGTATGGCCACTGGGTTATGGGCAGAAGTACAAGTACAACGACTCTTTGTAAACTAGCTCTTGTTTAGTTCGTGTAAGTATTTTCTGCGGCCTACCCAAATGTCCTTTACGTTTTTAAACTTCATGTACAGTAGTGTACATAGGCGGACGTAATACTCGTCAAGTATTGTTCGTCAAGTCGTTGAGCTCCTTAGTAGTCCTGAGTTGAGCTATACGAATACTGGCAAATGCTTGCACTGACACTGGACAGATCCACTCAAATCTGTGTAGTTCTTTCCTCAATAGACCATTTCTGACACTTATCTGCATGGTTCTCATATGATTTGAAGTATTGGTCGTCAAGTCGTTGAGCTTCTTAGTAGGCCAGAGTTGAGGTATACGAATACTGAAAAATGCTTGCACTGACACTGGACAAGTCCACTCAAATCTGTGTAGTTATTTCCTCAAAAGACCATCTCTGACATTAATCTGCATGGTTCTGATATGATTTGACCATTACATGTTTACTATAATATGCTATATATTATGTACTTACTACAATTTTTTTTTGTGTGGGAAGTCATCAAATAACTTCTCACGTTCTGAGTGGGAGAGGGAGTGTCAGAATTTTAATGACTAAAATCCACCCGTGTACCTTCAGTGGCCTTTTGCGTTTTCAGGGCCACGGTGAGTCTTTGGAACGATTTCGCAGCCCTGCCCCCCTAGCCAAGTTACAATCGTATCGTTCGCGCCGAACGCTTCGAATAGGCCACGCCTCCGATTATTTTTTTCTGACGTCATCTCAATGCTCAGTCACGTGGTCAGAACAAAGAAATCGGAGGCGTGGCCTACTCGAGACATTCGGCGCGAACGATACGATTATAACTTGGCTAGGAGGGCTGAAGCAAAAATACGAAGCGCTTAACGCGTTCCATTTCACGACTGAACTGTTAAAGGGAAAGAGCTATATAGGGTGTAAAGCTCCATCCCTCTTTCTCGCTCTCACGCTTGACATTTTACCACGTCATCATGGTAAGGCCCCTGAACAGCAATAGGCCTTCTGTTCTCTCCTATACTCTGTCACAAACATATCTCATTGCCATAACGTTACTGGCTCACCATTGCTGTTCAACGAACGTTTCCTTTCATCCTAATAATAAAACTTTTAATAAAACTGACGATGTATAGTGAACTTTTAAAGTTGGCAGTTGATAATGGCGGTTTTGTATTTTAGCGTCGTTTTGAAGAAATGGAGTAATTGTGTGAAAGGATGCGTTTAATGTTCTATGGTTTGGTTTAATTTTTTTTTATCTGGAGCTTTTAAAGTATGTTCCACGTTCTTGGTTTGTAGGAGGGACGATGAGTCGGTCCTTTTTATATCGTAAATTAATTTTGCCGGTTAATGTTACCTAGCTAGTTAATTATTCTTGCTTACAGATTACCTATTTACTTTAAGATAATATTTCTATGGGATCAAATACTCTTTAGGAGTTATTCATTTATTACGTGAGAGAATTTTTACTAATTTTTTGCCCCCTAAATAAGAAAAAATAAGAATAGGCCGACCCCTCTCCCACTTTAATATTTATTACGTTAGAAATATTAGTTTATAAGTGTGGCATTTACGCAAACAAATAACGTTTAGTTCTCAAGCAGGCGCAATGACGTTGCCATGGAAATAATTTACCGAGATACGCTGCCGAGCGCATATCGGTATTCGAGCTAACTAGGTAGCTAGGTAACTTTGCGTATTTTTGTGATTCCCTCCCATCCTTTTGTAAGAGAAAATAAGACATGGCCGACCCCCCTCCACCCTAAGTCGTCTTACGTAATAAAAAATGAATTGCCTTATGGGGTGAATAGTATGCTATCAAAACAAAAAACAAAACAAAAATAAATCATTCTACAATTGATTACGAAATCGGTGAAGATTGAAAAAAATAAACTCGAACATATTAATTATAACCTCCTTTTTGCAGTCGATTAAAAAGAATCACCGAATATTGAATCCAAATGGGTAACTCAGTAGATACTAGAATGATAATAACTACCAGATAAATTCTTACTAGGATAAAATATACGAATTATTAGAGGATCGCGCGATGTCAACTTCCTGGACGCTTCTCAAGGTCTAATATTATCGTTTGCCCTTGATAATTATAAAAGATTAATTATCTATTTGGTAATTCAGTGCGTATTTTTCGACCTATGGTTATTTGAATTATTCGCAAATTGTTTCTAGTGGTACCTGGGTAGGTATATATTTATTTTTATCTATTACTTAACAGGTAATTGTTCCATTTCAAATTCTGTAGTCCGGTTATGCAATTGAAAAAAAACAAATATTTTTAAAATGGAATTTAGTGAAATTAAAAATGTCTATTCGTTCCTTTTTTAAATTCGAAATGTTTGTTCATCATTCTAGGATCAGGATTTTGATGGGATTTTTTTCCGATGAAGTTCAATGACTTTTTTTAAGTAGAAAATCATCCAATGACATCTCTCGCCCTTGGGCGGAGCGTGAGGGCGTGACAGACTTTTACTGACTAAAACCCACTCCTATGTTCCTTTGTTGCCTTGTATTCCAGGGCCGGGTTTTCCTTTCAGAAGCGAATCCGTAGGCTTTGACCATGCTGGGCTCTTATTACTGACATCTCCTTGAGGCGCGTGTGGAACAGTACGCGCCGTCGACGACTTGGGCTCGGTCCGGACGGTTACCGGACGGTCGGACGGCGAGTTACCTATTGCTCGCCGTCCGCAAGCCCGCGCCTACGGTTTTTAAATATTTATTTTATTCTGTATTTTAAGGTATATACGCTAGGGTATACCTGACAGGTTTGCGTGATCATCGGTGAAAATTTCAACAGTCTAACTATCACGGTTCATGAGATAGAGCCTGGTGAGAGACGGACAGACAGACGGACGGACAGCGGAGTCTTAGTAATAGGGTCCCGTTTTACCCCTTGGGTATGGAACCCTAAAAACACTACGATTAGACTCAATTCGTTAAATGTTGGATTTTTACAACAATTTAATAAACTTATGAATCTGCCATGTCTTTTCAGCTTCCAGTCAAGTTTTCAGATTGTCTGGCATCTGACTATCCGTAATGAATGTCAAAGATCCATAAATGACAGCCAGCACTAGAGCTGAATTCTGAGGCATGGCAGACATAGAAATGGTCACCCATCCAAGAACCGACCTCGCCAAAGGATGCTTAACCTAGAAGACGGACTGTTTCAATACTTATCGACGAACTGCTTTACATAATAAACTGTTATAATAAAATATTGCTGTGATGGCCGAGTGGTAACGGCCCCGACTTACGAGCTGTAGGTTGCGGGTTCAAACCCAGCCAGGCGCGTTATTTTGTGTAATTTATTTCATTACCACTGCTCTCAAAATGGTGAAGGAAAACATCGTGAGGAAACCGGCATGTCCTAGAGCTAAAAATTCGAAGACATGCGACATTCACTAATCCGCACTATGCCCGCGTGGTGAATTACTGCCCATTCCCTCTCCTAGAGAGAGGAGGCCTGAGTCCCAGCATTGGGAACATTAAAAGGCTGATTATATTATCTACACTAATATTATAAAGAGGAAAACTTTGTTTGTTTGTAATGAATAGGCTCAAAAACTACTGGACCGATTTTAAAAATTCTTTCACCATTCGAAAGCTACATTATCCACGAGTAACATAGGCTATATTTTATTTTGGAAAATAAACAGGGTTCCGTAAGATATTTGAGTTTTTCGGACACAAGGTGTAAAAAGTCAACCAGAAAAGTTACTTATTTTGCGGACGCTGCCTAAACTATAAAAGATAGAACCAAAAAATGTTCTAAATAATCGTAGATCTTATAAATATCTACCAAAGTTTTTCAGGAGAAACCTACTTTCACGAGGGCGAAGCCGCTGGCAGAAGCTAGTATTATAATAAAATATTGAGTAGATATAATTTATTTTGTGCTATATTATCTTTCAGTAACTCCCGAGATAAAACACGATAATCTAAAGAAAGGGATAAATTTCTTAAATTTTGATAAGATGTACAATAATACAGCAGAAAGAAAGTAGCTGATATAAGTCATCATCATCATCATTTCAGCCGATAGACGTCCACTGCTGGACATAGGCCTCCCCCAAATGTCGCCACAAAGAACGGTCCTGCGCGTCTCGCATCCATCGGATTCCCGCAACCTTCACCAGATATAAGTGTTATCATCATAATACTGTCGTACAGACGAAGGGCAGCCAAAAAGATAGAAAGCATATGTAGAGTTAGGTTTTTTTTTTTTTTATTGTGTGGGAAAATCATCCTAATGACATCCACTGATAGTGTCAGACTCTGACTGACTAAAAACCCACTCCTGTTCCTTCGTTGCCTTCGTCCCAGGGCCCCGGGTTCCGCTTTCACACTACCCGTGGCCCCAGTAGGCTTCGACCCTGCTGGGCCCCTACGATTTGCTGACATCTCCTTAAGGCTCGCGTGGAACAGTACGCGCCGTCACGACTAGACCCTTAGAATTCGACCTATTTCCTGAATTTCCAATTCATTACCAAAAGATACGACTCACTTGTAACTTTCAAAACAACACTACTTTTAAAACTCATTAATGGTAATCTGTGAACAGTGCTGTAGACTACATTATTATTTATATATTAAATTATGTTTTTAATATCACATAATGTAGCTGCTTTTTGTTCCATAACAATAAAATAAAACAAAAAAACTCCAAAACAATTTCTCGCTTTTCAAATGTCATGTGCAATGTGCAACGGAAATCTAACAAAGAACTTAAGTAGACTTAAATATAATTATAGTATTATGATATAATATGATAAGTTGATGAGTCGTCATCAGACTGTCGTCATTATACAAAATTATCGTATCACAATGATTTGAGTGAGGCATGCTGATGGGGCTGTGACATTCAAATTTAACTTTATTTAGTTATATTCGTATGAAGCCATATTGTACGTAATTGGAAATGTGGTTTCCGTTTTTAGTTGACTTTTTTTATTATCCTTTTGTACAATAATAAACTTTCCGGCGATAATTTATTTATTAAAACTTTATGGACTATAAATAAATACTGTACAAAGGCGGTTATATATTAGAGGAAGTTTGAAAGTGGCGCCAGTGACTGAAAAGTTGAAAGGGAATCGTTTGTCTTGGTATGGTCATGTGAAGAGGAGGGATGAGACGCATGCTACTAAAAGAGTTATGAGTTTACATGTTGATGGATGGAGAGGGAGAGGGAGACCAAAGAAAAGATGGATGGATTGTGTGAAGAGTGATATGAAAGAAAAGGAAGTTAGTGATAGCATGACGAGTGACAGGGCAGAGTGGAAGAAAAAGCGAGTTGCGCCGACCCCAAATAACACGGGACAAGGACAGGAAGATGATGATGACAAAGGCAGACTTAATGCCTTAGGCATTCTCTATCAGTCGACGTTAGGGTGGTGCAGAAACAAAATAATAATACTATTTCTAGTTTGATTGTGTCATTGATGCACAAGCTACAATGCAGATTATTACCACTTTACTTGACAATAATGGCCTTCATAGTTCATTAATAGAGTTGTCCAATGACATCTCGCGCCCTTGGGCGGAGCGAGAGGGCGTATCAGACTTTTACTGACTAAAATCTCATCTATGCCCTTCAGTTGCCCTTTGCGTTCTAGGACTACGGATTTCCCCTTCAGAAATTCCTCGCGGTCCTAAGCTAGCGGGATGATGCCTTGCTGGGCCATTACGGTTTGCTGGAGTTTAAAGTTAGTGTTCAATTTGTATCAATATTCTAATACTTATAATATTTATATGTTTATGTATAGTCTTATATATATAATAGCTATATTACAATTTAAATCTATGTATAGTCTAGAATATAATTTTAATACATTATTAATTTGCAGTACACCGTAGACCGAAAAAGGGGGGGGGGTCCCTTTTTCTATTTCAAATTCTTACATTTCACCCTAAGGTTGTCTGGTAGATATCGCTGTCAGCGATAAGACCGCCTTTGTACCCATAGATTTAAGTTAGTGTAAAAGTTTTGTTACTATTTTGGTGTACAATAAAGTTTATTCTATTCTAAAACAAGGTGCCTCACCGGGTCTGTTTGTATGTGTAAGCATAAGCATAATTAGCCTTTTAATGTTCCCACTTCTTCTTCTTAGCGTATCGATGGCAAAACTAGTTAAATTCCTTGCATGACCCAGTATTCGGCCATGGCAGTGGCGTCCGCTGATGCGGTCATTAGGTCCCTACGTGAACAGGTAACAGGGCACGTGATGCAGGATAGAAGGTGGGACATGGTCTGTTCCCACTGCTTGGACTCAGGCCCCCTCTCTAGGAGAGGGAAGGGTTATCTGTATTGTAGCAATAAATTAAAAAACTAGGTAATAATCGGGTTTCCATGTGGTTTTCACTAATACGATCACGATCTGCAGAAAAACAATGAACATTGATTAAGACGTAGGTAATAATCGCTGCATGTTACAATTTTCGCAAGGTTTTTCTTGTCATTGTGTACCTGCCTATATGTTTTCAGCAGACGCGTAGCGTGGACTAATTTAGGCGTGGGCGAAGGCGCATCAGCGAGGCCTTTTTCTTTCATAAATACGATAACGACACAGCGACTGTCGCAATCCAGTGTTCGACCACATCGTCGCTTACCATCAGGTGAAACAGTGGTAATCGCGAGCCTATAAATTATAAAACAAAACCCTCGTTGTTAAAGAGCCTTCGCACACGCATGGCCCCTTTGGGTGCGAGGCACTTCGCCCACGCTTAGCTACGCTACTGGTTTTGGTTTTTATTCATTAAACCCCAAGCGAATACCGGCGTTCGCTCGCTCATTGTCTTTCTATTGTGTCTCTAATTACGGTACTCAAAAGGTTAACCCAGAGACATTATTAAGCGACCGCTCTCTAGTTTCGCAAAAATATTGCTTTTTAAAATTCTTATCGTTTCTCTACTATATGTATTATGCATGTATGTCACATTGTTTAGTGGTGAAAACCACATGAAAATTCACTCAGTAAGTTTTACCTTTATCGCGTTTTGACAGACCGACGCGGTAGAGGACTTTGATCCCAACAGCTGACCGAAGGCCTTCCTCTATTCCTTCCATTGTTCTTGGCTCTGGACCATCGTCATCATCATCGTCATCATCATCGTTTCCGCCGAAAGACATCAACCCTTGGACAGAGGCCTCCCCCAAGTGTCGCCACAACGAACAGTCCTGTGCGTCTCGCATTCATCGGATTTCCGCGACACTCAACAGGTCATCAGTCCACTTAGTGGGAGGCCTAACCTAACTGGGAGGCATCTTCCAGAACCTTTCGGCCCCAATGACGAACGGCTCTAGATGACTTCTTGCCCCTAAAGAAGACCTGTTTTAATATTAAAGGAGACAAAACCCTGCCATAGACATCCCATTCCTCCCTTTTACATGTCTCAATACCGACAAAACACTGTTGTTACATTTCTTTTCAAACGCAACAATAATAGAATTAACCCTTTGTCTAATCCGGTCGCTCGTAGCCCAAACGCGTACAATATTCTAACAAAATGATCAATGAGACCGAATGAATGTTGCTGTCGTTCAGAACGAATGGCGGGGTCGCATTGTTGGGTATTGAACATAAACAAGTGCACTGTTCATTCACGGAGGGTCACGCGAGATTAGGAAAGGAATGGAGATTTTTTCTAAAATTATACTATGATTTTTTTGAAATTTTTTGTGAAGTACCAATTTTTTTTTTTGTAATTCTTCTGAGAATCCGTGTAACTTTGCGGGGAACAACATAGTCAGTCTTACCCGAAATGATGCTGATTAACAGGTACCCTACTAACAAAACTACCTCTAACAGTTTTTCACATATTTGAACATAAACAATCAACCTTATATTGTTCCCACTGCTGGGATTTGGGCCTTCTCTCTATGAAAAAGAGTTGCCTGTAATCCACAAGCAATTGACCAATAAAGGAACATAGTAGACTTTTGGTCAGTAAAAGTCTAACACGACCTCTCATTCCATCCCAGATCGGAAGAACCTTTTGAGTTTACCATCGTGGTGAAAGGATTAGTCAGCTAGACTCTGCGTTACCGAGTGCTAGCTGTCCAGGATGTGCCGGGCGTTTGGAATCGCAGAACGATATATTTACGCCACTCGTGGAGGCTCCTTTCATGCACCCCTGTTCAAAACATGAGCCATACATTAGAATGCCCCAAGTGCCCATATACCTGCTCTTTGGAGGATTTGATGAGTGCTACCGATGCTGCTATTAATGTAGCCATCTATTGGGCCCAAACAGTTTGACGAGTTGACCATCGAATCGAAAAGAAGAAGATCGGAAGAAGTCATTTGATGATTTCGAGCCTCAAAATTTTGCCTTTGCGTTCCAGGGCTGCGGTAATTCTTTCGAACTACCCGGAGTTTATGACAAATGGCACAATTTTTCTGAAAAAATAGTTAAGAATAGAATAAACTTTATTATACACCCAAATAGTAACAAACCTTTTACACAAACTTAAATCTATGGGTACAAAGGCGGTCTTATCGCTTACACCGATATCTACCAGACAACCTTAGGGTGAAATGTAAAAATTTTAAATAGAATAAGGAGGGTAGGAAGGCAGTAGGGGGGGGGGGGGTGAAAAAATAGTTAAGCATCTAGAAAAAAAAACAAACATTAGTTATAGGTAATCTGATGATCATACACACATCCCTTTGCATGAATCCTGAAAAGCGAAAAGTGGAGATAAGATATCGTGAATTGTTATATTGAAATACAATGTATCACCATGCAAGTACTATCTTATCTATCTGGGTTCAATGTATGTCTGAGAGGATGATCTGATATTTATGCATGTACGTTTGGCTGATGGCATAACGATTTATACTATAGAGATCTGGTCCACGTTTTTAATGGCAGTTGGAACTGGGCTGAAGGTATGGAGCACATTATTGTGCTCCATAGCTTCAGTCCAGTTCCAAAATTCAGCCCAGTTCCAAAGTTCAGCCCAGTTCCAAGCTGAATGAATAGAAAATAGACTAAATTGGCTTAATTTTAACTTATACAGCAAAGTAGACAATTGATACTTTAATCATTTCATAACTTCAGTCAAATGGGGTGAATAGAAACGCTGGGGAGAATAGAAACAAAACTTTAATTAGGATTTCTACTTTGATGTCGTGTTTTTAGTTCCAAAAAAGCATTGATGTTTTTAATACTAAATTGGAATACTCAAATGCTGCAAATAACGTGAAAATCCCAACAACGATTTGTTTCTATTCACCGCTGCGTTTCTATTTATCCCGATGTGACCTTTCAAAATCTCTAGTCATTATTTTCAATAACATCCATCCATCCATCATCAAAGAAAAAATTTATCTAAGACAGCGACTTCACTCCATTCTTTAGTCCCCCCGATTTAGAAACCCTCCTCACAAAATTTCGAGCTTAGAAACTCAAGAAAAGGAGTAGGTCGGACAAAGATTCGGACAAAGAAGTTCACACGTGTGTCCACACGTGGGCATGGGGGTCAGCGACCCGCTATAAACAATATGGACTCATTACCGACGAAGGGAGATTCAAAGAAGTCTTAAATTTTGTTTGTTTTGTTTACTTGCAGCTGTACGGAAGTTGTGATGGTCAGGTTTGTGTTTCGTTTTGTTCATTACCTAGCTATTGATCTTGTTCAAGCAGTGTCGAGATGGCCAGGAAAGAAGAAGAAAGAAAGAAAGAAAAAATAATTTATTTGGTACAGCACAAGGCACAAAAATAATATTAGATACAGTCAAACGGGGTGAATAGGACCGCAGGGGTGAATAGGAACAAAAGTTTGAAGGGGATTTTCGCCTTAATTAACAATTTTTCCCAGCATTTAAGTACTCCTATTTGTTCATTAATTGTAATAAAAACGGATACTTTGATAGAAATCAATTATATAAATACATACCAATGTAAAAACTTAACCAAAGTTTTGTTCCTATTCACCCCTGCAGTCCTATTCACCCCGTTTTACGTAACACTAAACACTAAAAAATAATAATATAAAAAACAAATAGTAGCAAAAAAATATAGTTGCGTGCCTCACGGCTGCACCAAAATAGGTCCAGTTCAGCATAAATGCCAGGCAACTAGTGCCTGACGCTGGTTTTCAACTGAACAGGACGTTATTGGGACTGTCAGACACGGATGCGGGTCTGAGATTAGAAATGCTAATGTGACTGTTTTAAAAATCACACGATTTATGTACTCGTTTCGGACAGTTGCTTTAAAATTTACGATATTTTATTTATACTCATGTAGTACATCTTTTTTAGGGTTCCGTAACTTACAGGAAAAAACGGAACCCTTATAGGATCACTTTGTTGTCCGTCCGTGAGTTAACGATAAAGATAAAGATACGGCCGTTTATGTCGCAAAAAACGTGTATTTCGACACTCTCAAGGGAATCAAAATTCATAGGGTGCTTCCCTATGAACTGTAAATTTGTAGTTACATCACAAAGGAAAACTTATTAATAAAAAACACAACGACTGTCTTACACAAAGG
Source organism: Mythimna vitellina (assembly GCA_949316375.1). Lineage (NCBI taxonomy): Eukaryota > Metazoa > Arthropoda > Insecta > Lepidoptera > Noctuidae > Mythimna > Mythimna vitellina. Next base: position 13,941,855 of record OX438702.1, on the reverse strand, counting down.
TTATAGTTTAAAACTGCCCGAATTTTGTCTTAATATTTGCTGGAAACACTGCAGGTCGCGCTAACATTCCTATGGCCCTTGACCCAAGAGATTTTCGGATTGTTAAGTCTGCGGTATCTTCTCGTCCAACATGCCACAGTGTCTCAAGACGAAAGTCTATGACCAGTGCGTGTTGCCAGTGATGTACTGAAACATGGTCGCTTACAATGGGCCTCATCAGAAGGCTTACAGTCACCCAAAGGGCAATGGAGAGGGCTATGCTTGGAGTTTCCTTGCGTGATCGCATAAAGAATGGAGATATCCGCAGAAGAACCAAGGTCGCCGACATAGCCCGAAGAATCACCGAACTAAAGTGGCAGTGGGCAGGGCACATTGCTCGTAGAACGGATGGTCGATGGGGCCGAAAGGTTCTAGAGTGGCGACCGCGACCCGGAAAATGCAGCGTTGGAAGGCCTCAAGCCCGCAAGTGAACCGAAGACCTGGTGAGAGTCATGGAAGTGCGGTGGATGCGAGACGCACAGGATCGGTTGTTGTGGCGTCGCTTGGGGAAGGCCTATGTCCAATAGTGGACATCTTTCGGCTGAAATGATGATGATGATAATGATGACGTCTGGGTTCAGAGTGTCGTAAAGCGAGCACTTGAACGTCACCATCGACCACCATGCCGATCCGTGACGTCACCCAGCACTCTAATGCCGCCGTCGTTCATCATGCCGACTACCCTTAGCTTTGCTTAGAAAACATAACGATCAACGACAGTAAGTGTCGCCACACATAAGCCACATGCCACAGCCACAAACGCCACCACGAGAAGCTGGAAGCAGCCACAAGCCACTTGTGGTTAACCCATACGCGCATTATCATAATGGACTCTGACGAAGAAGTTTTAAATTGGAATGGGGAGTGGCGTTTGACGGCGTTTTGTATCGGCGTTTAGTGGCCAGTGCGAGCCACAAGAAGCGAGCAGCGGCGATTTGAAGCGTGTAGCGGCCACCGGCGTCAACCGTGTGCGGCGAACCCATATAAAACGTATGAAACCTACGGGAAATATCCCGGTGGCAGCGTTTTGTGGTTGTGGCCGGTGGCCCGTGTGCGGCGACCCTTAACTACTATCTACAACATGGACAATTCCTACTGTGTTTTGAACACCATCACCAGCCACTTATGAATATTCAACACACCCAAGTGAAACAGGGTAGGTACACTATGTTAATAAGTCCTCAGACAACATCCTTTTCTTCTTAATAAGTTCCCTTCGTCAAGTGTGTAAAGGGGCCACTAGACGGTATTTAGGCCTTGTTAGACGGTCAAGGACGCAACGCGGATGCGGGCATGAATATTACATTAAGTATTCTGTTGTCTCACTGAGATTTGAACAGCTTTTGAAATATTTTGTACACTTTCAAATGAAAGGAGTATTTTGAAAACATGGTCGTTTTGTCTCAGTTGGAGGTTGATAGGTCAATACATGAGCTGCGTCGCAGTGGCGTAAGTCCAAAGGGGCCCTGTATAATAAAAATATGGAGCCCCTCTTTTACCCGACTGCAGCAAAGTCTGGCGCTAGTTGGGTTTATTTCGTACCTAAAAAAACAATGAGGAGGAGGCCTATGTCCAACAGGTCCATTGTCTTTTGGCTGAAATGATGATGATAAATAAAAATAATATCTCCTTTACATTGTTTTTATTACGAGATAAACCCAAACAGCACGGAATTGTCACGGCAGGCCAATACCTAGCCTGAGAGCTGAGAAGGTCTTAGTAAGAATTTGAGTTTTTCAACAACATTTTATGATTTTATGCTGCCAATCGGAACTCCTAAAACCTAGTGGCCTAGGGGTCGTATAATTGATATGATAAAGAGTTTCCGAGGCACTGGAACGCATAGGGCAACTGAAGGAACACAGGTGGGTTTTAGTCGGTAATATACGTAATCTCACTCCCATTCAACCCATAGTAAGAGTTTTTTGAGGATATCACACTATAAAAAAGGTTTAAAGGTACGCTACATCAATATGAAGCGAAAACTCGGAACTTGACACAGCGATGTGGATTTGCATTTTGAGAATCGTCCAATGATGCAGAGTCTATTTAGTATCTATCTATCGGATTCTGGTTTCCGCACTCAGTCCTATGTGGACCACGGTGTGTGAGCCATAGTTTCCATCCTTTGGCGGGCTTATTTCATCCAACACACCTCACGCTTCAGGGTGGCTGTAAGGGAATTCAGGGATCCTAGGGTTTGTATACGTGTATCGGTGATACCTGTGCAGTCAAGGTACAGTGACTTGCGGCTTGTTGTTGGACAATTTTAATGTATTTGGGATAGTACTGACATTTCTAGCTTAATTATTGTAGGTTCGAAGCCATTACTTTCAATTAAAGTTGACTTAAACTGTGTATACTCCTGTATCGTCTATGCGTTCACAGACATACAAATTCATATACACAATACACCCAGACCAAGAACAGCTATCTGGAGGCAGGCCATACAATATACATATTGTTCCGTGCGGGTATCAAACCTGCGATACGAAGCGCAGTAGCTAATCGCTCCACCACTGCCACTGCGGTAATGTTGTCGTCAAAATTAATATATGATGTCATGTGACTTTATCATTATAAGGATGTCAGAGGTTCCTAAAGGGTTCGAACTTTGGACCAAACCTTGAAAACACATAGCTTTAATTCTCTAAAATACTTTGAGTGAGTAATTTAGGTATATTTATATAATTGATGATACATGCCCAGCGTTATAGTCAATGTTATATCTACATATAATACATAAACGAAGTGTTTTTATCTTTCCATCAGGTGAGATAGCGGTCAAGCGCGAACCTATAAAAAAAAAAAAAAACAATATCAGACTCTAAGAAAGTGCTATGGACTTGTGTAAAAGTGCAAGAAGACGCTATTCTTAGTTTTAACATAATCTTTAACATATAAGTTAGAGTTTTTTTAGTTGGGAAATCATCCATTGAAAGAACTTGAAGGAAGGGACTTGATGGGAAGAAGCGGGAGGGCAAATCCCGTCCCCGATTTCCAGCCATCGTAGGCGTGAGCTTGCGGACGGTTATCAATGGGTAGCTCGCAGTCCGGCCCTCCGGTAACCGTATGGACCGAGCCCGAGTCGTCGACGGGGCGAAGTGTTCCACGCGTGTCTCAAGGAGATGTCAGCAAAAGCATAAGGGCTCAGCAGGTTTGAAGCTTACTGGGGCCATGGATTCCCTTCTGAAAGGAAAACCCGGTTATTGGGGTAGAATTCAAGGCAAAGAAGGAACTTAGGAGTGGCCAATAAAAGTCTGACAGACTTTCCCGCTCCATCCTACCGTGGGAGAAGTTATTATATGTTTTCATACCTCAAAAAAAAATCCTATAATCCCCACAAAGCTTTTACCTTAGTCACAGAACTGGATATCCTAATAACCACTACTAGACCAACCATAGAAGATAACCTGGTCACCTGAGATCACGTTAGTGGGTACGCCATTTGCTCAAATCTTTAGTATTTAATCCCATTCCTAGCGATTATTTATCCCACTTATGCATTGAGCCTGAGATAAACCTGGAACGCAAAACTTTTCTCAACATTGTTTCATCGGCAGGCATGGTTTTAAAATCTAATATAGGTACCATCACTAAATAGTATAAAACAAAGTCACTTTTCGTGTCTGTCTGTCCCTATGTATGCTTAAATCTTTAAAACTACACAACGGATTTTGAGGCGGTTTTTTTTAATAGATAGAGTGATTCAAGAGGAAGGTTTACTTGTATAATACAATATAGTAGATCAACACTAATGATTTTAGAGGTTTTTAATGTGATGTCGTAAATAAATACATTTTTTGCGCTTACATTGCACAGCTGGTTGAACCCTTAGAGATAGATCAAAATAAGGTACACCTTAGAAAGGGCATTTTGCACCCGTGCGAAGCCGGGGCGGGTCGCTAGTTAGTTATATTTTTAGCCGTTTGGGGTTGAAACTCCTGGGCCGTGGGGTCCGAGTGCTCATAAGCTTTTCAAAGAATTATCCAAACGCTTAGTAGACACTTCGCGTGATCCAAGGGCTGGCTTTTACCTCGGTCAGAGATTAAGCATTACCATACAACGTGGCAATGCCGCCAGCATTTTGGGCACACTTCCAGTCAACAGCGATGCGGAGGAGTTTTATGACGCCATATTTTCGCTAGAAGTTTTTGCTTTTAGTCTATAGAGTAAATAGTTTTAATTAGTTAAGTGTTTTTATTGAATTACACAAATAAATTTAAAATAAAAACGAACAAAAAAAAAGGTACCATTTATAAAAACTCGTGTCACGGTGTTTGTTATCCGAACATCTCCGGAACGGGTTGACCGATTTTTATGAAATTTTTGAGTACATTTATTATTTCTGAGAATAGGTCATAGGGTATTTTTCACTCTCTTACCGCTAATCCCCGTTTTTTTCTTTGATTATTTATATGGCAGAACAACGTTTGCCGGGGCAGCTAGTGTTGCTATTTTAAATCCTAGTATTTAGGTACAAGTTTTTCTTTAACCATAAAAATACCACACAATACCACAGGTCAAATCAGGTTTCCTACCACAGTGTTTTCTTTTTTAACCCAAAGGTTGACTGGTAGAGAATGCCATGTTGCATTAAGTCCGCCTAATCACCACAACTGCACATGAAGTTTAAATAAACATATAATAAAAGTAATTACTTTGCTCCCCCTTCCCTCTCGTTCCCTCGTATTCCTGTAACAAAACCCCTCTAATCCTTTCAAATACCACGCCTCACCATCAAAAAACATTTTGATAATATATTACATCTCAGATCTCTCTCACGAATGTTCTCTATGAGTCAAAACACGTTTCTAGCTGGGTCAGATGTTTCAAAAAAGAGGGCCGTCCCTCAGGGCAATGCCCCTGAGACCCTCTTTTATTTTTGGAGTATGGAGTACAGCCCTAAGAGTCCTTTTGAGATACGAGTAAAAAAGGATAATGTGAGGTCTAATCTATGTGAGGATTGTTGTCGGTCTTCGTAAGTGGAGCGTGACCAAAAAGCCTCGGTTTTGATTTTTATTTTTGATGCTGAGAAAATGTTGATGCTATATATAGAATATATATTATAAACTATAGTATAGAATATATAATGTTATTTATTATGTGATTTCTGTTCACTTATACACTTAAAATTCACAAGACCATACGTACATGTAAAACGTTTTGGGAACACATTAATTGTGTGTGCGTACAGCTAAAGAGTGGAATTCCCTGCCAAAGACTTTGTTTCTTGATAGCTACAACCTAGGGGTCTTTAAGTCAAGAGTGAATACTGAATAGGTCAATCTTAGGCAAACGTGCTCCATCGACGATTACAGCGTCGTTTACTATTAGGTGAGACAGTGGTTAAACATGAGCCTATCAATTATAAAAAAGTAAGAAAAATATATTTAGCAGGGAACAAAGGTGCTGCTTAATTCACAAGACATTTCTTAAAAAGTGGTTATTTGTAAATACTGTGTGGATGAAGTTATGGGAATAGATTTGCTGGAGTTTAAGACAGTCCCGGCAGTTATATGGATATCTTTGACAGTCTTGACACCTATCAGGACTGTCAATGATGTGTGACTACTTAGTCAGAGGCCCGAATGTCTAACTATCAATCTTACCAATAAGTATCGTGGTATGTACCCAGTAACTGAGCATTGGAAAGTCATAAGATGGAGAAGAATGTAAGAAGAAGATTATGTTGCACCGACTCCAAATGAAAATAACGTGGAAGACTAAAAGATAAAAAAATCAAGCGTCTTGACTTGCTCACGAAGTTGTCGACATGTGGGATGTGGACTCGGCGATCATTGTACCGAAAGTCGTGTCAGCCATTGGCTCAATAGCCACGAGCCTCGACCATTATCTAAGGAGGTTCTCGTTAGGCAGCTGGATCAAGAGTCTGAACAAGAAAGCGGTACTTCTGAACACGGCTTGTATTGTTAGGTGGTTGTTTCTCAATTTTCTCGAAACTATAGGAAATAAAAAAATTACTACGTAGCAAATTTTTGAAAGTTTAGAGCGGGCAAGATATTTCGGATATTTTTTTTCCGGTTAGCATTTTGTTCTCAAATAAAGTTTAGGTCATCATCATCATTTCAGCCGAAAGACGTCCACTGTTGGACATAGGCCTCCCCCAAATGCCGCCACAATGACCGGTCCTGTGCGTCTCGCATCCATCGGATTCCTGAGACCCTCACCAGGTCATCGGTCCACCTTGTGGAAGGCCTTCCAACGCTGCGTCTTCCGGTACGTGGTCGCCATTCCAGAACCTTTCGTCCCCATCGACCATTTGTTCTGCGAGCAATGTGCCCTGCCCACTGCCACTTAAGTTTGGCGATTCTTCGGGCTATGTCTGTAACCTTGGTTCTCCTGCGGATATCCTCATTTCTGTATTCTGTTCTAATACAGAAAATGACTACGTTGGCAAATGATTTTATTTATAAGGAAGTGACTAACGCATGTATAATAATTATAATTACATACGACTATAGTAAACATTTTTAACACGTGTCAATCTTTATCTATCCATACGGCCTTGCACATGCAACAATAAATATAGTTTTTAATGCGTTTCATAAATTTATGTGTATTGTTAATTGTTCTATTGATTGTAATTTATCTAGAGGAGGAAATGCGAAATTTAATTTAATATTTTTATCTAAGTATATATAAAAGGAGAAACTGACTGACATATTTATTTATTTATTTAACACTTCATGCACATAAAGGTACAGAGGCGGACTTAATGCCTTAGGCATTTTCTACCAGTCAACCTTTGGGTGATGCAGAGAAGAATAGTGGTAGGTGCAATAAAAGAGAGAAAAAAAAAAAGGTTAATATAAAAAGATATACAAATTAATCACTGATACAATACAATAAATATAATATATATTACATAATATATACTATATACAACTACTACTACATATCAACCCACAGCCGAAACTACTTAGAATAGAAGCGTGAAATTTTGCACGAGGCTTCATTTTATGACGTAGGCGAGCACTAAGAGAGGATTTTCCAAAATTCACCATACAAAGGGATGAAACGGGGGTCCAAAGTTTGTATGGAGAAACCTACTTTCACGCGGGCGAAGCCGCTGGCAGAAACTAGTCTAAGTATATAAAAGGAGAAACTGACTGAATGACATATCAACGCACAGCTGAAACTACTGGGACTAGGTATTTGAAATTTTGCATAAGACTTCCTTTTGTGATGTAGGCGAGCATTAAGGAGGGGTCTTTAAAAATTTAACTTTTAAGGGGGTGAAAAGGGAGAAATTCGTTTGTATGCAAAATTTTATTTCTTGTGCCAATATATAAGGTGTTAAAAAATTAATTTTAAAAATTTCGAGGGGACATTGTACTCCTCATTATGAACAACTTTTACTATGGGACCAAACCTGAAATCGCGAAAAAAAAATTCAGTTGTTCCCTACGTTTATGTTCGCATAACTCGTCAAAATGTATGGAGCAGCTGTTTTTTTTTAAAGTTATTAACCCAAGGAATAGGTTCCTTGGGTTAATAAACTTTAAACTATGCACACAATTCAAACACAATGAATAATATAGACTGTCATTATTAGTTTTTCAAAACCACCTTTAAAATAAAACCGTAAGGAATGTAGAAGTTTATGAAAACATTCTCGCGAACGAAGTCGCTGCTAAAGTGCTAGTTGATAATAGTATACTTTACTAGCTTTTGCTCGCGGCTTCACCCGCATACATAAAACATAGCCTGGCCTGTTGGTCTAGTGGTTAGTGGCCCTGACTGCTATGCCACAGGTCGTGGATTCCCACCCAGGACAAATGTTTATGTGATGAGCACGATTATTTGTTCTATGTCTGGCTGTAATTTATCTATAATATGTATGTATTTAGAAATATATAAGTATGTTTATCAGTTGTCTAGTACTCATAACACAAGCTTTGCTTAACTTGGGCCTAGACGGCGCTGAGTGAAAGTTGTGGAATATTATTATTATTATAGCTTATGTCACTCGGGAATAAAGCAGCTTTCTATCGGTGAAAAATTACCTCAATTGGACCAGTACTTTCAGAGATTACCTCTTACAAACAAAAAAACGTAAAAACAAAATTTACCTTTTTATAATATTTGTGTATATTGTACACCAAAATAGAAACATAGCTTTAACAAGATATAGTAATGGACCATGTTATTTAAGCATAATATTCCCATGATCATAAAACGTTGACGTGCCGCCATGGTGGCCTCATTAGGCCGACATTAGGCGTTAGGGTGGATCCAATAAAAATGATTTAAGTGTTTAAGTAATTTCATTTGTGTTAATTGTTATTAGCGTTTTTGTAAGATTCCTAAAAGATGGGTGATTTATTGTTTGGCTGGAATATGTTTAAAAGAAACGTTTTTTATTCGTGAAACATTCATTGCATTTGTTATGGAATACCACTCCATAACTGCCGGAATCTGTTTCCTTATACCTCAACCTGCACCGTAATTGTTTAATATCCATCTCTTATCCATCGTAGTTTATAAGTCACTTGTGTGATACGTAATACCAATATTACAAGATTGTTAGTTGACAACTAAGTTAAATATGCAACAAATGATAGTTGTCAACTGTTATTGAAAAAGTTAGCCATGGCCCCGCAGGATTGTAACGCGCAAGATGCGATATTCAACTAAGCTGTATAATAGTCGATAAAATTTTAGAGTGGTCACAATAATCTCCGTAAATTTTTAATATTCACCACATATCCACCGTACTTTATTAGTCACTTGTGTGATACGTAATACCAATTCTGGAGGTCTTCAAGTCAAGAGTGAATAGGTTACTTCTAGGCAAGCAAGCGCCCTCCACCGTCGACCACATCCTCGTTTACCATCAGGTGAGACAGTGGTCAAGCGTAAACCTGTGAAAAGTATACTTATATTATTTTATGTTTTTGTAAGTCATTTCAGTAAACATTTATGATTTTCGTTATGTTAGCAATCAATGCTTGGGTTAAAGGATTGTTCTAAAAAGTTACCGCGACTCTGTAATGAAAGAAGTGTTTTTGTAGTGATTTTGACCTGGATACTAAGTTCTTTAAGAGTTACTAAAAAAGTTATGAGTTTACATGTGGATGGGTGGAGACGGAGAGGGAGGCCAAAGAAAAGATAGATGGATTGTGTGAACAGTGATATGAAAGAAAAGGAAGTTGGTGATAGTATGACGGTTGACATGATAGAATGGAAGAAAAAAACGTGTTGCGCCGACCCCAAATAAGATGGGACAAGGGCAGGAAGATGATGACTAAGTTCTTTAAGCCATCGCCCTTGTTAAAGACGAAACGTAATGTTGCCACTTTATACGTATGTAGATAATTGTATTTCCTCTTTATTTATTTATTTTTTATTGTTATTTCCATTTATGACTTTGTAATAAAATTTATTTTTCTCAAATCTATTGGCACACAATACCGTTGCAGACGTCTCTTAGTCGATAACGTCACCGGCCCAAGCGAAACCCAGCGCTGTCAAACACGGCGTTATGCTGAGCGTACAGCCGTTTTGCTCGGACGTAGCGCATATATTTTGTTTTAATTTTTTTTTGTTATAGAAAATGTTTGCAATATGTTAGTCTTAAGTTTGTGCCTTTTCCCGCAAATAAAAAGTTTTTCTTTTGTTTTCTTTTCAGAAGGAACACAGTCGGGTTTTAGTCAGTAAGAGTCTGCCAGTTATTTGATGATTTCCCACATCTCTTTTATCATCAAACTTATTGTGTTTTTGTGCAATAAATGAATCTTCGGCCACTGTAGGCGCGGGTTTGCGGACAGCGAGCAATGGGTGGCTCGCCGTCCGATCGTCCGGTAACAGTCCGGACCGGGCCCAAGTCGTCGACGGCGCGTACTGTTCCACGCGCGTCTCAAGAAGATGTCAGCAACCGTAGGGGCCCAGCAGGGTCGAAGCCTACTGGGGCCATGGGTGATGCGAAAGAGATCCCCGGGGCCCTGGAAAAAATGGCAAAGAAGGAACAGGAGTGGGTTTTTAATCAGTAAAAGTCTGACACTACCCCCCATGATGTCATTAGATGATTTTCCCAACCGAAAAAATAAATAACTAATCTTCTTTGGCAAATTTCGATTTCAAACTTGAGAGTATTAATATAAAAAATACCTTCCATCTCCTGAGCCATCTCCGAAATGTCTGATAAAGTGGTATTTCACGAGCTTAACAAAAAAGTGTTTTCCTTATTGAGATGACCATAAAAAAAAAAAAACATGTATTGTGGTTGACATTATGTCAATAAATTGTATTGAACTCGACCCTTCGACAAGCTGAGAGGCGATAATGGAGAACAGTGTACCGACCTGAGCGGTCAATGCACTCTTATCGCATGCATTTCTCTCACGAAGTACCTACTTCGCAGGAATTTGTGAATCACTGCAGTACTTTCATTCATTGTTTTACGTGTCGGTAAAAATAAAATTAAAAATTTAATAAAACCCCCGACACAAAAAGAAAGTAAAAAATAAGTTAATAAATAACTCTTTCAGCCTTTTAACTTCATTATATTTTAAAAATTAATTAATTAATTTATAAATATTTTAAAAATCACTGAGTCGGGGGACCGTAATGTACAGAAGTTAATTTAGCTTTAACAAATAGAAAATACTTATAGTTTCAAATGTACGTTTGAACTTAGTTTTTTGTATATCAAACTATAGCCTACCTAGGTTCCTTACTTAGCGGTCCCCTCTCTCTAGGAGGGGGAATAGGCCGTAATCCACCACGCGGTGCAGACCAACCTGCACCTGGATGTCACATGTATTCGAATTTTTGGTTCTAGGTCATGCCGGTTTCCTCACGATGTTTCCCTTCGCCGTTTTGAGAGCAGTCAACACCAAGACTGACACTCCCTCTCGCTCCAAATAATATCGGTAGTACTTAGAGGTTGGAAATAAAACACGCATGTTCAGTTCAATTCAGTAGGTTTCAGGGTGCAGTGGCTACGCGATTAGCTGTTGCGCTTTGTGTCGCGGGTTCGATTCCCCCAAGAGTTAAATATTTGCACCTACAGACAGCTGCTTCGGTTATAGTGTATAGGTATGGTATACAGGCTGGGGCCATGGCCATAACTCATGGGTTGACTTCTGAACAGGAAACCCATCCTAGAACGCAAAGGGCAACTGAAGAAATTTATTTATATATATGTAGGTTCATATTAAATTAAATATTTATGTATATTTATTTTTATATACATATATTTGATCCCTTGTTTTCTTATTAATCTTTTCTTTTTTTTATGCACCTACCATGTTTTCTCTTCACTACCCTAGGTTGACTAGTAGAGAATGCCTAAGGCATTAAGTCCGCTTTTGTACCTTTGTGTTGCATGAAGTTTCAATAAATAAATAAATAAGAAACATAGCTGAGTTAATATTACTCAGTAAAAGTCTGAAACGCCCTCGTGCTCTATCCTAGAGCGACAGAAGTTACTAGATGATTTGCCACCTTAAAAAAAAAACAGAATACAGAAATCATTCCTAGCCGGGGTTTTTTTTTTATTGGGTGGGAAAATCATCTTATGACAAGTCCCAATAGTGTCAGACTTTTACTAACTAAAAACCCATTCCTGTTTCTTCGTTGCCTTCGTCCCAGGGCCCCGGGTTTAACACATTAATAAAGAAAACTGTCTAACAACGAACAGCTTTTAATAAAAAAAAGGCATAACAACAAAATAAAAGCTACAAAGCTCCTGTGCTCACGCAACAGTAGCAGACTCATTTAACGTTATCAAGATTGTAAGATAGCGTTCGTGTTACTCAGTAAAATGTATTCACTGCTTTGTGTAAATAGTTTCGCAGAGGAAAGCTTACCGTTGAGATACAAAACTATCGTCCAATTGGAGATGACGTACAGAGCTACTCAAATTCTATTACATAATTAAATCATCATCATCATCATTTCAGCCGAAAGAAGTCCACTGCTGGACATAGGCCTCCCCCAAGCGACGCCATGACGACCGATCCTGTGCGTCTCGCATCCACCGCACTCCCGCGACTCGCACAATTGAATTAATGACATGAATTGACTGAATTAAAAAAAAATTGTTTATGAGTCCATAATACTTGAAAATACCGCGTACTGGAAGACGCAGTGTTGGAAGGTCCCTCTACAAGGTGGATCGATGACCTGGTGAAGTTTGCGGGAATCCGATGGACGCGAGACGCACAGGACCGTTCTTTGTGGCGACATTTGGGTAGGCCTACGTTCAGCAATGGACGTTTATCGACTGAAATGATGATTATGATGCTGATGATGATGAATACTTGAAAATATTGTATATATAATATGTTTAGGGCATTACTAACACTCCATCGTTTGTACATGTAAACAGTTTTTGGAACACTTTTTTTGTAACTTCGTACAGCTAAGGTGTAGAATTCCCTGTCTATATGTGTTCAGAAATCAGAAATGTGGAAAATGTAAAAAATCAGAAAACCAGGCACTTTTGAATTGTTAAAATGTTGGTCAAACAAAAAAAAAAGTGAAACTAAATTGCACGTTCCAAAGCGTAGATCTCTATAGAGAAGAACGTGCAAGAAACTCCATGGGTACTCTTTTAAGTCATATTTTGAATTACATAAATCTTGGTTACATATTGTTTTCTTGATAGTGTTTCTTGACAGAATACGTTACTTCTAGGCAAGTGAGCTCCCTTATCGACCACATTATCGCTATCATAGTCAAGCGCGAGCCAACAATTAATTTAAAAAAACTGGGCAAGTGCGAGTCGGACTCGCGCCCTGAAGGTTCCGTATAAGCTTACCTGTAACAGTTCAATTCCCGAATTGAGTTTTGAAGATTTATTCGGAATCACAATTTTTTTTTTTGTTTTGACGAAACAATAACATTACAGTTTTCAGATTTATTCCTATACCTGTGCTATTAGAACTTTTTTTAAGCAAAATTTCAGGATTCTGGGTCAACGGGAAGTAGGTACCCTATGAATTTTGATTTCTCGAGAGTGTTGAAATACACGTTTTTGGAGACATAAACGGCCGTATCTTTTTTTTCGTTAAACTTAGAAATTTGATTTTTTCACAGCTTCAAGAGATTGCAGACTTAAGTAAATGGTTTTAATTTCAACTCGATACCTTCACGCGTTCCTGTTATGAAACAGGTAGCTTGGCGCTGGAGGAGACATCGCGTTCCGCTCAGGTTGTCACTGAAAAGTTAACAATGCAAGCTGTTACAAGTCAAGCAGATCAAGTGCAGCGCAATTCTTCTAAAGAGTTACCTTGGCTCTGGGAAGTGCAACTGAAGGAGTACAGGTGACTTTAAGTCAGTAAAACTCTGACACTCCCTCTCGTTTTGCAAAGGGCAACTGGAACGAACACATCTGGGTTTTAGTCAGTAAAACTCTGGACATTCCCTCTCGTTCCACTCAGCGAGTTATTTGATCATTTCTCACCAAAAAAAATAAAACAGAAAATAAAAATCTTAACTCTACAGCTAAAAAAAAACCAGCAACAAACAAAACAAGATACATAAACACATAGAAAAACAAAGAACATTAGCATTTAAAACGTTTTTATATAAAGGGAGGCGATAAGGTCCCTCCCGTCACGGCAGGCGCGCAACAACAATGATCTGGGAATGGGTTGTCCTGTGTCGACTCCTGCGCAAGTAGTATGTAGGTACAGTCCTTTGTGGCACTGATATTATCTGGACGATGTCTGGACGATCGTCATGGTAGGATCCTCATTTGTGTTATTTAAAAAAAAAATTATAAAATTAGTGATCGATTGAAACATGATTTGCAGGTGAAGCCGAAACCGCAAACCGAACATTCGGCTCATCTTTCAGTTTCGGCCGTAACTGAAACTAAACCTGGCAATAGAAAAACTGCCAAAAGTAAAAAGTAATTAACTAACTATTTCTCGATATAATTGTGTTTAATTTAGATCTCTATTTAACTATCATAAAATGCTACATAATCTAATAAACCGACGATTAAATGAAGTCAGTCAGTTTACAAAAGGACGAAGATGAAGAAGTCAGTTAGTACAAAAAATAGAAAACACCAAGAAACCATTAAAAAACTAATTACAAAGATAGGTTAATTAAAAAATTAAAGGTAGGTTTACCTTTAATATAAAGTTTATTTAAACTTATAATTCTAAGCCAATCCGAAGACTTCAAGAGTTCAAAGTATCCCGTTTCATAAAACGGCATTTTCGTAGATAAACACCTATAAAGAGTATTCAACAGGAATCCGTTAAGCCATACTCCGCCATTTCCTGAGCATAAACCCCCTTTGTCCACTTGCTCATCTAGGTCTAAGTTCACATACCAACAGAGCCTCATTCATGCAGGCGCAGCAACGGGTCAATACTAGTGAATAGATACTCGTTGTTAGAAACAGACACTTGATACTCGAGGTCATTGTTTTGTTGCTATAGTTGGTATGTTCCCTAGATATTATGTCTTTATACTAGAGATGTATATCCATCTTTATATATGTATATGTCGTGGCCAGATCTTAGATATTGTTCACTTCATGATATGGCTAATTAAAATTAGCCAGATCGTTTTAAATGTGTAAGTTTGATGATATTTCAATCCTCGTTTGGTCTACTTTCTTTAGTCCTATTATTATAATAGAAATCCTATATCAATGATATGGCCAAACGAGGATTGAGATAATTATCATCAAATGTTAGCGTATATGCGATCTGGCCAGTTATAGTTGGTCATATCATGAAGTGATCAGTTCTATGATCTGACCACGACACATATAATTTTTCTGTACGTGTATTTGTCACCTAACTTCTTCTAAACGGTTTGACCGATTTGTATGTAATTTTGTGTGTATATTTGAGTGGATCCTAGGAAGATTTAAAAATACACTTGGATCCGGTAAGTGGCTCAGCAATCGCGCACTGAGGGTTCCGTACAAACTTATCTATGTAAACAGTTCAATTACCGAATTGAGTTACGAAGATATTTCCGAATCTCAAAAAATGTTTTTTTTTTTTTTTTGATGACTTAACTACAAATTTACAGTTTTTAGTTTTTCTCTTATACTTGAGCTATGAGACCTTGCTTGACCAAATTTCAGAATTCTAGGTCAACGGGAAGTACTCTATGAATTTTGATTGCCTTGACAGTGTCGAAATACAAGTTTTTTTGCGACATAAACGGCCGTATCTTTTTTTCGTTAACTCAAAAGTTTGATTTTTTCACAGCTTCAAGAGACCGCAGACTTGAGTATATGGTTTTAATTTTAACTTGATACCTGCACGCGTCCCTGAGATAAAGGGTCTTGACAGACAGGCAGGCAAACAGACGGACAGAAGGTCAGTCAACAAAGTGATCCTATAAGAGTTCCGTTTTTTCCTTTTGTGGTACGGGACCCTAAAAAGAAGCTTGTAATACATAATTAGTTAAGTACTTATGGGATTACAAAATGTATTGCTTCTTTTTTTGAGGTGTGAGAGGAAGTGACAGACTTTTACTGAATAAAAACCCAGTTGTGTTCCTTTAGTTGCCCTTTGCGTTTCAAGGTGACTCTTTTGAACCATCCCACAAATGTATTGCTCCCTAATGGCATGTTACCGGAAGGAAATATTCCACCCCTAATGTTGTTCTCTATTTTAGTACACGGTAGTCTTACTTTAGGGATGCAACTTGCAAAAACGTGCGACTTCAATTCGACAAAAAATATAAACATTACATAATTAAAGATTTACCATTTTACAGCTATAATATCAAGTATTTTCAGGAAAAACTTTGTAAGCGACAATTTCAGTGTTTTTCACAGGAATGTGTTTCCTCTTCGGATTTAAGAATTGAACTATTCTCATAGGTAAGTTTATACGGAACCCTCAGTGCGTGAGTCCAACTCGCATTTGCCCAGTTTTATATACAGAATTGTAATCAGCTGTGAAATTAACCTATTTTATCAAAATTCTATAAAGAGTTAAGACTGAGTTTAAATGGCGATTTTGAGCGTTCCATCATAACGAACTTTTTCAAAAAAAAAGTTTCAAAAAGTTTGGAAAAACCTCCTAAGTACCAATTTGCATTTTTAGCAGGGACGGACTTTCTCTTCCATAATTAAAAATTTGATTCATATTCATGACAATATGTCTAGGTCAAAATAGCAGGGTAGCCCACTCGGGCCTTGGTACAGGTCATGGTTCGAGTCAGGAGGAGTGGCAGGTGGTCGCCTTCTTCTGCGAAGCCAGCTTGCAAGGAGGTGGCCGATCGCGTGAGGCAACGTTCCTCACGCCCCAATCAACGCCGGGATTCTAATCCCACCTAACCTAACATCTAACCCACAATTTCCGGCCACCGTACGCGCGGGCTTGCGAACGGCGAGCAATGGGTAGCCCGCCATCCGACCGTTCGGTAACCGTCCGGACCGCGCCCAAGTCTTCGACGGTGCGTATTGTTCCCCGCGCGCCTCAGGGAGATGTCAGCAAATCGTAGGGGTCCAGCAGGGTCGAAGCCTACTGGGGCCATGGGTAGTGTGAAAACGAAACCCGGGGCCCTGGGACGAAAGCCACGAGGGAACAGGAGTGGGTTTTTAGTCAATAAAAGTCTGACACTATCTCCCACACCGCCCAAGAGCGAGATTTGTCATTAAATGATTTCCTACCTAAAAGAACCCCAAGGTAATAAAACGGGGATCCAAAATTTGTATGGGGAAACTACTACTACTCTACTTTCTCACACGTGCCGCTAGCAATAGATAGTAGGTACATATACAAAATTTGTGGTACATATCAGCTCTAAATTAAAGTGTAGCTACAAATAAAGTAAATAAAACCGTCTTTGTGTTGGTCGCTTCATCTGCTTCGTAGTGAAATCGAAAGGATCTGATCATGACACGCATATTTTTTATACCGGAATCGAATCTAGACAGGATTGTATTCTCGTGATGGGTATTTTTTTTTTAATGTAGAGGACATCAACAGCTATTTGTAAAGCTTTTTCCCGCGATTTGATCCCCCATGATTTCCGTAGATTTTTTCGCGATCAAAAATAACTTATGGTGATGAGGCTGAGGAACTTATCGTGGCCGTGGAAGGCAAAGGATAACTGAAAGAAACAGGGTCGGTCTTGATAAACTGACTGCTTGCTATCAGGTGGGATCGGAGTCAAGCACTAGTTTATAGCATTTAAAAAAAAACGAAATATATTTGATCTATATCTAAATATATAAGTTTGAATTTTTGTATTTTTTTTTTATAATTCTTATTTTATAATCTTTATTATTATTCAACCAATTTTCAATATTATCCTTATTAATTTATATTTTTTTAATTTAAGTTTTTTTTTTTAATTGATATAAACCAGTGCTTGATTGCGATCCCACCTGATGGTAAGCGGAGATGCAATCATTGATGGTCAGGCGCACTAGTTTATTAAGAGCCTATTCACTCTAGCCTTGAAGACACCTAAATTATTTGTAATTTGGTTTTTGTTAGCTTAGTTTTTAAATATTTTTGTGCATGCTGTGGTCTCCTGGAACTGAAGGAGGACACTAACAAGATACTACAAGATACTACTAATTATAAGATTGGTACTTATTGTGTACATCCTTTCTTAATTTCTTAATACTTTATTGTACACAAAAAAACATACATAGTACACGGAGATAATACAGTTTATGTACAAAGGCGAGCTTAACTCAACAATGAGTTTTCTCCCAGCAAACCTTTGAGTGAGAGAGAGGTCCTTTGTTGGAGATCCTAAATAAATAAATATTCATCATGACCATTTCAGCCGAAAGGCGTCCCATGTTGGACATGGCCCTGCCCCAAGTGTCGTCATAACGACCGGTCCTGTGCGTCTTGCATCCATCTGATTCCTGCGACCCTCACTAGAAAACCCACTAAATAATGATTATCAGATTCCAATAAGAAATTGATCATGAATAATTCATTAAGAATGCACCCAATCCCACTCAATTCGTAAACCGACACGCATGCCTTAACATTGGAAAGTAACAATAAAATAAAAATACTAACCGACCATCAAATAGGAACATAGTTACCGTACTATGTAATAATACATTGAATAATTCCATTACTCGATGCAAGCATGTCCAAAGAGCGATGTTATTTGAAATTTCAATTTTAATGCAACGAAAACGAAGTGAAAATTCCAACAACATTCATGTTTCATTGTAAAATGGACTGTAAATTGTTATAGATAAGGTGCATATTGATAATGGCATTGTTTGTTTGTAATCAGCTGCGCTGGAGCATCGTTGTCAGTATTGGCGCGAACGCAGCGCGTACTCCATGGCCCTCGCGCACTGATTTCCTACCCTTTTCGAAGAACGCACGTAATCCTACACGTAAAATAAACAATAAAATAATTTAAACAATATAATCTTGGTTAAGTTTGTAACTCAGTTCAAGAAGATCTTTTTGGACGAGCTCGGGAGAGGATTTTTTGATCCGGTAAGTCAAAGATGGATTTGTTATGCATTTTCTTGGTGTTAAAAATTTTTGGCGCGAAAATTGTGACCGCATGTTCGTGACATTTTGTTTTTTTTTTACGGTTTCAAGTGTGATCTGATAATAGTGAATTGGAGCAGAGCTTATTAAGACAATTTTAGTCTATTTACTGAAAACGGTTTGAAAATTTTCGCGCCAAATATGTGACGTCATGGTGGCTCAAGTAAGTACCTAAACATTTCAATATTAGTCCTTATGGTGATAAAGTAGAAAAGGTTATAAACTTACCACAATAATCTAAAAGGATTTTCCGGAAAATACTGAAACATCAACCGATTTTTTTTTAAATTGTTGCGTTGTAATCATTCATACTTGCAACGATGATTCAGATTCTTATGTGGACTATATTTGTACCAAGTCCGCCATTTTAAATGCGTTTAAGCATCAATATAATGTCATGTTATAAAATCGAAGTCACTAGAACAATGCAATAATTATGTCACGCGATATTGTATGGCACATTTTTATATGCAAGTCATATCAAAAATATGTTGTAATAAGATTTTTTTTTTATCACGTAGAATTTAGTTTCATCCTTTCAGCGGGATATTGCACAATAATTTCGTAATCTTATTTTTTTTTTAAAGAGAGAGGGATTGGAGAGGGAGGCCAAAGAAAAGATGGATGGATTGTGTGAACAGTGATATGAAAGAAAAGGAAGTTAGTGATAGTATGACGGTTGACAGGATGGAATAGAAGAAAAAAACGTGTTGCGCCGACCCCAAATAAGATGGGACAACGGCAGGAAGATGATGAAGACGATTTTTTTTTTCTTTAAACATTAGGTATTTCGAGCTATTTCGAGTTGAAACATAATATAATTACGCATAACAGCTTACGCATAATTTTTTTAAGCATAATTTCTCTAACCATAATAATGATTAAGCATAATGTTCTAAAGCATAAAGTTCTAAAGCATAACTTTTTTAAGCATAATATCCTATAGCATAAATTTATTTACGCATAGTGATATTAAAACATATTTCGGTAGGTAAGTAGGAAGCATGAAGCAAGCAAGCATACAGTATGCAAGCAAGCATACAGCATACAAGCAAGCATGTAGCAAACAAGCAAGCATGCAGCATGCAAGCAAGCATGCAGCAAACAAGCAAGCATGCAGCATGCAGCATGCAAGCAAGCATGCAGCATGCAGCATTCAAGCGAGCATGCAACATGCAGCAGGCAGAGTTTCTGTCACGGCTCCGGCGCTGCGGGCCTCCGGCTGCCCCGCGCGTGCTAATCGTCGCAGACGGCTTTCGCTCACCACCGCAGCCGCCTGCTCCTCAGCCCGCGGGCCGCCTCACCCCTACGCGCCTACGCGATTTTAAATTACACTCTAGAGGTAGGACAAACAAGACTACGTGAATCATTAGGCCTATTAACGCTATGCGAATCAAATTTATGCCAAAACAAATTAGTCTTTAAGATGATTGCCAACACAAAATGTATTCCTAAAAAAATTATGCCGAAGTATTATTATGCCAAAACAAATTGTGCCAAAATCGTTATGCCGAAGTATATTAGGACAAAGAACATTATGCGAAAAGAAGGGATCCCTTACGAATTTGTTGTTCTAGGACATGCCGTGTTTCCTCATAATGTTTTCCTTCATCGTTTTGAGAGATGAAATAGATTACGCAAAGTAATGAACCCGGTTAGATTTAAATCCGCGAGTTAACTCGTAAATCGGGGCTGTTACCATTGGGCCACGTCTGCTCCCTTAATTTCAAGTATTGACTGACTCAAATTAAACAGATTTCAGGTATCTAATCACAGAACCGATGAACCGATGACCTGGTAACGGTTGCGCGAGTTCGATGGATGCGAGATGCACAGGACCGTTCATTGTGGCGGCACTTGGGGGAGGCCTATGTCTAGCAGTGGACGTCGGCTAAAATGATGATGATGATGAATCACAGAACCAAAAATGTTTGATTATGATCCAATAACGTCATTGGACTTTCCCAGAAAGATCAAATATATATTTTTTCAAATTGAGTGCATGAAAACCTATTGGTTTTTAGGCACTCAATTTTGACTTCACACTATTAATGGTAAAAGCTTTTCATTTTGACGATTAAACTACGTTCATTGTATTAAATACGTAAACCCATCGGAATGAGATACCTACCACACTATAATAAAGCGAAAGTTTATGTATTATACATGTGTCTGTTTTTTACGCCTTTACGCTTATACGGCCGAACGGATTAGAATGGAATTTGGCACACGTGTAGACCATGGATTGGCACGTAGGATACTTTTTATCCTGAGAGCCTGTTCCTTTGGGATAATTATCCATTTTCTCACGGGCGAAGCCGCTAGCAGAAGCTTATTCTAAGGTTTCATAATTTTCTAAAATATTTTTCCTTAGCAACAGTAATCACTCTTTAAGTTTTATTTTTTGAGGATAATTAGCAAATAACTCCTCCCGTTCTGAATGGGGCGAGAGGGAGGATTTTTATTTTATATTTTTATTATTAACTAAAACTCACCTGTATTCTTTCAGTTGCCCTTTGCTTTCTAGGGCCACGGTAAAGGTAGAACTACATTGCGCACACGTGGGCCATGTACGTCGATCTGGGTGCGTCGGTCTCCATACATTTTAAATTGCAACTAGATTTGCAGAGCTACATTAGATCCACGCCACGCAACGCGCCGCTACGTACAAAGCAGGCGTGGTCCACGTGTGCGTCGGTCTAGTGTAGTTCTCGCTTTACTTTTTGGAACCAACCCGCAGCTCTATATGATATCGTCAATTTTGCAGGTGTAAATAAATTCGGCTATTTTTGCATACTGCAATGTAATTATTGTTTTGTTTTCTAGACCGTCGACATTATCAGTAACACTAAATATTATCGTTTCTAGATAATAAGCTTAGTATCCTTTATAATGGTTCATATCAGATCCTTAAAGCATAAACTTGTTGATAACGACTCAGGTTTTAATATCTAAATGATTAAAATCATTTTTGTAATTGAGTACTTGCTTGAGTTGCTTGTGTTTATTTTTGATCAAATACTATTTTTTTCTGAAAACCGCATTAAAATTGGTTGTAAAGTGAAGTAGCAATATGCAATTTAAATGTTTGTATGAGGAATAGTGGGGGCGTGGTGGGAATATCTCGCTGTCTCTTTTCTACGCGCGTATCCTAATGGCGGTGACGTCACATTTCAGTTTGTGCATACTTTTTCTGATACTTGATTGTTTCCCCTTCCATCAGATTTTAAAGATATTAACTTTTTTTTGAACGGATTCTGGCTTATTGGTAAGTTTGGATGAAGTTAGTTTTTAATTGCGCATACAGTAAAAAATCTAATGGATTATGAACTCATTTTTAATATGGGAAATCATTTAATGACTCCTCTCGCTCTAAAGCGGAGCGAGAGGTCACCTCAGACTTTTATTGACTAAAACCACACCTATGTTCCATTAATTGTCCTGGCATTCTAGGACCATGAGTTTCCCTTTCAGTATTCGACCCATGGACCCAGTAGGCTTCGGCCCTACTGGGCTTCTACGGTTTTGCTGACATCTCTTTGAGGCGCGCGTGGAACACTACGCGCTGTTGACGACTCGGGCTCGGTCCGGACGGTTACCGGACGGCTGGTAACCATCCGGCGTCCGACGAGCTACCCATTGTTCCATATCCGCAAGCCTATGTCTACGGTGGCTGGACGTCGGAGTCGGGGTCCGTCCGTCGTGATGCGTGCGACCGTCTTCTTTGCTAGCGCTTCACAGAAGTAATCGACCGCCACCCATTCGACGTCGCTGCGGACCATGGCCTATACAGAACCAGGATTTTGATAAATGATTTGATCGGTAGAAAAGGCATTAAGTCCGCCTATGTACCTTTATGTGCATGAAGTGTGAAATAAATAAATAAATCAGAATTTTTATCGGAGGTAAAAACAATTAAGATTATACTTGTCGCGCGGGGAACTACCCTCCCCCCGTGCTTTCTGTAGATTACTTATTCACTTGTTGTTTTGTTCCGTATTTAGTATGTAGTGAGTTTGCTCTTCATTTATAATTATCCGAGTGTTTCATTAGTTTCAGCATCATGATGCTTCTGTCTCCGATTTCGGTTCCGATTCTGACACACCAAATTTAAAATTCAAGTTCGGAATTAGGTACAGATATAACAACTTCTGTTACATTCCTACATCAGACCAACCGTAGCTTCAGTTCGGTCCTTACCAACCATTGATGGCGTAGTATTTATGATATATAATTTTTGTTTTGTATCTTAAAATATCCTATAAGTATAAATATATCCGGGATCCCGATCCCGATTTCCGGCCACCGTAGGCGCGGGATTGCGGACGGCGAGCAATGGGTAGCCCGCCGTCCGACCGTCCGTTAACCGTCCGGACCGAGCCCAAGTCGTCGACGGCGCCACCCGCGCCTCATGTAGTTGTCAGCAAGATGTTGAAGCCGACTGGGGCCATGGCTAGTGTGAAAACGAAACCCGGGCCCTGGGACGAAGGCAACGAAGGAACAGAAGTTCGCTCCGCCCAAGATGTGTCATTAGATGATTTTCCCACCTAAAAAAAAACCTATATAAATATATCCTGTGACTTTGTGGTAGATCAAACGCCGATTAGATTACATTGTCCTAAATGTGTTTATTTATATTAATTGCACTGTTTTTCACGAATTGCACTTATCTGAATGCATGTTGCATGCGAGTGACATTATCTTTATTGATTCGAATTTTTACAAGTCTCTATCAGAGATATCCGTATTATATCTTAACTTGTTGCCTATTGTGTGTTTTACTTCTTGAGGGGAGGGACTTCCCCCCCAGAGGCGTAGTGTGGACTAATTTAGACGTGGGTGAAGGCGCATCAGCAAGGCCTTTTTTTTTGATAAATTCGAAAACGAGACAGTAACTATTGCAACCCAGTTACATCGTCACTTACTATAAAATGAATTAATGGTAGAACGTGAGCCTATCAATCATAAAAACCCTCGTTTTTAAACAATCCTGCTGCTGCTTGCTCGAGACCCCTTTGGGTGCGAGGCCGTGGGCGAGGGGCCGCTTCGCCTACGCTTAGCTACGCTACTGGTCCCCTTTACCTTCTCTGCAGAACAGTGTGATAACACTAATATTATAAAAGCGAAAGTTTGTGAGTGTATGTTTATTACTTCTTAACACTCGAACGGCTGTTCACACACGGATAGACCATGTCTGGAATAGCACATAGGATACTTTTTATCCCTGATGTATTCCCCTTGGGACAATTTTCTACTTCGTGCGTTTAGTTTTAGTTTAAGATAATTTAAGTTTATTAGAATGAACCTTAACGGATGGGCCGACATAAACGTGCTATAATTAAATTGTGATTAATATACTTAAATTGTTTAAAAATGTACCCCCAATAGGACAAAAGGGGGTATATAAAGTTAATTGACTGTGTTTTTTATTCGCTGTATATATGTAGGAGAAAGCACGAAAAGTGTTAATACATGTCTAAAAACCATACAAGGTCTATTGGTCGGAAAAGAAATAATCAGCATTTTCATGACTTTGGTATAGGAAGCCGACGCTAGGAAACCGGTAAGTACACTTATTAGTTCACTACTAAACGTACCAGCTGGTCCGCAAGCCAATATTCTAGGAACCAGAGGTCCCGTTGCCAATGAAGCGGTACCAGCTTGTTGGGTTACCGTTCGAAGCCCGCTCAGTGTATCTTATTTATACACTGAGCGGGCGCAGTATAGTTATGGCACTGCAATACAGTACTACAAGTACTGTGGTACTGTATTGCAGTGCCGTAACTAGGGCGGTGCCAGCGGTGCTCAAGCACAGGGGACAGTACCTGGAGGGGCGCATTTTTTTTTTTAAAAAGACCAAACGAGTTATTTTTCTTATCAACTTTTAAGGATTTTACATTTTTAGAACAAGTTTGAAACTGATAGGAAAAAAAGAATTGTCGGTGGTTTTCAGTAGTGAAGTGACTTTTGATTGTAATGTGTTTTTTTTTGGAGCTGGAAGCTCTGCTGCTATACACTCACTCACCAACTATCACCTTTATTATATTCCTCCTCCTCCTCGAGTCGTATTCTTCATTACTGAGGATCGTGAAGTTTCCGCTGGATTAGCTTCTTATTGATGGTATCTCGCCATTTGTGACGGTTCTTGGAGCGTCTTGAATTGTGCGACGTGTAATTGTGCGTCTAGTGTGGAGCGGACCTGGACCTTGTACCATGACGTTTAAAGTAAGATTGTTTCATTATTATTTTCAGTGTGGGTAAGAGATGGCGCTAGACAACCTGTATAGCTCTGTCTCTTACCCACACTGAAATAAGAATGAAACAATCTCACTTTGAACGTCATGGTAACCCCGCTGATCTGCCCATATTTTTGGGCTGTAGCCTCTTGGTCGTTAGCCATCAACCATGCCAGTTATGATGAGCTTTTCAAGATTGTGGTCATTTTTCCTGGCAATGTGGCCAAAGAACTCCAGTACTGTACAGTAGATTTATTATTCGAACTATCCCCAAAAGACAGTTTAAAAAAAAAAAAAAGCGTTTATTTCAGGCAACTAATAGCACCCATACAACAATCACAAAACAGAAGACACACACATAAGCAAATACATTTTACACTATCGGACATAGTTAGCAACATGTCTGCTACAGCAATGTCCGATATGAGGGCAATCAAATCTGCCAGCAATCATCGCCAGAACTGTATTGGAGCTGCCCCGCACCCTTTAGGGGGTTATGTTAGGTTAGGGGTTTAGGGGGGGTTTAGGGGGTGTCAAAGTTTCTATGAAAGAATCATGTTACTTAAGAAAATAAACTATAAATTGACATCTTAAGGAATAAGTTTCGGCTGTGCGTTGATATGTCAGTCAGTTTCTCCTTTTATATTTAGATATAGCCTATTATTTTTAGATTGACTTTGGCAATTTACCTTTATTTTCTGCCCTCATTATTGTCAGACAGAAATCTGTCTCTTTACTCTGCTGAGTGCGGGCTAACTCCAAGTGCATCATGAAGACCATAGTGGGAAGTTCAAAGACACGACTTGAAAAACAACTTTTTTTTTAAAGTTTATTACTTACTAAGACCGTATAATATGTTTTGTTTCTTATTTTTTAATCCATTTGGTTATTACTATAAATTTTGCTTCATTAAAGATTACCGATTTTGTCTTATTAAACGTAGTATCTAGTAACCCGAAAATTCTATAAATCATGTCGGAAAACTACTATTATTTAGAAAGCTTTGTCTTTAAAACTTTCACAAATGAAAAAAAAAAAACTACTTACATCGTTTGTTGTCATGCTACTTAGTATATAGTTTTGTCACTTTTCACTTGGTCTTTGGTTTTGTCGTGAAGATGTGTTTATTCCATTCTTCCTTAAATATTTCTTCGAACAACGCACTTACTTTATCCTTCCTTAATATCCAACCACACATTCTCTCTGCTTTAAAACGATTAAAAATCTCAAATGGAAGATCATTCCCGGAAACCCAAGTGTCAGTTCTCCTAGAGCGAGATGCGTACACGCAGCAAAACAAACAAGTTTTGAGACAGATGTGTAGGTGATGATACTTATGGTGCAGGGGCGGATTCACACATTTATTTTTTAATTGATGACGTCCTACAAAAGATGTACACAAAAAATACATTGTGTAAATATTACAGTCCTTCAAATATAGAAGACTACAGCATTTCTTTATGTATAAACCAACTAAATTAAAACTAAAATATGAACTCTATTAGGAAGTAAAAAATATAAAACAAAAATAAAAATATGGGCTTTTGTGTTTATGAAAATAATAGCAAATTGACAAAAACTTTTCTTTAATAATTCAAAAATAATTTGATCAAGTAATAGGTTGTAACAGTTTTACCTCCTTGTAACTCCAAAATTGTAATGTCATGTATTTTTTTTTATCCCCTTTTTATTTTTTCTTCCTATAATTTGGTTGAAAGTGCAAAAGAAACAGTTTATGGGTAACGGTGAATGTATCTAAAAAGGAAGGGAAGAGGGAAAAATCATTGGAACAAAGTTTTAAAGAATTAATTTTCAGCACGACATCAGAAAACGGACTTATAGAAAAAGTTTCAAAGACGCCATCATTCGGATCACACTTGACACATTTGCTAACCATACAGAAATAAGCATCACCTTTGTACCTACTTTTCGGTTTACTTTTTCTTGTTTTTTATCAGGTGTTCAGAAATTGTTAAATAAATAAATGAAATCTACTGCCCAAGGCCTACTCAACCTGCCCGTAAATCCGCCACTGACTTGATGCGAGTTCAACGGACCTGTTTGAACGTTACTTGTCCAACATTTTTATTAGTAAAGTAGTATGTTGTACTGATTTCTATTGTTCGTCTCCTTTGTGGGGTGATGTTCAGATGGGTGAAATGGTTGGTGCTTTTGAGGAGACTGGATAGAGATTTGAATGTTTACTGTTAAATGTTTTAGAAACTTAAATTAAAAATCATCGGACCACTAGACGTAGATACGTACGGCGTTGCGCCATCGGTACATGGTTGGGGCGATCGGCAGCGACGATTTCTCGCGCCGGGCCTTGGTACAGGCCATGGTCCGGAGCGAGGAGGAGTGGCAGGCGGTCGCCTCCTTCTGCGAAGCAGTAATGCTAGCAAAGGAGGCGGCCGATCGCGTGAGGCAACGATCCTCACGCCCCAACCGCCGCCGGGATTCGATCCATATTACCGGCCACCGTAGGCGCGGGCTTACGGACGGCGAGCAATGGGTAGCTCGCTGTCCGACCGTCCGGTAACCGTCCGGACCGAACCCAAGTCGTAGACGGCGCATACTGTTCCACGCGCGCCTCAAGGAGATGTCAGCAACTGTAGGGGCCCAGCAGGAAGCCTACTGGGGCCAAGGTTCTGAATCTGAAAGGTTGACTCGGCCCTGGTACGATAGGCAACGAAGGAACAGAAGTAGGTTTTTAGTCAGTAAAAGTCTGACACTATCTCCCACCCCGCCCAAGAGCGGGATTTGTCATTAGATGATTTTCCCAAAAAAAAATCCCTGCCGGAGTCTGTTTTCTGATAACTGTAACTCATTAAGTCAAAAGTGAATAGGTAGCTTCTAGGCACGCATGCCCTTTCGTCAGCCACATCATCAGTTCCCATCAGGTGAGATAGTGGTCAAACGCGAGCCTATCTAAACTTTTACACTAATATAACGAAGAAGTAAAGTTTGTTTTTTGTTTGTAGGAGGTAATCTCTGAAAGTACTGGTCCGATTGCTAAAATTTTTTCACCGATAGAAAGCTGCTTTATTTCTGAGTGGCATAAGTTATATTTTAAGTACCTACGCGGTAGTAATACAAAATAAAAATGGCTACATAAAGCTAATGGAAACGATGACTGTATTTGAAGTCGTTGGTCTCGGCTGCCATTCGAATATATCTGTGTTATTTGTTCCGGGTATTCAGAAACTCAAAAGTCTTATAGTCTTATCATTGGCTAATTTTTGTTTTGGTTGGGAAATCGTCAAACAAATTCTCCTTGCTCTGGGTGAAGCGAGAGATAGTCCCAGACTTTTACTGAGTACAACCCAGTCGTGTTTCTTTCAGTCCTGTAGCAAATTCTACCAAGAGGTCCCCCTAAATTCTTGTAAGTGATACTTCTAAGAATATACAATTACAATTACTTATATACAATTTGCCTGCTGCGGTCTTCCCGTCCAATTATAATTTAGGTGTCTTCAAGGCTAGAGTGAATAGGCTCTTAATAAACTAGTGCGCCTGACCATCAATGATTGCATCTCCGCTTACCATCAGGTGGGATCGCAGTCAAGCACTGGTTTATATCAATTAAAAAAAAAATTAACCTCGGGTAACGATGGGAAGTCAATTGTCTACATCATATTTATGAAAGATTTCCGAAAAAGGATAGATTTCTTATAGCACAGGTACCTTAACTTGTTTTTATAGGCATTCGTAATCTCTACCAATCAACCTTTGGGGCTATTCAATTATTGCATAAGAAAAAATAGGGGGGGGGGGGGGGGAGCGCCTCCACACCGACTTTTTTTTTAATTTTCTTATTTTCTTTTTGGTCGTCACCACGACCATGTCTTATTTTTTCTTACAAGGGACTGGAATCGAGTTTTGATAGTTCTTACGTAAGGTCACAAAAATACGCAAAGTTTAGAAAAATCGCTTGCATTCATCATCAAGGCATCGGTTGTGTGCTCGGATGCGTATAAGTAAACTATTTCCATGACTATGTCACTGCGCATCTCCGCTTGTGAACTAGACGTTACTTATTTAAACCACACACTTGTAAACGTTCCTAAAAATTGTTATTTTTAAAAATAAACATCATAACCAACCAAACTTATTTATAATATTAAACAAGGGGGTAGGGGTCAGCTTACACTTACTTTTTTCCTATTTAGGGATGAAGGGGGTCAAGAACTAGTAAAAATTAACTTACATAATAACTGAATGGCCCGTCTGAGTTAAAAAATACTAGAAACATTTAGGTGTGAAGTATCATTAATATTACCTACCTACTTACTTATAGTAATAATATAATACATATTTATGCTAATAAATACTACAATAAATATCAAATTATTAAAACATAATAATTATGAGGAAAATCAAACTAACGTTCCGAATATTACGCTTGAAGGAAGAAGAGGAAAATTTTATATATTTTTGTTTGTAATTAATTACCTTAAAACTGATTTTAATTTTTTTTTAACCAATAGTATGCTACTTTATCGCTGAGTGACATAGGGTAGCGGGCGAACCCGCTGGCAGAGCTAGTCTATCATAAAACACCAGCGAGTAGAGGAATCTTAAATCATTTCTGCATAGTTTAAAACAAAGTCGTTTCCCGCGTCTGTATTTTTGTCTGCTAATTCTTACTAAACCACGCAAGGGATTTTGATGCGGTTTTTATTATTAGAAAGCGATAGATGAGGAAGATTTGTACGTATAATTTGCATCCGAGCAAAGCCGGGCAAGTCACTAGTAGTATACTTTCTATCCAAATAGACCAACAATTACGTTACCGACATAGTCCGATTGCTCGTAGAACAGATGGTCGATGGAGACGAAAGGTTCTGGAGTGGCGATCGCGTAAAGGAAGACGCAGCGTTGTAAGGGCTCCCACAAGGTGGACCAATGACTTGGTGAGGGTCGAGGGAGTACGATAGATGCGAGACGCTCGGGACTGTTTGTTGTGACGACACTTGGGGGAGGCCTATGTCCAACAGTGGACGTCTTTCGGCTGAAATGATGATGAGAACCAATCCCAACTCCCCCTTGTATCTTCGGGAACGCTTTGAGTATCTTGTTCCGAGAGGAAAACCTTGTCGCTCATCATCCTCTCTTCTCCTTCGTTTTCCTCCTCACTCCTCAAGCCGCTACAGTGGATCTTTTACCGTTCGTGCTGTGCGCCTCTGGAATTCTCTTCCACATACATTGAGAGCTAGCCCTTCGTTGGAGGTTTTCAGGGGAAGAATTAGGGAACATTTTTTATCAACATGACCCATATATATGTATGTTTATAGGTATTTATTTATTGTATATTTAATGTTTATGTATAGTGTGCTGTATACATATCTGTTTAGTATATTTTTAATTTTAAGTTAGATTTAATTAATGTTTAATTTTTTTGTTTATTTGTTGTACATTTAAAGTTCCTCATAATTTGTAAATTTTCCTCCTAAATCTTATGGTTTGCTGTAAGAAAACCCAGTTGTGGGTTAAGCTCGCCTATGTACATCAACTGTCCTATTTTTATTGTTAATATAAAATTGTGTGTACAATAAAGAATAAAGGAATAAAGGAGAGCTCTAAACAACAAATTTAAAAAAAAACCGGTTCGTAATTTAAATTAAGTGTATAACAAGTGCATTCAAATAATTATATGATACTTAATGTAAGCCGAACAACCTTGAATTTCATGAACACTTGAATGTCAAAGAAAAATAAGATAAGAAATCGATGCATTACCTAAATCTTATCAATACTTACATTCGGAAGAAAGTCTACCTACTTGTATTACATTTTTGAATTTATATTTTTGGTCGTATTTTCATGACGAGACTTTGAATTACATCATTTCAAGGTTTAATAATGTTCAGTGTTTTCAGGGTTCAGTCAAACTTTTGGTGATGCAGAGAAAAATAGTTGTAGGTGCAATGAAAGAGAGAGAGAAGACGAATACAAGAATAGATATACTAATAAACCAAATATATAATACAATTATAGAATATATACTCAAATTAATAAACTACATACCTAACTTATTAGTTATGTATGTATAGTCAAACAGTCCAAATCGACAATTGGAAAACATTAACGTTGTGATGATACTACTGCCAACTTCTTACGAAGTAGCTCTCGAACTTTAGTTTTGAATGTTAATCGGTTTGTTGCCATCCTGATCTTCTGGGGGAGTGCATTCCACAGAGAAATAGCTTGAACAAAGAATCAATTGGGAAGAAAGTCAGTACGATGAGAGGGACATTGGAGTAGGCGGTTATGACATGACCGCAGATTTCTATTGTAGCATAGCATAGCATAATCGGCTTTATAACGATCCCACTGTTGGGACTTAAGCCTCCTCTCTAGGAGAGGGAATGGGCCGTAATCCACCACGCGGGCCCAGTGCGGCTTGGTAGATGTCACATGTCTTCGAATTTTTGATTCTAGGACATGCCGGTTTCCTCACGATGTTTTCCTTCACCGTTTTGAGAGCAGTGGTGATTTCTATTGTGGTTAGCGCAAATTTATTGGAAGTGAAGGACTAAATAAACAATGTAGTGAGCGCTCTTTGCTCTTGGCGCTGACGTATGGACAACCTTAGAAGCTAAAGCCAACTTTAGAAGCGACCGATGCTTTGAGACATTATAAAATAATGTAGTTTCTTGACACAGATTAAATGCACAAATCGTCTGAAGCAAAATGCAACCACAACTGAAGTGTCAAGTGTGTGTGCCTTTTGAATTTTTGGACAGTCTGAACTGCTGGTAGTATTATACACATTTCTCACTTTATCCATTCTCGTTACTGCACATATCCGTCTCAAAATTCTCATCACATGGATTGTCTCGATTTTCTGAAAAGGAAAGTTTTAGAATGCAAAAGGCAACTGAAGGATATAGGTGTGGAAATTAACACTGTCTGTCTGTAACGCTTTCGCAGTTAAACTGCTGAACCAATTTTGACGAAATTTGGTACAGAGTAAACACGTTGACAGCGGCACTCATTTCTGTATTATTTCCATTCCTGCGTTACGGGGCGCTTAAGACCTCGCATGAAAACTATCACTTCGGTGGCAAGGGGCTTATTAGACCCTGCAACGTGTAAGAAACTAAAAGCTATTTTTGGCTAAATTAAAATTCAAAGTGACCTCGTATTAGAGAGATACACCACTGCATTCTGTTTTAATAAGGCATCTCAGATATATAACCATATTGACTGGCCTGTTGGTCTAGTGGTTAGTAGCCCTGACTGCTATGCCGGAGGTCGTGGGTCCGATTCCCACCCAGGACAAATGTTTGTGTGATGAGCACGATCATTCGTTCTGTGTCTGGGTGTAATTTATCTATAATATGTATGTATTCAGAAATATTTAAGTATGTTTATCAGTTGTCTAGTACTCATAACACAAGCTCTGCTTAGCTTGGGACTAGACGGCGTTGTGTGATAGTTGTGGAATATTATATTATATTCATCATCATCTTCCTGCCCCTGACCCGTGTCATTTGGGGTCGGCGAAACACGTTCCCTTCTTCCACTCTGCCCTGTCACTCGTCATGCTATCACTAACTTCCTTTTCTTTCATATCACTCTTCACACAATCCATCCATCTTTTCTTTGGTCTCCCTCTCCCTCACTTCTATTATATTATATTATTATTATATCTTTCCAAAACTAAACCAAATGAAGTTAAGGCCTCGGTACTGCAGAGAAGCCTAAATCCTTAGCCGCACCACAAGGAAGAGACATACGAGGCATATTAGACCTCGTGCCGCACTGTTTAACGCCATTCCCTATTAGCTGCTACTTCAAAACAAATTTGTACATTTAAGTTTTAAACATCAAATCTTTTGAGTTACTGATTACTGATAAAACAGTTGTCGAACACGACTCTAATCACACTAAGTGACTTTTAAGTGGATTTGAATTCCTTTGTGGAGTTTTTCGACTAACTCCCGTAGACACTTTCGATTTTATCAGGTAAAAAAAAGGGTACTAGTTTTTGTCTGTCTGTGGCTTATTTTGTGGTCATAGATAGGGAAAGGATGGTGTCATTAAGTTGGTAACAGCTTCTTTTCGGTAATTTGATAGTTTTGTTGTTTACGGCGCTCGTAGGGCAGGTAATAATGCAATGCTGTAAAGGTGTCGGCCTGTCAAAGAGAGAAGTGAGTAACAATTGAAAGAGTTAAGGCTTTTTGAAATTATTAAGATTAATTATGCTATGATTATTCTTCTTCTATTCGTGTCGATGTACTCAAACTAGATTTTTTCTGACCAGAATTTGGCAACCAGCATCCCTAGCCACGTTGATAATCTGCAAGACAGTAGAAATCACTAATCACAAATCAAAGCGTAATGACACAATAATAATGACTTTTCGTAACACACGAACATTTCAACGGTTTCAGGTAATCCATCGATATTATGTATTGTTTAGAACTTGATTGTGTTGTTATGAGATGAAATATTGTGACAAGGGAAGTAAAAGTAGAGTTTCTTGTAGCATTGTTGAGATTTAGGGAACTGCTTCTCTAGCCAAGTTGATAATCTGCAATCGTTAACGCTAGTCGAAAACTAATCAAATGTATGGGAATGATATCATCTCAATGTTAAGTCACGTGGTCAGAACAAACGAATAGAAAATTCGTAGCCAAGTTCACATCGTTCAAAATGATAGAATGAATTGTTATCGTTTCTACAATGTTCAACGTTATTGTAGAACGACGTTGTAGAACGAGCGGCCGACTCAGGCGCGTCAACATGGCTACCAACTTATCGTTTTCTACAATTGCTGACACCGAGGCGTTACCGATTGGAGAACGGAATTCGATACGAAACGGTTGTAACTTGGCTAGGGGGCAGTACAGCTCTGTTATTGGCTTCGTATACGTCCTGAAAAGTGATGGTGATTTTTGGCGGATCAGTAAGCTTGGACAAATGATTTTTCAATACACTTACTCAAAAATCCGCTCTTATCCCACCGCCTTTAGGCACGCAACAGACTGTTTTTCGCACTAATGCAGAAAAGTGCGCGTGCTCTCCCTCGCCACAATTTTATTACATTTTTATCTTATCAGGCTGGGCGCGTGTCTACTCCTACGAGTCGCCGGTTAACCCCAGTTTATTCATTTCTTCGTATTGAAAAAAAACCTTCGTGCATATTTGACACTGCAGCCCTCGGCTCCATAACACCGAGCGCCTAGCCTATGACCCTCCAGCATCTGACGCTGTTGAATCTGGCCTTTGAACATCTTACCAATATTAATTAAGTTTTTGCCTATTGTTTCCACAGCCCGAGTTCACTCGCTGCTAGGCTTAATCCTCTTTTTTCATGTGTAAAAATACTTGTAGGGATGATGCTACTATGCAAATAACTACACCATCCTTACTGTTTGTTTGTATGAACACGTTAAACTGAAAAACTACTGAACATATTTTCATTCAGTTTTCATCAATAGACAGACTGATTCACGGAATGAAGGAAGGAAGATGTAGGTATAATACATGCATATTCTAATTAATACCTAGTAGAGAAAAGTCGAGAATTTAAAATATTTCTAATACCCGTACCAAGATATGGCTGGTCGCTTTATATGTTTATAACTAATCCTTTTGACCGAATTACGATCACGGTGGCCACTCACAATAGAGATTAGACAAGTACGCAGGAGATATTACCTATATATATATAAAAGCAAAATACCACTCACTGATTAATCATGAAATCTCAGAAACTGTAACACCTACAAACTTAAAATTTGGCAGGTAGGTTCCTTATAGGGTGTAGACATCGGATTTTACGAAACTCCACCCTTAAGGGGGTAATACGGGGTTTCAAAGTTTGTATGGAGAAAGTTACTTGCACGCGGGCAAAGCCGCTAGCAGAAGCTAGTTGTGCAGAAGTCCGTGAGCAAATCCAGGTGTACTCTCTGTTCCTTTACTCTCATGGTCACGGATGGAACGGAGAAAGATCAGGGGCAGGACCAACGGCTTTACGTGCTTGACGAAGCACACCACGAACATCCTAATTCCAGGCTGCTACAGAGTAATTCGTAATGTAAAACCCAACAGTACTTTTTGCCCGACCTGGTAATCGAACCCAGGACCCCAAGCTCAGCCGTCGCGCTTGTAACCACGAGACCAATGAGCCAGTTAAGAGGTGCACAAGAGTAACAGAGTATTATTTGTTCTAGCAGTGTCTATAGTAGTAGATACTGTCGCAGCTCTGCTCCGGTAGACTTCGGTGAGGGATCTTCTACTTGAATAAAACTCTTGGGAAGCTACCACGTTTTACTTATATTTTTCTTCAGGATTCGATATCAGCCCATTGCGCTAACTACAATCGTTATGTTCCAACTGCAAAAATTTCTTTGTTCTACTAAATTTTTAAACCTATTCTAGAACTTCAAAATCCTTAAAAGTATATTTTACAAGCCAGTTCGTCAGCTATAAAAAACCTAACTTATGCGATCTCCTTTCGATATCACAATACCTACTTCCATAAAAAATGGTAGAACGTACATACTGTTATATTTGTGGCTATCTGGCTATCTGTGTCTTTATTCTACATCTTTCCCAAGCTCAGTTCTGAATCAGCGTTTAACCAAAGTCTGCACACGCCAAGGTAATCTGCGAATAGCTCAGCGAAGCCGAAGGCCGAACGTGCCTTATCGGCGCACGCGCAGCAAGGTCGCTGCAAGTGCATGGGCAAATGCGCAGTGATTTAGACTAACTGGGTGACGTCAGCGCTCCTGGTTATTTATTAGAGTTTAGGCTATAGATTTTTTTACCTTTAGGCTATAGATTTTTTTAGGTGGGAAAACATCCAGTGATATCTCCCGCAAATCATACCAGACAATAAAACCTAGAAAATATAACCCACTAGCAGTGGCGTAGCTAGTCCTAATGGGGCCCCATATCAAATATTTTTGTTTTTTTTTTTTTGTACAAAATAGATCCTACTATTACTCAACTAGTGCGTTGAGAAGCCTCGAAGATGAAAATGAGTTCGTTTATTGGACCATTCTTAAGGTTCTTGAATAGGTTGAGTTTTTGTTGTCGCCTTACGTAGATAAAGCTAGAACGATCGGAGTGAGCTAAAAACTATTAGAACAGGCTATTATATAGAAATTATTCATTCACTACTGGCCTCCTATCAGGAATTTAAGACTGTGGATAACATATTACGAATTATCCCACATGTCGGGGCTCCTGTAGCTCGGGGGCCCCGTATCATTGATACGGCTGATACGGCGGTAGCTACGCCTCTGCCTACTAGATATCTGCGTTTCCAAAATATCTAAAGAAAGATATGTAATAACGTCATAATCACGTAAGAACGGTTAGCATAGCATAGCATAGTCGGCCATATAATGTTCTCACTGTTGGGACTCAGGCCTCCTCTCTAGGAGAGGGAATGGGCCGTAATCCACCACGCGGGCCCAGTGCGGATTGGTGGATGTCACATGTCTTCGAACTTTTGATTTTAGGGCATGCCGGTTTCCTCACGATGTTTTCCTTCACCGTTTTGAGAGCAGTGGTGATGAAATAAATTACACAATGTAAAGCGCCTGGCTGGGTTTGAACCCGCGACCTGCAGCTCGTAAATCGAGGCTGTTACCACTCGGCCACCACTGCTCTCAACTCGGCCACCACTGCTCTCACTCGGCCACCACTGCTCTCGAAAAAGGGAAAAGAACGGTTGAATGCAAATATATCTTGGGTTGCTCTTAAAGTCAATTTTACGGTACTTCAGGTATTATTTGGTTGGTATAGTTGTAATAACATAATTATTGTGATGTATTCTCAAACTGTATGATGTCAGGGTTCTTTTTTAGAGTTTATAACAATATTTACCGCCGTTAGGTATTATAGTGATTAATTATGGCGATGGATGGGTATTATTTTCCGGGTTTTAGAACGTTTATTGGTTTTCCGTGTCTGTGTGTTGCAGTGCAGCTGGATGTTCTCATTTATTTATCAGTTTCTATAATGGTTAAGAGGTGAGGTTATAAATTAACTTTTTTTAGTAACTTTACCTACTTCATAATTCTTTTTATCATCATCATTTCAGCCTAAAGACGTCCACTATTGGACATGGGCCTCCTTCAAGTGTCGTCACAATGAACGTTCCTGTGCGTCTCGCATCCATCGGATTTCCGCAACCCTTACGAGGTCATCGGTCCACCTTGTAATTATTTCTTTGTAACTAATTAAATACTGACACAAGTAAAATACAAACACTTAATTAATTAAAACTATTTTATAAACATACAAGTAATAACTTCTACCTAAAACATGGCGTCAAAAAATTCCTCCGCATCACTGTCGACTGGAAGTTTGACCTGCGACTGACCCCATTGCCCCGTTGAATGGCAATGTCCGAGGTTAAATCCAGCTCTTGGGTTAAGCGAGGTGTCAATTAGGCGTTTAGATTATTCTTTAAATAGAGTATGAGCACTCGGACCCCACGGCCCAAGAGTTTCAACCCCAATAGGCACGAAATTCCGACGAGGTTGATATATTTCCGCCGCTTGAGGTTCTTCGCAGCCGCAGCGGCAGCACCAGCACAGCTCAACGAGCTAGGAAGTTGGGATGGCGCAAGTGTATAGACACAGGTAGCGTCTCAAACTAAACGCCTAAAAGTAATTTTTGTACGTTCACAAACATGTAAATTCTCATATACGAGACACACAGACCCGGAACAAGTAGCAGTTGGTAAAAATATTTGTTCTGTGCAGGAATCAAATCCGCGACAAGTAGCCATTCCCAACCCAGCCCCCCTAGCCAAGTTACGATCGTTTCGTTTGAGTCGAACGCTTCGAGTTGGCCACGCCTCCGATTCCTTTGTTCTGACGTCATCTCAACGCTCAGTCACGTGGTCAGAACAAAGGAATAGGACACGTGGCGTACTCGAGGCGTTCGACGCAAACGAAACGATCGTAACTTGGCTAGGGGGGCTGATTACTGATCGTAAGTGACGAATCGATAGTGTATGTCAAGATTGTTAACGATTTAACTTAAAAAATACTATCGATTTGCCTGTATATAGAGCCTTTTAGATCTGTATCAACAACCGAATTTCTGATATATCACCATTTTTAAATGTCTCACTTACCCTGACCTTACTTACCCTATAGTATTTCATCATTTGTCTTTGGCCAGTATTGTTTTCATTATTAGAATTTTGGAGCCATAAAAATAAGAAACAAACACATGATATTTTTGGCACATTTTTTATTACACTTTTGATTACTTCTAATAGAACCCTAGTCTAAAAATACAGTTAATAACAAGATGACCCCGGTGCATCCAGATAGCAATGACCTCGTCGCACTAAAATAATATGAGTACTCAACTAAAACAGAAGTAGATATCGTGTCATTTATAAACAATGCAAAATTTTCAAATCCATTTTTAGAGATATTGTCACATTTGTAAAAATTTCATATTCATTTTAGAGATATTATCGCATTTGTAAAAAATTCAAATCAATTTTGGAAAATTGACACTTCGATACATTCTTGCCATGTTTTTCACCCTCTTTCGATGTTTATAATTATTTATTTGCATTATGATGAATCAAATTATTTAAACTACCCATTTCCTTTTAGGTCTCAATCACTTGGTCCCCATTTTTTTCGATTTTTGCGCATTCTCAAAAGTATGAGATTTAGAGTTACACCCTTTGTCGAAAGGATCCTCTTGGGCGGAGCGAGAGGGCTTGTCAGACTTCTACTGACTAAAACCCACTCCTGTTCCTTCTTTGCCTTCGTTCTAGGGCCCCGGGGTTCACTTTCGCACAACCCTTGGCCCCAGTAGGCTTTGACCCAGAACTACAACAAGACATCAAAAGTATGACTACTGCCCAGCGGTAATGGCACCGACTTATGATATGTACGTCGTAGATTCAAACCCAGGCTGGCACTTTACTTTGTGAAATTTCAATACTACCTTTGCATAAAGTCGTAACTTTTACAGAATTGTACTACAAAACAATAAAACAAAATGAATTAATTCTTATTTCATCCAGCGTCTGGTACTATGATCTTAAACGAATTATTGATTACATAATACAAAAACATCGGCTAAAAGTGTTTCACATATTACATAAATCATTAACAATAAAAAAATGGCTCTCCTGGAAAATGCACTTTTTTGCCTTACGACCCTCATTTCATCCCTTTAGGGGGTGAAAATTGGAAAATCCTCTCTTAGTCCTCGCCTACGTCATAAAAGGAAGCTTTGTGTAAAATTCACGCTCGTTGATATGACAGTTACTCAGTTTATTTATAAATTATATATAAATACATACAATTGTATATCAGTAAACTGGACACTTAACCAAATGGGTCATGGTTGTCAAACAAAACGCTGATAAAATGTCATTAACCTGCATTCGTAATTATTATCAGAGACTTCGTTACAAATGCAATTATGAATAATATTCATGCTTACTATCTAGACCATCATCATCATCATCATTTTAGCCGAAAGACGTCCACTGTTGGACATAGGCCTTCCCAAGTCTCGCCAAAGTGAAGTGGTCCTGTGCGTCTCGCATTCATTGGATTCCCGCAATCTTTACCAGGTCATCGGTCCACCTTGTAGGAGGCCTTCCAACGCTACGTCTTCCGGTATGTGGTCGTCATTCCAAAACCTTTCGGCCCCAACGGCCATCCGTTCTGCGAGCAATGTGCCCTGCCCATTACCACTTAAGTTTGGCGATTTTTCTAGCTATGTCAGTAACCTTGGTTCTCCTACGGATATCTTCATTCCTGATGC
The DNA here is from genome assembly GCA_949316375.1 of Mythimna vitellina. Lineage (NCBI taxonomy): Eukaryota > Metazoa > Arthropoda > Insecta > Lepidoptera > Noctuidae > Mythimna > Mythimna vitellina. The sequence continues at coordinate 13,902,308 of OX438702.1, read as the reverse complement.
GATCACGCAAGGAAATTCCGAGCATAGCCCTTTCCATTGCCCTTTGGGTGACTTTAAGTCTTCTGATAAGACCTACCTAGACCAGTTCATGGCAAACTAAAAGCTTCGCTGCTGAAGTCGGTCCGTGGATAGATACATTACATACTGAAACTTTTATGTACTTCGAAACTATAGTCGCAGCTGCACTATGTTTGCTTTTTTTTGTTTCATGTTACCCTGTTTTTTATATTTCTATGATGTTACCTAAATATTGAGTTTGTGCCTTCTTTCTTTCTTTTCTGTCATTTATAGTTTTTTATTTTTGAAGATCGTATGGGTAGTCGGAAAACCGAAATTTTGACACCCGACTAGCGAAATAGTATTGTGTTATCCAGTTAATGGGTTTTAGAGTCTAAATATAGACGGGTAGACTGGAAACCGATTGGAACCGTTGAGGAACGGCTAGGTAGAATGCCTGATAATTCAAACTTGACTTAAAGACGCCTAGGTTGTATCTATGAGGAAACATAGACTTCGGCAGTGAATTTCCAGGCTTTAGCTGTCCATGGGTAGTGTGAAAACGAAACCCGGGGCCCTGGGACGAAGGTAACGAAGGAACAGGAGTGGGTTTTTAGTCAGTAAAAAAGTCTGATACTATCTCCCGCTCCGCCCAAGAGCGGGATATGTCATTAGACGATTTTTCTACCTAATAAAAAGGCTTTAGCGCACGATGAACGTGTTCTCAAAACATTATGTGTGCTGGTGGCGCAACGACGTGCGTCTAGTGGTCTGATGATGGAACAAATGTCTTACCTGATGGTTAGCGATGATGTGGTCGACGATAGTCGCTTGCCTCGGTATTCATACTTGACTTAATAGTCAAGTCTTACCGAAAAATGTTTTGTTTTTGGATTCATGCAGCCGAGATTGTAGTTCGTAGTTGGTTAGATTATTCAGTTCGTCTTATTTGCTTCAAGGATGAAAACCGTACAGAATAAAGTTATAGTAAATAATATTATACTAGAAGTTGAGCTATTCTGCTGCAGTTGATAGGGGAGAGGTTCATGTCTTTTCCTCACTTAGGAGATGTGTCAGGGGTATCTCCCCACTTTGTCTTAATTCGCTTGAATAGTTTGTTTTGAGTTCGATGCAGGCCTGAAAATAAAAAAAACCTAAATTAATAAAAAAAATATACTTAGGTACATTGAATTGGTGAAAACTGCAAAGTAAGTGATACATATTGTCACCTATTTTTGTTTCTGTTAATAAAGGAAAATGTAAGCTTTATATACAGTGAAGTAGTTAAGCTTGCATGAAAAGAAACATATACTTACTCTTTATTGTACACCATAAACAAAATTAAAGTAGGTACCTAAAATTGATAAGGCGTCAAAATGTTATCGTAAAGAGCGATTTTTTAACCGACTTCAAAAAAGAGGAGGTTCTATATTCGACTGAATGTATTTTTTTTTAATGTATTTATCGATTTCTCGGTCGATTGTGGACCGATTTTGAAAATTTATTTTTTGATTGCAAGGTTGGTCCCATAGAAATATTGCTATAATCTGATCATGAGCTTCAAAGATATGGAACAGAACTCCTCATAGGATCACAGCAGAACCGTCTTAACAAGTAAAACTGCTTTGTTTATACGTGAAGTCGATGACTGACTGAAAGAAGATCGAACTGATCTGATGATGAAGCCTGAAGTTAGGCACCGGAACTCTGTAATAAATTAATGTAATCTAACCGTGTTTGGTATTATTAGAATTGTCATGTGATGCACTCTGGTTATAAGATATTTAAGTTTAGCTGAGGAGTAGTTTTTAGAGGTGGTACCATAACTAAAAAGTGTAAAATAAAAAACTTTTAACAAAAAAAAAAAAATATAACCGACTTCATGTAAATAAAAAAATACACTGAAAAGTGTTTCCTCGGTTTTTCTTTAATAGTTTTGTCTCTCCGTTTTTCAACACCGACATCCGAAATTAAAGTTATTTTGCTCTTTTCAGTGTTTTATTATATAATGAAGTCGGTTGTATTTTTTTTTTTAGTTTTTTTTTTATAGACAGCCTTGGATGGATTTGACAGAGAAGGAGCAAAAGATAATTTATACAGGTAGTTCGTAGGGCTTTTATAAGCAAATGAGAGCTTTGAATGATATCTGATAAAATTCACTGATATCTTATAAATTATATAGATACTACTATGAATCACTTCAGCTACCTATAATAGATTCCATTCATAATTTGCAATCACGGAACAGATTGCAATCATAAATGGAATGTATTGTAGTAATCAAGCAAATATTATCCTGAAAAAACTCACGGTTGCACACATTGTGTAGATAAAAGAAGATTGCGAACTGTATTCTTTCCATCCTTTTTAATTTCTTATTCAAAACTGTGATAACGTTTACGTTAACGTTTCACAAAACTCGGAAGTAGATTTATTCTGATGCGTATTATGTTATAATAGTGCACCTATACTCCATTCAAGGTTCAAACATGGAATTGTATCGACCGCGCTTGCGTTTATGCGCGCATGCGTCAAAATATTACCCGCCAACGTGTAATATAACCCTGTCAGCTGTCAAGTTGTATCATACTCTCTTTCTATCTCCAGGATTTTTGATTGGTTAGAGCGAGATAGAATGTGAGAAGAGGGACTTTGGTAATTTATGGGTTTATTTTGTTTGTTTCGTTCTTACTTGTTATAAATGTCACGTTGAACAGCTTTCGTAGTTGCAAGCTGTGTATTCTCGTTTTGTGTGATTTTACAAGTATTTATTAAGTGTTTTTATTGTTCCAGTGTTTCTTCAGTTGGCTACGTATATTCCGGTAAGTTTTGCAAATTTTCTTACTATTTTAAACCATAGCCATAGCAAATTATGGTGAAAACGAACGTGCCATATCGTAGTGACCAGTTTTATCAAAATATTTACGTTTTCCTAAGTCTTTTCTATGCTTTGTCTTTTTAATACCTATTTGCCTACATTTACGGAACTAAGAAAGTAAAAAATCGTCATTCGTCTATTACAATATAATATTGTATGTATAAGTCCATTTTTCCGAGATGACTTGGAAGGAAGGAAGAATTGACTTGCAATCTATTTTTCCGAGATAATAATTTGACATTTCAAGTGTTGCATGGTTTTTCCATTTCATAAATAGTGAGGTGCCGTAACCGATATTGACCAAAAGACCGAAAAATATTCATAAAAATAGTCATTTTAAAATATTATGGTCAGCTTTAGTATTTCCTGAAGACAAATTTACATGAAATTGTCGAATAATTTTTAGGTAGGTACAGATGCTTCAAGTAAGTAAAACCAGAAAATGCTGAAAATGGTAGTCTTAATCCGCCAAAAAAACAAGATACTAAGTATTTACCATTGATGTATTCTAAGTATATTTAGGTATTATTATGGTTATTTTAATAAATACACGCCATCTGTAAGTCTTTTTGATACTTTGTTAAGAAGGTCTGCCCCCCTAGCCAAGTTACGATCGTTTCGTTTGCGTCGAACGACTCGAGTAGGCCACGCCTCCGATTCCTTTGTTCTGACGTCATCTCAACGCTGTCTCGTCAGAACAATGGAATCGGAGGCGTGGCCTAATTGAGACGTTCGACGCATTCGAAACGATCGTAACTTGGCTTGGGGGGCTGTAATACTTAAAGTATCAAGACATTCGTAAATCAGGCACTGTAGTGATTTTCTCACGCAGCTTGTTTTTCTGTTGAGCAAAGGTGGCATTCTCATTCAGCCTTTGAACGCATGCCTGCATAATTTTGTGTAGGTTTGATTCACATGGCCTAGATATTCAAAATTCCAAGTTTTCGTATACAATGGCCTATATTTATAACGAAGTTGAAATGTTCATTGTTTTATCTTAATGAAAGACGTACATTAATTGGGTCATTCTATTTGGTTGTTTCAATTTTAGTAAAAAATTCGTGCATACTGGTAAAATATAACTGACGCGAATCTTATTGTTTTAGTTAGATTCATAAAGTTATGGCATACCTGTTTTTTAAGGTGGTGGAGAGGGAGGGCGTGTAAGACTTTTATAGATTTAAACCAGTAACACCCTCTCACACCACTCAGAGTGGAAGAAATTATTTAATGGTATCTTCCTAAAAAAATAACTCAGAAACAAGAAATGGTGCAACTACTCCATAACAACATCCGTAAACAAAATTCAATAAAAGATCATGATCACAGACCCAATTAAAATATACTTACGGGTGAGCTATCACTCGTGTCCACTTCACCGGACGTGAAACATTTAACGTAAAAAATACCCTACTCTACCCTATTCTATCCTTCTCTACCCCACTCTACTCTACGGTTTAAAAAGTATCCTATGACCGTCTCCTGGTTCTAAGCTGCCTCCCCACCAATTTTCAGCCAAATCGGTTCAGCCGTTCTTGAGTTCTAAATAGTGTAACTAACTCAACTTCTTTTATGTATCGCTCACCTAGCAATATATTGGCACATCTACATTTTTCATATTTTACAGATACAAGGGTCAAAGATTGTACAAATATTTAAAACGATGTTTTGAGTTCATTTTACATTTTATATCAGAAATTGTGATGTTGGCTACTAGTACTTAAAGACCATAATAGATATTCAAAGATATAAATTATCCAATTTTAAACACTTAGGCCGTTAAAACTTAATTTCGCATTTACTGAAGACTTGCCAATATTTTACTAGGTGAGCGATATATAGACTAGCTTCTGCCAGCGGCTTCGCTTGCGTGATATTAGGTTTCTCCATACAAATTTTGAACCCCTGTTTCATACCCTTAGGGGGTGAATTTCGGAAAATCAATCTTAGCGGATGTCAACACCCTATAAGGAACCTACCTGCCACATTTTAAGTTTGTAGGTGTTATAGTTTCTGAGATTTCGTGATTAATTAGTGAGCGGTATTTCGCTTTTATATATATAGAAGACTAGCTTCTGCCAGCGGCTTCGCTTCGCTTGTAGGTTTCTTCATACAAACTTTGGACCCCGGTTTCACCCCTTTAAAAGTTTAATTTCCAAATTCCCTTCTTAGTGCTCGCCTACGTCATAAAAGGAAGCCTTGTGCAAAATTTTACGTTCCTAGTCCCAGTAGTTTCGGCTGTGCGTTGATATGTCAGTCAGTCAGTTTCTCCTTTTATATATATATATAAGATTAAAATTTAAAAAATAAATCAAAATCGGTTCAGTAGTTTCAGATATTACTTCCTACAAAAATAACAAAATTATAAACTTTACCTCTTTATGATATTATTGTAGATATTCAAATAGTAAAGGGCATCAGGCCAGCCATGATCACATACAGCTTTCACCAAGAGATGAAAAAAAAAGAAAGAAACCCGAAAGGAATGTAAGTAACAACCGTTAGATCGAACAAGTTCTCATAGCGGACGAGTTTATCGCCTTTTGGACTATAAAAGTATGGGATACCATCGATTCCAGTACATGGTTTGATAATTTGGAGTTTTTGGCGGTTTTTTTTCCGAGGGGAATTCGGTGGCTAGCATAGCATACTCGGCCTTATAATGTTCCCACTGTTGGGACTCAGGCCTCCTCTCTAGGAGAGGGAATGGGCCGTAATCCACCACGTGGGCCCAGTGCGGGTTGGTGGATGTCACATGTCTTCGAAGTTTTGGTTCTAGGACATGCTGGTTTCCTCACGATGTTTTCCTTCAGCGTTTTGAGAGCAGTGGTGTTGAAATAAATTACACAAAGTAATGCACCTGGCTGGGTTTGAACCCGCGATTTACAACTTGTAAATCGGGGCGGTTACCACTCGGCCACCACTGCTCACAGTGCTATTCGGTGGCTGTTTAAAGCTAATGACTAATTGCCCACACAAAGATGCTTTTCCACCAAAGATGTGCTATGCTACGTTGCTAAAGATGCGTTTGATATCATCATCTTACTGCCCTTGTCCCATCATATTGGGGGTCGGCGCAACACGTTTTTTTCTTCCATTCTATCCTGTCAACCGCCATGCTATCCCTAACTTCCTTTTCTTTCACATCACTGTTCACACAATCCATCCATCTTTTCTTTGGCCTCCCTCTCCCTCTCCACCCATCCACATGTTTACTCATAACTCTTTTAGTAACATGCGTTTCATCTCTCCTCTTTACATGACCATACCAAGACAAACGATTCCCCTTCAACTTTCAACTATAGATGCGTTTGATATCCACCAATCATATTCATTGGTGCACATAGTTTAGCACTGGTGGAAACGGATTCAATTAAAGGGCCTATTACACTACGCGATATTTAGCACACGGTATTCAGACTGTCTTATTTTTTGTTCCGAGTAAGACCGGTATAACCCTTATTACACTACGCGATATCCAGACAGTCTTATTCGATGTAATAGGCCCTTAAGATATGTTTTTTATATGGAAGGATGCGTGCTATACTTATTGCTATGGATCCATGCTATGTATGCGTGCTGTGGATGTGTGCTATGGATGCATGCTATGGATGGTCGCGAGTGGTGTAGCTATATGCCGCTTCCCTACTATAGATACATTGCTAAGCTCGAGCTGCGCATCTTCCTCGCGCAGCTGGTTTGCGACGGCGCATCTTCATAGCACATCTTGCATACAGCTAATGAGTGGAATTCCTTGCCGGAATCTGTGTTTCCTGATGGCTACAACCCGGGAATTTTTAAGTCAAGAGTGAATAGGTTACTTCTGGGTCACTGCGCTCCATCGTCGATCGCATCGTCGCTTTCCATCAAGTGAGATAGTGGTCAAGCGCGAACCTATCTACACTAATATTATAAAGAGGAAAATTTTGTTTGTTTGTTTGTAATGAATAGGCTCAAAAACTACTGGAACGATTTTAAAAATTCTTTCACCATTTGAAAGCTACATTATCCACGAGTAACATAGGCTATATTTTATTTTGGAAAAAAATAGGGTTCCGTAAGATATTTGAGTTTTTCGGACACAAGGTGTAAAAAGTCAATCAGAAAAGTTACTTATTTTGCGTACGCTGCCTAAACTATAAAAGATAGAACCATAAAATATCCTAATTAATTGTAGATCTTATAAATATCTACCAAAGTTTGTTAGGAGAAACCTACTTTCACGCGGGCGAAGCCGCTGGCAGAAGCTAGTCGCTAATAAAAAAAAAAAACTTGCACCGCTACATAGCTTAGTATCAGTGGAAACGGTCACATAGTTTCTCAGCATAGCTATTACATCCTTGCAGCATAGCTGCATAACACATCTCTGGTGGAAAAGTAGCCATAATGCTGTTGGAATATAACAAAAACAAATCCATTCTACTTCAACACTACGTATATCTTTCTCTTTCTAACCAATAAATATTGTATTTAATTGATCTGAGTCCCTTGTCAGCACTTGACTGAAATCCCTAGTATGGTTATAGTTACTGTATTCCTTTAGCCTTGTTTAGAAGCACACGTCTCACGTAATATTACTGAAACACACCTTCCAATATAAAGTAAAAGATTAATAAATAGTTATTATTTTAAATCTTTAAAACCGCTTTTTGTCCACCTATTAACCTCAACAAATGCCACATATGCTATGCATCATTACATCTAGACTCTTGAATTTCCTTGAAAATAGTCGTGTGTTAGTAGAACATCCCAAAGGAACATGCTACCGGAGTAAAAAGTAGCCTTTATGTTATTCCAGGACATCGTCTACCCATATACCAAGTTTCATTGAAATCTGTTCAGCCATTCGAGCGTGAAGAAGTATAAAACATACATACAAACCACACTCACAAACTGTTGCCTTTATAATATTAGTGTGACTTTGTCGTAGCACATATACATAAAAATGACATATAGAGCAGTGGTGGCCAAGTGGTAACGGCCGCGACTTACGAGTTGTTGTCGCGGGTTCAAACCCAGCCAGGCGCATTACTTTGTGTAATTTATTTCATCACCATTGTTCTCAACTGAAACCGGCATGTCCTAGAACTAAAAATTCGAAGACATGTAACATCCACCAACCCACACTGGGCCCGCGTGGTGGATTACGGCCCATACCCTCTCCTAGAGAGGAGGCCTGACTCCCAACAGTGGGAACATTATAAGGCCGACTATGCTACATATACATACATCGATGGATTTTGTTAACTGACTTCAGTCTCCCATAGCAATAAAACTTATACTCCTAAAGCTTGGGCCACACGGATGCAATCCAGCGTCCCAACAAAGGTGATCTTGCTTGTTTCAATCTCAAACAGATTTAATAAAAGTTTTGATATGACCTTCAACGCCTGCTATCCAAGGAGGCTGTCCTGATTTGACAATCCGTGTAACCGCAACACAATCTGTTGAGGCAAATCAAGCTCCCACTAAGGTGATCCCTGTTAAAACTGATCGATGACCTTGCTTGTTGCAATCCATGTAGACAGCAGCTGCAGGCCTAGCCAAGTTACGACCGTTTCGTTTCGAATCTCTTTCTACAGTCGGTAACGCCTCCGATTCCTTTGTTATAACCACGTGACTTAACGTTGAGATGATATCATTATCCCATACATTTGAAGTTTTCTACTAGCGTTAACGATTGTAGTTTATCAACTTGGCTAAGCCCTCTGATGTAATGCAACGATCCGACAAACTGACAATCAGCACAATGGTTAACTTGGTTTACAATCTGCAAGTTCTCATCAAGGTGACCTCTGATTGAACGCTGTATTACATCCATGTGGTCCATGCTTTAGGCAGGCAACACCAACAAAACAACTTTTTAACGTTATCTCAATAAGCGCGCTTTTATCGCCCCTAGTGCACGAGACAATACAAATGAATGATAGTAGTATACATCTTCCCCCATTTCTTATGACCCCATGCGGGTTTGTTAGTATGTTAGCACTTAAATAATATAAACAAAGCGATAACAAAAGCGTTCAAGATGAGACGCGTGCTCATCTCTTATCGCCCACCTTATGACTTAAGGTTTCGGCAGACAGGCGCGATGAGACATTACGACAAACAGTTTTACAGATATTGCTCTACGGGGCGCTAGAATGTCGTCCAGGTGAAACAGGTTCTGTGAAATAAGCTTCTTTTACTGTCCTAAAATTTGTGCTCGACTTTCTGATTATGGTAATTTTAATTATGGTTATGTCTATACCAAGGCAAGGCAAGGTTGAAGACCAGAAACCGATGTCAGGGGAGAGATCATCAAAAATCAAAAATAAGCTGCCATCCAACATCCAATACTTATACATCAATGGTGCTTTAGGCTATATTAGCCATATTAGAGCACATGATCGAAATTCATAGTTGCACTGATGACAGTAACTGATCACCGTAGCCGAAATCTGCAAGGAAGTGTATCTTTGTTTTTATTATTCTTGATAGATTCGCGCTTGACCGCTATCTGACCTTATGGAAAGCGACGATGCGGTCGACGATGGAACGCGCTTACCTAGAAGTGACCTATTTACTCTTCATTTAACGATCCCGAGCATCAGGAAACACAGATTCCGGCAAGGAATTCCACTCCTTAGCTGTACTCACAATGAATGTGTTCCTAAAACGTTGTGTGCGTATAGGTGGGATGTCCACCATGTACCGGTGGCATAATCTGCAAGGAAGTGTATCTGTATATATGGTTATCTCCTTTTGTATCTAAATATATTCCTCTATGGATATTTCCGTGTGGCATATATGCAGTGACGCAAGTTAGTATTTTTACAACTTACATTTTGGTCTTAACACAATAAATCGCTTATTTTAATAATTACGGAGGAAGTCGCTGTCACAGTTAGAATCAGCACAATTTTCAACGTTCTCCATTTCTTAAGCTTGTTAGGTTTTTATAAACACAATTACCGTATAAAAACTTATCATACTACAATATGCCCCACGTAAACATTCGTAGAGAAAAATATTTAGATACAAAAGGAGAGAAACGATGAATGTCTAGAAAGATGGTCACTACGTGTGCAGAAGTAGTAGACCGACTCCAAATAATATATATATATATATACATATAATATAATCAACCTTTTTAATGTTCCCACTGCTAGGCCTCAGGCCTCCTGTCTCTAGGAGAGGGAATGAGCCTTAATCCACCACACGGCCTCAGTGCGCGTTGGTGAATGTCACGTCTTTAAATTTTTATTTCTAGGACATGCCGGTTTCCTCACGATGTTTTCCCTCACCGTTTTGAGAGCAGTGGTGATGAAATAAATTACACCAAGTAATGCGCCTGGCTGGGTTTGAACTCGCGGCCTACAACTCGTAAATCGGGGTCAACACCACTCTGCTCCAAATAATATTTAATATATATTTAAAAAAAAACTAATTTCTTTAAATATATTGTCGCATTACCGCGCTTGTCTGAGAGAACCTTTAAACTAAGGGGAACGGCCGATTACCGGCGCTTGCGCCGATAACAACGACATCACAAGGTTTGTTAACATTCGTGACATGAAGACATCCTCTTCCGGTGCCAAGAAGGTACCTTTAGTAAAGTGTTTGGTATGTCTGTCGTTATGAAAGAGCTTTTGAGCTTTTGATTTATTATGTGATAGTGGAACGTGTGTGGGAGCTCGACAGAGCTTGGAGATAAGAATGGCTGCTGATAGTGCATCGTTGTATGGTGTTTGAAGTTTTGACGACAGAAGAGTAAGCTTTTAACTGTTTGCTTCGGATTGATCCGACGATTGTTTTCGTGACTTATTCGCCAGTGTCGAGTGTTTGCGACTGGGTACTCCATCTCGTTTAGCTCTATCCCATGGTTTACTGAAGATCTGACGAGATGGAGTATTTGGTCGTGAATGTGCTACCTTGGCCGAATAGATGCGAAATTGTTTGTCGGATATATTCGACGTAGGCGGTAAGGCTGTATCGGTGAAAAGGTTAAGGAGATTTGAATTTTTGTAGGAATACGTTCAAAATGTCTGACTGTAACGACGATTGAAACAGTCTATATCACGCAGGTTGCCAAGAAGAATCTAATCAAACCTCATTTGATACAATCGATCAAGCTGTTTAGGCTGCAGGTAATGTCAAAGCTAAAGAAAACGATATATCTACATAATTCTAGTAATATTTATTTGTACTTATACAATAAATGAGAAAGTAACGGCAGTTTACAATTTCGTTCCTTTTTTTTGAGGTGTCAATTCTTTAACAACTCCTCCCGTTCTGGGTGGAGCGAGAGGGAATGTTAGAACTCTTTAGGTGGAACTACATTGGGCACACGTGGGCTGCATCTGGGCGCGTCGGTCTCCATACATTTTATATGACAACTGGACTTTTAGAGCTACATACGATGCACGCCACGCGACGCACTGCTACATACAAATCAGGCGTGACACACGTGTGCATCGGTCTAATGTAGTTCCTGCTTTACTAGCTAATCCATCTGAGTTCCTTCAGTTACCTTTTGTTCTTTAGGGCCACAGTAATTCTTTCGAACAATATCGCAGTAAAAGTCTGACACTATTATGCCCAAGAGTGAGATTTGTCATTAGATGATTTTCCCACCTAAAAAAAAAGCCCTGGCAGGCATATTTTCTTGCCTAAGCTGCCAAACAGATTTTAATAAAATGTAACATAGATTTAGCTTAGAGAAAGACAGGATACTTGTGATCAAAACACCAAGCGGGCGAAGTCTTAGGCAGAACCGTTATGGAATAGTTTGAAAGAATTACTGCGACTCTAGAACGCCAAGGGCAACTGAATACACAGATGGGTTTTAGTCAGTGAAAGTCTGACGAAAGTCTCACTCTACCCAGAGCAGCAGAAGTCATTTAATGAAAAAAGGCAGAACCTAGTCGATGATAAAGTGTTTATAATAGAAGACAATAAGTTATTTCTGTGTATAAAATTACTTAAAGGAAAGTTTACTATTTTTATTTTTAAGAAAGTTACTCAAAGGGCAATGGAAAGGGCTATGCTCGGAGTTTCCTTGCGTGATCGCGTCAGAAATGAAGATATCCGCAGGAGAACCAAGGTTACGGACATAGCCCGAAGAATCGTCAAACTTAAGTGGTAGTGGGCGGGGCACATTGCTCGCAGAACAGATGGTCGATGGGGACGAAAGGTTCTGAAATGGCGACTACGTACCGGAAGACGCAGCGTTGTTAGGCCTCCCACAAGGTGGACCAATGACCTGGTGAGGGTCGCGGGAATCCGATAGATGCGAGACGCACAGGACCGATCATTGTGGCGACATTTGGGGGAGGCCTATGTCCAACAGTGGACATCTTTCGGCTAAAATGATGAATGTTGATGACTAATTATACCTTTTTTTATTGTGTGTCTTTATATATAAAATTAGGAACAGAAACAAGTCGCAATAAGTAACTCCGTTTATAAGAATACCGAAAAACTACTAACATTTCTGCAAGAATTTGCGTCGCTTTCACAATTACGATGACTTCCTTCCATATATTACAGAATTAGCATGTGTATGACCCAGGACAATATGTAGCTAGTTTGGGGTCGTTAGCATAAGTTAGGCGATAGAAAATACCTGTGCAATGCCTAGCTTAACTGCTAAGTGATGCGCTGTCTGTTGAAATAACACCAGCATATTTTAATTTTATAAAGAGGTAACAATGTTTGGAAAAGGAAAATACAGGATACAGAATGCTAAATATTTGAAATCGCTTCGCTCGCTTTTGCATTCAAAAGATTCTTGGTTGCCTGCATAAATGGCATAAGCTAGCCGAGTTGCTTAAATCGAGCTCTCTTCGCTCGCTCTGTTATAATTTTGCTGTATTATTGACTGCCCCCCTAGCCAAGTTACGACCGTTTCGTTTGCGTCGAACGCCTCGAGTAGTCTACGCCTCCGATTTCTTTGTTCTGGCCACGTGACTGAGCGTTGAGATGAAGTCAGAACAAAGGAATCGGAGGCGTGGCCTACTCGAGGCGTTCGACGCAAACGAAACGATCGTAACTTGGCTAGGGGGGCTGGTCATTCAGTCAGTTCAGTTGTTAAGCCTTTTTTTTTCTTGCAATTTGCCAGTTATTTTACACCAGTAAAAGATAAGCATCGAATTTTAATCATCAATCAAAATATTGTTAGCACCTATAGAATTATGTTTGTACATTTTCTATCTTTACAGTAAAAGCGCAGAGAGCAGTGAGGGCCAAGTGGTAACGGCCCCGACTTACGAGTTTGTAGGTCGTGGGTTCCGACCCAGCCAGGCACATTACTTTGTGTTATATATTTAATCACCATTGCTCTCAAAACGGTGAAGGAAAACATCGTGAGGAAACGCAGCATGTCTTAGAACCAAAAAATTCGAAGACATGTGACATTCACCAACACGCACTAGGCCCGCGTGGTGGATTACGGCCCATTCCTTCTCCTAGAGAGAGGCCTGAGTCCCAGTAGTAGGAATATTTAAAGGCTGACTATGCTTATGCAGTAAAAACCTAAGCTTGAAACATTGAAACCACAATCAAGTCAATCAATTCCAACTAGAATGTCTTAACAATGTCATATTCCCGAGGACATACTCTTTAGCTGAATGAGATGCAAATGCAGTAGACAGCATTCCATTAACTCGCCCACAAAGAATGCATAATATTGACTATCAATCTACAGGTTGTCTGTTTGTCTGCCACTATCTATTATGCTTATGAAGTTAGGCAATGCTTACATATTATTAAAGAATAATTTCTTAGCGCTCTGCCCGCGGCTTTGTCTGCTTGTATTTCAAATTTTCTGAAACGAACTTCAACACTCCATTTCTTTTGCGGATTTTTTCATTATATCTTATAGTTGTTTGCTTTTGAGATGGGAAATGATTAAATAACTTCTGATGGAACGAAAGAGAGTACAGTCAAATGGGGTAAATAGAAACTCAGGGGTAAATAGAAACAAAACTTCAAAGGGTATTTTCAAAATATTTGAAAATTTTTTTCAGAATTTAACTATATAAATTTATAAATTAATTGTTATTCTAAAAAGTCGATGCTTTGTTAGAAACCGATAATATGGTATCAAAGTGGAAAACCAGACCAAAGTTTTGTTTCTAATCACCCCGTTTTACGGTATCAAAGTTTTGCTGACAAAAACCTACTCCTGTTCCTATAGTGAGAAGAACCCTAGTATTGCTTATAGTTAATGCTGTATTTTATACCAGGACAGATTCTGAGCTTTAGCTCCGTCAATAGCAATGGGCTGGCAGGTGGCCATCTATTAAACAATGAAACTATAGTACTAAATAATTCGTTTTTTTTTTTGTGGGAACTCATTAAGTAACTCCTCGAGATCTGATGCCAGAATTGTATTGACTATGGGCTCAAACACAAAACTGCAATGCGACGTTGCATCGTAAGAATATACGAACCTACACGACGCATCGCAAGAACTTTTTTTTTTGCAGTGATGATCATCTAATGTCAAGTCCCGCTCTTGGGCGGAGTGCGAGATAGTGTCAGACTTTTACTGACTAAAAATCTACTCCTGTTCCTTCTTTGCCTTCGTTCCAGGGCCGGGTTTCACTTTTACACTACCAGTGGCTCCAGTAGGCTTCGACCCTGCTGGGCCCCTACGATTTGCTGACATCTCTTTGAGGCAAAGTGCGGCGGGTGTGGAACAGTACGCGCCGTCGACGACTTGAGCTCGGACCGCCGTCCGCAAGCCCATCGCAAGAAATTGCGAATTGATTGGCATCACATTTTGTACATGTAATCATCATTGCATGAGTCGTAGCAATATACATCGCAAGTTTCTGCGATGCGGTGTTGTATCGCATCGCCTAAAGCCTACCCTTGTTCCTTAAATTACTCTTTTCGTTCCACGGACAATCAAATCCAGTCTGACGTCATTTTCAAGCTAACCCAACAATCTGTCAGTATAAGTACGAGTGGTTTAATACTGTCAACAATACGGTCTCGACATATCAGTTATTCAGTTCACACTGCCGCTCTTGAATGTTCGTAGAAAAGGATGGAGACCACTCAAGAAGGCTGATAAACAAATAAAAAGCAATTGGCAGTGAAACAATGGTAAATATATAACGGTTATAAGTGTTGAAATATCGATATGCATCATCGTAGCCAGTGCTCGATAGTCGGAATCAGTTCTAAGTAAGTGCGAGTTAGTTTTAAAGGGCCTATTACACTATTCGATATTCAGACAGTCTTAGTCGATGTCGCGTAGTGTAATAAGGGTTAAGGGCCTATTACACTATTCGATATTCAGACAGTCTTAGTCGATGTCGCGTAGTGTAATAAGGGTTAAGGGCCTATTACACTATTCGATATTCAGACAGTCTTAGTCGATGTCGCGTAGTGTAATAAGGGTTAAGGGCCTATTACACTACTCGATATTCAGACAGTCTTAGTCAATGTCGCGCAGTGTAATAAGGGTTAAGGGCCTATTACACTACTCGATATTCAGACAGTCTTAGTCAATGTCGCGCAGTGTAATAAGGGTTAAGGGCCTATTACACTACTCGATATTCAGACAGTCTTAGTCGATGTCGCGTAGTGTAATAAGGGTTAAGGGCATATTACACTACTCGATATTCAGACAGTCTTAATCGATGTCGCGTAGTGTAATAAGGGTTAAGGGCATATTACACTACTCGATATTCAGACAGTCTTAGTCGATGTCGCGTAGTGTAATAAGGGTTAAGGGCCTATTACACTACTCGATGTTCAGACAGTCTTAGTCGATGTCGCGTAGTGTAATAAGGGTTAAGGGCCTATTACACTACTCGATATACAGACAGTCTTAGTCGATGTCGAGTAGTGTAATTAGGTTTAGACCGGTCTTACTCGGAACAAAAAATAAGACTGTCTTAATATCGTGTGCTGAATATCGCGTAGTGTAATAGGCCCTTAAGTTATCGCGATCAACACGTTTATAACGTTCGCCGCTCCCATTGGCCTGTTCTAAGCTTTTGACCAATCAGAGAGCTAAACGCGGTAAACGTTTCGATCGCGTGTAAAAACCACTCTTTTGATTCCGATTTTGGTTAGAGTATGTGCCGATTTGCGGCTAAAGAATGCCACATACAATCCAGTTAATATCGCGCGCGCTTGAAGCGGTAGTCGGTAAATTTGTTCACGTGTGGCTATCAGCCTCCCTAGCCAAGTTACAATCGTTTCGTTCGCGCCGAACGCCTCGAGTAGGCCACGCCTCCGATTTCTTTGTTCTGACCACGTGACTGAGCCTTGAGATGAAGTCCCTTTTAGTAGGCTTGTCATGCATACTGCCCGTATGCATGACAAGCCTACTAAATGGGATTATAAAGGATAACACTTATTAGTAGGTACTTAGAGAATACCCAGCATAGGTGATCGTAGTGAAAATTTAGTCCTGTGTAGTACTCTGGGACTGGTTTGAATAGAAACCTAAATAGTATCCACAAGATATATGTGTTTCAAAAATATCTAGAGAAAGATATGTAATAACGTCATAATCATATGGTTTTAAAAATTCTATGTTAATTAGTGTAAGTTAGCATGTACCGTTTTAATTAATCTACACTAATATTATAAAGAGGAAAACTTTGTTTGTTTGTTTGTAATGAATAGGCTCAAAAACTACTGAACCGATTTTAAAAATCTCTCTTTCACCATTCGAAAGCTGCATTATCCACGAGTAACATAGGCTATATTTTATTTTGGAAAAAATAGGGTTCCGTAAGATATTTGAGTTTTTCGGACACAAGGTGTAAAAAGTCAACCAGAAAAGTTACTTATTTTGCGTACGCTGCTTAAACTATAAAAGATAGAACCATAAAATGTTCTAATTAATTGTAGATCTTATATATAATATCTAATTATTATAATATCTACCAAAGTTTGTTAGGAGAAACCTACTTTCACGCGGGCGGAGCCGCTGGCAGAAGCTAGTTATAAATAAAAAATAAATAAATAAAATGGTTGTATGTAATGTATCGGTTGACCTCTCAGCATAGTAAATAAAATCGAGACTTTCAAAGATTTCTAACACATGCGCGAAGCTGAAACGGGTTGGTAGTACAAAGTAATAAATACAGTGGAAACAGATTGTTAACATTAAAATGAATGGGATATCAATTTCCTAACTAACCAAGGCAATTCGATCTATCTAGGTCTCAATGTTGCTACCTATCAGGTTGTAGGCAGCCTTCATTTGAGTAGCAAATCAGCCTGTTTAGATATTAATGTGACTACTTAGTTTACATAATTCTTAATATGTCCTTTAAGAGGAGTGGTGGCCGAGTGGTAACGGCCCCGACTTACCAGTTGTAGGTCGTGGGTTCTAATCCAGCTAGGCGCATTACTTTGTGTAATTTACATATTTCATCACCACTACTCTCAAAACGGTGAAGGGAAACATCGTGAGGAAACTGGCATGTCCTAGAACCAAAAATTCGAAGACGTGTGACATTCATCAATCCGCACTGGGCCCGCGTGGTGGATTACGGCCCGTTCTCTCTCCTTGAGAAGAGGCCTGAGTTCCAGCAGTAGGAACATTAATAGACAGATGTAAAGTGGGTTGCAGAAAATATACTGGAAATTAAAATACACAACAACACGGGCTCTGAAGGAACACAGGTGGGTTTTAGTCAATAAAGGTCTGACAACCCCTCTCGCTCAACCCAGAGCAGGAGGAGTTATTTTGATAGTTTCCTACTTCAAAAAACCGGGCAAGTGCGAGTCGGACTCGCGCACTGAGGGTTCTGTACAAACTCACCTATGAACATAGTTCAATTCACGAATTGAGTTACGAAGATTTTTCCGAATCGCAAAAAAGTTTTTCTCCTCCTACAAAAAAAAAAACGAAAAACAAACTTTATTTCTTTAAAATATTAAAGCAGACTAGCTTCTGCTAGCGGCTTCACCCGTGTAAAAGTAAGTTTCTCTTTCTCCACTTTGGACCCCGTTTCTTCTACTTAAGGGTTGAATTTTGGAAAATCCTCACATAGTGATCGCCTACGTTATACCTTGTGCAAAATTTCACGATCCTAGTCCCAGTAGTTTCGGCTGTGCGTTAATATGCAAGTCAATCAGTTTCTCCTTCTATATAAAAGGTCTTCTTGCCGTTTTTAAACGGGTTGCTTTGAAGTTTATATCTTTGGATTGACTTGGAATTATAAGTTCAAATAAACTTTATATTAAAGGTACGTTATTCTTTTTTTCGAAATTATGTATTTATTGTTTTCTTTATGTTTTGTATTTTCTGTAATATCGCAGTAGTGGTGTCCAACTTGTGACCTTTTTAAAATATTTTTGGGAAAAATCTAACAAGGTATAAAAATTATTGGAAACGATTCAGATACTGATTCTGAACAAACTATATTCAGGTTTCGCTTATACTAAAACTAATGTTGTATAGCTCCATCACTTTGACCGTTCAGTTTAGGTCGTCAAATGGATAGTGTTAAGAGCTCGTGGTAAGGTTTCAGGTCCTGTGTCTGTGTGCCTTGTCTTGTGCCAAATAAATCCAGTATCTCTCGTTTCTTTATTTCTGTATTATGTATGCAAAAATTTGAACAGAGCGGGGTTACCATGACGTTCAAAGTAAGATTGTTTCATTCTTATTTCTGTGTGGTTAAGAGACAGAGCTATACAGGTTGTTTAGCGCCATCTCTTACCCACACTGGAGAATGAAACAATCTTACTTTAAACGTCATGGTACAGGTCGGATCGGTTCAATAGTTTTTGCGCCAATTTACCATCACAAAATAATGTTACTGTTTTATTATATAATAATAAATAATATTCCACAACAATCCGATTATATGTATAGATAATATCTAATAATATCCTTCATAACGTAGCCCATTATCACCTAAAAGTATAAAAGACGAAAGGATTCATAATCAGGTAACAAAATCATAATTACTCCGTAATCAAAGGGCAGGGAATACAGATATTAACGCCACAATCTCAAAGAGAAAAGCTGTAATGATGCCGTGTTTGTAGTTCAAATTAAATAATTTAAAAGTGTAAGTGAGAGAGAGGGAATGTTCCCTATTATTGAGGCGTTACGCTCCAGATCCGACTGTTGCCCCGTTTAAATTGAATTTTACAACGTCTGTCTGCGGTTTCTTTTGAATTTTTTCTCGAATATCTGAACGGGATTGAGAAAAGGGTAATGTCAAGGTTGTTTACTTGTTTTTGTGGATAAATGATAATGGTTTTGCAATCGAAAGCGCACTTGATTATCACAATGATAACATGAGGAGCATAGATACTAATTATGGAGATTAACCGGAACTATCAGAAACGAAAAAGAAAGAAAGAAGACAAACAAAAAATGAAAAACAAATCATCATCATCATCATCATCATCGTTAGCCGAAAGACGTCCACTGCTGGACATATGCCTTCCATCCGTGACCCTCACCAGGTCATTGGTCCATCTTGTGGGAAGCCTTTCAACGTTGCGTCTTCTGGTATGCGGTCGCCACTTTAGAATTTTTCGGCCCCAACAATAAATGTTAACTTGATATTACAAACAAACACTTCAATTTTATTTCTATCTATCTATTATGGTCTTGTTTCCGCTCTTAGTCCTTGGTGGACCATTGTGCGTGAGCCATGGCGGCTTTTACTCCAACCAGCCCACCTCACTCCAGAAACAGATGAGTCTTTTCAGTTTTCTCAGGGCATCTATGAGTGAATTCGGTACTCCCAAAGTTCGTGTTCTTATTTCGTTGACGGCTGGCTCTGCACAGAGGACTATCCGTGATATTCATTGCGAAGAAGTGTTTGTACAGTGAGCAGTGTCCGATAGTCCTAGCCACCACACGCAGGCTACCTCTGTCCAAACGCCAGAGGTTGCTGCTTAGGTTTTGTTTATGTATTACTTCAATTTTATTTAAATGTAGATATAGATAAAAAAATTCAACCTTTTCCACGAAACAGGCTTCGGAATTTATAAATTACAATCAGTAACATAGGCTCTTCCCAAGACAATTCATGAAGTATCAAACTTGTATCAAAGCAGCCGCTCATCGAATCTTCATAAACAAATATTACTATTCAAAGAACCAAACATTAATAAACATAAAAACGTTTGTAAGACCATCTTCATATGTTTGTCACGTCACATCATTATGAGATAAACACGGTGTTTCTCTAAAAGCGCAGGAAGTCGTGACGAAATTGAAAGTTAAACATAATTAACATTGTAGTACTTATGGAGAGGATATGAAAGAAAAAGTCCTTTTGTTTGTTCATAGCCTTGCTGCTTTGATGTTGGTGTTTATGGAAATTATGGTAATAGTGTATGGTATTAGATGTATCTTTATAACTTACTAGCTGACCCGATAAACGTTATCCTGGACCAGTACCATGACGTTTGAGGTAAGATTGTTTTATTCTTATTTCCAGAGTGGGTAAGAGATGGCGCTAGACAACCTGTATAGCTCTGTCTCTTACCCACACTGGAATAAGAATGAAACAATCTTACTTTGAACGTCATGGTAATCCCGCTGTCCACTATCAACTGTCAAACGCACGAACCTTTCAAACGCATACGTAGGATTTAAACAAAAAACACTCTCGCGTTTATTCCGCCAGGGTCGCACGTCCATGAAAAAATACTCCATCTCGTCAGCTCTTCTGTCACCTATGGGGATTGAAGAGCTTAACGAGACGGAGTACCCAGTCGCTAACACGCGACCCCGACGAATAGGACACGAAAACCCTCATCGGACCAATCCGATACTTAATAGTCGTCGTAGTTTTTATGAAATTTTCAAGTTTCTTAATTAAAACAAAAAAGAAATAGTAAAAATGGTCCAGCCGTTCATGCGTGGATGTCGTGGCCATAGGAAATAGGGATTCATTTTTATATTGATTATTTTATTTTATTTATATTATGACAAGACAATGGAAGGATAGATAAATAGAAAGATAGATAGATATATTTTATTCCACACCAAAAATAAAATTACAATAGGAACTTAAAATTAATAGGGTGTCATACAAAATGCGATTATTTTCTGTAAAAAATCGCTTTGTATGAATTTGACAGAGAAGGAGAAAAAGATGCACAGGTAGTTCGTGTTCAATTTACATATATACAACACATAACTAATAAAATAAATATAATACAAACAATACATACATATATATAAGAAAGCAGAAAAATAATGTAGTAATAATGTATGACGTTCAAGAGGAAACGTGTTGATCCCTAACCATTTTTTTTATTGTGAGTTTGTACTTCAAACGACGTGCCACAAAAATTGGTGGATTGGCTTGGCATCTCTAGCCTCAAGTTTTCCAGATAGCTCCGCTTTCAAGTTTACACGCCATTTATAAATGAAACGCCATTAAAGAGAATATGCACTAGTCTTGAGCATAGTAGTTCGCGACAGTAAAAAAAAATATTCCAACTATAATAAAAAAGAAATATGATTTGTGAAAAAATTTTTAGTACAAGAATAATTTCTGACTGTTATCAAAAATAAACACTGCAAACCATATGGCACGAAATCAAAAGCTTCATAATATTTTAAGCTTAAAATAAATACTAATAATACCGATGTATTTACCAAATCGATATCTACCCAAAAATAATACCGACAAGTTATCAACATTGCTAGAATCGCTACCAACAAAGTAGAATCTACCTCGATTCAAGCTGTGAACCACTAAGGGGTGGAAAGACAAAACAATCTCCCTTCAGCTCACCACCCTCGCCCTGCACTTTAATAATAAAAATAGACGGCAGGAAACTAAAACTTCCCTGTCGAAAACACCGACATTTTTCAATTCGTTGCCACCTTCATAGATGTTAATTTTCAAATAGTCGAACTTAACAAGCAATGGACAGAATTCGGTAGATATGTTAGGGAGAATGATGAGGGGACCAGGATTATCGACCTAACAGATGTGCAAGGGGCGAACGAAAGACAATATCGATCTTTCAACGCTGCGCGTGCGCTTGTATTGATTTTAGCGTGAGTTCGGTGTGGGGTTACCGTTGAGGGGAGATTGTTTGAATACTTTGATTCAATATGTTGTGTTTGGGAATATGAATTAAATGTACGAATTTTGGTTGGGATCGATGATATGAATATTGTGGAAAATGTTTTTTTAGGTCTGGATTACCCAGCAGGGCTGAAGTCTATTGGATGATGACTTTTGAAAGCGAAACTTGTGGGCTAGAACGCAAAGGGCAGCTGAAACTGAAGGAACATAGGTGTGGTTTTAGTCAATAAGAAATATAAAAAGAAATGAAATTGGCTAGTTTGGTAACTTCATAGATGAACTTGAAGAGGTTCCAGCTTAAAATAGCTACGAGTTAGTGTATATTTTCTAGTTGGTATGAAAACATTGCAAATAGGCAGATTATTCAAATTTTGTCATTCGAATAATCTACCTATTTGCGATTATACCTATATACCTATATGCAAGTTTACATTGGTCGCAGAACTTATGGTTGATGGAGCCTAAAGATTCTGAAGGAGATGCACAGGGCCGGTTGTTGTGGTGGACGTCTTTCAGCTGAAATGATGATGACGATGATTCTTTGTTAATCATTTCTATATCATAGACCCTTGAGATTACGAGAATATCGAAACCGTTATTAAATCAGCTGATCCTAGATCAGAAATAGGTCAAGGCGATATAAACATAGCTGCCCTGTCATTCAGGACAAACGCAGCAGCGCATCAAATGTGCAAGCGCATAAAACAGTCGTAAACTTTTATTGATATACAGGCACATATACACGTGGACACGCTTCGCTGTTGCTATGGGGACGGACGCTTTAGAAAGCTGCGACATTATGAATTGGCATTTATTGTAAACTAGCTCCTGCCTGCGTCTGTGCCTGTTTTTGAAAGTAGGTTTCTCCATACAAACTTTGAACTCCCATTTCATTCATCCGCTTAGAGGATGAATTTTGGAAAATCCTCTCTTAGAGCTCGTCTACGTCATAAAAGGAAACCTTGTGCAAAATTTCGCACTCCTAGTTCCAGTATTTCGGCTGTTCGTTGATACGTCAGTTACTCAGTTTCTTCTTTTTAGGGTTCCGTACCTCAAAAGGAAAAAAACTGAACCCTTATAGGATCACTGTTGTCCGTCTGACTGTCTGTCTGTTAAGACCCTTTATTTCGGGGACGCGTGGAGGTTTCGACTTGAAATTAAAACCATATAGTTAGGTCGCGGTCCCTTGAAGCTGTGAAAAAACAAACTTGTAAGTTAACGAAAAAAAAGATACGGCCG
Source organism: Mythimna vitellina (assembly GCA_949316375.1). Lineage (NCBI taxonomy): Eukaryota > Metazoa > Arthropoda > Insecta > Lepidoptera > Noctuidae > Mythimna > Mythimna vitellina. The sequence goes on along the minus strand of OX438702.1, from coordinate 13,879,163 downwards.
TTTATGTTGCAAATAAAGTATATTTTGACACTCTCAGGGGAATCAAAATTCATAGGGTACTTCCCTTTCTCAACAATCGTGATATTTGGCACGAAACAAGGTCTCATTGCATAATTATAGGAACAAATCTGAAAACTGTAAATTTGTAGTTACGTCACAAAAAAATAACTTTTTTGCGATTCATAAAAATCTTCGAGACTCGATTCGGAAATTGAACTGTTCATAGGTAAGTTTGTACGGAACCCTCAGTGCGCGAGTCCGACTCGCACTTGCCCGGTTTTACATTATTATTTACAGATAGATGTTCACCGTTTTACACCTAAGTGCAATGAGGTGTGGCATTTTATTGGCAATGCCAAAAAATATTACAGTAGAAATGTTGCAGTATATATGAAGTAACCTATTTACTCTTGACTTGAAAGTCCACCAGATTGTAACTATCAGGAAACACAGACTCTGGATGGGATGTCCACCATGTACCACTTAATAACGGCCCTTTTCTTCTTCTAGAGAGAAGGCCTGAGTATCAGAACTGGGAAAATTATAATTCTCATTATGTTATTCTTAAATAAATCAGCTTATTGCCGTTGAGCCATGTCCACGATATACGGTTTCATTTCCTTTATAAATATTGTAGATTAGGTGTAATAGTAATTTTTTTATTTATTTATATAAACCAGTGCTTGAATGCGATTCCACCTGATGGTAAGCGGAGATGCAATCATTGATGGTCAGGCGCACTAGTTTATTAAGAGCCTATTCACTCTAGCCTAGAAGACACCTAAATTATAGTTGGACGGGAAGACCGCAGCAGGCAAATTGTTCTAGTCCTTCAACGGTCCGTACTAAGCGAAACGCTTAGTCCGGACCGTTGAAGTTTCAACAACGTAAGGGTGGATACTCGAAGTTCGTGGGGTTGTCCGATAGTAGAAAGGAGATGGCGGAATCAAGTCATGCAATTCCCGCGCGCACTCTCCAAAATGTAACCTGTAAAATACCGATAGGCTGGCTACCCAGTTCATTTAAGTATCCTATAATCTTATGGGCACAGGATATTACCTCAGCACCTACCTAATCATAGTTCCCGTTGTGGAAACCTGTAGTTGATGGCATCTACTCGCTATGGTTATGAGGAAAAATAAAAATTCCCTTGTGAATCTTATAAAAGCTGTTTTTCCTTGCATTTTGTGTTTCTAGAACTTTTCCCTCTTATTGTCGCTGATTTAAAGAAAGAAAGATATGGAAACATTGTTTGTTTGTGACTCGCACAGGGCAGACACAATTTAAAAAAAAATGTTAACATAAAAATACAGCATTAGAAAGAAAACAAAAAATATTCGATACATACGATTCTTGCTCTTGATATTTTAACCGCCCATTGTGACACCTTATTAATGTTAATTTCCTAATGTAAAATGTATTTTTGGTGTACAATAAAGAATATCTATCTATCTATCTATCTATTTTAAAAACATAATAAAAACAGATCCGAATATTTTCAAGCATTACCTACATGTTATGGACATAATTATGCTCATTGTATACGAAAGTTATAGATATATAATTTATATATGATTAATATTATTTTATCGGCTTCGAATATGAAATTATTTCGGATTATCCGTGAGTTTCGGACAGTTTCGGTTGTAGATATTAGAATTTTAATAGTAATAAAGTAAAATACAAATAGTAAGATTTCACTTTTATTTCTAGTCTAGATAATCATTTGTTTTTACAATCAATGATATAAGTAAATAAAAAAAAGAACAAAGGAAAAATATAGAGTGAGTAGACAAGTGACACTAGTTACAGCGGCTAAACGCGATTATGCGAACCAAGCTTTAAAACGCGATTTATTTTATTGGTGATCTCCGCTCTTAAACTATAATATACGACTCAACAACTATTGCCTGCAAAACGTATATTATTATCAAAAATCCACTCTCTTGTATAGAATAGAAATCAATCATAAGAATCATTGACACCGACCACAAGTTCTACAAAAGAATTAATCACGTCAACTCCTTCATATTTCCACGCATTGATCCCACAAATCATTTACACTGCGCATAAAAATGTACTTCCTATATGTAGAAATTATCGCATACCTACTGCCATGAACAATGCACATTTTTATGACAAGTGAAAACCTTGAACTCTGACGCCGTCATACACAATTATTGCACTTAACTACTCGTTTATCAGACTGCACTGATTACTTACATGTAGATTGTAGAGCTGTATTCATAGGGTAAGGGAAAAACAAACAAAAAAATAATAATTACGTTTTTTTTTTTTAGTTAGATAATGACAACTCTTTACTGGCTGGTAAGAGATTTGGGCATAGTGTCTGTCTATAGACTAGGCTTATTAGCAGCCCCGGGGTTGCCAAGTTACAATCGTTTCGTTCGCGCCGAACGTCTCGACTAGGCTACGCCTCCGATTCCTTTGTTCTGACGTCGACGACATCTCACCGCACAGTCACGTGGTTTTGTAACTTGGCTAGGGTTAGGTTTGAAAATATAAAGATACAATTAAGCTAAGCTCTCTTTGGGTAGATTTCTGAATTGAGTATTTTGAGATAATAACATGTCAAACCCTACTAAAATGTCAAATTTTGACAGGTTTTCAGGCTATAGCAGTATTTGAGAAATACTTTAATTCAAATGCTTAAATCAGGAACTCAGTTCTTCAGCACGATGCATATAAACACAGCCTAACAATTGTCGCCCGTCACACAACCTGCCCCGGTAATGACGAGAAAGATAAAGCTGCAAAGCCTAATGTGTATAGTCGGAAGCTGAGTCATCATCATTAGGTACACCAACAGTTTCGTCACCTTACTTGAAGAACTTATGTTAAACAAGCTGTGTCTTTGACGCCTCTTTGTCGTGTTCCGGGATGAGAAGTCTTGTATATTCTGTATTTGACTGTACACTGTGTTTACCTCTATATTTATTTTAGTAATAGTTTCGCCAGCGTTACATTAATAATCCCACGTGCTATACCAGAACATGATCTACCCCTGTACCAAATTTTGTCAAAATGCGCTCACCCGTTTATGCGTGAAGGAGTAACAAACATAACACATAATCAAATAAAAACTATCACTTTTAATGAGATGTACTCATACAATGCGTTCAAAATAAGAATAGGATCGATTTTTACGCCATGTTGTGACGTCATAGCTGCCAAATCGAAAAATTGGGTAGGGTGAGCAAAATAATAAATGTTTTAAATAATATTTATTTATTTACGAATCATAAACGAAAAAAGTTTTATCAGAATCCAGTTCTTCAATTTAGCTAATCTCTGCGTCACTGTGTGAAGTGTCTGAGTAGTGGCAAATGGAAAAAGAAGGCGAATTGCGAAAACTAGGAATGACTAAAATAATATATATTTAGCTAATTTAGATTAAACAATAAGGTTTTTAATTCAACTAGATTTAACCAAGACTCAGTAATACAAAGCCACAAAAAAAAAACCGTTGTTAATACGCAAATAAGTTTTCTTTGCAAACCGTTTTCAATCAAAATTAGACATCGAGGTTATTGGCTTTCCTATTCTTATTTGGAACGCATAGTAGAGAAATAGAAATAAATACAATACATTATATGTAGTACGTCACGATTGGCGCAGTGGTTGAGCGATTGGCTGCTACGCAGTGTGTCGCGGGTTCGATTTCCGTACCGAACAAATATTTGTATGGTCTACAGATATTCCGGGTCTGGGTGTCTTATGTATGTGAGTTGACATATTTATGAATACACCCATGATACAGGAGTAATTCCTTCTGTTGGGTAATGTTGTCAAAAAAAAAAAAAATTACTCAGTTTATACGCGCGTGTTATTAATTCACCCAAAAATGAAGTCAGCGGCTTATTTGTCGATATGAAATTGCTTTTAATATATCAATTTCTAGCTTTCATTCCTGTTTATTTTAATTAATTAAGGACTTACTTTAAAAATAAAACAATTTTGTAGATAACTAATTGTTTTATTTGATTAAATTTAATATGATTGTGATTAAACTTCTTATAAACCTAGTTTAACTTGATTTTATTGTGGACTTTAAATGGTAACTAGCTTCTGCCCGCGGCTACGCCCGCGTGTAATAAGGTACCTCCATACAAACTATAGACCCTCGTTTTAAACCTTTAACGGTTGAATTTCCAAAAACCGCTTCTTAGTGCTCACCTACGTCATAAAAAGAAACCTTGCGCAAATTTTTATGATCCTAGTCCCAGTAGTTTCGGCTGCGCGTTGATATGTCAGTCAGTCAGTTTCTCCTTTTATATATTATATATAGATTTAATTGTGTTGATTTAAAAGTGAGATTTTCAGGGTATTTAATTTGTATGTGTAAATTTGTTATTGATAGAATTTTATGAACACTGCTTACAAAATCTATATTATGTACTTGAAACGAATAAATAATAATAATATTTTCAGTTTTATGCCATTTTCATTTTGACGAACTTAGGGTCAGTTGGTAGCCTTAGGGGCGGATTTTTTTTTTTTTAGATTTTGACTTCTTTCCATTGTTCCATAAAAGCTGGTCGAATTTAAAGAAATAATCTAAATAAATACAAATATATATATATATATATATATGATTAATCTTTTGACTGTGATCCCACGTGATGGTATTCAAATCAAAATACGGCACGCTTTCCATCAAATTGCATGACAACTCACTAAATGCATCTAGCCTTATGCATTTACGATATAATCAACACAACTTGTCAAAACAACGCTTTTATCAGATGTCAAAAGTGTCAAGTCTACCAACGCGATTTTAATCGTCGCATAACAATAACTCAAAACTACCTACACATGATCGTAATACTTGATAATTGCGTGCCTGAATCACGTGCCCTTTATTACCCGATGATCTCCGATGATGCCCGATCGTAACCGAATGTAATCGTCACCTCAAATTGGCTATAAGACGCGTGCGCAATATAGCGCGTTATGCGTTACTAGAAACGATTTCTTTGTCGCTGCCTGCTGTAGGAATGCGTGTGAGATGCATTATATCTGGTAGATTGTGACTTGTGAGGTAATTTCCGTTACCAGCAGGGTTGTGCCATGAAAAGATTTGGCACAATATGTTATAATAAGGCGTGGAATTCCCTGCCGGAGTCTATTTCCCGATAGTTACGACCTAGGGGTCTTTAAGTCAAGAGTGAAAAGATTAATTCTAGGCTAGCGTGCTCCACACACATCATCGCTTACCATCAGGTGAGGTAGTGGTTAAACGAGAGCCTATCATTAATAAAAAAATTGTAATAATAAACAGTTTGTGCCGAACTGATGGTCGCTGATGACCCCACGGACTCTACCTCACGGGAAAAATCTGGTTCCTCATCTCCGGCTTACCTTTATTGGCCAGCTGTAGTGAACATTGATGAGGAACAGAATTTCCACCTCTCTCTTGCTTTTAGCCATAGTCTTAACATAGTTCTTCATGACCAGTCCACTTAAGCTTCCCAAAACCATAGCATTAAATCTTTATTTTCCATATATCGCAATAGTTTCTCACCAACTGAGGGTTATCTTGGGTGCACTAGCATTACGCCTGCAGGGATAATCATCGGTTGGTATCACGTTCCATGAAAACTGTTTAAGGGCCTCTGCGAGTTGGCTTCGGCTCCTCGTTCGCCTTCCAAAGGTCCAGGACCTCAGGGGCTTGAGATAAATAAATGCATGACAAATAATAATTACATATCGGCGAGTATCCACCTTTACATTGTTGAAACTTCAACGTACATCGATGGACTGGAACAATTTGCCTGCTGCGGTCTTCCCGTCCAACTGTAATTTAGGTATCTTTAAGGGTAGAGTGAATAGGCTCTTAATAAACTAGTGCGCCTGACCATCAATGATTGCATTTCCGCTTACCATCAGGTGGGATCGTAGTCAAGCACTGGTTTATATCAAGGTTTCTGTGGATGAATGGATGGAGAGGGAGGCCAAAGAAAAGACGGAGTGATTGTGTGAGGAATGATTTGATAGAAACGGGGATTTAGTGATAGCGAGACGGCTGACAGGATAGAATAGAAAAAAAAACATATTGTACCGACTCCCAAGTAAAATGATGGTTATTTATTGCATGTTACTTTTCTAGTTTGCTTTTAAAATGGTTTCATTTAAATGTTTCAAGACCAATCAGCCTCCGTAGGTTACAAAAACTGTATCAACTTTAGTTTTTGTAAATTCTCGTAGTAGGTAAGTTCTGAGTAGCAACCCTAGCCGGCAGATTGCACTTGCGCTAGCGCATCTACTCGCACGTTGTGTAACGTAATGTGTTGGATCGCAATCTGGCTCGGATGTAGTAAAAATGAAAGGATTTGCACGCAACAGCCTTTTTGTTTTAGAATATCAGTGTATCGTTAGATATTGAGATCATTTGCTAGAGGATATTGGATTTGATTGCTTAGTATGGCTACGTAACATAGATTACGTAAGTTATTTTTATATAACATTGTACTTGTATTTCCTTTCTATGTCCTTGCAACGTAAAGGGCAACTGAAAGAATGAATAAAAAATCATTTATGACTTCTCCCGTTCTCAGAGTGTTTTTAATATTGTGCGGATTTCATTATGCATGCGGGATTTCAGATTCAAAAGCATTTTAGTTCAAATAAACTATTTATAGGCACTCTTGAAATGTCAAGAAGTCAGTCAAAAAAAAAATGATGCAAATTGCACATTCCAAAGCTTAGATCTCTATGGAGAAGAATGTGCAAGAAACTCCATGGACACTCTTTTCAATCATGTTTTGTAATTACAAATATCTCTGTTAACCCCCGCAAACGTCCTTTTCATATAGTTAAGTATTTATTGTAATGCGTGGATTACGCACGCGGGAAGTGGGGCGTGATATCGGGCAGCAGCCCCGCATGCGTAGCAATTCCGCATGTGTGATGAAATCCGCACGATATTAAAAACATCTTCAGTGGGAAAATTATAAGGCTGATTACGTTTGTGTTGTATATTTTTCTAGTTTCATTTAAATATTTCCACTTAATTAACTATTATACCTCCTGCATTCACTCGCCTAAACACCTATCGACTCTAAAGACCACTCAATGACCCATAAAAACCCCATCAGAACTAAACTCATAAGACAAGACAATACATGGAATCACGCCATTGACTGCTATTACCAGCCATTGCCCCATCGCCCATCATCTATTGTGTAGACTGTCATTGTAGCCATCGACCATTGTCTGAGGCTATTCGAGCGTCGCGCAGGAATCAAATTCGCCACCGTCAGACTGACACCCATTCAGGATGTATCGGGTCATGGTGATTTGATTTCCGGTTAATGTTAAATTGTCGATGGATGATTGGCATTTTTGTGTTCGTTTGCTAGAAAATGAGTTTGATTTTGATGGCATGGTGGGCAGTGGTTGAGTGATTAGCGCTGCATGTCGTGGGTTCGATTTCCGAACGGAGCAAATATATGTATGGTCTACAGATTGTTGTTCCGAGTCTGAGTGTCTCTATTTTTTGAGGTGGAAAATAATCCAATGAGTTCTCTCGTTCTAGGGTGGAGCGAGAGGGCGAAGACTTTTACTAACTAAAAACTAAACCTGTGTAATTCAGTTGTCCTTTGCGTTCTAAGACAACGTGGTCCGTGTAGGTATATTAGTTTTGACATGTTTGGGACATACAAGAGCGGGTAAATTAAAAAAAAAACTTTGTTTATGCTGATATTTTTTTGGGTTAAGGAAAACTACAGAAAACTACACAGCCAATTCTATTGTATGTCGCGGACAACCGCTATTTTGATCCACTATGAAAATAATGAAAGTAGTCTAGTCCTCTCGGATGGGTTTTTTTTAGTTGGGAAAATCATCTAATGACAAATCGCGCTCTTGGGCAGTGCGGGAGATAGTGTCAGACTTTTACTGACTAAAAACCCCGTCCTGTGTCTTCTTTGCCTTCATCCCGGGGCCCCAGGCTTCGCTTAAAAAAATCTTGCAACCTCTCGGATGGACTGCAAGATTTTTTGAAAGAGTGACCGCAGCCCTGAAACGCAAAGGTCCGTAAGTGTCAAAAGGCTTTTAATAAACTAGTGTATCTTTATCATAAATCTCTATTATAATTTTTATAATAACTTTTTATAATTGTTGTAAAAGATTGGAAAAGTACCTACTTTCATTTTCACTTCAAATACTATATGTAGATACCTACATTCTACGAACTCTCAAAGATTTAACTGACCTGACACCAAGCCACTTTCTTACTTTTACTATCATAATTACAATCTCTATGTGTTACTAGGTAAAAACTTACGTTATATGACATAATAATCATCTAATTACTCAGCCACAAGACCCAATTATCTGGCTCAAGTACAACAAAGAACAAGTTACGTTTATATATATATATATAATCTAGCGATTTGCCCCAGCTTCGCACGGGTGCTACAAAACTGTTCAATGTAAATTGGATTTAGCGCCTTTTTACGACAGCTCACACTTGACTGTTTTCAGTGGAAAAAATCTATCTTTTGTTCTTTATAAAAACGAGTGTATTGTAGATAATTTAACCTTTCGAATACCATAATTTGAGACACAATAGAAAGACAATGAGAGAGCGAATGCGTTCGCTTGGGGTTTAATGAATTATCAAAGTAAACCAGCTTATTTCCTTTCAATTCAACAAAATCTTTTAAATTTTCAGCTTTTCTCTACTACAATATCCATGTATGTATTATTCATCTAAATAGGGCGATTCTTCCTAAGCAGATCGATTTTTAAATCGAATTCTAAAAGATCGATTTCCTAAAAATCGATCCGTTGGTTACTCTGCAGGTACTCGACAAGTCGCGCCATGGCGGACAGAGTTCCGGCAGGATCACATGGTGGACTTGCGGATTTTTCGACAAATCGATATCAGATCGCCATCCTTACTAATCACTCTGTCTATTGGTAAAAACCGCATGAAAATACGTTCAAAAATTTTCGAGTTTATCGCGGACAGACAGACAGATGGACAGACTTTGTTTTATAATATGTAAGGGTAAAGATAATTAAGTTGGCGGACGTTATTAAATCGTGACAACTCAGATGAGATACGTCTTTAATTGCTTGTAATTAATGCTTGGACTTAATTGACTTGACCGACGAGTCCGCTTTTATAAAATAAAAGTGTAAACAATGAAAACAGGACCGGACGTTACAAATTTTTGCTCTCTAGAGTGCTTTGTTTTTCGTTATTGTGAAGTACGTACCTGCATCTTGTAATACATTTACTTACTAGCTTCTAACAACTTCTGGCTTTTCTCGCGTGAAAATAGAAAAATTATCCTATGGAAACAAACACACTCACGGAATAAAAAGTATTCTCTGTGCTACTCCAGGATATGCGGGGTTACCATACCGATTAAAACCGATTTACATGACAATTCACATAAGCATAATCAGCGTTTTTAATGTTCTCACAGCTGGGACTCAGGTCTCCTCTCTAAGAGAGGGAATGGGCTTTAATCCACCACGTGGGCCCAGTGCAGTGGATTGGTGAATGTCGCATGTTTTCGAATTTTTGGTTCCAGGACATGCCGGTTTCCTTACGATGTTTTCCTTCACCGTTTTGAGAGCAGTAGTGGTGAAATAAATTACGCAAAGTAATGCTCCTGGCTGGGTTTGAACCCGCGACCTACAACTCGTAAGTCGGGGCCGTTACCACTCGGCCACCACTGCTCAACCTACATTTTCCTTAAAACCGTCACGAAGTCTTCAAAAAAACGTAAAACAATGCATAAATTGTAATTAATCCGTTAGTTACCCAGACAATAGGGTTGATGACAAACCGGTATAGTCCCTGTCACATCCTGTCGTATTGTCTCAGTCTACCCAGCCGTGACAGGCTCGTATGATGGCAGTTAGGAAGGGGATTTTAATTTTCCTGTCAGAATATTATAAAATGTGGAGACAGACAGTGATTTTTTGAAGACGACTTGTTGAGGACAGTAATTTGATATGCCATTGTTTAAAAGGATGATTTTAGTAGAAATTGAAGTAATTTTTATTATACGTAAAAAGTAATTCGGGTAATTTATTTTTGACGATTAATTCTCTTACATTGTAAGTCATTTCCTCCGCTCGACTCAATCTTGTTGTCATTTTTAGCTTTAGAGACAATAATTGAAGGGTTTTTCGTTGTTATGGCGTCTGACTTGATTGATATGAAGAAAGTATCCTCCAAAAGGCTAGAGTAAGAGCTTTTTTACCCGACTGGCCCCAGAAGATGATATTGGAGAGTTTCTATGTATCTGCTATCTACCCCTGCCCCCCAGCCAAGTTACGATCGTTTCGTTTGCGTCGAACGTCTCGAGGAGGCCACGCTTCCTATTCCTTTGTTCTCGACGACGTCACGAATTCTTAAAAAACCCTTTTTTTATAACGCGAAGAATTACTCATACAAATAAAATAAAGGAATAAGGAGGAATTGTATGAGCATAACAACAGCAAAATACACGTACGGTCTGTCACACAAGAGTGGATATGTTGGGCAGTTCAGAATGATCAGTTCGATCAGCCGTGACGGATACATCCGATTGCGGAAGGGAGCGTCCACTCAGCTCATGTTACATACCAATTTATGCGTTAACTGGCTACCGAAATATCAAATAATTTTTATATAACTATCATCATCATTATTTCAGCCAAAAGATGTCCACTGCTGGACATTAGCTTTCCCAAGTGTCGCCATAACGACCGAGGGTTGTGGAGATCAGATAAGCCCGCTCCCTGTAAAATATTTAAATATTAGTATTTATTAGTTTATTATATTAGCATATATACGTATTTTATTATTATAAGCCAATTAATTTAACGATACTGAATTCTATTCCAAATATCTGTTATTTATTTATTGTGCACACCTACCACAGTGTTGTTTTTTTTAACCCAATGGTTGACTGGTAGAGATTGCCTTATGGCATTAAGTCCGCCTATGTAATAAATAAATAAATATTATCCAGTTGCATCCAATTTGTCTGGAAACCGACTCCAACACAATTGGACAAACACTAGGCAGTTATAAACTACAGTTAGGCAGTTATATCTAGTAATACTGGTCCGAACAAGACAATTCTTCACTTATAGATAACTACAAAATCGCTGAGTACCAAAGACAGCAAATTTCCTTGAAAAATGTACAGTTGCTGGGGGTTCAAGCAAGCGAGGTTACAGGGAACAGGTTGTACTACTGAAACTTTGTACAAGTATAATTTTGATTACTTATTTTATTATCTATTTTGAGTAGCCAGCCTTTCGGTGTTTTACAGGATGCATTGTGGAGAGTGTGCGTGGGGAATTGCATGACTTGATTCCACCATCTCATTTCTACCATCGAACAATCTGACGAACGACGAGTATCCACCCTTACGTTGTTGAAACCTTTACAGTCAGGACAAAGCGTTCTGCCTCGTCGTTTATACCGCGTACATCGAGGGACTGGAACAACTTCCCTGCTGCGGTCTTCCCGTCCGATTATAATTTAGGTGTCTTCAAGGCTAGAGTGAATAGGCTCTTAATAGATTAGTACGCCTCACCATCAACGATTGCATCACTACTTACCATCAGGTGGAATCGCAGTCAAGCACTAGTTTATAACAATTAAAAAAAACTGGGTTTTAATTTTACCACCTTTATGATCCATATACATAGTTAACCTGGCCATTACACTAATTTTATAAAGGCAAAGGTTAGTGAATGCGTGTGTATATTTGTTGCTTCGTCACGTTTGAACCGCTGAACGGGTTTGGTTGAAATTTGGCAAAAGGGTAGATCATGTCCTGGAATAGCATTAATGATACTTTTTTTTATCCCGGGAGTATTAACATTAATTGTAAGGATTTCCAGGATCATAATAAATTGTGTCACGTTCACGTCCAAATCCAGACCATAGTTACGGTTTACACGTACACCAAGATTCATCACAATCAAAGCAGCCGTTAAAGTGTTACTATCTAACAAACATCCAATTTTATAATATTAAATTTAGTACTAGGATATAGTTTAACTTGTTGATTATACATCTCTAACCTTATTCTAGAAAATGCCCTTAAAACAATCAGTTTGTATAATCAAAACTAAAGACCACACACAAAGGACCACACACAATTCGTTTAAACACATTCAAACACTAATATTGCGAACAGAATCAGATTTTATTACCTAGGAGGCACATATTAATACACCAGGCATTGACACAGATTGCTCCTTACGTCGTAAAAGACAACTTAGTTGTTTTTAACCGACTTTAAAAAAAAGGAGAAGGTTATCAATTCGGTTGTATGTATTTTTTTTAATTTGTTTTACCTCAGAACTCCGTCGTTTATGGACCGATTTGCAATTATTTTTTTTTCGATTTGTTCCATTTTTTTCAGAATCCACTTCGATGATATCCCAACACAAAAACAACAAAAAAGATGATAAATAATAAAAACCGACATTCATTAAAATTAACTGAAAACAATTATTCAAAATATGGCGTCAAAACACTCCTCCAAGTCGCTAAACAGTATTTAGCGTTGCGGAGGAACTGCCACATAATATCTAAACTAGAGGTATTATTAGTAAAAAAAAAAAACTATTCAGCTTTCTAATATTTTCTTGTAAAGCTTACGTATACTTCTTGCGCTCTGAGTGGAGCGAAAGTATCAGATTTTTACTGACTAAAATCCACTTGTGTTCCGGGGCCATAGTAACTCTTTCGCACAATCCTGATTTTTTACGCTTAGCAGCAAAAAATGCAGTCGCATTACCTCTACTGGTTGTCGTACAGTGCAGTAATTTTCTTTAATTTTCGCCATATTTAAAAAAAAATCAAATGAGTACATCTAATGGGTAAATTTTTATACAACCGCTCTTACTTGATTATGACGTTATTACTCATCTTTCTGTAAATATGTTGGAAACACAGATATTTTGGGGATATTATCTAGGTTTCTATAGAGATCAAATCCTAAATTTGTGTAAGACTAATCCAGTAAAGACCTCTGAAAACCTGCTATTTTGCATTTGTATTTTTTTTTAGAAAATTTGTGAAAATTAAGAATATAGAAGGAACCTTGCACATTTAATTAAGATTCTTAATGACGAATTTTTTTCCAAAAACTTTTGTGATTTAAAAAAAAAACCACGTATCTCCTGGAATAAGTTTTCGGAAATATTCGTATATTCGTACGTTCGGTGGAATTACCGAATGCCAACAGACTTTTCAAGCGTTATTTCTCTTTTTTCGCGTTGCCAATTCATCAAAGATTGCATTGCTTTGCGTTGGATGAAACAACATGTTTCAAAACTATGCTCACATTGAAGATTGACGTGTTGAGAAGGGCCCTCCTAAAATCATTTCCAGAAGTTAAAGGCTACCATTATTTCAATAAAACGGTTTGAACCTAACTCTATACAAAGACATCTATTAAAGTAAACTGCTTCCTATGTTGAAGAGCTCTAAAGTGGCTCATTACTATGAAAACTCGACAAATGCAATGCGTGGTGGAGATTCCATTAGAGGCAATGTGGACGCGCGTCGTTGGTTCGGAGATTATAGTTAGGTGGTGTGTACAATAGCGGTTATGATACAAGACTATACAATCCGAGTCTCCTCGAGTGCCTTGCTTTTCAAATAGTAGTTTAAGCAGATATTTATTAAAGATAGCGTTTAGAATTCGGTCTGGCCACTACCCTTCAGCAAAGTTTGCACACCTAATGAAGACAGTAGACTCTCCAAATTGCACAACTTGTGGTAAAATTGAGGACGTGCAACATTTGTTCATGGAGTGTGTTCGGAACGAGGTGGAGAGAGTCGTTGATGAGAAAGTTTAATATTAATAGGATGGATGTAGGAGTCATTCAGCACGTTTTAGCTGATCCTGGATCTGAAATGGCGAAAAAGTTTTACTTGCTACTGCCACAGCCTCAACACCAACTCCCTCCGTAGCCAATAGAGAAATATATTTATTAGGTTAATGTTAAGGAATTATGTATATATTGTTTAGTATAATGGGTTTGATATGTCCTACAAGGAACGATAAAACCCTAAATAAAAAAATTATAAAAAAAAACAATGGCGGTTATCTAGTTTTTTTTTTAAGCGATTCTAACTTCTGCCATTTCACAGCTTTATTCATCTATACTAATATTGTAGAGATAAAATTTGTAAGTTTGTATGTAAAGGATAGTGTCTGAAACTTCTGAACCGATTCTGAAAATTCGTGTCAACTACAAAATTAACCCATTCAAACAACTTCAGTATAAACTAACCCTTACCCCATAACGCTGTGATATATAGCCGAGAGCCATGGCAACGACATTGACCCGAGTGACGTAGGTTATGGTCACAGATCTATGTTAATGCCACAACCATAGGATACTTTAATTTCTGACGCGTTTTTATGGGTTTTTAACCGTTGACAGCTTTGATTGTGGTAGGTAGTATATGATGGGAATAGCAGATAGGGGTTATGTAGCCATGGGTTGAGTATTTGACTTCATGTGGATTGGATAATATTGTCATAGTGTTTCTATCTACCATTCCCTAGGTCAATAACATTTACTGTGAGTAATATAAAATGTATAAGTTCTTTTTTTGGGTTTCAAATCAAATAACTTTTCACGCTCTGGATGGGGTGAGAGGGAGAAGTTAGACTTATACCGATTAAAACCCACCTATGTCCCTTCAGTTGCCCTTCGCATTCCAGGGCCGCGGTAAATGTCGAACAATCCTGCTCCCCATCTAGCACCTCTAGTAACTAATATACAGATACCGATTAACATTACATACCGATACGACAGTGTTTTGGGTAAATCCGGTTAACAGTAATAAAAAAAAAAAAAATGTCTGTCTGTTTTTTGGGGAATAGAAAACGATATTTTCAAACTGCGGGCCTAGATTCGACGATCTCCTTTTGGTCGAGAAGACATCATTCTTTGACTTTAAATTAAAAGACCGTATGTTAGTATTGGTGATAATTTCATAATAATAAGAGTTAAACCTTACTTTACAAATTAATAAACTGTGTTACATGAATATAATTTACGTTATAAAGAAAATTCTCTAGTCTAACATACTATTTTTTTTTCTCAAAATATTAATTGTGATGTTCAACTTAAAATCTTTTAAAGTCGTAGTACCATTTAATTATTTCCAATCACTAACTACAAAATAAATCTCGCATACAATCAATTTGTACCTACCAGACGAGTTATTAGCCAATAGCCAGTAGTTTCACACGCCAAGCCAATAACCCTGGCGCAGGCGCAGCGTATATATGCAGTAGTCAACCATAGATACCATGTGCCAACGAGTCTGTGGTCGCAACCGACAGCCAGACCGCGCTTCCGCGATGACATTCTCTATGGTTAGTGATGTTATGTGCTGGGATCATGTATGTCGTCTAATGTGGGAAATATTGTGGGGAATTTATGTCTCGTTGGTTGTGATGATAGAATATTAGAATTTTTTTGGAGTATATTTTGAATGAAGTGGACCAACACTCTTTGTAAGAAGATCATCTGATTACATCAGTAAAAATAACCTGAAAAAAATATAGGATTACTTACCCCTGGCAGAGCTGACCTTCATAGATGGTGCTGGTCACTGGTAAACAGCTGGAAGCCAGAAAAAAATCCTAGAGATAGTTCGTAATTTTCCGAAAGAAAAATGAGAATAACAGTCTAATAAAAATTATAGTGATTCTCATTAAATTCAGTAATTATCAATTTTTGAGTAATAAAATAATTGTTATTTTGCTATTTATTGTTTTATCCTTAATGGATAAATGTAATGTGATATGCTATGAGAATTTTATAGATAGAGGTATTAAAAGATTTGCCAGTCATTGTTCTCAAATGAAAACTGACAGAAACACGTTTCAAACGTAAATGGGAAAGATTTTTCTCCCGACAACGTTAGCAGTGATGATGAAAATAAAATAAATTCTTAAAATATTTTTAACAAGTTTGCCAAAATAGTCGTGAACTTGTCATGTGCAGTGCCAATTTAAACTCAATTGTATTTTTGTTGCCGTCATGAATGGATCCTTAATTACAGTAAATACCGACATTTGCTGTGCAGCGAAAAATAGAATTGACCGATATGACCTAAGTGTACTGAGAAATTAACAAAAAATGCACTAGTGTCGTGTCGCTAAAAATAATTCTTCTACAAGTTCTAATTGCAGTGTACTATGTATCACAACATACATTTCCAAAATTTTTTAACCGACTTCAAAAAGGAGGAGGTTCTATGTTCGGCTGAATGTATTTTTTTTATTTATTTATTTAAACTTCATGCAACACAAAGGTACAAAGGCGGACTTAATGCCTTAGGCATTCTCTACCAGTCAACCAAGTATTTCTAGTATTATTTTGTCTAGTATTTTTTTATGTATGTTTACCGATTTCTCGGTCAATTGTGAACCGATTTTGAATTATTTTATATATTAGAGCCTCATCATCAGGCAGTCGCTCAGCCACTGCGACAAACGAGACGTCTCAGTATAATGTTAGGTACAATTATTTATTACAGCATTAAAACCAGTATTCGTGTCGACCAAATTCAATACATCAGTAACTTATTTAACTTCAGATAACCCTCAACTATAAGAATACGAGTAACAAATAACAGCAGGAAAATCTGGTCAAAAGCAGTTGCAAAGGCACATCCCTATTCACATACAACATATCAACTGGATGCGACAACAAACTAGTCTTTATAAAAAGCAATTCACTCCTGTGTGAAGGACTGCGCCCACTAGAGCGTAACAATTTGATCAATGTTTGTGTGACTTGAATGCTCGGTGGCTATTCAATCACTTGGAGTTGACGGACATTAAATTGTATGCTGATTTGATTTAGATGCAAGTGAATAAGTTGATTGATCAATAGTTTTTGATTTTGAATTAATTACAAATGACATTTGACGTCTGTGCTGTGGTATCTTACTCCCTTGCTTACGTTAGTTGTATAATAGTACTTAAATTGAAATTACTTTTTAATTAATACCTACTTACCGGAAGACGCAGCGTTGGAAGGCCTCCCACAAGGTGGACCGATGACCTGGTGAGGGTCGCGGCAATTCGGTGGATGCGAGACGCACAGGACCGGTCATTGTGGCGACATTTGGGGGAGGCCTATGTCCAACAGTGGACGTCTTTCGAAATACCTACTTAATTAAAATGATTTTATTATCCAATAAAACTACAGGTATTTGGGTATAAAAAACTAAAAATTCACTTTATTTGCTTCTGATATCATATTAGAAGCGAATAAAATGAAGCTTAAGGTGTTCTTTATTCATGTACTAAAAATAATAATTTTAATGTTACTTCTAGACAAGCGGTGGTAGTAGGTGGTAGGTGGAACAACCTTCGACCACATCATCCCTTACCATCAGGGGAGATAGTGGTCAAGCGCGAGTCAATCAATAATAAAAAACTGGGCAAGTGCGAGTCGGACTCACGCACTGAGGGTTCCGTACAAATTTACCTATGAAAACAGTTCAATTTTCGCATCGAGTGTCAGAGATTTTACGAATCGCATAAAAGTTTTTTTTTAGTGCCGTAACTACAAATTTCCAGTTTTTAGATTTTTTCCTATACTTATGGTATTAGATCTTGCTTCATGCCAAAATTCAGGATTCTAGGATAACGGGAAGTACCCTATGGATTTTGATTCCCCTAGGAATTTTGATTCCCTTGATAGTGTAGATATATACGTTTGTTGCAACAGATTTGATTTTTTTGGCAGCTCGTATGGGACCGCAGACTTAAGTATATGGTTTTAATTTCAACTCGATACCTCTACTCGTTCCGGAGATAAAAGGTCTTGAGAGACAGACAGACGGACGGACAACAAAGTGATCCAATAAGGATTTCATTATTTCCTTTTGAAGTACGGAACCCTAAAAAGTTCTGAGAGTTAAAATATGATCTCTATCAATCAATAATTTAGCTTATCAGAGTCAAATGCAGGATATATGGGCTTTTCTTATTCCCCCACATCACCCAATTCAAGATTACCCTTCTGATCTTTATAACTCAGTATAACCCTATCCATTAGTTTTATTCATTCTCATTATATCATTTTCTTTCTTATATTTAATCAAACACACTAAGTCCCATATTGATCTTAAAATATCGCTACTTACTGCGAAAAAATTACGACCAAAAATCGATTACAGATAAAACATGATGGCGTACAGTAGCCACCCAAGTCTAGTGCACCTAAGCCTCTTATTTAGCCATTACCTAAGTAATAACTTAGTCTGTGGCACTCAATGATCCTCAGTGGCACTCAGTGGTGGGTCGATGCACTATGTTACAAGTATGACGCGATGTCACATTCTGAGCTTTTTGTCTGAGTGAATTTAAATCAAAATGGTTTGAAGTCCTTAGGTATTCTAGCTAGTGGGTTGATTTCCTTATGTTGGTGAGAGTACTAACTCGTTTATTAGTTTTTAGAAAAGTAATGGTAATGTCAGGGTATTGAATATTTATTTATTTATTAAAACTTCATGCAACACAAAGGTACAACGGTGGACTTAATGCCTAATAATATAATTATATTATTAATTATATTTTTTTATTATTATTATTAATTTATTATTATGTTTTATGGAGAGTGGATTCATATTATCAGTATTTCGTTTATATTTTGATTTGACTGGCCTGTTGGTCTAGTGGTTAGTGGCTCTGACTGCTATGCCGGAGGTCGTGGGTTCGATTCCCACCCCGGACAAATGTTTGTGTGATGAGCACGATCATTTGTTCTGTGTCTGGGTGTAATTTGTCTATATATGTATGTATTTAGAAATATATAAGTATGTTTATTATTGGTTTAGTACCTATAACACAAGCTCAGCTTAGCTTGGGACTAGACAGCGTTGTGTGATAGTTGTGGAATATATAAAATTTGGATAACCTGTCAAGCAGGTGACAGGTTAGGTCCCGATATTGACATATCGAGCTGATTTTGGTTTAGAACTTTTATCTTCTAGGTCGGGACCCACGGTTACTTCTAATGTCTTCTATGTTTGTCTTCTTCTTTAGCTGTATATTTCTTAATTTCTTTAAAAACTTGTGTGTTTGTCAGTATTTTTTTTTCCCGTAAAAGCTCCCGATGCAGTGTGAAATAGTTTTCCAAATTGAAACTTTTCATTTCTTTTTTTATAAACATGGTTAATGAATTGGTTCCAATATGGATAGATTAGCATTATGGCTTTCCGGTTTATTTTATTTGTAGTAAGATAATAAAAGTGAGTGTGTATCGTCACAGCGCTAATTTGTTTCTTATTATTTGTCGGCATCAATTGTTTCACTAAATTCGTGTATTCTCTTTTTCTTCCTTTTTCTAGTTTGAGAACTTATAGATATATTATGTATATTGTATTTATAGTATTATACTGCAAAAACAGAATGTATAACACGCGCATTCTAATGGAACTCAAAGTGACTGAAAAGTATATACTTTCCAAGCTTAACACGGGCTAAATGCATAAGCAATACGAATCCAAAAAAAAATAATTTTAAAACAAAATCTACTTTTTTTTAAGGTTGGAAATCGTCCAATGACATCTCCCGCTCAGGTTCTGTTTACAAAATATGTACTGTGTGACTGACAACGTATGCACTCGTGTTTATAACAATTTCCTATCCAGACAGATATAAATAAACATTGCATTCGTCTTAATATAGAATTACTTGTTTCCTGTTGATGTTTTGTTTGTGGAAACTGTGACTCAATTTCGTAGTTGATTCTAGTTTGATAAACAGGATATTTCATGGTACCTATACAGGTAGAAATAGAGGAAATGGTGCCTTTATTAGCACAACTTCACACTTCCTTGAGTGAAATCAAAGTTTGATGACAGTTCTAAATAGAATCGAAAGAAGTGTATACAAAAAAATCCATATAAATTGGTCAAGCCGTTTTGTAGGAGTTCAATAACACTGTGACACGAGAGTTTTTTATATTAGATACTATATATCGTATAGCTTTTACTAGCGGCTTCACCTGCGTGAATGTTGGTTATTGCGGAAGCAAAGTCGAAGTCCAAGACAGATAAAAAGTAACGTATGTCTGCCTTGGAATTCAAGCTTCTTGCGTACCAAATTCCATCAAAATCGGTTCAGTAGTTTAACCGTGAAAGCGTAACAGACAGACAGACAGAGTTACTTTCACATTTATAATATTAAGTATGGATACAAAATATTGCAAAATCTGCATTGCACTGCATTGGATTAATATTTATATTTCGATAAGTTATAATTTAAAACTCATATTTAATGCATACAAACATTTAATTAATAGACAACGATTATGAGGATATATTTATCTAAACTTATAATTAATAGTCGTCTGTAAAATCATGCTTTATGATTTGACATCCTTGTCGCAAATGAATGATATATTATATTATATAAACGGGAAAATTATAAGAAATAAATTGGTATTATGTATATAATTGCACCACCGGTACATGGTAGACATCCCACCCATACGTACGAAACGTTTTGGGAATACCCTGCCGGAGTCTGTGTTTCCTGATAGCTACAACTTAGGGGTCTTTAAGTCAAGAGTGAATAGGTTACTTCTAGGCAAGCGTGCTCTATCGTCGGCCACATCATCACCCACGCGCGTTTGACCACCATCAGGTGAGATGATGGTCAAACGCGAGCCTATCCATAATAAAAATAAACAAAAGTAACGTCGGCAGCATATTACAATGAAGATTTATTTAAACAGATGCAGTACACATTTTAAATGATTTATAATCCAGATGATGACGTGTAGATAATAATAGTTCATTATGGTTTTTATGTGATTTCTCACGAGGATGGCTGGCTTCTAGTTACATATCCTGCCACCCCGAGGGCTGCGGTGGGAACTGTTCTTGTCTATTTTTAGTCCTCAGTTTTATATGATGGTACAAGATTGAGACAGGATTTAATCTCACTAATATTAATATCGCTGCTGGTAGATTCAATGCACCCAGAGTCAACAATTACTTTAGTGAACAATAAAAAAGAGAATACCATACCTATTGAACAGTCTGCCGGCAGACATAAGGAGTGAAATAAACACAAATAGATTTAGACGCAAATTAAAATTATGTTATTTAGAAATGTTTTAAGTACATTTAAGTATGTCTAGAGACTCACCAACCCCACAGTCAAACCATTGCAACGGTTTTGTGGGGCTTATCTTCTAATTTACTTACCTTTGTGGAATAAAGATAAATAAATGATAATGATAAAAAGATTTGTCAACGGGTTATGGAGTGCAGCATAATAAGTGTTAAGAGCGTCCCTCCGGAGGTACATTTTCAAACAACCGCTCTTACGTGATTATGACGCTATTACACATCTTTCTCTAAATATTTTGGAAACATAAATATCTTGTAATGTCTATGTTTCTATAGAGATCGAATTATAAATTTGTGTAAGACTAATCCACTAAAATACCTCTGAAAGGCTTTCATAATATATTCATAAACAAAAATTAAAAAAAAAAACACTACAGAAACCTTGCATATTTAATGAAGATTCTGAATGATGATATTTTTTTCCAAAAACTTTTAAGATTAAAAAAAAAACATACTCGTATTTTTTAGAACAAGTTTTCTGTAATATTCGATTGAATGGCGGAATAACCTAATGCCAACATAGTTTTCAGGCTTTTTTTTTTCTCGTTGCAAATTCAACAGATATTGCGTTGAATTGGGTTAGATAAAACAAAAAGCTTTTAAACCGTGCTGACGTTGACGATTGACGAGTTGGGAGGGAAGGACAGAAAAGAAAGAAAGAAAAACTTTTTATTACCCGGAAAAGGCGCAAACTTAAAATTAACATAATGCAAACATTTTGCATGGGTTCTCTTAAGTCTGGTTTCTGGTTACGTTCATATATCTATAGTTGCGTTAGAAACGCTACACTGTGATCCATAAGTTCCATAACTCAAGTTGCAGATGACGCTGAAATAACAGCCAGACTGAAGAGGGAGTGGAAGGAAGGCCCTTACCCAGTAGTAGGACACAATATAGGCGATAAGATGTATGTGTCGTGGCCAGATCTTAGAAATTGACCACTTCATGATATGGCCAAGTAAAATTGGCCAGATCGTTTTAAACAT
The DNA here is from genome assembly GCA_949316375.1 of Mythimna vitellina. Lineage (NCBI taxonomy): Eukaryota > Metazoa > Arthropoda > Insecta > Lepidoptera > Noctuidae > Mythimna > Mythimna vitellina. Next base: position 13,857,002 of record OX438702.1, on the reverse strand, counting down.
AAAAGTTTGGTGATATGTCAATCCTCGTTTATTGAGATGTCAGCAAAACCGTAAGGGCCCAGCAGGGTCAAAGCCTACTGGGGCCATGGGTTCGCTTCTGAAAGGTAGGAACATAGGAGTGGGTTTTAGTCAATAAAAGTATGACACGCCCTCCCGCTAAGTCCTAGAGCGCGAGAAGTCATTAGATGATTCCCACCTAAAAAAAAGTGTCATATGCTAATTGTTTTTTCCAAAATAATCCATAATTCCTGTAATATATATAAGTCATCTACTTAAGCGAGCAAATCCGCAGGAAACGGCTTGTGACTTAGACAAAGCATAAAAATGTGTATCTCAAACACTACAGTTATCCACACCATAATTTTAGGACCGTTAAAATATAACCCAAAAAAAAAAGATGCGGGCAAAAATACTTTTCCACGATTCTTCAAAGTGCCATGACGAACCACCGGACCAGTAGCATTCGTATGTAAATTAATAACATATTAGAGACAATTTGTTCTAGAGGGATGTTGGGACATACAGACAGATATGCGGGCAGACTAATTCACGGCTCTTCGATTAAGTAATGGCAGGGAATTGAACATCAATTTATCAGTTAAGTCGTTATTAAGAGCGCTTCGTGCGGTTTTTAGCGTTTTCGATTGATTCTGACGTATTGGGCTGAGTGTTAATAAATATTGATTAGAGCCAGTTAAGATGGTTTGCGGTGAAATGTGTTGTTTTCGTTTTCTTTGGTATTTACTGCAACTGTCTGGGCTGATATAGTAGGGTCATCAGTGTGATTGTCTTGAGTACATACCGGAGTTTTAATTAATTTTATATATTAAATTAGGTTCATCAATCATTGTACGCACTGAATACAGCAAACATATAACAATCTACAATAAAAATTCAATTAGAAAAATTTATTAATTTAAATTAAAAAAAAAAGATAACATAAAAATTAATAAAAATCGATAAAAAAATCATGAAAGTTCATAAAAAGAGAGTTAACAGGTTCGGACTGGCAACGTCCTATGACCTCTTTGTACAATTTGTTGTTACGTTCAATCACGTCCAATAAAAATATGTCAATCTTTGCACTACGTCTCATAACGCCAAGCACCCATCATCATCATCATCATTTCAGCCGATAGACGTCCACTACTGGATATAGGCCTCCCCCAAATGTCGCCACAATGAACAGTCCTGTGCGTCTCGCATCCATCGGATTCCCGCAACCTTCACCAGGTCATCGGACCGCCTTGTACGGGGCCTTCCAACACTGCGTCTTCCGGTTCGCGGTCGCCACTCCAGAATCTTTCGGTCCCAATGGCCATCTGTTCTGCGAGCAATGTGCCCTGCCCATTGCCACTTAAGATTGGCGATTCTTCGTGCTATGTCGGCAACCTTGGTTCTCCTGCGAATATCTTCATTTCTGATTCGATCACGCAAGCACCCATAGTAAATTCTATTAAATCAACTTCCGCCTTGTACGGGGCCTTCCAACACTGCGTCTTCCGGTTCGCGGTCACCACTCCAGAATCTTTCGGTCCCAATGGCCATCTGTTCTGCGAGCAATGTGCCCTGCCCATTGCCACTTAAGATTGGCGATTCTTCGTGCTATGTCGGCAACCTTGGTTCTCCTGCGGATATCTTCATTTCTGATTCGATTACGCAAGCACCCATAGTAAATTCTATTAATTCAACTTTTTCGCCGCAAAACTTGCAAATATCATATAACTAGGGCTGCTTGTAGAGCAGAACGTTTATCAGCATATGTCCATTTTGTATGAGAAAATATTGGGTCATAACCAGAGGTCGGAATTCGGTAGAGTTATTCATGTACTTGCATCGAAATGTTGATATTAATATGGTTCTTTCGTATTTATGTGTGTACATAAATTATAAAATAAATAAATAAATCTATCTAATTCCGACCTATGATCATAACGTGCGCACCTCACGAGATCCGAGAATATTTTTGAGTGCCATTTCTTCCATTAGTGTGTATAATCAGATATGGTTGCAGAAATGCACTGAAAGCGGGTTTCGTAGAATCATTGTTTGTTTAAAGTCTTGGTTCTCCCAGCCAGCTTCAAATTCTTTATTCAATGCAGCTAAGGTCGTCTTTGGCTGAAATGATAAAAATTGATTACTTTTACCAATTTATGCCGATGAGGGTTTTTTTTTGCATGCAAAGAATTACTCCAGTGATTCTCGCTTGGAACAAATATTTCTATGGGCTACAGATAGTTTCAGGTCTGGGTGTGAACGTACCCACGATTATAGAAAAATAATAATATTGGGCAGTGGCCCGGTCCAGACACAGTACCCGTCTGGTCGCAAGATCCTCCCTTTTCAAAGGAGTTTTGTGGGATTTTTCACTCTGTTCCGCATATCTGTTAACCACTTTGTCAAATTACGGTACCTCAATTAGGACCACTTCTTGTCCTCCCAATTAAGCCTGTCCTCACAATTAGCTGCACCATCTTATGCAAAACTTAGATGATGATTAATGATGTTTTGAACGCAATCTCGACTTATTACTGGAGTGTGGTTTTAATTGGCGTAATCATTCCGTCCTAGAAAGAGCTAAATATCTTAGTTTGTATGCAGTTGATGGGCAAGTTTGTTAGAATTTCACCCGTACTGCGTATGTCGTTAATTCATTTTGATGGTCTTATGATTGTAAAATTATATCATTTTACTTAGTTTTTAACCGACTTCAAAAAGAAGGAGGTTCTATATTCGGCTTAATGTATGTTCACCGATTTCTCGGTCAAAAGTGGACCGATTTTGAAAATTACGTTTTTGATTGAAAGGTTATGCTTCCAAGTTGGTTCCATAGAAATATTGTTATGATCTGATGATAAACTTCGAATATATGGAACGGAACTCCTCCTACTTCAATTAAAATTGATCTGTTTATGCGTGTAGTCGATGACTGACTAAAAGAAGAGGGGGAGAGGAGAACTGATCTGATGATGAAGTTAGGTAGGTATTGGCAGTGGCGGTTCTTTCATACATGCCGAAAAGCCCGGCATGCCTTACTAAAATGCTCGATAGAGAATCAATATCAAACCCGAACTATTTAAAAGTTCGCGCGCTTAATTCTTATCAAAATAACACAAAGTATCTACCGCCACACTACTACACATCGCGATTGTTCGCGCGCAGAGTTTCGCATTTGCAGCATCTACATATAGCTATCTCGCTTACACGCACCGGCTTTTGCCGGGCTTTCAAATACTATCTCTGTCTCTTTCGCACCTATGGCGACGTGCCGTATAACGAGTTAGGACCTTTTGCGTCTACAAATCGATCAGTATGGAAGATTTAAGCCGGGCATTCGGATGAAGTTGTCCCCTTGTCACCTTGCCAACTCTGCAGTGTTGCCGTTTTAGCGACGTTGTGTGATCTTGGAGATTTTTAACGAGTTTGGAAACTTTTTTTAAGATTTAACAACAATAAAAACTAGCGACTTTTTAAAACAACGAAATTAAATATTCAAGCAACATCTTAAAAATAAAAAATTTGCGACATCTAGCTAGATTTTTCATATACCTGGCGACTTTTTTTTGCCTAAATGACAACACTGCAACTCTGTTTGCAACTCACTTCAGTTTTATTTACTTGAGTGGAAAATAGATTATTTTTTGTTGTTTGTTGTTTTTTGTGTGTTATCGTAGATTTTCTCAGTGATACAATTGTTTTGGTGACTTACCTACAACAATGGAGGCAATTGTACCTTGTGAGGATTTAAAATGCGTTCTAGTTTTGATTGGCGAAGATAAGGTAAAATCTTTAAACTTTGCTCAGAAAAAAACAATGAATTTCTTCATTAAAACCGACGCCTAATCTGTGTATTCCTCAGACTAGTAAATCGCATAAACGAAAATTTAATAGATCAGTGTATAAAACTAGTTGGATTGTTGGCTGTTCGCACACTAATAAGTTGTATTGCTGGTGCTGCATATTTTTTCGAATGAAGATTTCGTTTGGAATACATCTGGTTATAATGACAATTATCACTTACATTTTCCTACAGAGGAATTAGATTCATTATTTGACATTTATGCAAACTATTTCGACAAACAAACATTAAAAAACCAATTGATTTGCTTGTATTCTAGTCCTGATCTAAAAGATCGTAATTTTTTCGAATTAATTGATTTCATTCATGAGAATAACCTCGAAGATGCCTTTCCCGAGCTGTTAAAGTTAGCGTATCTTGTTGTAACTATTCCGGCTACAAGTTCTTCCGCGGAACGTGCTTTTTCGTCTCTTAAACGTATCCATACCTATCTGAGAAATACACAAGGTCAAGAGCGTGGGCACGCCACAATTATGGCGGTAAGTCCCCTCTTTGAGGCGTGGTTGGAAAGACCTCACGGCGTCCTCACATTCCGCATGACGCAGGTCCTCACCTGACACGGTAAGTTCGGGAGGTTCCTGCACCGGATTCGTGCGGAAACGACGCCCGGGTGTCGCCACTGTGTGGCCCACCCGGAGGACACGGTGGAGCACACGGTGGAGGTGTGCCCCGCTTGGGCAGAGCAACGCCGTGACCTCATGGGGGCAATCGGCGGCGGTGATCTCTCGCGCCGGGCCTTGGTTCAGGCCATGCTCCGGAGCGAGGAGGAGTGGCAGGCGGTCGCCTCCTTCTGCGAAGCAGTAATGCTAGCTAAGGAGGCGGCCGATCGCGTGAGGCAACGGTCCTTACGCTCCAACCGCCGCCGGGATTCCGATCCCGATTTCCGGCCACCGTAGGCGCGGGCTTGCAGACGGCGAGCAATGGGTGGCTCGCCGTCTGGCCGTCCGGTAACCGTCCGGACCGAGCCCAAGTCGTCGACGGCGCGTTTTGTTCCACGCGCGCCTCAAGGAGATGTCAGCAAATCGTAGGGGCCCAGCAGGGTCGAAGCCTACTGGGGCCACGGGTAGTGTGAAAGCGGAACCCGGGGCCCTGGGACGAAGGCAACGAAGGAACAGGAGTGGGTTTTTAGTCAGTAAGAGTCTGACACTATCTCCCGCTCCGCCCAAGAGCGGGGATGTCATTAGGATGATTTTCCCACCCAATAAAAAAAAAAAAAAAAAAAAAAAGGTCAAGAGCGTCTTTCCGAATTATCAATGATAGCTATTGAAAAACAGTTGTTGGTAGAATTCAAACGTCACCAACATGTTACTTTGATGTAATTAAATCATTTCTTAAGAAAGATAGACGATTCTAATTAGAATATAAATAATTTATTTAAATTCCTTATTACATTCTATCTAGCTATTTTTTAACTTTCGTTTTGTAATTTTCTGTTGTTTTTTTTTTGTCTGTAACCTGTTAGTCCCGTTACAAAGCAAGTAATTACTTACGAGAAAATTGCGATGATGCATACGTAGGTACCTACCCACATACTCAGTCGAAAACTGAACTTTCTTTTTTTGAAATCGGTTAAAATTTTATTAGGCTTGCCTTATTTTGAAACTCTAGGCACGCCACTGGGTATTGGAACTCTGTAATAAATGAATGTGTTTAGAATTGACATGAGATTCACTCTGGCTATAAGGTATTTTAGTTTGACTAAGGGCTACTTTTTAGTGATGCTACCATAAATAAAAAGTGTAAAACAAAAAACACATGAGTACCTATTAAATTACCAAAATTTCTGTTCAAAACGAAGCCCATCCTTCATTCATTGTATATTTTAAAACTAGTCTATTTTCAAAAGAAGCGTTGCAGTAAAACCAAGTTAAATCAGTAAGTAAAGTGCATTTTACGAGATGCACCGGGTGTGCGCAGTTGCGCAGGCGCTGAAAACAAGCTATTTACAATATTCCCCTGCTGAGCACCGCTTTTGATCTTTGTTTGCCCCGTTTTATACTAATTTTAAACGTTTTTACAACAAAAAAGACGATCGCAGGTTGTACAGCGGATTTAGAACACCGCTATGGTCACCGTCTTGTGTTTTATTTAAGTTTTACGAATGTACAGAAACGAATTTTGATATCATACTGTGTGTGATTTTGTTTTATGCCGGGATGCCCTAGCTGGACATACATTGTTCATTTTAAGTTGAAAGCACCAGGGTTGATTCAAATTTACCTACTTACGTTTTTTTTGCGGCTATTATTGAAAAAGTCATTCAATAGGGTTAGCTGAACTGGGTCGGTTGTATTGATGAATTTTTTTGTAAATAAATACGTGTTATGATCGCAAATCATATTTAAATCACCATATAACTTTACACTGACTGGCCAGGAAAATATAAAAACAAAATGTAATAATATTTTAATTTCGGCTATTCACCTTAAAATTGCTGGGAGGTTGTCATGTCTTCAGATTTTATTTTTTACTAAATTAAATTTAAAAAATACTGGTAAGTGCGAGTCGGGCTCGCGCACTGAGGGTTCCGTACAAACTTACATATGAAAACAGTTCAATTCCCGAATTGAGTTACGAAGATTTTTTTTTGTGACTTTACTACAAATTTACAGTTTTTTTTCCTATACATGTGCTGAGAGACCTTGCTTCATGCCAAATTTCATGATACTCATCGGTCCCCGGTCAACGGGAAGTACCCTATAAATTTTGATTTCCTTTAGAGTGTCAAAATATATGTTTTTTTCTTCCATTCTCTCCTCTCACCCGTTTAGCTATCACTAACTCCATTTTCTTTCTTAGCATTCTAAACACATTCTAACCTTCTTTTCTTTGGCCCCCCTCTCCCTCTACATCCACCCACATGTATACTCATAACTCTTTTAGTAACATGTTACTCACATGCAATTAGCAAAATTATATGTCCACTAAATAGTTTGTATTAATGTCATTGTTTCTTACATTATTTGTGAGTTGAGTTTATGTCGTCACGGGACAAGGGTAAGAAAATGATGAATTGATGATGCTTAGCATATAATATAATTAGCCTCTTTTTTAACGTTCCCACTGCTGGGACTCAGGGTCTCACATGTCTTCGATTTTTGGTTCTAGGACATGCCAGTTTCCTCACAATGTTTTTCTTCACCGTTTTGAGAGCAGTGGTGATGAAATAAATTACACAAAGTAATGTGTCTGGCCGTTACCACTCGGCCACCTCTGCTCATGCTGGTGATGCATGATGCTTGCGGGTAACATAATATTTCAGCAGATGGTTAAACAACAAGTAATTGAGTAATACTTACTTATATGAAACTTGTTAAAATCCAAACACTGCATGTAACTTAAAAATATTAGAACCAGATTTAAAACTAACATCGTCTTCTGTAACAATAGAATAATATTGAGATACAAAAACCATTTTGGTAAGAGTTTGAAATACACTTGGCCTGTCGCTAGTCACAAAATTTATTGAATGCTGAGATTTCAGCGAAAATGATTGCAATCAGTTATCAGCATTGATTTGCCTCAATATTTACTCTCAATGATATGATCCATACTGACACAGTTATCCCTGATAAAATGTTGCAAGACGATTCTAACATATTTGTAGGTCATTCACCTAAAACTTGAAGTATCTGATCTACAGATTCATATAATACTTATTTTTATCTCAATCGTGAAGAAAGATCTACTCGACTGATAACATCGTTTGGGCCAAACCTATAAATATTTCATTGGGTGTGCCCAGTGTATCTTGACACTTTGAACTAGTTTGGTTTTTTAGGGTTCCATACATACCTAAAGGGTAATACGGGACCTTATTACTAAGCCTCCGCTGTCCGTCTGTTTGTCTGTCTGTTCGTTTGTCGCCAGGCTGTATCTCATGAACCGTGATAGACAATTGAAATTGTCACAGATGATGTATTTCTGTTGCCGCTATAAAATAAATATTTAAGTGGGCTCCTATACAACAAACTTGATTTTTTTGCCGTTTTTTGCTACGGACGGCATGGAACCCTTCGTGCGCGAGTCCGACTCAAACTTGGCCAGTTTTGAGAAGTAGTTCTTTGAGATTTTGTAGAGTTAAATACAAAAATGTTATAGGAGCGGCCCATGCTGCTTCTAGCTTCATCCTTTTCAGTTCTTTCTGCAACTGTGAAAGGTTCTCTATGAGATAAATACTGAAATACCCATTATCCAGAATTATCTTTTTTTTTAAATTAGTTTGGACTTTATTACTAAAACTTCGTAAATCTTAGGTTTTTAATCGACTTCAAAAAAGAGGAGGTTATATGTTCGGCTGTACGTATTTTTTTTCGGTTGTTTCTAGTTTGTTTTTTATACATGTTCTCCGATTTCTCGGTCTTTTTTATGCAAGTTTTCCGATTTCTCGGTGATATTTATGTGAACTGATTTAGAAAAAAAAATCTTAGGTTTTACTAGCAAGTATTAAGATTTACTATATCCATCATCAGCTATTTCAGCAAATCATTTAATAATTATTATAGCGGTTATCGAAGTATTAAAGGCAAGACAAGAAGACCCTCAGGTATCAAAACATATTGGTCACAGTTAAATTCTTTATTCTATTGCAACGGCTTCAAACAATATGATAATTAGGAACAATGGTATTAAATTATCTGTAATTTGTATCAAAACGATTTCTCTTTTCTGTTCCAATGATTTTATGGTATGTTTTATGTTGTTGTTTTAATAAATCAAGTTGATTGTTTTAGTTATCATCAATCTAAATAATTCATGTTTCTAAGTAATTTTGAGAAAATTGGGTAAACTTCCTCATGGCACAGCATTTGTGTTATTGAACAGTCATTTATCCATCTATCTTGAGTGTTGTTATAATGGCATTATAAAATGCTCGGTTTCAGTAAAAAATACAGTCAACATTAATCGTAAGGTCTTTTTTACCTAGCCCTTCCCAACTGTGTTGGGATCTGCTTGCAGCCTAATCGGGTTCTACTTCTAACACACAATACAATCAGCTTTTACCTTCTTTTCTATCTTATGTATACATATATTACTGTTCATTAGTCTCGCTGCGGCTTGACCGATTTGATTTTTTCTTAGTTGATTCAAAATTGGAAATTTTGTATAGGAATTGCCTCTTATAGATCGGTACTAATTTCAAGGGGGTGGAGAAGGGAGTAATAGCTAGTCAACATTGTAACTAAAAGACATTCATTGCTAGACAGGTCTGTCTTAGGAGTAGCTACATCAACTGGTCTCTTGTTTCTCACATCTAACGCCCAGCGGCATCCCACGAATCATCAGATGTCTTAGATGAAGTAACATTATATCAGCGAATAACGACTTTCAAGAAATCAAAACTGTATGAGATTGACATGCTTTATCAAAATGTCTCGTGGTCCATCCCATATATTTCGACAATTGTTATCACATAATGTGACTTTGTCTAGAGCCACAGGTAATTTTTTACCTTATAAAAACTTGCATACCTACATAATAATAACACCAATGAGGCTTTTTCCGTTCTCAAGGTGCCAGCCAACTGTTGAAACACAATCCAGAAAAGAAGAATAACCGGTCAAATTGTCAAAGTATCAATTTCGGATGCACTTGTCAGCGTTCCCAAACGGAAGCGGTTCGTTGAGCCGCCATTTTGCATCCGTGCGGCGCGTGCGCAATACAATTACGACTCCTGCGCACCCCACGTTTTAAATTTAGAACGCTTCCGCGCGATCCCTTGACGTGTGACAGTTTGTAAACTATGGGTTTCAGGAACATGTTGCTTCTGTGAATCACAAGTACTGGGTTTAGTTACATTTGTGTTTCGCATTTGATGGTCAAGTTTTGTGTTTACGGTGCATAGTATTATGGGCTCATTTACTTTTATAGGTTGAACTTAAATATAAGCTACTTGTACTTAAAATGTAACATGATTGACCATAAGAGCTATGTTCTCAGAGAAATCACAAGCTATTTCTACCTTAACATCTATTGACAGGCGTTTTATAGCATTGCTCACCTTAATCTATCGCCAGCCTTGTGTCCTGCGGCTAGATTAGAAAGCATACCAATACAAATATAGATATATACTTCATTTTCAGAACTTCCATCTTCACGTCGTGGAGTATGACGTCACAGATTTATTTTATCCAATTCTATCTTATCAAATTTCCAATCAATCTACATGTATAGTAGATCAATATCCTTTCCAATACAAATTATTCTATCAGATTCACTTTCCCGATTAAAGTTCCCCACAAGACCCACATTTGTCTCACAATAATAACGAATGAGGAGAATAACGTGATGTTACTGATGGCAATCTAGCTAACAACGCTATAACTTTCGACTGCAGGTTTCAATAGTAAAAGTACGTTTAACAGAACGAGGTGATGCCATAATACGTTACATTTTTATGTCCTCACACTCTCGGGTAGATCAGGGTTGGCAGGGATAGTAAAGACGGACTTTACATGCCAATATTGAACCAGACGAAGTAGCTGTTTCTTTAAAAGTAAATAATGTTTTGATTGATGAAATGTTGAATGTTGAAGATTTTAAAACCAATTTAGGTAAAATGTAACTCAATTTTATTTAAATTAAAGATACAGAAAGCCATACCCTGGCTCCAAACTCAAAGGAGACTCAATAAATACCAGTGTAACATTTTGTTCAACTTAAGGAGGAATTTGAAATGTGATAATGTGAGTTATGATCGTTTTGTTTCTGAGTCTTGTTTGACTGAAAACAAAAAATAGTTATTCGATCCAAAAATGTAAAATGCAAAAAACAGTATCATTATCAATACTATACTTAATAGCCTTCCTTCTATCCTATTTTTCCTTTTCTTAAATTCTTACATAGCATAGCATAGTCGGCCTTATAATGTTCCCACTGTTGGGACTCAGGCCTCCTCTCCAGGAGAGGGAATGGGCCGTAATCCACCACGCGGGCCCAGTGCGGGTTGATGGATGTCACATGTCTTCGAATTTTTGGTTCCAGGACATGCCGGTTTCCTCACGATGTTTTCCTTCACCGTTTTGAGAACAGTGGTGATGAAATAAACTACACAAAGTAATGCGCCTGGTTGGGTTTGAACCCGCGACCTACAACTCGTAAGTCGGGGCCGTTACCACTCGGCCACCACTGCTCTTCAAATTCTTACACCATCATCAAATTTTTCAAAAGCTTCTTCACGCCAGCCCTGTCCACTCTCCCTTCAAGCTCCCCAGACTGTGACATAGTAAATATTAACGTCTTATCCTTTACAGAAAACCATCTAATAACCTTACCATACACGATCATCCATGATTTATTAGCATCCACGGTAATTATAGCGTCTAGACGATCGTGTGATTAGATCTGTTATGATGTAGGTTACACGTTGTGGGTGAAGGGACTCGTACACTCTTCCTTTCAATTTGTTTGCAGAAACTAGATTGTCTGGCTGTTTGTCTGGATTTGAGGCATGAAACTTTGCAACTTTCTTGATTATATCTTTGTTGTAGCCTTCTCTAAACGGCTGTAGATATATCTGGTTCTATATTGTCTTCAGCAACGCCTTTTTTTTGCTAACTTTTGCAAGATAGATCACGGCCATCGTCTAATTTTCATATAGATTACGCCTTTTAATTGTCATTAGATGTTTAGGTTCTTTAAATTTACTGTGTCTTACTTCATTCTTTAAGTTAGACTCCCATTTTAACATTCATCTTTTTCTCTCATCACCAATGTCTCGGCTCAACCTGACGAAACCTTACAAAACTATATTATCAGATCGACACGATCAATTTCTCACTCCAACTACAAACAATGGGTTCAAACAAAACTATTTGTACTACCACCATAAAAATTAGTTCGTAGTCATTAAATCCTTTCGGGTGCGCAAACGCAGGGAGTGGAACGCGTGAAGATCTTCGATAGGGACCTCTGTGGAGCCCTTCATGAATATGGATGAAACGCACTTACTCTGGAGATGGATAGCGAGCTGGTTTCCGTTCGGGGTGCGTTTGTTTATGGGCTAGGGAATGAAAAGGAAAGGTCGAAGAGAGGAAGTTGTTGTAAATGTCGGGAATTTATCGAATGTTGTGTGTTTGATGCTTGCGTACCTGAAAAGTAAGTAGTTTGTTGATCTACGATCGATGCCTGCTAGGATCACTTGGAATTTTTGAAAAGGAGACCTGTGGTCCTAGAGCGCAAAGAGCAAATTAACACACAGGTGTGGTTTTAGTCAGTAAAACTGAAATGCCCTCAAGTTTCACTTTAGAGGAAGAAAAGTAATTGGATAATTTGCCACCTCAAAAAAAAGTCGTATGCAAAACTAAAGCGATTTTTTTACATTGTAGTGTATTAACAAATTTTTATGTAGAAAATAAATCGGTTAAGTTGAACCTATTTGAAGAATGGCATTAGTTATACTACATTTACCTAACTATCATGTTACTTTAGGGGTTCTTTCAGTTCATTAAATGTTACAAAAAATTACTATATTATTGGTTTAGTTAGTCTATTATCTGTAAACGTAACTATAAACCACAAGGTATTTTTTATACTATAAACGTAAAAAAAAAACAAAAATTTTGCTATTGTTAATTATTATCTTTTCTGATTTTGGAATATCTTTTCTTTTTTTAAAATTACTAAACTTAAGATTCTAAGATTCAAAATTGTTGGTACACCACGTAACTTTAAGATTTAACTTTATTTCGGAAGAGCGAAGTGCCTTAATTAACACATGCAACTTTGGTCTAAAAGATCACTTCAACCACTAGATTCTAATGCTTGAAGTGATCCCTGTAAACTAAAATTACAATTAAGTACTACTAGATGTTTTTTTTTCGGTGTAAAATCATCTTATGACATCCCCCGCTCTTGGGAGGAGCGCGAGATAGTGTGAGACTTTTACTGACTAAAAACCCACTCCTGTTCCTTCGTTGCCTTTCGTACCAGGGCCGAGTCTTCCTTTCAGAATCAGACCCTTGGCTCAGTAGGCTTCGACCCTGCTGGGCTCCTAGACCCTGGGCTACTAAATTTAGTAAGTACTTGTGAAAAAAAATAAATTATTTGTAACTCTTCACAATATCCTAAAAGGAAAACTATAACTAAAATTAAAACTTTGGCACATAAAGTTCGTATCTAACATGTGGGAAACTTGACGGTTATATCTACAAAAGCGTATAAAAGTGCTATCATTTCCTAATCGTCACTTGACATGTCAATCGTTTAGCCACATAAAGGTGTAAAAAGTGCTACAATAGGGGATTATAGCGATGATAATGATAACACTGATAGGGTCACAGAGTTAGGAAATAACTCAGCGGTCACTGCTAGAGCAGTTTCGAAGTTTTCAATTCGTACAAACTATTAATGCGGGGTGCCAGCTGAAAACCAGTGCTGGGTGTTTGACGCCCAGCAATTGCTGAGTTGGCGACCCTGTCAGTTCGAGCACACTCAGCGCAACTGTATTGTATTTCTATGCTCTTTTATTATTTTGTGTTGTTGCAAATGTATAGACTGCGTCGAATAAACGCTATTATATTCTATTCTAATGAGTTAGTGTATGTATCATCATCATCTTCCTCCGTTTGTCTCCCAGTTACATGAGCAGGATAGATTGTCATACTTTTACTGTCTAAAACTCACAGTATTCCTTCAGTTGTCCTTTCTTTGAGGGTTTCGATAGCTCCAACCAACAATCAGCTGACCTGGCAGGCGTCGGTCCTGTCTGGCCCCATCAATTTTGCTAACATCGTATACCCGGGCTTGGTCCATACCGGATGGGCGGATGGCGAGCTACCCATGGCTCACCGTCCGCAAGCCTGCGCCAACGGTGGCCGGTGGAGTCGTCCTGCGACTTCCGACGCCTGGGCCGTCTCCAGCGGGAATAGCCTCCACGATATTTGGGATCAGCGCAAACATATTGTCCTTTTGCAATTCTGTCCTGACAACCCTTTTTATTCTTAACACTTCTCACATATTGGTCCATTCTCCTTTGACCTTTCTTTTGATTTATCCATATTTAAATTCAAACTCTTAGTTACATGCGTTCCATCCATCCTCTTCACATGACAATGCCAAGATAAACGATTCCCTTTTTAAGTTTTCTGTCACTGTAGCCCCTTTTTGTTCTTCTCCATAGGAAACGACCAATTTGGAACCGTGCACTAGCTTCTGACGTTTTATAAGTGCCCATGTAGGCCTATGTGAAATAAAAATCTTTGACTTTGACTTTAACGTGGTTGTCACCGTAACTTTATATATGCATATTTATAATTAATATAATAATCAAATAATGATATTCACACAACTATCACAACGCCGTCTAGTCTCAAGCTAAGCAGAGCTTGTGTTATGAGTACTAGATAACTGATAAACATACATAAATGTTTCAAAATACATACATATTATAGATAAATTACACCAAGACTTGTTGACTTACACCAAATGATTGTGCTCATCACACAAACATTTGTGCTGGGTGGGAATCGAACCCACGAACTTCGCATAGCAGTCAGGGCCACTAACCACTAGATCAACAGGCCAGTCATTCAAAATTCTTCTGTGCGTGTGTTTGCCATTCCAACAGCTTGACTAATTTGGATGAAATTTTGTGTGTGTATTTCAGTAGGTCCCTGGATGGTGGTGACAAAAAATAATAATTAAGAATGCGATTCTTAAAAAAAAAATCTGACATCTTACCAGCTTTCGGGTAGGACAACATTTGTGGGGACCGGTAGTAACATAAATTGTTATGAATGCCAATGATGTCGCCGTGTTTAGATATTCCGTGTTCTATGGATTTATGGCTAAAATAATAATGTTTACTTTTCGCACACATACGGGTGTGTGGTAGCACATTTGCTGTGTTTCTACTTTTTAAAATAAACAATAATAATCACCCTAGTAAAAAAGTAAAAAAAAAATATGGCGCCATTGACTTTGATATGTAGAAATTATCAAAAAAAGTTGAAAGTTTTTTTGATTAAAAATATATATTTTGGCAAATATCAGGGTTTTAATAGATAACACCCCTTTGGTCATAAAAAAGACCGTTTTTTTAGAATTCCCAAATATTGAATTTTTGCTATCAGTTCTGATAGCGGCAACGTTGGAAAGAAGTTATCTACTGTGTCCCTAGAACGCAAAGGGCAAATGAAGGAATATAAGTAGGTAATAGTGGTATTTAGTCAGGAAAATTCTGCCTCAGCTTCTCGCTCCACCCTAGAGCGAGAGATGTTATTCGACGATCTCTCGCCCCCCATCTCATCCCATTCATTCTTCAATTTTTTTTTAAACTTTTCCTACATAATAGTGACTGGCTACTATTTTTTTGATCGTGACAAATTATCAAATGGCTTCTCTCGCTCTGCGTGGAGCGAAGGATACTGTCAGACTAGGACCTACTGACTATAGTCACCTTTTAACCTACCCTTGTTTCTTCAGTTACCCTTTGCGTTTCAGGGCTGTGAAGACGCGGTCAATCCCGCAGATTCACAAGATCAGAGGCGTAGTGTGGACTAATTTAGACGTGGGCGAAGCACATCAGCGAGGCCTTTTTCTTTCATAAATTCGAAAACGAGACAACAGCGACTGTCGTAACCCAGTGTTCGACCACATCGTTGCTTACCAAAATTATAAATAATATAGTTATAAAAAAATCCTCGTTCTTTAAGAGCCCTCGCTTGTGCAAGGCCTCTTTGGGTGCGAGGCCGTGGGCAAGGGCCCACTTCGCCCATGCCTAGCTACGCTACTGCACAAGACCCTAATGACTAAACGTATATAGACTCTTTGAAGCAGAATCGCAAAAATCATCATCATCATCATCATCATGTCAGCCGAAAGACGTCCACTGTTGGACATAGGCCTCCCCCAAATGCCGCCACAATGACCGGTCCTGTGCGTCTCGCATCCATCGGACTCCCGCGACCCTCACCAGGTCATCGGTCCACCTTGTGGGAGGCCTTCCAACGCTGCGTCTTCCGGTACGCGGTCGCCATTCCAGAACCTTTCGTCCCCATCGACCATCTGTTCTGCGAGCAATGTGCCCTGCCCACTGCCACTTAAGTTTGGCGATTCTTCGGGCTATGCCCGTAACCTTGGTTCTCCTGCGGATATCTTCATTTCGCAAAAATATTACAATGAAACTAGTCAAGGCAATAAAGATAATATAACCGCAATAACCTAAACTCGATGTAATCAACTTCCCAGCTCCATAAACATTGTTGTCAAATAAAAAAGGTGTAAACGACACAAATGAAAAGCGTAAGTGGAATGAATCACCGGCCTGTTCAAATATACGCGATGTAATATCTAACAATAGGTTCATACGGACAGACAGAGTGACGGCATCTGTGGATTGTGACGCTATCTGTGACGGTGACCCTATTTGTACCTAACAGATAGAAATACTAAATATAGCCGCTGATACAGCTATAGGTCAGTATGTCTCTTTACTGGCTAAGTGTGGAAGTCATCTAATTACTTCTCGTGCTCTCTGGGCGGAGTGGGGAGGGCGTGTCAGACTTTTACTGACTAAAACCACACCTGTGTCCTTCAGTTGCTGACATCTCCTTGAGGAGCGTGTGGATTACTACGTGCTGTTGATGACGGGGCTCGGTCCGATCAATTACCGGACGGCCGGACGAAAAGCTACCCATTGCTTGAAGTCCGCAAGCCTGCGTTTACCGTGGCTGGTAGTCGGGGTCAGAATCTCGGTGGCTGGGGCGTGAGGACATTCGTTCCCTCTCGCATGTGGCCTCCTCCTTCGCTAGAATTACTGCTTCGCAGAAGAAGGCCACCGCCTGCCATTCCTCCTCGCTTCGGACCATAACCCGAACCAAGGCATGACGCGAGAGGTCGCTGCCACCGATTGCCTCCACGAGGACACAACGGTCCGCCCAAGCAGGGAACACCTCCACCGTATGCTCCACAGTGTCCTCCGGGCGGTCCACGCAATGATGACACCTGGGCGTTTCTTCCGTCTGAATCTGATGCAGGAACCTCCCGAACTTGCCATGTCCGGTGAGGACTTGCGTCATGCGGAAGGTGAGGACGCCGTGTTGCCGCCCCAGCCACTCCTTAAAGAGGAGACTAACCGCCATAATTGTAGCGTGCCCAGTTTCAACCCCTTAGAGAGTGAATTTTAGAAAATCCTCTCTTAGTGCTCGCCTACGTCATAAAGGAAAGCTTTGTGCAAAATTCCACGTTCCTAGTTTTAGTAGTTTGTGCGTTGATAGTCAGTCAGTTTCTTCTTTTATATAATTATTATGTTTATTGATTTTATACTAAACTACGAATAACACAAAAAATAATAATATCAAAATTGGTTATTATATGTGAGTAGCAATTTTATCATTTTAAATAATGGTATGAGGAAGAGCGGGTGTGTTGTGGGAATATCTGGTGGTGACGTCATATTTAAGTATACGTGCATCCTTATTTGACAACTTGACAATATTTTCCTTTCCACAACACACTTTAAAAGGTTTCTTACTTTACTTTAAACTAATTTTAACACCAACATTAGATTATAGAAATAAAAAAAAATCTATGGAAAGGAATGTCAGCAAAATAGATGGGGCCAGGGTCTGCCAGAGCCGTGAATTGTTGTTCGAAGGAGTTTGTGGTACCCTCGCAATAAAGGACAACTAAAAGAACACTAGGTTTTAGCCAGTAAAAGTGTGACACCACCCAGAGCTGGAGAAGTTATTTGATGATTTCCCACGTAAACAAAAGACTGTCCATTTATCAGTTCCTTTTTTGTAAGAAATGAGGCAAACCCAGCATAGAAAATATGACAGATTGGTACTATTTAAACAGACTGAATATTCATATTGAGTCGTTACTCAACATACACTGCAGACAGTCAGACGCTGATTGTGACAGGCGGGTTAGCGTGAAACACATTGTGTAACCGTAGACTGGTACATTATCTGTAACCTACTTCGTGGGGTAAAGGTGCGTTCTGATTAGCGGGGATTGAGAACGAACTTGTGAAGATAAGTTCAAAATGTCTGGGAACATTGACACACTAGTGTAATCAAAGCTAGCTTCTATCTTCGCTACATTATCATCATAAAAGCTGACCCTTATCCTATTTTATTTGACTCCATAGGCCTGGGCTTGTCGACGACGAGCAATGGGTAACTCGCCGTCCGGTAAACGTTCGGACCGAGCCCGAGTCGTCGACGGCGACGGCAGGACCGTAGGGGCCAAACCCCCCTAGCCATTTTAATACCGTTTCGTTTCGATTCTCTTTTCGTCGATCGCCTCAAGTAGGCCACGTCTCCGATTCCTTTGTTCTAACGTCACTTCAACGGCCAGTCACGTGGTCAGATCAAAAGAATAGGAGGCGTGGCCGACCCGAGGCGATCAACGAAAAGAGAATCGAAACGAAACGGTTGTAACTTGGCTAGGGGGACAGAAGTGTCGAAGCCTACTGGGACCGTGGGTTGACTTCCGAAAAGGAAACTCGGGGTCCTGGACTGCAAGGCAAAGAAAGAACATAGGAGTGATTTTAGTCAGTAAAAGATTGACACGCCTTCCTGCTTCGCGAAATATAGGAAATTCTCATTTATTTGGGATTGGATCAACGTGACAACACTTTGGCTAACTTTGACTACGGCTTTTCTTTTTTTTCCGAAATGTACAAGTGAAGCCCTTTCAAATGATACTAAACACGGCGTAATTTCAATTTTTATTTTTAACACATTACTTTTGTCCTCTATAGGGCGCCATATCGAGTTTTGTGACACGTCTCGTAGCCTATGTTCAGCGGACAATTAAGGCGATTCTAACGATACCTCATATGTCGAGTTCCAATATGTAATTTAGGAGCTATGAGGGAACAGATGAGCATACTCACATACATAATATATAGCCTGTCAAATTCAAAATCAAAAGCAGGCTAGGCAGATTAAGAAAGAGCAGAAGGTATAGTAGGCTTTTGGGGAAACCGAGAGTAGCCTTACTAAAAAACATAGTTAAAATCTGTTTTAAAAACAATGCAAAGGACGATCTTATACTTAAACACGCTAACTTAAAACCAAATTTAAAACATCCCAACAACACAATTTACCTCCTAACAACATGCAAATGCAATAAATCAGTCCTGACCGCTCGATCTTTTGAGATGCGCGTACGCATTCAATTGTGTCTCTCGCACATCTGTCATTCAGTATCGCGGCTAAATATAGACGGAAATGTAGGTCAAACTGTATTGTTGCTAACTAGCTTGAAACTAGATGAATTGTTTGGTTTATTTTGGGAAAAAGATGCAGTTATATTGAGTATTCTAGGTTTGGTTATTGCTGTCAATGTACGGCGTTGAGACGTTTCGTTGATTGGGGTCGTTGACACTTGATCATTCAACTATCCGGCATCGGTAGCTTTAATGTTAATTGCATTTAGACATGCATCTATATCTACATAGGTATAGTTACAAAATTTATCATGTTTTGCGTACGTCTGGATTATTGGACCTGTTGACGAGTATAAGGTTAGAGTTTAAAATGTTCATTTCTTGGCCACCTCTTTACAGTAACATACTCCAAAAAAAAATATTTTTATTTATGACTCGGTTGTGTCCTACTGCAGGGCAAAGGGCTTCCATCCTTTCGTTAACTTTTCTCTGTTCTTAGTTGTATCTGGCCAGTCCTTTAGATAGGAGTATAAGAGTCTAACTCGTCACGCCATCTCCTTCTGAGCCTGCCGTGTCGCCGGTACCTGTTCGCCGAGATATGGTCTGCCCAGTTCCATTTTAGTTTGGCGACTCAGTTACCTACTCCTGCTATTTGTGTTTTGGAAGGAACTCCAAAAAATACATAATAAAATCAATATCTGTCTTCTATAACATCCACAAAGTTTGCGGTCAATTCGAATTGCATCTTCCGGTGTTTGAAGCTATCCGTGGTTCACAAATTCACTCCGGGCAGAGCAGTTACACAGATTTGATTTGATGATCGCTTCCTTTTTTAACCGCCTGCACTGACCCAGGATTTCGGTATTTCCTCTGTCGCATTCCCCCGGGATCCGGCGGAAAATGACCATTCCTGGGTCCTTGACACACGGGGGGATCATGACGACCTCCGGTTGGCATGTGGGTTAGTCATCTGAGAGTGACATTCCTGATTTATTGGTGCACGTATGCATTCCTGATTTCTTAGTGTAGTGGAATCTAACGCCATCTTGTGGGAAGCGGTGGATTGAGTTATGAGTTTTTTGCTTTTTTAAAGCTATAGAACAACTTAGAGAATCTCATATCGTTCCTGACTAAATTGAGCTTATTTACGTCCCTTCTTATTCTAGTAGGAGTTTGTTTGGGATATTTTTCTATTGCAAAAGCATCTGTACCGTCGTTTCCTAAGATTGGTTGATGTTTGATTGTTTTAAACTAGCTTTTAAATTCTAGCTTGTTTACAAAAATCCTGATTCGTTTTCCATTTTGTATTTCCATCTCATCTTTACTATAATAAGGGGGCAGTGCTCTCAACGTTCCTACCCACTTTAACTGGTTACCTTTCAACATTGCCCGCCTCAGAAGCTGCTCAAAATCATTCGCAGAGGAAGCCACGAAGTATTTCGCTGAGCATATAATATCCGTTCTCGCCTTGATCGTTATCGTCGGGTTTTGGCCCATGTTTATGTTCCCGGGTATTGTCCGTCATCGCCCGGCCGTTTTGTAAACCAATCGATGTGTTTGAGAGATATTTTGTTTTGTAAACATCGACCGTGAGCATTGTCGTTGTGAATCGATTGTGTGTGAAGGTGCAAGCGAATTGAAGGTGTTATGGAAAGACGTGTGATATGATTGTGAAATTATTGCACCAAAAAAATGAGGTTGCAGACAGGAAATCTTTTTGGATAACTATTAATAAAAACTGGCCAAAAGCGAGTGGGACTCGCACACGATGGGCTCCATACTCCCTTATTAAAATCCAACAAAAAACGCCGACCAAATTACGTTTCCTCTATCGGACCCGCTATGTATCGTTACCCGCTGACGGACGGACGGACGGACGGACGGACTTAGTAATAGGGTCTTATTTTCACCCGTCGGCTACGAAATCCTAAAAAGCTTTCGAAAGTGGAAGTATAACAAGAAATTTGTGATACTCTTGGACGTTTTTTCTTGGTTGCTGTATGCGAGGTTTTTGAAGTCAAGGGTGAACAAGTTATTCCTAAGCAAGCGTGACCCATCGTAAATAACCTAATTCGTTTGATTTCGAATTCCTTTAAAACTTATATTTAGAAAACAGAACTCTATATAAATATTAAACTTTTTCAAAACAAATAAATACTGTATTTACTCTGTGCAGTGTTAGTAAGATAATATGGGTATATCTATTCACTAATTAAGCGTTCGTTAACACGACAGTTTAGCGAGTCGACGCTTGCGCAGCCAAAACACTGGCTACTGTCTGTCAGGGCTGCCTCAAGTACGGAATTAGAATAAGTTAAAGAAAACAGGGCAATAATAAAATATCAAATAATAACACAATTAAAAATATACGATTTTATTAATATTAAGAAAAAAACTGAGCAAGTGCGAGTCGGACTTGTGCACTGAGGTTTCCGTACAAACTTATCCATGTAAATAATTCAACTCCCAAATGGAGCCTCGAAGATTTTTCCGAATTGCAAAAATGTTTTTTTTTGACGTAGCCGTAGGTCACAACTTTACTGTTTTCAGGTTTATTGCTATACTTGTGGTTTTAGACTTTGCTTTATGCCAAATTTCAGGTTTTTGGGACAAGGGAAGTACCCTATGTCTTTTGCTTCCTTTGAGTCGAAATATACGTTTTTTGAGACATAAACGACCGTATCTTTTTTATTCGTTAACTTAAAAGTTTTTCACAGCTTTAAGGGATTGCAGACTTAAGTATATGGTTTTGATTTCAACTCAATACCTCCATGTGTTCCCGAGATAAAGGGTCTTGACAGACAGACAGACGGACAACAAAGTGATCCTATAAGGGTTCCGTTTTTTCCTTTTGAGGTACAGAACCCTAAGAAATGTATTGCTGATTGGACTTCATCGTTATTATAATTACATATTATGCTTACAGCGTGGTCCACAACTGGACATAAGCTCCTCAAAATGTACGCGACTTACCTACTCCTAGATCATCAGCTATGCTCGTGTACCTTGCGATGATCCTAGCTCTGCCTGGCCTAAAGAGAGTTTCCTTATTTTTGGAATCTGCGATCAAGAAAACGCCTGCCCCTGTTCATCGATTTGATGGTCAATAATGGTCAGCTCATTGTCAGCAGCTTGCTTATTCTGTGGCCTAGCTCTATCGACTAGTTTAATTTATTGTCTGATCACCTTATTCCTGATTCGAACAGAAGACTTGAAGCCCATCACTTTCTTCCTACCCATGTCGTCTTTTAACGGAACTGTTCATCTTTATTTTGTCTACCTTTTTTACTTAATTGCTTAACGTTTTTACTGTCATTTGACTGGCCTGTTGGTCTAGTAGTTAGTGGCCCTGACTGCTATGCCGGAGGTCGTGGGTTCGATTCCCATCCAGAACAAATGTTTGTGTGATGAGCACGATCATTTGTTCTGTGTCTGGGTGTAATTTATCCATAATATGTATGTATGTTTATCAGTTGTCTAGTACCCATAACACAAGCTCTGCTTAGCCTGGGACTAGACGGTGTTGTGTGATAGTTGTGGAATATTATATTATTATTATATTTATGTTACTCATTCAGCCGATCACGTATCTACACTACGACAGTTCCTTAATCCTTAGCTATTCCAACACAAGCTCGTGGTAAACTTGCATTAAAATATATTTCTGCGTACTTAGGCCAGCCCTTAGCGCATACAAATTCGCGCGTACTTGCTAATTAGGTGGCTCCGTTAACTGCACCCGCGGATTACTTGTAGGAAGCACAATATGCACCTTTACCAACCTGACGTTTAGCACCTTATGCAACGTTTGTTTGTTTGTCTGTGCGTTTGCTTCCTTCTGCTTTTGACAAACTAGTTTCGTAACGTGTTTCTGCATTTTAGAAGCTGTTCGTGGTGTATTTTCTTTAGCTTTGACTACGAGACACAACTTTGTAACCGCTTTAAAATATTTTAGACTACCGGACAGGAATCTAGGAGAACTGAAATTATGGTGTTTATTCTTGGGTTGGAAGTTTTTAGTAATGGTGATTTAAGTTTTACGTTTGTGTTAATGTTTTGTTACTGTTTTGGTGTACAATCTCTATTCAATTCTATTTGTATCTATTTTTGAGGTGGGAAATCATCTGATGACTTGTCCCACTCTAGGGCGGTGCGAGAGGGCGTGTCGAACTTTCACTGACTAAAACCACGCCTATGTTTCTTCAGTTGCTTTTGTGTTAAAGGACGGGGTTATCTTTTCAGAAGCGAACCCATGGCCACAGTAAGCTTCGACCCTGCTGGGGCCCTACGGTTTTGCTGACATCTCCTTGAAGTGCGTGTGGAACACTACGCGCTGTCGACGACTCGGGCTCGGTGCGGACGGTTACCGGACGGCCGGACGGCGAGCTACCCCTTGCTCGCTGTCCGCAAGCCCACGTCTACGGTGGCTCGAAGACCGTTTATGTAGCAAAGAACGTATATTTCGACACTCTCAAGGGAATCAACATTTATAGGGTACTTCCCGTTGACCTAGAACCTGAAATTTGGCACGAAGCAGTCTCATTCCACAAGTATAGGTAAAAATCTTAAAACTGTAAATTTGTCGATACGACATAAAAAACAAGCTTTTTTTTTCAAACAAACAATTCGAAAATTGAACTGTTTTTATAAGTATGTTTGTACGGAACCCTCAGTGACATTTGGATACATACATACATACTCGGCCTTATAATGTTCCCACTGTTGGGACTCAGGCCTCCTCTCTAGGAGAGGGAATAATTTAATACTAGACATTTGGATACAAAAGGACTAATATTAAATAAATTTTCAACGTGAGTCTACCTTACTTTTGAAATGACTCCCTCACATTTTAAATAATGCACCATATTCCTAAGATGCATCGTTATGTTGCAAATGTTTTCATACACAAGTAAATTGGTGATCTTACTCTGACATCACTTTTGTAATGATAGATGCTTCTGCTCATTAATCTTATTTGACCTATAGGCACATAATTATGTACAGCCAATAGGAATATTTATCTATTTGTCAGTTTCGTTTTAAATAAAACATCATTCCGAATAGATTGTAATCTACACTAATATTATAAAGAGGAAAACTTTGTTTGTTTGTAATGAATAGGCTCAAAAACTACAGGACCGATTTTTAAAATTCCTTCACCATTCGAAAGCTACATTATCCACGAGTAACATAGGCTATATTTTATTTTAGAAAAAAAAAGGGTTCCGTAAGATATTTGAGTTTTTCGGACACAAAGTGTAAAAAGTCAACCAGAAAAGTTACTTATTTTGTTTACGCTGCCTAAACTATAAAAGATAGAATCATAAAATGTTCTAATTAATTGTAGATCTTATAAATATCTACCAAAGTTTGTTAGGAGAAACCTACTTTCACGCGGGCGAAGCCGCTGGCAGAAGCTAGTGTTACATATATCTATATGTTTTTCTACCGTGATCATTGTGTCTTTAAATATATTAATACTGGATGTATCCCGCGTTGTCACTTCTGTGGCGAATCCTTTTGAAACTAAGATTTTCCGCAGCTAGCACTCTGTAATAGTGTAACTTTCTAATTTACTACCAGTAAAAAAAAAATCATAAAAGAAAATTCGACGTCTGTTAGTCGACACCGTCACCGGTCTACGCTGAAAACCAGCGCTGTGGACTCATTGTATTTTTGCGTGTGGACAAGGCATTATGCTGAGCGTTCGGCCGTGGCGCATATATGTCTTTTTCCAAAATGTTTGCAATCTGTTTTATGTTAGTCTTAAGTTTGCGCCTTTTCTGGCAAATAAAATGTTTTTCTTTCTTTCATAATCGGATCAGGGTTTACTATGGGATATAACTTCTTAAAGAAACCTACAAACTATTCTTTTTTATACAGTATACATTCTGAAGAACACAAAAAATCAATCAATGTACAGATGAAGCCGTTTACAAAACGCCGGGTGAAGAATTTAAAGAATTTTCTGTTAGCACCAGACAATTTCGAGATTGTATGCTAAACAAATTAGAATGCACCGCGCAATGTTAGTGCGGTCGATTTCAAAATATTTTGCTGCAATGTAAACTAACGTTCCCGATATTGCTTAAACACTTACTTATTTTCAATATGGTCGACGGAATATGGGTAAACTGGCGTAATATGGCAGCTCTCATAATCTCAACCTTCGAGCATCCAAAAACATACTTCTTCATATTCCTTCTCACCGTACTGGGTTTATGGCTAATTCTTACACTGTTTCTACCATAAAACTCTGGAATGTGCTTCCCCTTGACATCAAAAAATCTGAAAGTAAATTTTCCTTCAAGCGTAAAATTCGGAACTACTACTTGAAGTTCTCTCAATCTTAGTTTGGTCTTCGTCATAATTGCTATATTTTAAGTTCTCTTAATTAGAATGATTTCTTATGTATCATAGTATTTATTAGTTTATTATATTAGCATATATACGTATTTTATTATTATAAGCCACTTAATTTAATTATACTACATTATATTTCAAAAATATCTGTTATTTATTTATTGTGCACACCTACCACAGTGTTGTCTATTTAACCCAATGGTTGACTAGTAGAGAATGCTTTGTGGCATTAAGTCCGCCTATGTACCACCACTGTACATGAAGTTTAAATAAATAAAGTAAACCAAGCAAATGGTAAAAAATCTTCTTTTTTGTTAAGGATAGGCGCGTTTGATCACAATCTCACCTGATGGTAAGCGATGATGAAGTCGACGATGGAGCAGCTTGCCCAAAAATAACCTAATTCAATCTTGACTAAACCCTTGGGTCAAATTTTATATTAAATTTTTTACTAACCAATTTTTTTTTGTCTTTCGCAGACTACCTCAATGAACCAAAGAAAAATGCCCATCGAAAGCAGAGTCCCACTAAACCACAAAGCGGTCAGATGCCTTGACTTCGGAGAAGTTGATGAAGCAGCGATGGAAAACTATAGAAACAAAATAAAAGAACAACAAGAGGAAATCAGGCTTAAAATGACAGAAAAATATAACTTTGACTTTAAAAATGAGGTTGCGCTGAGAGGAAGATACTTATGGATGCAACATAATGAAGATGGATGGGTCCCTATGGAGGTCAAGGAATTGACTGAAGTGAATGACAATGAAAAGACACCGACGCAATCAAAAACTGCCGACCGCGTGCCTCTTAGAAGGAGGAAGTTGCCAAGGGATGACTTAGGGACTCCAAATAGTCACATCAAGAAGAGGTTAACGATGGAGTAGCTTACCCAAGTGGATGACCTACACTATTATAAAATTATTGTTCTCTTACTAATCGATTTTGTGTTGATCCTGTCACTGCATAGTTTTTGCCTACCACGACAATTAGAAGTCAGAATCTGAAGCGAGCACCAAAAACACCTTGAGATCTTCGAAAATCGAGAGATCCAAGAAGCAGACTTGTCCAAAAAAGGAATTAATTTTAATATTCATTACGTGCACGTTTATTAGTAAGAGGAATAATGTAAATACAACGTTATGTTTAGTATAGAAAAAGAACCGGTTAACGCTGTAATGCGAGTTCAAGTAACGAAAAAAACTTCTTGGTGAAACATTGATCGTATCACTGATTATGAAGAGACTACTATCAGGTTTGCAGTCCACTAAAAATAACGTTGTACTTCGATATAGTTTTACAATATTGTTATCCTAAATACGAATAATTGGATCACCCTGTTCTGCTATCCTATTTCACTGTATTAGAAGTACGAAATCAGTTACTGCTCGTGTAATTAATAATGTTTGTAAACGATATACAATTTGGAGACGAAGATACGAGAAAAGGTGAAAACACTAACAGTATCTATATATAGGAACACTATTTTCAACTTATATCTAATAAATCGTAAATTCATAACATCTAAATTGACAAAATACCCACTGCAAAAGAAATAAACAACTAAATACTCCAAACAAGTCAATATTCAACCAGTTTCATTCGTCGCTGGCTGCCCAGTATTGTTCTTGTTCATCAGGATGATTAAATAAAGTGTATTCGTCTCCACATTGTATACAGATCGTTTTTCTGGTAGTAAAACTCTTTATAGAAATATCGTGATCATCTCTCAGCGATTTCTTTTTCTTCTAATTCTACTGTTCGACATCCTGGTGAACTTCTGCAGCCTTTGTTTTTCTATTTGTCCATCGCTTAGTCGACTTTTCTCCTCGTCTTACACTTGGGTTCACAAGGCCCAGTTGTTCCCAGGAGAGGGCGAATCATTTGCAATCAATGGAGGAACTTCAACTCTTGTTTCTCCAAATACATACAAATTGTATTTGATCAAGTAGTGACTATAATCATCATTATCACCTACAGTAATGTTTGTTTAAGTACCTAACAGTTAAAACATGTGGACAACATTGAAACCCATATGTCCTTTTCCATTTTGACCATTATCTAGCTCTTCTTTCGATGGTGAATTGTAAATTTTGATTGCTTTTTATAAAAAACTAGTCTGATTTAAAGAACTGTGCCAAGACTTTAAGCAAAGTGACATTCTTAATGATAACCATCGTCGAAATGTCAAAATGTAAGTGATTGACACATGATACCTCGATAGTGCAGGCCCACGTAAAATGGTCCATCATGAACTGAGTGTGGAAACCAGGACTCAATAATATATGATATAGAATGTTACTTTGTTTAAAGCCTTTTATATAAATATTATAATTTTGCCGTGACGATGTGCAAGGTAGGTTTAAAGGTACGAAATTATGAAGCACGAATATTTTGGGTTTCCTCTTGCATATACTTTGTTTTAACAGCCAAAAGATCGTAAAATGCGAGCTAAAATAATAATAATTGATCTTTTTATATATTACAAGATCTTTTTTTAGGATAGGGATTGACAAAGCATTCGCTAAAATGACAAATGGTCTAAATAAAATTTGAACTTTAGTTAGGTATCAATTATCGCTCATGTAATGTCACTTTGCCTAGAGCCCAAAATATTATTTAAATTACACAAAATCTGAAACATTTTTTGTAAGAATGCAGATAAATTCCTTAGCAGAGAGATATATTCAAAAATCATCTTGAAAGCTGCAGCATAATAATATGATTGTGATTTCTATATATTCCAGTTCGCTTCATCTTTTAAGTAATTCTAATAATATTATACTGAAGCCCAAAATTTCGATTTTTGTTCGTACCATAATACGCTTATACAAAGTGCCACAATTAGGCTGTATTGTAAGTTTTAGATTTTATTTTAAAGTACCTATTTTAAATACTTTAGTTATTGTATTATATCGGCTCACCTTATATGTTAAATACTGTTTAAGATTTATTTATATTTTGTTAATTTTATTTGTAAATATTGGAACTTTCTAATGTCCACTACTAACATCACAAAATTTTACGATCATGTCCACGTTTTTAGTAATTCTTTGAGATAAAATGTATATTAAGACTTTCTTTTCCATTACGTTTATTCGAAGGCGTTAACGCTCTTGCAAACAGATGCGATGCAATAATGAGTTTTTTTAGATTTTTCATACATTATTTTTTGGACGTGAAAAGTCATCAAATAATGCGTCCCAATCTCGGAGGAGCGAGAGGAAATGTCCGGCTTTTATTGACTAAATATCATCTCTGTTCCTTCAGTTGCCTTTTGCTTTTCAGGGCCTCAATAACTATTTTAAACAATACCGCAGCCCTAGCAGGTGTCGGTGGACATCCTTTCGAGGCGCGCATGGAACATAACGCGCCGTCGCTGGACTCGGGAGATTTATTACTACTTGAAAAGCAATTAAATAACTAAATTTTAAAAGCGCTGTTGCATTGTTGCCGTAAATGTTTGCGGGAGTCTTAATACCGTAGAAATGACTAATGTTTCCTTTTTAGTGTTTAAAAGTTTTTTTTTTTGTAATGGACGAATGTGATCACCGATGATTTTAAATGATATAAGCGTACTTTTATCCAAAAAGTGATACTTATTTAGTTGCTGCGCGAATTTATTTTGACAAAAAAAAATAAAAACTATTTTATGTGATAGACTATAATCTCGTATTTTGATATCTCGATCTCCTTTTTGATATCGTTTTGAAATATATTCGCTCAGCCGTAGCGTAAACTAACTCGTAAACTAAATACTAGAGTAAAAAGTGTAGTAAAAATTTAAAACTTAAATTCTGATATTAATACTCTCTGTAATTTCAAACTTGATCTCGGAAACTAATGGACATAAATGCATTGAAAAAGATATAATACTTTGTTTGGAAGCAAAACAGAGGTTTGACAAATCGAAGCTGTTGATAATGTCGAGATTTTTAACGCTATAATTTCGGTTTTGACACAATTCTGACTGGTTCAAACAAAAAAAAAATTGGTTACTTTTCACAAAGTACATTTTGGCGGAATATTTTCGAGTAAATTCCAATGGCTGTTTTATGTGTTCGTTAATTGATTAATCGTGAATATTGTGATACAAGACAGAAACAGAAATAGGCGCGATTTCAGTAAAATAGAGCTGAGAATTTTATTGTAATAGTGACAACCTCTGCGCAGCTTGCCGAGAAGGCTGACTCGATATATTTTGCTGCCAAATACTGCTAAAACGTTAAAATGTTTTACACCCGCATTCTAATGGTTCTCAAAGTAACTCAATGTGACTGAAAATTAAAAACTTTCTAAACTTGACACTGGATAAATCGCAGAAACCGTGCGAAGCCAAAAGAAACGCATAAAGGTAGAACTACACTGCGTACACGTGTTTCTGTTCGCGTCGGTCTCCATACATTTTATATGGAAACTAGACTTGTAGATCTACACTTGATCCACGCCACGCGACGCCACGCTATGCGACAATATGTACGCGACGCCGACCCATAACGTTCCCAGAAATTTAGCGGAAGGTAGTTCTACATTTTCGACCATGAAGGCGTGACGTCATACCAATACAAAGTATTATTTCCTTTATCTATCAATGCAATAAATCAATGAAATCATCTCATTCATACTAATATAATCGTAATATGTTATTTATAGTGTAGAGGAAACATCACATGTTCTTTAAAATAATAGAAAATCTAGAAGAGTAATAAAAAAATTAAACTTATCTGAAGTTATATGATCATTGATCATAAAATAATTATTCCTTGGCCAAATATCACTTGGATTGGAATATGTACCTGTGAAATTAGATTCATATACGAAACATTCGTATAAAAAAGTGCTAACAAAATTATATTCTTCTAAATCGTAATTTCTGTAATACATTTAATAACAATATTATCTTTAATAAATAACTTCATACCTCTAAATGTTAAATGTCGACAAATAAAATATTTTATGGTCCGTATTCACTGAAGTTCCGATACCGACACTAAGGCCTAGTGTCTACGGACGCGTAGCTTCATAGACGGACGGATAGATAGACAGAATGACGAATCCATGAGGGTTCCATTTTTTCCCATTTGGCTACGGAACCCTAAAAAGCAGCTATAAATCACATTGACGCAAGATAAGTACTGTTACGGTCTTAAAACAATATAAATGTTTTAGGTCATAACCATATGTTTGATAGTAATAGCACACAAGATTCCGGTCTAGAATAATGACGGATACGCGTCTATGAAGCTACGCGTCCGTAGACAGTAGGCCTAAGTGAAAACAAACAGTCGATATCGGTACTATAGTGACAATTTAAAAACACTTAAATAGTAAGCTGACATTATTATTTAATTCTAATTGTTTTATTGTGGGTTCTTGATGGTGTAACATGTACTGTAATCTGTCTTGTTTTTAATATGGACGTTCATACACAGGTGAAAAGTCTCGTAATCTTTATATATATACTTTTGTATGTGTGGTTGTCACATATCTCCTCCTAAATGGCTAGACCAATTTGGTTGAAATTTTGTATGTTGGTGTGGGTCCTTGGATGATTTGAAAGTACAATTGTATAAGGTAGATGGCGCTGCAATCGGTCAAAAAAAATACATAAAAAAGTAAAATAAGAAAAATAAAGTAGAAAAAAAGTAGAAAAAAACCAACATTGAAAAAGTTTAACACTTTATTAAATACAAAACAGACCACAATGATAACAGAGAGTCATTCTATTAGGTCTATTTTCTGTACGTCATTTTTGTTAAGGTGGCATACTATCTAATAACTTCTCGCGCACTAGGGCGGAGCAGAAGGAATGTAAGACTTACATTATATGTTATTATGACAGCTTACATTATATGTTACACTGATTTTTACCCTTACATGTAAACTGATCAAACAGCTATATTCCAAAGTCCACGTAGGAATACCTAGCTTCACATAGTGACTACTAGAAACACCTAGTAACTTATGTACTTATTTTAGATGTACCTTTAAATAAATATCTTTTCTAAACTGTGTACATAGCCATTGTTTTAAGAATTATTTATAATTTCTACTTATTTATTTAAATTATTGCAATCGATTGCTGTATGTAATTAAATCAATCTCTGGTATATATTTACAATTATTTTGTTTTATTTTTTCCGAACCTTTACCTACGCATATGCATAATATCAGACTTTTATTGTTCCCACTGTTAGGACTCTGGCCTCCTTTATAGGAGAGGAAATGGGCCGTAATCCACCA
This sequence comes from Mythimna vitellina, assembly GCA_949316375.1. Classification (NCBI taxonomy): domain Eukaryota; kingdom Metazoa; phylum Arthropoda; class Insecta; order Lepidoptera; family Noctuidae; genus Mythimna; species Mythimna vitellina. The sequence goes on along the minus strand of OX438702.1, from coordinate 13,825,419 downwards.
CGCGGGCCATGTACGAGTTGGTGGATGTCACATATCTTGAATTTTTAGTTCTAGGTTCACGGTTTTGAGAGCAGTGGTGAAGAAATAAATTACACAAAGTAATGCACCTTGCTGGGTTTGAACCTGCAACATACAAATCGTAAGTCGGGGCAATTACCACCCAGCCACCACTGCTGGAGAACCATACGTTGCATAATATAGAAGATAAAGTTGTAATTTTTATCTCAATTATTTATATGGACAAAAGTATTATGGACTATGCTTTTGATGATGATATCATCAAAAGACTACTAGATACTGGTGTGGTGAGGTTTTATTTTCACATCAAGCCGGGCTTATGTACTTGTATTGGTCGCACGTCCCTGATTGATAGGTTACTATCATCACCAAAACATAGCGATATGATTTTGCCAAAACAGAACTTGAATATAGTGAAAAGCAGTTTTTTTTAGATATCAGGGTTATTCAAATGGTAAATGTTTTTTTTTAGGTTAACCAACGATAAGGTATATGATATACAACTAGTGATTGACTGCAATCTCACCTGATTATCATCGATGGTGAAACGCATTTACTATTTATCTCAAACTGAGCCTATAACAATCTACAGCTAGATGTCTCGTTTGATCAAGGCGAAAGGCTCAAACAAATTGCATTGATTAAAATAGACAATGAAATGCTTTGCCAGTTATCCATCAAACACCGATACGGTGATATGGATATCGGTGGAACATAAATAATGATCAAAGTGTATCACCCGCATTGGTTGCCTTCGTCCAAGGATTTGTAAATATTGGAATAGAATTACGGTAAGTTTCTAGGTATAGGATAGGAATTTATTTATTAGATTGTCAGGTACTTTAGATTGGCAAAGTTACTATAAATGATCTGTTTAAGCATATCTGGTTTGGGTAAAACTGCAGAAAAAAGATATTATTTGTTGTTGCTTTAATATCAAATCCAAGACATTTCATTTTGAAACTCGGCTTAAGGCTGGGGCGTGACGATGTACGTTCCCTCACTCTTGCAGCCGTTTCCTTCGCTTATTACTGCTTCGCACACGGAAGCGACTTTCCCTCTCGCTCCGGACCATCGCTTGAACCAGAGCCAGGCGCTAGAGGTCGCCGCCGGCCGTCGCCGATTACCTCCACGAGGATATCGTAGGTATAACAGGCCCCCTAGCCAAGTTTAGAACAAAAGAATTGAAGGCGTGGCCTACTCGAGGCGTTCGGCGCGAACGAAACGATTGTAACTTGGCTAGGGAGCCAGGTAACATCTACTTGAGGGTTCGGACGAGTTACTGCAGACCTAGAACACAAAGGGGAACTGAAGGAACACAGGTGGATTTTAGTCAGTAAATATCTGAAACTCCTCGCTCCACTCAGAGCGGGAAGAGTAATTTGATGATTTCTCACTAAAAAAATAAATTAAAATTATCGACTACGTTACCTTAATTAAGACCTTTAATGCCAATTGTTTTATAACTCAATTTAGTTTTACACTGATAACCTACTCGTTTTACTTAATAAGCTTGAGTTTTACGATATAAAGTAACGATTCAAATTAATTTTGTCGAGAATTTATGACGTTCTGCAATTTATTAGTGGCTTGGCCTACAATCTATGGAATTTGTAATTTAGGTCGGACCTCCTACGCGATTTTAACGAGATATCTATGTTATTTTGAATCTAATGACAATTTGCCTATTTAGCATAGCATAGCGTAGTCGGCCTTATAATGTTCCCACTGTGGGGACTCAGGCCTCCTCTCTAGGAGAGGGAATGGGCCGTAATCTACCATGCGGGCCCAGTGCGGGTTGGTGGATGTCACATGTCTTCGAATTTTTGGTCCTAGGACATGCCGGTTTCCTCACGATGTTTTCCTTCACCGTTTTGAGAGCAGTGGTGATGAAATAAATTACACAAAGTAATGCGCCTGGCTGGGTTTGAACCCTACTTGGAAATTATTTTTATAAAATTATACAGGAAGAAAAAAAAATTTTTTTTTTAATTTTATTTTTATAATTTTTTATAAACTTGGTAATGTAATTATCAAACTGATATTTTAACCCCAGATGGATCCTGTTAGGTTAATAAATATTTATTATTATCGCTGACAGCCGATGTATGTATCTACAAATAGTAGCGACTAGTGACGACTGGAGACGTACACGAAGTCTTTCAGGTACGTATAGGTACGTTTGTTAAGGTCTGTTGAGCAGCAATAGTGTTGCAACAGAACTCTGCTTCCTCTTCCGCCTTCTGCAGAAGTTCCGCATGCTTTTTTACTTCTGTTTCCGTTTCTGGTTCCGCAAACTTTATTAACAGAACTCTTAACGGAAGAATACAACGAGGAGCATGGGGGTGGGGGGCCCGTAGACGACTGGACACGATGAAAAAGGCGTGGAGGGAAGGATATTCTTTGTTCATTCTGCGCATTACCGCACCTCGTAGCGGTTAGCGTAAGCGCGTAAATCTTCTGTTGTTTTTCTTTTATGTTTTTGTTCTTCTTTTGCCAATAGTTCACCAATACTTATCACCCCCCCCCCCCCCTCCAGCAGTGTAGCCGGTGAGCAATTATTTAGCGGAGCTGTTTTAATATATGAAGAAGACCGGAACAGACTCGGTGTAAAAGTCGCCAAATTTATTTTTATTAAATTTAATTTACCTCTGTATATTATAATTAAAGAAATCTTGAAAATTAAATTGTATTTTTTCTTCATAGTATTAACACTTCCAGTTCCGCTTATTTTTCCGCTAAGACTTATTTTTGACATCTGTTTCCATTGCTACTTCCGTTGCATCACTAATACATGAGTATCGTGGGTGTGTTCACAAACATTCAACTCACAAACACAGGACACCGAAACCCGGAACAGCTATCCAATCCAATATTTGTTCCGTACGGGTATCGAACCTGCAATATACTCAGTGTAACAGTCAATCACTCAACTACTACGCCAACCGTGGCTTTGCTATATAATAGCTATTATATCCTCCTTCGATGAAAAGTAGATAAACAAATGATATTGTAGGTATGCACGTCCTGCGATGTCCATTCTAAGATAAGATCGTTGCAACCGCGACCCAAGGCGTATCACTGACAAGGAACTGATTTTGTTACACCTGTTTCTAACGGTACCGTGTACTGTCAGCAAAAGAGATATCTACTATGTGTTCCAAATAAGAATAGGAAAGCCAATAACCTCGATCTGTCAAATTTTGATTGAAAAGTATGGTTAGCAAAGAAAACTTTGTATTACTGAGTCTTAATTAATTTTAGTTATAGTAAAAATGTTATTGTTTAATCTAAATTAGCTAAATATATATTATTTAAGTAATAATTAGTTAAAAAAAAAAAATTCTTTCATATATAAACAACTTGTTTTTCCATTTGCCACTACTCAGACACTTCACACAGTGACGCAGAGATTACCTAAATTTAAGATCAGAATTCTGATTAAACTTTTTTCGTTCACGATTCTGAAATAAATTAAATTTTAAAAATTTCTTGTTTTGCTCACCCTGCCCAATTTTTTCGATTTGACAGTATGACGTGACGTCACAACATGGCAATCGATCCTATTCTCTTTTGGAACGCATTGTAGGTAAGAAACTTGTAACCAGTGGCGTAGCTAGGTACTAGGGCACTATATTATTAATAGCTTTTGCTAGGCTTCGCCCGCGTGAATATAGGTTTCTCCATACAAACTTTGAACTACCGTTTCATCCCCTTAGAGGGTCAATTTTGGAAAATCCTCTCTTACTACTCGCCTACGTCACAAAAGGAAACCTTGTGTAAAATTTCACGCTCCTAGTCCCAGTAGTTTCGGCTGTGCGTTGATATGTCAGTCAGTCAGTTTCATCTTTATATAGATCTAAAATTATGAAAAAAAAATATATAAAGTAAGGAATTATACTTATAGATACAGAAATATCTATAAGAAGTTTATGTTTAAAAAAAACTTATGATTCGTTCGAACTGTTTGCGTGCGAGCCCGACTTGCACTTGGGCAGATTTTTATGTTTTCTTGTGGGCCGTAAAAATTATTGGCGTTTTTTAGCACTTGCGTACATATCTCTCACTACCTTCATAATTACATCCTCTGATATTTTTGTAAGACTTATTATTGTTTTGTTGACTGTACGTGTTCTATTATCTACCTACCTACTTACATTAGTTCTGCTCGTGTTGAAAGGATATATTTCTGATTTTGAAACTGTAGACAGTGTCGATAAAGTGGGTTTACTTTCTAGCCCTTGGCTGTCTAACTATTTTGCTAAAGAACAGCTGTTTGATACAGTTAGATTTCGTGTAAAGGTACATCTCGACTTGGGTACTCAGCACTAGATTAATTGGAAGTATCGATAAAGAAAGTTGGAAGAAATCCATTATTAAGGTTGTAAAGGTATTATTGTAGCGCTATCGACTTCTATGACACTCTTCTGAAGTTAAGTTCTTCGCATGATTAGAACATATACCCCGAAATCAACTCTCGGGCAGTTGCGGGACCAGACACAACAGCCGTCTGGTCGGAGGATCCTCGCTTTTCGATGCAGGTTTGCGGGACTCTATACCGTGTTCCGCTACACCTCAAAATTATTACCGAAATTTTAAATATATTAAAAAATATATGTAGGTTGCCAATAGGCCGATAACGCTCTCTTGATAAAAAATCATTAACTACAACAAGCTCAACTTGTAGACACCTTTTTTCATTTGTGTTGGAAAACTTCAAAAAACTCCTCTCACTCTGGGTGAAGCGAGTGGGAGTGTCAGACTTTTACTAACTATAACTCGCCCGTGTTCCTTCAAGTGCTCTTTGCATTCTAGCGTCACGGTAACGCTTTCAAATAATCCGGCAACTCATCCTGTAGACACCTGCAACGAGTACTAGATATCCTAGTGAGTATTTCCATGAAAGGTCATAATTTAGCCATCCTGACGAATTTTGGTCACAGCAATCTAAACGAAGACCAGCCCTCTACGCTTGAGTTACTGTAGTGCACAAGTGTATGTGCAAAAGGTACACAGTCTCTTGTACAAGGTACTCTTATAGTCGACGGATGGGACGGCAATCCAACATGACCAGAGGAATCATGCGCAGGACAACAACAGGGCGCCAAATCTTCCAAACTAAAGGCTGCGCAAAAATCCATTTTTCCTAACCGGGGAATTAAACCCACGATCGTTACGACACGTTTGGTCTGACTCGCGCCAGCTAATACATAGTGACTTAAATGATTCCCAGACAATAACCATCCATTCAACTTCTTTTATACACAAAACAAAGGGCGTACAAACTTACCATAAAATTCATGCGTAACTTAATTCTTCGGCCCTTAGGAACATTAAAAAATTTGCTAACCATACAAAGGAAAACTACCATAAAGATTGTATCAAATACAGAGCACGGAACGCCAGTAGCGGCAAGAGACGAAGAGCATGTAATATAAATGTTATCATCATATTCATCATTTCAGCCGAAAGACGTCCACTGTTGGACATAGGCCTCCCCAAATATCACCATAACGACTGGTCTTGTGCGTCTCGTATCCATCGGATTCCTGCGACCCACACCAGTTCCTCAGTCCACCTTGTGGGAGGCCTCCAACGCTTCGTTTTCTCTCGCGTCGAACGCCTCGATTAGGCCACTCCTCCTCGCTTTTGACCGTTGCCGCCGATCTCCCCCACGAGGACACGGCGGTGATCTGCCCAGGTGGGGCACACTTCTACCATGTGCTCCAGCGTGTCTTCCGGGCGGTCCACACAGTGGTGGCACCCGGGTGTTACTTCCGCACGAATCCGGTGCAGGAACTTCCCGAACTGAACATGTTCGGTAAGAACCTGCTTCATGCGGAAGATGAGGACGCCGTGAGGTCTTTCCAGCCACTCCTCAAAGAGGGGACTTACCGTCATAAAACTTAATAAGTATAGGCCTGTAACTGTTTTCCTTCTACGAAGCAGTAATGTTAGCAAAGGAGGAGACCGCAAATGCACGCGCGAGGGCGCGGCCCTTTCGCCCGAGCTGCGGGATCCCGATCCTGATTTCCGGCCACCGTAGGTGCAGGCTTGCGGACGACGATAGCTCGCCGTCCGATCGTCCAGTAACCGTCCGGACCGAGCCCATGTCGTCGACGGCGCGTACTGTTCCGGAGCGGTCAGCAAACCGTAGGCCAGCAGGGTCGAAGCGTACTGGGGCGAAGGGTCTGCTTCTGAAAGGAAGACACAGCCCTGGTATGAAATGCAACGAAGGAACAGGAGTGGGCTTTTAGTCAGTAAAAGTCTGACACTATCTCCCGTTCTACCCAAGAGCGTGGGGGATATCATTGGAAGATTTTTTCACAGAAAAAAAAAACAAAAGGTCTGAAACTATTTGCGGGCTTCAATTATGTAGTATACGGTGGTCCCCAAAGTAGGCGGCCCCTATCCTTGGAAACCGGAGTTGAAAAAGTAAAACTGTGTTATTGATATTGCCGTCACAAGCAGTAGCCACCGTGACAGTCTTTGGTCTGTGGTAACAACAGCGAAATATTTTGTGAAACATTTCGTACGCCCATAATAAATGCGTACAAAATCGGGACATCTTCCTATACGTGAAGCGTGACGTCACGTCTCGTGGTACACATTACGTATGCACCCTAGCATCCTGCTGACATGGTAGCGTGAATGTTCCCTTTTTATCTGTACTGTGCTACCAAAAAAGAGGTCTGCAGAGGTAACAGTGCAATTTGCATCCAATAACATACGTTTTCTAGACATAAATTTATGATGGGTCAAAAATTACATCAATTGACGCGATTTACCGTCTGAATCTGGCGTCAAAAATATCTCCGCATCGCTGTCAATAGATAATGTGCCCAAAAGACTGGTGGCATTGTTACACTGTATTGCAATTTGCCCAAAACCACGCTATACGACAGTCTTTTGAATATCTACATTGATTCAAAAACTGGCACGCTATAATATTATATTCTTTATTGTAGACCACATAAACAAAAATACAGGACAAACATAATTAAAAATAAGTGTTCAATGGGTGGTCTTATCGCACAGGGCAATTTCTTACAGACAACCTTTGGATGGACTATATGGTAATGCTTATCCTATGTCCTAGGTAAAAGTCTCAAGGGTCATGCCAAGTGGCATATTAACTTGTGTTTGCACAAGAGTGACATTTATCTACCTATCTAACCTACTACGAGCTAGAAACAAAATGAAATAAAAACAAGTAGGTAATATCAACGCAAATTGTGGATGTGGCTGAAAAAGCTGCCCGACTTAAATTAAACTGGGCGGGACATGTGTGCCGCTTGCTTGATGGGGTCGCGACAGACCACGAAGGAGAATTTAGTGATGACCAGGATGTCTTCTTTGAAATCGGAATGAGGAAGCGAGAAATCGTGAACGTTCGAAAGGATAATACAGGCTAGTAATAATACAATAATCTATACCAATATTGTAAAAAGGAAAGATTTGTATTTTTGTTTGTAATAATCTCAAAAACTACTGGACAAATTTTAAAAATTCTTTCACCAGTAGAATGCTAATTTATAGGCTATATTTTTTACCATGACGCGGGCGAAGCCGCTGATAGATACAAGTAATAAATAAAAAGGTAAAATCAAGACCATGATGATAATCACATAACAAGTACAGGCATTTACCTCATTAACAACAAAAGTCTAAAACAATGAACAAACAAAAACGAAAGCTCATAACAACAATCATACGAGGGATATAAGAACTAGACACATGTCTAGATACGATGGGAAAGTTATCCATCACGACGGAGGACGATTGTAAAAAAAAAAGTCAGGGCACTCTTCCATAGCAATACGTGGCTAAGCTACGCATGTGTAGCTTCGTCTTGAATATCTCTATATACATACTTATAAAATACTTAAATACTTATAAATATATCTATATATATATATAAAAGTAGAAACTGACTGACTGACATATCAACGCATAGCCGAAACTACTAAGACTAGGAGTGTGAAATTTTACTTTCACGTTTTTTCGAAAATCATCTAATGACAAATCCCGCGCTTTGGCGGAGCGGGAGATAGTGTCAGACTTTTACTGACTACAAACCCACTCCTGTTCCTTCTTTGCCTTCTTCCTAGAGTCTCGGATTACACTTTCACACTACCCGTGGAGGATAGCATAAGGTATAAGACTGGATTCGATCTGAATCGACATGACACAATCCCCTTATCGTATCAGCCGCCCGATATGAACCCTCCCGTATCTCAAAAATTCGCCGTCCTCGGCATACTCTCCTCACCCCCCATGACCCAATTACCCTGCTCCAAGAGAGCCGTAGGGAAAACAGGACGATTCGAAGACACCACAAACCGCCGTCCTTCCGTCCTCGCCGCCGAGGCCCGCCGCGACAATCTTATAAATGTCCTCCCCGTCCCTTGCTCGAGCCAGCCCGCGTCGCTGAGCCTGTAGTTTAAAAAATCCCCGTAAATAATAATTAAATCTTTTTCAATCCAGCTCGTCCCTTGCTGAAGCGACGCCTTAAGCCGAGGTCCGTACCCCACAGGGGGTGCCCTTAGCGTGTAGTCGCTTAGTTTTAAGTTAGTATAAGTAAGCCCTGGCTGGAGGTTTTGATTCTCTAATCGAGGCCGCCACAGGCAAGTCCGGTTAAGTAGCCAACAACCTCCTAGGTTGAACTGCGAGAGGCAACTCACAAAAAAAATAAAAAAATCGACATGACACTGTGACGCATTGCGACTGGCAATCATATAAATCGCACAGCTAATAGCGTACCTCTCCGTAGATATCTTATGTCGCAGTGTACTGGCGTCCTTATGTCCTGGGCAAAGGGCCCGTGAGAAAACTGAGCAGTAAGGGCACACGCGATAGTCTATCACTGAGTGGTTGACTGTGAACAAAAAATTAGTAATAAGCTGGAAAAATGTAAATTGCGATTTTTAAAACAATCATATACAAATATACGAGCACTCGTATTTATAGGTACGAAAAACTGTTTACAAAAATCTGTGTTCGGTTTTTTAAGGACCACCGTGGAAAACAAACACAAACTTAATTTACGTCATTGTTACAAATAAGAGGGCTATAAATTTTAACACATCCTAGGTCGGAAATGAAAGTAAAAACGATTCATATTAGCATAAAACTAAGACTCATGTATTTGAATGAACTGAGTAGGAAATCCGACTGTTTCGGTCGAGTGAACTGGACTAAACCCTTTGTCTCATTTTTATAAGATGAAAGTAAAATTATGGTTGGTATGTCAAAAGATGGATGGATTGTGTGAACAGTGATATGAAAGAAAAGGAAGTTAGTGATAGTATGACTTTTGACAGGATAGAATGGAAGAAAAAAACGTGTTGCGCCGACCCCAAATAAGATGGGACAAGGGCAGGAAGATGATGATGATGATGATGATGTCACATACGTAGGTATATCGTTTGCTTTTCGATTAATTTTGATTTTGTTTTTAGTATTCAATTTTTGCATATTTTTTTATCATCAAAATGATGATGATATCATTTCAGCCGAAAGACGTCCACTGTTGGACATAGACTCCCCTAAATGTCGCCATAATGACCGATCCTGTGGGTCTCGCAACCATCGGATTCCTGCGACCCTCACCAGGTCATCAGCCCACCTTGTGCCTGATGACCTGTCCACGTGGTCGCCACTTCAGAATCTTTCGTCCCAGGCATCGACAATCTATTCTGCTAGCAATGTGCCCTGTCCACTGTCAGTAAAGTTAAACTCCTATCATAGCCCTTTCCATTGCCTTTTGAATGACTTTAAGTCTTCTGATGAGGTCCATTGTAAGCGACCATACGTTTCGGAGCCATATATCATCACTGGCACCACGCACTGATACATAGACCTTCGTCTTGAGACACAGTAGTACCTATATTGAACGATTGTGGTATTTGTTGATACTCTGATTATATCTCCTTAACCTTTTCTCTTCTAGCTTGGGGTCCGCTTCCAGTCTAACCGGACGTTGCTAGTCTATCACACCTCCACAACCCAGTTATTAGGCAACACGATATTCCTTGAATGGATGATGGTTAGAATTTCTGGCATCTGATTACCTGTAACGATTGTAAAAGATCTACGAATGACCACTGGGACCAATGGGTGTACATGCTTTTCAAAGAACGGAGTGTAAGTAAGGTCGTAGATAAACTTAGAAAATAAATGAATTGAAAAAATCACATTGGTAGGTACTTACCCGCAACCTCATGCATTAGAAGCTGGTGCCTTAACCATTGGGCTATCACGAAACCTGATTAAATAATTAATATTTTTTTCATGCATGTGGCACTGAGATGTGTGACGCATACCCGACAAGTTGAGAGCCAAAGTAGCACAGAGTGAAGCTATAACTACATAAGACCGACGCACACGTGTAACACGCCTGATTTGTACGTAGAACTTCACGTGGCGTGGATCTAGTGTAGCTCTACAAGTCTAGTTTCCATATAAAATATATGGAGACCGACGCGCTCAGATCGGCGTGTGTGGCACACGTGTGCGCAATATAGTTCTAGTTTTAGTGGCGGCAGACAGTGAGACGGGGTCTCGGTAGATCATCAAGGATCACAATACATCTACGTAATCTAAGCACAGAAAAAATTAAACATAACTTCGTAACGGACAAATACCGGTAGCGACAACACTGTTTCCCCTATAAACGAAAGCAAGCGTGAAGATACGTTTTTATGAGGCAACGACCAACACTTCGTACTTCCGCCAGGAATCGAACCGGATACCCTCGCAAACGGTGCGAAGAATGCTCTTGTAAGGATTCATAAATCACCTGCTATTCTATTGGTTGTCAGTTTATTATGCAATGGGTCGGAAATTAACTGTTTTTACGAATCAGCTTATTTAAACAAACATTCAACAACAACAACAACAACATCAACATCACAACATCCTTGTTCAACATTCTTGTTTATTTGTAATAAACAAGAATGCAGCTTATTGTTTAGATCTTTCTTACTAATATTATAAATGTGAAAGTAACTCTGTCTGTCTGTTACGTTATCACAGTTAAACTACTGAACCGATATGATTAAATTTGGTAAGGAGAAAGCTTAAATCTTTAGGAAAGACACAGGCTAAGTACTTTAGATCTGGTTTCGATTTTGCATTCGCAATAGATAGATATTATATAGATAAAAAGATTATTTGTTGCAACACAAAACGCACACAAAGGCACAATTAAATTATACAGAACCAAGCACTTACACAGAAACAAACAATAAAAAAAGCAAATGACAAAGTTTTTACATGATTGTGAGCATAAATACACGCAAAAACAAAATAAAGAAAATATTAAAAAATTCTAGATAATTACACAAAGTGACATTTATGGGGTGGGTACTTAGGAAAAGGAACACCGATAAAAGTCATAGTGCGGTGTGCATCCTAATGTTAGCTGACATTCGCGCGGACGAAGCCGCGGGAAAAAGCTAGTGCTTAATAAATTGGTCAAAAACAAAATATCATAGTCATTATGTACGCGACATCGTAACTTTTCTCCTCTTTGTACGCCATAACGTACTTTCTGAGGCACGGAGGAATATCGGTAAGTACATAATTATGTTAAGATGATCACCCATCTACAGACCGGCTTCGTCAAGCATTGCTTAACCTTGGGGATCGACCCAAACGGCTGTTGTTTCTTAGTCACGAGCCACTTCATTAAAAGCGTCCAACCCCAGATACTTTTCTATACAACCGCTCTTAAGTAACAGGGACATTATAACACATTTTTCTCTCGAAATGCAGATATCTTGTGGATATCTAGCTTTCTATCGAAGTCAAATTTATAAAAAAGTAATCCAGTAAATAGCTCTGATAATAATGTAGTCATAAATTTAAAAAGTAAAATAAAAATATTTATAAAAACCTTGCACATTCCACAATCAAAATTCTGAATACCGATTTTATCGCAAAAACTTTTCAAGCTAAAAAAAAAACACGTATTTCCTGGTACAAGTTTATTTATTTATTATATACCTACTTTATTGTACATCATTACCCATACAAAAGGAAATTAAAACACATACATACAATGGGCGGCCTTATCGCACTTCGCGATCAAGTTAAAAAAAAGTAAGTTAGTAAAAGTCAAAGTAAGTTAGAAGTAAGTGAGTTGGTAGTAGTGTAGTGTAAGTAAGTTTTGTGAAATATTTGAGTAAGTGACGGAATTACCAAATCGGTACCAACAGAGCTTTCAAGTTTTATGTCTTTTTTCGCGTAGCATCTTTATCAAACATTGCGTTAGATAAACTAAAAAGTTTTTAAAGTACGCTCAAGTTATCGAGTCGAGAAGTGCTCTCTTAAATCACAAAATTTTGATCATCATCTCCTTTACCTTTTCCCAACTATATAGGTCCACTTCTAGTCGCAGCCGTATCCAGTTAGAGATACGGCTGAATACCCGTGTTTTAGTTGAAGCAGCTGCCTATCAGACTTTTACAACCCAATTACTGGGCAACAAGATACTCCTTGGATAGACTGATGGTCAGACTTACCATCTGAGTGCCAATAACATCGGTCAAAGATCTACGAAAGACAACGGGACCAACGGCTTTACATGTTTTCCGAGGCACGGGGTGTCAGTAATGTCCTAGTTAAAACTTAGTAAAGAGCATAGGAATTTAAACATTCTCATTGGTACTTGTCCTCGGTTTCGAACCCGCCACCTCATGCATCAGAAGCGGGTGCCTTAACCACTGCGCCATCACGAAAAATATGATCATTAAAATAGTATAAAACGTAAACTCATTCCTTTTTCAATTCGACCGTTATTTCAAAAATTCTTATTTAATTTAATAAGTCCACAATAGGGGTCCGTTATCAATTTATCCACAGATAGCAATTGTTCTTATAACAATTGCATACTTGTGGGGTGCACATAACCAATATAAAAGGCATAAAATTTTATTTCATTGCACATCCTACTTTTCAAAATGGCCGCTGCTCGTTGAAACAATATCTCGAATGGTTTTTTGATAGGGAACAGCGAATTTTAAACAAGGGGCGGCATGTTTGTGCATTTCTACTTTCTGTTATGATATTTGTTTCCGGGGATAAAATTACCAATAGCGAAAAAAATTGTAATTTATATTTAACTTTACGAATAATTTATAATTGTTACGTTTTTACCTTTTTATTTCTTTTAGTCTTTGCTGTTTACATTGTTTACATTTGAATTGACACATACAACGCACACAACAACATAATTAACACATATGGATGTTTATCTGAAATAAATATTTGAATGAATTGCATAAAAAAGTGGAAGTGCGGAGTCACATAATATGGTACAAGCAATTCCTTGCTTCAAAGATGATCTTCAATATCAATATGCCAATTGTAATAGAAAAAAAATTTTTTTTTTGGAGTTCCGTATCTCTAAAGGAAAAAACGGAACCCTTATAGGATCACATTGTTGTCCGTCTGTCTGTCTGTCAAGACCCTTTATTTCGGGAACGCGTTGAGGTATCGAGTTGAAATTAAAAAAAAAGATACGGCCGTTTATGTCGCAAAAAACGTGTATTTCGACACACTTAAGGATTCAAAATTCATAGGGTACTTCCCGTTTGCCTAGAATCCTGAAATATGGCAAGTATGGGAAAAAAAACTGAAAACTGTAAATTTATAGTTAGGTAAGTACGTCACAAAAAATTTTTTTTTTTGCGATTCCGAAAAATCTTCGTAACTCAATTCGGGAATTGATCTGTTTGTATAAAAAAGTTTGTCCGAAACCCTCAGTGCGCGAGTTTGACTGGCACTTGCCTTTTTTTATTGTTCTCATCTCAAACCTAAACGACTATACTATTAAGTGGTTCGGGTATCAACCCCTACCTGCAAATGTTTTCTTTTTTGAGATGGGGTTGAAAAAAATAAAGTAAATAGATTTATTCTTTTTTTTTTGTGAGTGGCCTCTCGCAGGTCAACCTATGAGGTGATTGGCTGCTTAACCGGACTTGCCTGTGGCGGCCTCGATTATACAATCAAAGCCTCCAGCCAGGGCTTAATTAACTAACTTAAAACTAAGCGACTACACGCTAAGGGCACCCCCTGTGGGCTACGGACATCACAACATAACTATTTAATGTTATAACATCAACAGTAGTCTAAATTTTTGTTATTTATTAATATGCATGATGCGATTTGACATACCGTAAGTTTGTATACCAATACTGGCTAAACATAGCGCACTATGTACTAATACATAATACCTTCTAGGTTTTAAATAATTAATTTGATTTGATAGCAATCAAAACGCTAAACAAAAGTTTTACCATAACAAACACGGTGGGCTTGATCCTCACTCTCCTTAATTAACCGAAATTCCTTTAAATTACCCATACCAAAACACAGTCACGGTAACAACACTATAACAACATTACGGGGTACACAAAGGCCGAACAATCCAACATTATGAACATCCCTAAATCCGGCCAGACACATCGGCGACACGCATCCACATCTATTGGACCGAAATATCCTAAAACCGTAACCAATCGATTTGTACTCATGAACTAGAGTTTTGAATACGGAAAAAGTATCGACATTTGAATAGTGACTGTACTGAGTATCGATACTCGATAGTTGAGTATCGATATTTTAAGAGGGTTCATCATCATCATCTTCATTTCAGCCGAAAGACGTCCACTGCTGGACATAGGCCTCCTCCAAGTGTTGCCACAATGAACATTGATGGATTAACAATAAGAAGGTTGCTCCAGGGTAACAGTGAAATACAAATTGTCTTAAGTTTTTTGTATTATGCAGGTCAGCGTTAAGTCCTTAATATTACGTATATTAGGGCCTGTTTAACTAACACAGGAAAATACATTTTTAGAGTTCCGTACCTCAAAAGGAAAAAACGGAACCCTTATAGAATCATTTTGTTGTCCGTCTGTCTGTCTGTCTGTCAAGACCCTTGATCTCGGGATCTTGTAGAGGTATCGAGATAAAATTAAAACTATATACTCAGGTTTGCAGTCCCTTGAAGCTGTGAAAAAATCAAATTTCTGAGTTGATGAAAAAAAACGATACGGCCGTTTATGTTGCAAAAAACGTATATTTCGACGCTCAATGGAATTAAAACTCATAGGGTACTTCCCGTTGACCTAGAATTCTGAAATTTGGTATGTACTCATAGCATAAGTATTGAAAAAAAACCTGAAAATTGTAAATTTGTAGTTACGTCACAAAAAAAAACTTTTTCTGCGTTTCGGAAAAATCTTCGTAACTCAATTTTGGGAATAGGTGAGTTTGTACGGAACCCTCAGTGCGTGGGTCCGACTCGCACTTGCCCAGTTTTTTTTTAATTAAAAAAGTCTTTAGGAAGCAAATCTAAGCAACCCTAAAGGATCAGCAAATTACGTAATACGTAAAGTTTTAATAATGTACGCACACAAAATGCCTTTTTTAATTTCAATCCTGAGAAAGATAATGACCAGAGACCCTAAAGCGAGCTGTTAACGCGATTCATTTGACAACCTAAATTGAACTGTTAAAGGGATAGAGCTATATACGGTATATAGCTCCATCCCTTTCTCGCTCTCACACCTGATATTTTAATACGTTATGATAAAGCCCCAGAAATTAATTTAATTGCAAACCACAACATTGTTTAGAGAGGATAACATCGTATACATTTTATCGACAATTTTCATTCGATCCCTTTGTTTACCCTCCCGCACTATTTAGGGGTTACCTCAGTGAAGATAGGGTAGACGGCACAATGACCGGTCGTGATGAAGGATTGTGTTCTCTGCCTAATGAAGATGGATGGTACAAGGTCGTGTCTATTATAGTAATGTAGTTCGTGAGATATGTTTGGATGCTGCAGAGATAAGCGTCTGAGTTTTGATTGATGGAGAAAGCAGAATTCCTAAGCGAGTATTTGGTCAACTAGACAGTGGGTCCAGTTTTCCTATTCAAAATATGATAGGGTTAAGTGATCCCGCGGGTCCATTTTAAATGGGTCTAAGATTCTCTTAAACTTTGAATAGATAGATTTTGATGGTATGTGATGTAGTTAATCAGTAGGTCAGTGTGGTAAGGTCATGTTTCTTGCTGGATTTTTTTTTAATGCTTTTATTTCAAGGAACTTACTGTACCTCTAAAGGAATAAACGGAACTCTTATAGGATCACTTTGTTGTCCGTCTGTCAAGACCTGGTAGTATATGATGCGGTCAATAAGTAGGTCAGTGGGTTAAGGTCATGTTTCCTGCCGGAATTTTTTTACATGCTTTGATTTCAAGAAACTTACCTGATCATTTTCTACAATCTTTTTCTTTTATATTAATGAAAACAAGAAAAATAATATTACTCTCATTGGAGAGTATTTTTTTCAAACAGAACTTAAAATTAAGAGAACTCAAAAATGTAATCATTATGACGAAAACAAAAAAAAAGTGGTTGCTCCAATTTTGAAACCAATGTTTAAAAAAATAGAAGCAAATGTTTTTTTTTCGTAGTACAATTTAATAGCTTATTATTTGGTATTTTATTATCAGCCTTTTTAATGTTTCCACTGCTGGAATGAGGCCTCCTTTCTAGGAGAGGGAATGGGCCATAATTCACCACGCGGGCCCAGTGCGGGTTGGTGAATGTCATGTCTTCGAATATATGGTATTTTGTTATTATAAGTATATTACCGCCTAGTACCCACTATTGTACCTATATAAAGATGGAAATAAATAAAAAAAATAGCTGATAGAGAATGTTTTGACCCGAAATATAGGTTTTAAATCTAGCTCGGGCAAGTCGCTAATTATAAATAATTCTAGGTCAATAAATTCAATTTTCCTTTAGTTCTTAAATACTGATAAGTTAATTATAGTTATTCCTTGGGCACTAGCATAAATATTTGTTTAAGATTTACTTGTGGCTGTTACATGTAACTATGAAATAAAGAATGTAGCAGAGGACCCTATGAAAACACGACATAATTTTGTGTAACTTCATGTTTTATCTATGCATGCGAAACAGAACTGAAGTTCTGATGCGTGACTGAGTTACAAACAGCGCTCACTGCACAGTGTAATCGATTGAAGATAGGAACATGAAGTAACATCATACACGTACTCCTAATGCGTTAGGCAGAGATGAACCAAATGTGCATAATGAAAAGAGACGAGTGTATTATCAATCAATTTTTATTTGACAACACAGGTATTACAATAAAGGTCATGCTCTATGTCTTACCAATGAAATTGGTATCATCATCATCATCATTTCAGCCGAAAGACGTCCACTGTTGGACATGGGCCTCCCCCAAATGTCGCCACAAAGACCGGTCCTGTGCGTCTCGCATCCATCGGATTCCCGCGATCCTCACCAGGTCATCGGTCCACCTTGTGGGAGGCCTTCCAACGCTGCGTCTTGCGGTACGTGGTCGCCATTCCAGAACCTTTCGTCCCCATCGACCATCTGTTCTGCGAGCAATGTGCCCTGCCCACTGCCACTAAGTTTGGCGATTCTTCGGGTTATATCCGCAACCTTGGTTCTCCTGCGGATATCCTCATTTCTGACGCGATCACGCAAGGAAACTCCGAGCATAGCCCTTTCCATTGCCCTTTGAGTAACTTTAAGCCTTCTGATGAGGCCCATTGTAAGCGACCATGTTTCGGAGCCACCTAGCCACGTTTCGGAAATTGGTATACCTACCTACAAATATATTATTTTTGTAGTAAATAATTCGGAATCTATGCAATGCAAAGTCAAATTAGATAATTAATCAATGTCATTGTGTATAATGTCTTTCTGTGTTATGTGTAGGTCATAGTATGAATACTTAGTTTACCTAATATTCAACTTACTTATTATATATATTTATCTGTGGATTTAATTGCAAATATGTAAAAATACAAATGACTTGTAACACTGTCGTTCCCAATTAATCAATTATAATTATTTTTTATGGTCAAATATATTAAGTTAAAAGTGTGGTAAAGTCATTTAAAACTTTTTCAATTAAGTAATACGTCTATAATCTGATCTAAAAACAAATAAAAATTACTTTTGAATTTATGGGCATTATCTTCACTTCAATAAATATACATTGGTCATTTATTATACACCCGGTTTTTTGAGGTGGGAAATCATCTGATGCTTTGCAAATTCCAGGATTCTGGGTCAACGGGATGTACCCTATGAATTTTGATTTTCTCGAGAGTGTCGAAATAAATGTTTTTTGCGACATAAACTGTATCATTTTTTTTCAGTTGACTTAGAAATTTTGATTGTTTTTCAGCTTCAAGAGACCGCAGACTTGAGTATATGGTTTTTATTTCAACTCGATACCTCCACGCTTTCCCGAGATAAAGGGTCTTGTCAGACAGACGGACGGATAACTAAGTGATCCTATAAGGGTTCCTTTTGAGGTACGGAACCCTAACGATAGAACACTAACTGTAAAAACAATTTCAAAACTGGTAGGAAAGCAAACAAGATATGTTTAACCTTTTGAGTAGCGTAATTAGAGACACAATAGAAAGACAATAACCGAGCGAACGCTAACAATTTTAAACAAGAGTCGCCACGCAGTCGGTTCCTGCAGAGGGAAAGCGCCATCGAAGCTGGCCCGAAAAGAGGAAACGAAATGATCTAGACGAGAACCTCGAGGAAATAGTTTGAGACGGCGCGGGTGAAGAATGTTTGGAAATAATTGAGAGAGTCCTTTACCCAGCTAACGGATAGTAATAGCTAGGGGAAAAAATACATTTGATTGCTTTGAAAATTCCTGCTTACTTCTAATTCAAAACATCTGTTAGTGTTAGGCAACGCAACTCACTATCATCGATTAAAACCATGAAAATGCCAAAAAACAGTACTGCACTAAACCACATAGAACATAAGCCAGATGTTTGAAACACGAGACCATGGCATGTGACCATAGTTTTTGCATTCAGAAACAAAATAAAAAAAACCGGCCAAGTGCGAGTCGGACTCACGCACAGAGGGTTCTGTACCATTGTCTATTAAATCGCCAAAAAAAATCACGTGTGTTGTATGGGGCTGTTTTTGCGTAACATAAGCATAATAGCATAGCATAATCAGCCTTTTAATGTTCCCACAGTTGGCACTCTTGCCTCCTCTCTAGGAGAGAAAATGGGACGTAATCCACTACACGGGCGCAGTGCGGATTGGTGAATGCCACATGTCTTCGAATTATTTTTTGGTTCTAGAACATGCCGGTTTCCTCACGATGTTTTCCTTCACCGTTTTGAGAGCAGTGGTGATGAAATAAATTACACAAATTAATGCACATGACTGGGTTACAACTCGTAAGTCGGGGCCGTTACCACTCGGCCACCACTGCTCTCTGTTTTTTAGTATTTGTCGTTATAGCGGCAACAGAAAAACAATATCTGTGAAATTTTCAACTGTGTAATAATCATGGTTCATGAGATTCAGCCTACGGACGGACAGCGGAGTCTTAAAAATAGGGTCCCAGTTTAAGCAAAAAAAAACCCCTCGCGTACGGAACCCTAAAAACGGCGATAAGTAAAACGTGTGGTATTCTCTATGATTTATGTTAGTGCCGATGGAACCAGGACTGGGCGAAAAAAAAAATGTTTGTGTCAAAAAAAATATTTATGGTTTTTCTGATCATTTGTTTGGTTAAGGTCGTAGATCATTTGAAGTAGAGGACTGCAAAACAGACCAGCAGGTAGTATTTTGCAGCAATTTATTACAGTAAAAAAAACCGGTCAAGTGCGAGTCCGGCTCGTGCACCGAGTCCAACTAACTAGCTTCTGCTAGCAACTGCGCCTGCTTGATTGTGAACAAAAAAAGTGCATCATATGTGCTATTTTAAGACATGGTCTACCCGTAAAGAAGTAACAAACATACAAATACACACAATAATTGATGTGATATAATAAAAACACATTTGATCTCTGATTATTTTTCTTTTTACATTATTTTATTTGTTCCACACAATGTATTTACACCTAGGATTAATTTCATTTTTCCGACTGACCGACTTTTTGATATTATTGACCGACAATTCAAAAGTGCGTAAATGTTTTTTAATTTATGAGTACATTACGAAGAGCCGAAGTACACGTAAAATAGCAGATTTTCAGAAGTCTTTACTGGATTTGTTTTACACAAATGTATGTTTTCATTTCAATAGAAACTTAGATAATGTCCACAAGATTAATGATAACTTTATGCCATGCAACTCTCAATTTAACTTAATTTATTTAAATAGTTTTAATTTATATTTTTATACGATCACAACTTTTTTTATATAATTTGTTGTACAACTTCACCATAATATTTTTCTATATTTGCTGAGTCGGTTATGTGTTAATTTATATAAATAAATACCTATTTTTGTTTCCGAAATATCTATATAAAGATGTGTAATAACTCCATAATGACGTAAGAGCAGCTGTAAGGATATGTATCTGTGGTTGGACTCTCTTAAATTACCTAATAAATACATAACCTTGTTAGGGCGCAGCAAATTAACATGGGGCCTTCCTAACTATATCACGAATAAAGTAATCAGCAAAATGCAGTCTAAAAATAACATACAGTCAACGTAATGCTATCGGTAACTGACCTACACGAAGGTCGTGATAATATTAAAAATAAACGTATAGCATTATCGCATATAGATTTGCCGGAAAATAACATAAATAAATCATTATTCTGACGTATTAAACCAAAAAGTGGTATCTCAAAATTTAAAAAAAATGTTTTTGTTTTGCATCGTGCTACCTAAAACGCACCGCATCGCAAGGGCTACTCGAATGGCACCATGGGTTTACTTTCAAAAGGGGAACCCATGGTCCTAGTTGTGTGGTTTTACCTAGTCAGTAAATTCTGACACGGCCTCCTGCTCCGTCCTAGAGCGCGATAAGTCATTGGATAATTTCCTATATTTCTTAAAAATGGCTACCTACTCGTTTATATCTTTATTGGAATATCGAAAAGAAAAACTATTCGCCTAAGAATTAATTGTGTTTTTACTTAAAAATGCGAAAATAACTCTTTTTGTTTCATACTTCATGCTTAAGCCGCTAAACCAATCTATAAGAAATTTAATTTGAGGCATAGTAGATACTTTTTATCTACATACCAAGCCGATGAAGCCGCGGGTATAAGCTTGTATTCAGTATACGTCACAATGACGGCAATACATTTGGTAGTAAGGCAACTCTTACGTTGATAACACCTCTACGGCCCGGACTAAGCGTTTCACCTCGTCGTCTATACATACCGCGTACATCGAAGGATTGGAACAGTTTGCCTGCAGCGTTCTCTCGTCCGATAATAAATTGTGTGGTAGATGGCGAGTACACACCCTTACGTTGTTGAAACTCAACTACTAACTTTCGCTTCTACGACTAAGCGTTTCGCTTCGTCGTTTATATCGCGTACATCAAAGGATTGAAACAATTTGCCTGCTGCGGTTTTCTCGTCCAACTATAATTTAGGTGTCTTCAGGGTTAGATTTAATAGGCTCTTAATAAACTGGTGCGATTCACCATCAACATCATCACTGCTTACCATCAGGTGGGATCGCAGTCAAGCACTAGTTTATATTATAAAAAGAATAATTCTTTAAAAAATCTTTTTATGGTTCCTACCTCAAAAGGAACCCTACAACCAACCCAGTGGGACCTAGGGTTCCTAGTGGAACCTTTACAGGATTACTTTGTTGTCCGTCTGTCAAGACCCTTTATCTCTGCGCGTGGAAGTATCGAGTTAAAATAAAACCATATACTGAGTTCTGCGATCCCTTGAAGCTGTGAAAAAATTAAATTTCTGAGTTAACGGAAAAAAAAGATACGGCCGTTTATGTCGCAAAAAACGTGTATTTCGACACTCGCAAAGGAATAAAAATTTATAGGGTACTTCCTGTTGACCTAGAATTAAAAAATTTAGCATGAAGCAAGGTTTCATAATACAAGTAGGTGTAGGAAAAAATCTGAAAACTGTAAATTTATAGTAACGACATAAAAAAAAATATTTTTTTGCGATTCGGAAAAATCATCGTAACTCAATTCGGGAATTGAACTGTTTTCATAAGTAAGTTTGTACAGAACCCTCAATGCACGAGTCCGACTCGCACTTGCCCGGCTTTTTTCCTCAAAACTCACTTTCATTCAGTTATGGCTTTTTTGTTTAGTAGGGCAGTATTCATTGAGAGACAGTCTCAGAACGCCATCTATTGCCGAGTAGTTGAAGCTTTCATAATTTTGGGCAAATATTTAGGTACCTTATTTTTCAGGTAGTATTTACAAGCACTAACCTGCACGTGCCTATTAAACTATGACATTAAAGTTATTTACTTGATATATTTAAAATTAAAACTGACTCTAAGTAGGTATGTCTTAAACTTAAACAATCGATAGGTACGTATTTTTTTCTGAAAGAATGTTTACATTATAACGCAATTAAAATAAGCGAGATAATTATCATGAAAATAATTGTTCAGCATCGAGAATTAAGATCTAAGGTATTAATAACTTATCAATAAAAAAAAAATGTAGTTTACATTTCTGTTCAACGGGCAGTGGCGTAACTACCTATATCATCTGAGGCCCGAGGCATTAGACGGGGCCCCAGAAAAATCGTATCGTTCATCTCTTAAAAACTAAATAATTATAGATATTAAAATAGCAACTGGCAGCCAGTTGCTATTTTAATATCTATAATTATTTAGTTTTTATTTTTATTTTATTTGCATTGTTCTCACATGAAAGCGACAAGAAACATGTAACAGAAATATTTCTAATAACAAAACATGATTGAAAAGAGTGTCCATGGAGTTTCTTGCACATTCTTCTCCATAGAGATCTACGCTTTGGAATGTGCAATTAGCATCTTTTTTTTTTCTAACTGACTGACTTCTTGACATTTCGAATTTGTAAATGGTTTATTTGAAATAAAATGCTTTTTTTTGTTATTTAATTTTAATAAATTTTGTAAAATAGATTGGGTTACTTCTTCCGACCTCGCGGCCTCTCGAAGCGGACGCCCCATCGGACCAGGGGCCCGTGGAATTTTGCCAATCTTGCCACCCTATAGTTCCGACACTGCTAACGAGTAGGTATCTATCTACCAAATCTGCAGCTTCGTAGTATTTTGAAGAGCTCAATCTACTAGCAAAATTAGCATAATCACAATTTAAACAGTCTCTAAAAAAAGTACATTGTCATAGGCCCATCAAGGAGCTACTTAACGTATAACATACCCAGTTAGCTGGCAGCCCTTCGCACAGTGGCCTGGTAACCCATTTAGTTCAATTGAATCAATTTAGGTTGATCTATTTATTGTAGTAGTCACTGATGTGCAGCTCTATTTTCTATTCCGTGCATATTGTAAGTAATCTTGCTGTTTTTATCCTTTGGCTGAGTTGGTCATAGAAAGAAGAAAGAAAGAAAGAAAGAAAGAAAACATGTTTATCCTGCCTAAATAGACGCACAATTCATTACAAAAATATAAAAACAAAGTTCCCTGACAGGCCATATGTGTATCTGGCATAACTGTGTTGCACTATATGACCATAGACAACACAGTTGTCTAGATTATTTGTTGCATTTTGACGCATCATCGGAAATTGAATCAAAATTCATCATCAAAAATATAAAAATAAAGTTCCCTGACAGGTCATATGTGTATCTGGCATAACTGTGTTGCTCTATATGACCATAGACAACACAGTTGTCTAGATTATCTGTTGCATTTTGACGCATCATCGGAAATTGAATCAAAATTCATCATCAAAAATATAAAAATAAAGTTCCCTGACAGGTCATACGTGTATCTGGCATAACTGTGTTGCTCTATATGACCATAGACAACACAGTTGTCTAGATTATCTGTTGCATTTTGACGCATCATCGGAAATTGTCAATCTAGCAGCTGTTTCGGACTTAGTCTGGGTCCTATTTTCTGTGCAGGGAGCACAGAGATACCATGACTAATATTTTTCCAAACACCAAACTAAAAACATGATTAGTCTACACATTTAATACCACATAGCCGGAATCAAAATCGTTGATAAATAAATTATTTATTTATTTAAACTTCAACACACAAGGTTGTGGTAGGTGTGCGCAAGAAATAAATAACAGATATTTTTGAAATAGAATGTAGTGTCGTATGTAATTATGTATATTTATTTTGGAAATCACAGTATTACTTTAAAGCCGAAATTTTGTGACAGTGTATGTTTGGGACTTCTTCACGCTCGAATGGATTTTGAGGGGTGCTCGGGTAGACCATGTCCTGGATATCCTGGATACTGGTAGCACATGAGATATTTTTATCACAGGAAGATGTTCCCTAAAGATATTTTTTTTTAGTTACGGGCGAAATGGCTTACGATGGCAACCAACCGATTGACCTTCAAAGTGAAGGTTTGCGAGTACATTCGTAAGAAGTTGGCAGTAGTATTGTCATAGCGCTAATTTGTTTTTTTTTTATTATTTGTTTGCACCAATTGTTTCACTAGATTTGTGTATTCTCCTTTTATTTTTTTCTTCATTCTAGTTTAAGTAAATATAGATTTAATATATATATATATATATTGTATTTATAGTTTATAGGTATGTATTTGTTTAAAGAATTTTGCTTAATATTACACCTACCACAAATTGTCTCTGCATCACCCAAAGGTTGACTGGTAAAAAATGCCATAAGGCATTAAGTCCGCCTCTGTACTCTTGCGTGCATAAAGTAGGTATTAAATAAGTAATAATAATAATAATAATTTGTATATTTGTACTACAATTTCAATAAATTAGTACACAGTTACTTATTACTTACGTTGTACATAATAGCAAATTTAAAATGCGAACTGCTGCTTCCTAAACTAGACCAAAAGTCTGTGTTTTAGGAGCCAATGTTCCGCCAATAATAATTAGAATATAACAGACAACTTTGCAAGTAGGTAGTGCAACACCTACTTGCAATGTTGTCTGTTATAATATAATTGCGAAAAAATTGACCAGCGGTTTATTACTTCTACTGGTTGCAGTAGAAGTAATAAACCGCTGGTCAATTTTTTCAACAAATCGACGGTGAAGTGCCAATAACTCCTAACTGCCGAAGTCAAAAATCTTCTGTGTTAAAAACGTCAGGAGGTAATACTATAAATTGACATGCTGGTTTAGTTAAGAGGTGTTTCCACAATTTAATTTGATGCAGTAGCAACTAATATTCGCTTCAAGAGATTTCACAAAAACATGCAGAGACACACATTTGAATTAAGAGCGCTAAAAAGTAATTATCTCGAAAAATGTCAGTTAGAAGGTATTGGCACTTCACCGTCGAAATGAAACTAGGTGAGGCCGATGTTTCCGTACTGGCTACCCTAAGAAAAAACACCAAAACAAACTCAGAGGTCAATCAAAAAACATAATCAATAATTGATAAACGTGCGACTCCCCAGATAAAATCTTCACAATAACATTGATAAATTATGTCAATCATGTCTATAACAAAAAGAATACAACCCTACCACCCCGTATGCACCCGCTTTTTATCACAATTAAACCTAAATGAATAAAAATCTCCGCTACTCCAGCGCCATCTATACGGGCACATTATCATTAAGTATGGGGGCTTTGTTGGAGCACTTGCTGTATTTAACACCGAATTAGAGGGGTGATCAAGTGATCATTAAGGACTTTCTGATTTGTAATGAATTCTCTCTTTTTAAGTGGCTACGTTTACTGGGAAATCGTCAAGAAACCTTTCCCGCTATGGTGCACTACCACGCGCTCTAACGCGATTTATTTTACGACCTTAATTGAAACTGAACTGTATCGGTGAAAAGAATAAAGCTATATATGGTATATAGCTTGACTGGCCATTTAGTCTAGTGGTTAGTGGCCCTGACTGCTTACTAGCTTTTGCCTTCAGCTTCGCCCGCGTACATAAAATATAGCTTATATTACTCGGGAATAAATCAGCTTTTTATTGGTGAAAAATTTTTAGCAATCGGACCGGGCTTTCAGAGATTACCTCCTACAAACAAATTTTACCTGTTTTTAATATTAGTGTAGACTAGTGTACTTTTCATAAAGATATTTACATTTATGTCGAACAATTTAAAATTGGAAAATATGTAACATAACATTTAAAAACTTCAACACTAAAAATAAAAAAATATTTTTTTATAGACATGCTGGTGTAGTAATTTGCCGGATAAATAAATAAAATTACATTCCAAGTTTGTCATAAAGTTAATATCATATTCTTTTTCTGCCTGCCCTTATCCCATATTACTCGGGGTCGGCACAACACGATTTTTTCTTCCATTCTGTCCTGTCCCCTTCACACTATCACTAACTCCCATTTCTTTCATATCACTCCTCACACAATCCATCCATCATTTCTTTGGCCTCCCTCTCCCCCTCCACCCATCTACTTGTATACTCAGAACTTTTTTAGTAACATGCGTTTCATATCTCCTCTTCACATAACCATAACAAGACAAACGATTCCCCTTCAACTTTTCAGTCACTGGCGCCACTTTCAAACTTCCTCTAATATACTCATTTCTTACGTTATCCATTCTCGTCACACCACACATCCATCTGAACGTTCTCATTTCCTCTACATGTAATCTTTTTTCATCCATCTTTTTCGCAGCCCAATATTCTGATCCATACAGTATCTGTCTGTGGTCAGTGTATGTCTGTGTGTGTGTATGTGTCTGGTCTTATTACGGACTTGTAAATTTTACCAGAAATTCACATAATGTCTCAATTTATCATAATTCAGAACACCCGTACATACCG
The DNA here is from genome assembly GCA_949316375.1 of Mythimna vitellina. NCBI lineage: Eukaryota > Metazoa > Arthropoda > Insecta > Lepidoptera > Noctuidae > Mythimna > Mythimna vitellina. The sequence goes on along the minus strand of OX438702.1, from coordinate 13,798,611 downwards.
ATAAAGACCTAAGAAAAACAATTAATTTTCATAAATAAAAAATTAAAAGTAAAAAAGTGACATATTACTTTTTAACTTAACTTAAACCAAACGATTAATCGTAATCGACAAATGCGTTGTATTTTACTTTTTTAAGTTAACCGACTTTGCGTCTAAAACGCGTGTACTGTATTGCGTTATTTGGATGTCACGGTGCGTTTGCGTTATTGTTGATAATTGCCTTGATTTGGATGTGAAAGAAAACGCTATGGGAGTAGAGATGTAACGATGAATAAAAACGCTGTGTTTTAGAAGTAAAAAAAGTTTTTTTTTTAATTATTTATTTAATTAATACTTTATGCATATACAGGTTCAGAGGCGGACTTAATGCCTTACGCATTGTCTACCAATCAACCTTTAGATGATGCCGGGAAAAAAGGGACCGAGCCCAAGACGTCGACGGCGCGTAGTGTTCCACGCGCGTCTCAAGGAGATGTCAGCAACCGTAGAGGCCTAGCAGGATCGAAGCCTTCTAAAGCCAAGGGTCTAATTCTGAAAGGAAGACTCGGCCCCGGTACGAAAGGCCACGAAGGAACAGGAGTGGGTTTTTAGTCAGTAAAAGTCTGTTTAGAAGAGAAGTTGTTTAGAGAATACTACTAAATAGGTATTAGTAGCTAAAATATTCGCAGGTGAACCAAGATTACCGAAATTATGTCCAAAGAATTGCCAAACTTAACTGGCAGTGCTTGCAGAACAGATGGTCAATGAAGCCTAAAGGTTCTGGAATAGCGACCGCACAGCGGAAAACGCAGCTCTGAAAGGCCTCCCATAAGGTGGACAGATGACCTAGTAAGGTCTGAAATGACCGGTCATGCGGCACCACTTGAGGTAGACCTAGTCTACACTAATATTATACAGAGGTAAAGTTGTTTTTTTGTTTGTAAGAGGTAATCTCTGAAAGTACTTTTCACCGATAGAAAGTTGCTTTATTCCTGAGTGACATGCTATATTTTACGTACGCGGGCGAAGCCGCGGGTAAAAGCTAGTAGATAATAGGTAAGATAGACAGTCGATCAAAACAATCGCTATTTAGAATTAAAAAAAAAAAATCAACGACAAGAAACTACCAGTACAAAATCTTTATTTCTTAACCAAAAAGTTGGTGATTGGAACCTCCTATTACGTCCACGAACGGGCGGACCAGTTGCCATTTTAACATCTATATTTAGTTTTTATTTTTACTTTATTTACATTGTTATCACATGATAGTGACAAGAAACATGTAACAGATATATACGTGATTACAAAACATGATTGAAAAGAGTATCCATGGAGTTTCTTGTACATTCTTCTCCATAGAGATTTACGCTTTGGAATGTGCAATTAGCATATTTTTTTCTGACTGACTGACTTCTTGACATTTCAAAAGTGTTCGTAAATGGTTTATTTGAAATAAAATGCTTTGAATCTAGAAAATGTCTGTATTAGGAGGAGACTCCGTTCTTCCACAGTTATATGCAATTAGTAATAATTAACTTAGAGCATATTATTTGTATGTGTATACACATATATTTGTGTTCCACTTTATTTGTTAAAGTAAAAGTGACTCAGTGTCTGCGTAATTTAGTGTTTTTAACCAATTAGTAAGTTTTTTTTTATAGGTATAAGTTGGTCTTTGGCCCGCGGTCTCGGTCCAAAGAGCCACACGACCCCAATGCACATCACTACTTCTAACTAAAACGTCGCTTACAAAATCGTGACTTACAGTAATGTTACAAATCAGTCTAATGTACTGCATCGACAAAATGTTGCCATAACTAGTGGATTCCACTTGTCAGTGTTGCTACTAACATGACGAAATATAACAACTAAAAGTAAATCGTAGACCAGAGCGCAAGCAAAATGCGTGACGAAGTCTTTAATGTAACGAATTTGTTACAATTTAGTTTTTTTTCTGTTTACTGTTGGTTGGCCCTTTGTTGGTGGGTAATGTAGTTGGATGGTTTGATGAAGTTTTGATGGATGTAGAACGATTTTGATCTTTTGTTATATAGTTTATTAGCTTGGCTTAGCTTGCGTTAATTTAAGATTTATTAACGCACAAATAGTTTTAATTAACTCTTAACACACTACCTATCCTCTACCTTTTCCTAATCAGCCGATAAGGAAGCCGACCCAAAAGCTTTTCTTTTTGTTCTTGACAGGTTCGCGCTTGACCGCTATCTCACCTGATGGAAAGCGACGATGCGGTCGACGATGGAGCGCGCTTACCTAGAAGTAACCTATTCACTCTTGACTTAAAGATTCCCGGGTAGTAGACATCAGGAAACACAGATTCCGGCAAAGAATTCCACTCCTTAGCTGTACGCACAATTAATGTGTTCCCAAAACGTTTTGTGCGTATAGGTGGGATGTCCACCGATGTACCAATGGCACATTGCTTCCAGTCTAACAGGATACGACTGACATGGAGAGACTGCAACTGCCTATCAGACAACCCAGTTACTGGGCAACATGATACTAAAAACACACACTGCTAAAGTTTCTAATAATGAAATCCAATCATGGTTTTAAAGACATATAGCGCTATCTAGCGTCTTAAAGCAATTGTTACCATCGAAACTTAATATTCCTTTCCTCTGGAACAGTACCTACTTTTTTTCTGGATTAAAGGTACACTATGGCCTATGGGGCGACCTAAAAAGAGTACGTCTATATACTAATATTTTTTCTGTACCTTTAACAACGGATACGTACAATTTTAAGATTGTTTATTTGATGCCTTTTCACGCCTATCATACCTTCGTTACACATCCGTTTTTTGCATAGGTGCCCGTTAAGTTTACCACGAAACATTTGTGTGAATTAAGAAGGTCACTACTCCTAATGAATTTTTAAGTTTATTAGACGATTATATATAATATTTGTTCGCATAATTCGTCTTTTCTAAGGCAACGATTGATTCAGGTTTCATGGTCTAGATATCTGTGTTATCTGGAATGTATCAACGCCCAGCCCTTCTATTTATTTATTTTATAATTCATGTATAATTTATGTGTGGTGGCCGAGTGGTAACGGCCCCGACTTACGAATTGTAGGTCGTGGGTTCAAACCCAGCCAGGCGCATTACTTTGTGTAATTTATTTCATCACTACTGCTCTCAAAACGTTGAAGGAAAACATCGTGAGGAAACCGGCATGTCCCAGAACCAAAAATTCAAAGACATGTGACATTCACCAACCCATACTGGGCCCGCGTGGTGGATTACGGCCCATTCCCTCTCCCAGAGAGAGAAGGCCTGAGTCCCAGCACTGGGAAGATTAAAAGGCTGATTATGCTATGCTATACTATAATTCATGTACACACTTATAAGAACAGAAGACGGAAATAGAAAAATAGGTACATAGGTGATGTTTATTTTGCTTATTTTTATCCTGCTCTGAAATCGCGAGACTACTGTATGCCTTTTTTATAATAAAACTTCACTTGGATGATACATAGATGAAACCAACATTTTTTCATTATACTAAAACATCAAAATTCCAACCACATAACAAATTAATGTAATTCGTCAGAGATAATGTCATTACCATAGACAAAAAGAGGGTAACGACAGATGCGCCCTCATATCGATACGATCTGCGTACGCGCACGCTTCATGTGCAAGTGTTAAGTGGAAGTGCGTTAATAATATGGTAGCTGAAGATGTTTGATGGTCTCTTACGCAATGTTAAATTGTGTTTTGTTTCAACAGCAACCATCATCAACATCAATTAAGATTTAGATCAAGAGTGGAGTCGACGACGCGTAGTGTTCCACGCGCGCTTGAAGGAGATGTCAGCAAAACCGTAGGGGGCCAGCAGGGTCGAAGCCTACTGGGGCTATGGGTTGTGCAAAAGAGATGAGATTTTAAGATCAACCATTTTTTTAAAAGAGTAACCATGGAGTTTCTTGCCGGTTCTTCTCCATAGGAAACGACTAATTTGGAACAGTGCACTTGCTTCTGACGTTTTATAAATGCCCATGTAGGCCTATGTGAAATAAAAATATTTTGAATTTTGAACGGGTTTTAGTCATTATGCACTTCCGCTCCGCAAAAGAGTGGGAGAAGTCATTGGATGATTTCCAACCTAAAAAAAGACCAAGAGTGGATTTATCATACAGAGCAGAAAAAAAAAATGAACTTAATGCACGCAAAAACTAAATCCAATGGTAAACCGCTTATTTGAGGCCATGGGTTGGCTTCCGGAAGGGATGGACCAAGGTCCTGGAACACAGGTAAAAGAAGTAACATAGGAATAGGTTTTAGTCAGTCTTCTTCTTCTTTTCGATTCGAAGGTAAACTTGTCAAACTGTTTGGGCCCAATAGCTGGCTACATTAATAGCAGCATCGGTAGCACTCATCAAATCCTCCAAAGTGCAGGTGTATGGGCACTTGGGGCATTCAAATGTGTGGCTCATGCTTTGAACAGGAGCGCCGGACTCACAATGAGTATCCATAGCATAGCATAGCATAGTCGGCCTTATAATGTTCCCACTGTTGGGATTCAGGACTCCTCTCTAGGAGAGGGAATGGGCCGTAATCCACCACGCGGGCCCAGTGCGGGTTGGTGAATGTCACATGTCTTCGAATTTTTGGTTCTAGGATATGCCGGTTTCCTCACGATGTTTTCCATCACCGTTCTGAGAGCAGTGGTAATGAAATTAATTACACAAAGTAATGCGCCTGGCTGGGTTTGAACCCACGACCTACAACTTGTAAGTCGGGGCCGTTACCACTCGTCCACTTTGAGTATCCGACGGGTCTATAAGAACCCATTTTGCCAAGTTGTGTTCGCAACCGATTTAGTGCTTTCCATATAGGCCACTGCAAATCGCGCCCAGGCGGGAGATGTTCTTGGGGTTTCAAGAAGTCGGATGGTGGAAGGTGATGCTCTTCCCAAAGCTTTATTCTTTCTTTAGGTGGCGGGTTTTAGTCAGAAAAAGTCTGACACGCCTCTTCGCTTTACACTAGAGCGAGAGAAGTATTTGGACGATTTTCCAACTTAAAAAAAACCTAATAATGAAAAAAATAAAAATTTTATTAGTAAAAGACGAACGATCACATTAATTACCACTTTAATTGAAGGCACAATTGGCGCAGTGGTTACGCGATTCGCTGCTGCGTTGCGTGTCGTGAGTTCGATTCCCGCACGGAACAAATATTTATTTAGTCTACAGATAGATGTTCCGGGTCTGAGTGTCTTCAGTATATGAATTTACATGTTTGTGAACACGATTCGATACAGAAGTAATTTCCAGTGTGAAGAAATGTTTAAAATAAAATATGTAAAATAGTCATTTGAGATTTCAAATAAGGAAAAAGTGACAAAATGGACGTTTAGGTACTAGGTTTATTTATTTATTTAAACTTCATGTACAGTGGTGGTACATAGGTGGACTTAATGCCACAAGGCATTCTCTACCAGTCAATCATTGGGTTAAAAAAAAAAACAACACTGTGGTAGGTGTGCAGAATAAATAAATAACAGATATTTGAAATAGAATTTAGTATCGTTTATTCATGAGATAATATCATCAACTATGATTTCGGAAGATGGATATCAACATACCTACTCAAGAACATATAAGTGGGAGTTGAATTCCCTGCCGGAGTCTTTTTTTATATGGCAAAATCAAACAATAACAAATCCCGCTCTTGGGCGGAGCAAGAGATAGTGTCAGACTTTTACTGACTAAAAACCCACTCCTGTTCCTTCGTTGCCTTTCGTACCAAGGCCGAGTCTTCCTTTCAGAATGAGACCCTTGGCCCCAGTAGACTTCAACCCTGCTGGGCCCGTGTTTTCTGATAGCTACAACCTGAGGACTTTTAAGTCAAGAGTGAATAGGTTACTTCTAGGTAAGCGTGCTCCATCGTCGACCACATCATGACCCCACCATCTCACCTGATGGTAAGGCCATCAGGTGAGACTGTGGTCAAGCGTGAGCCTATCTACACTATTATTATAAAGAGGAAAAAAGTTTGTTTTTCTGTTTGTGGGAGGTCATCTCTGAAAGTACTGGTCCAATTGCTAAATTTTTTCAGCAATAGAAAGCTGCTATATTCCTGAGTGAAATAGGCTATATTTTATGTGAGTACGCGGTCGAAGCCGTGGGTAAAAGCTAGTCAACAATAAAGAAAAAAATAAGCTTTTTCCTAGAATCATAAGAACAAAGTACATGTTTTTTAGTGTACCAAAGACAGGCAAACTCAATCATATTTGTAATTTATTACTTTGGTGTATAACCACACCCTTAACTATCCGCACGGCGCGTGTCACTCCTGCGCATATACACGACTCCTGGCGCCCCGCAGAGGTGTCATAATACAAATAATGTCATCTTTATTTATGTTGAAACACACGCGATAATATGCCATGATCGTTTTGATAGAACACGAAGCTTTTTCATTGTTTCTTTTTTTGCTGTTATTCGAACAGTTTAAGTCTAATGGATTTTGAAATGACTGTTAAAACCGTTACAAAGATGTTTTCTGCGGGTATATTGTCATATCAGACATATAGAGGTAGGTGGAGCAGGGTATAAAGGCGCAAAATCCATTGAAAAGGGAGGATCGTTCGACCAGACGGGTGTTGTGTATAGTCACGTCTACTGCCCGACAGTTTTTTTTTTTTTGTTCTTGATAGGTTCGCGCTTGACCGCTATCTCATCTGATGGAAAGCGACAATGCGGTCGACGATGGAGCGCGCTAACCTAGAAGTAACCTATACACTCTTAACTTAAAGATTCCTGGGTTGTAGCCATCAGGGAACACTGATTCTGGCAAGGAATTCCACTCCTTAGCTGCATTCCACGCGCACCTCAGAGAGATGTCAGCAAAACCGCAGGGTCCCAGCAGGGCCGAAGACTATTGGGGCATGAGTTGACTTCTGAAAGGAAAACTCGTGATTCTTATACGCAAAGCAACTGAAGGAACATAGGTATGGCTATAGTTAGTAAAAGTCTGACTCGACCTTCCACTCCGCCCTAGAGCGAGAGAAGTCATTACATGATTTTCCCTCTCATAAGAAAATGCTTTAACACAATATGTATCCTATTTTCCTACGTTGTTTTTCCTGAATATCAATTTAGTGATGTCTAGTTTCTAGCCTTAAACGTAAAACTCCGTATATTGGTAAAGTTTATTTATTTAATTAAATATTGTAGTAAACAAACGTTCACGGTATCGCACGGCTGATCTAATAAATAGTCGCTATTGTATGCAGATGCGCGCGCGCAGTAATTTACTCGTCGCATTTACTTGCATAGCTAATGGTAATTTTGCTATGTCAATTTATTTTGTTGATGCATGTTTGAATATTTTGTTCTGTTTGAATTTTTATTTAAATATTAATTTTATAGCTCTTATTTTTTATTGTGTAGTAGGCTCGCCTTTAACTACTATTTCACCTGCCCCCCTAGCCAAGTTACGATCGTTTCGTTTGCGTCAAACGCCTCGAGTAGGTCACGCCTCCGATTCCTTTGTTCTGACCACGTGACTGAGCGTTGAGATGACGTCAGAACAAAGGAATCGGAGGCATGGCCTACTCGAGGCGTTCGACACAAACAAAACGATCGTAACTTGGCTAGGGGGGCTGATGTTAAGCGATAATGTGCCTAGAAATGCTCTTTATGTGAAATTTACCTCTTCTGTTATTTTTAACCGACTTCAAAAAAAAGGAGGAGCTCATCAATCCAGTTGTATTTTTTTTTATGTGTGTATGTACCTCAAAAGTACTCAGAACTCCGTCGTTTATGGACTGATTTTCATTTTTTTTTCTTCTTAAGGGATATACTTCCAAATTTGTCCCATTTTTTTCAAAATGCAATTCCGATAATGGGATCCATAAGGAATAGAGGGAACTCCTCAAATATTATAAGCAACTAAATACTATGTAGTGGTTGTGATATTTTCATCGAGAACTTAAGAATTTACCGTCAAAAAGTAAAATTTAATGAAGTGGAACTGATAAAGAAGGAACATACTCACATAGATATCACAATGAAGACAGTTAAGCGACAATGACAATACAAATAAATTAATGGTTCTGAATAGTTATGTTGAAAACGGTATCATCGAAGTGATCTGATGATGATGATGGAGTCGGAAGGTAGGCACTGGAACTCCGTAATTAATCAATATAACGTAGCCGTGTTTGGACTTATTAGAATTGTTATGAGATGCACTTTGGCTATAAGGTACTATCGAACTGATCTGATGATGGAGCCGGAAGATGGAAGGTAGACACAGGAACTTCACAATAAAACAATGTAACCTGGCAATGTTTGGGTTAATTGGAATTATCATGAGAAATAGGCACTCTGGTTATAACTGTATCGCAAAAAAAAATTTACTAAAAAAGCATACTAAAAGGATCAAAATAACTTTAATTTCGGAACTCGGTGTTAAATAAGAAACAAACAATACCGAGAAACAGCCACTTTCGAAATTAAGTTATTTTGATCCTTAGTGTTTTTTTTTTAAAGTGCAGTCAGTTTTTTTGTAAGTCTAAACTTTTTATTACATAGGTAAGTTTGTACGGAACCCTCAGTGCGCGAGTCCGACGCGCACTTGCTTAGTTTTCTTCTCAAAATATCCCTATAGTAGGCGGCATATTTACATATCTAGTTCTATCTAGCTATCACCGTAGAAGCTAATCATTCACTAAATCAATCTCTTTTTTCTTTAGTTACCTTCGTCTACAGCTCCTAATTAAATAATTACCGTAAGACTCAAAATTACAGTAATAATAATGACACACTCCTTAAAAGGAGGGTCATATACATTACAACCGACCATAATGTCCCAAGAAGTAATACGGTATGGTTTTATCGTCATGTTGGGTGACCATGGCGTATGCTGCAATGTCATGCTAATTAAGAAGTTAGTTATGTATATGACTGTAATTAAGAACTTATAAGGGAAGATAAGGGGTGGTTAAAATTGTCAAGAGTGTAGTATAGTTTACGATACTTACCATGTATTGATGTGTTATTTTTTTTTTTCGCTGGAAAAATCATCTTATGACATACCCCGCTCTTGGGCGGAGCAGGAGATAGTGTCAGACTTTTACTGACTAAAAACCCACACCTGTTCCTTCATTGCCTTTCGTACCTGGGCCGAGTCTTCCTTTCAGAATCAGACCCTTGGCCCCAGTAGGCTTCGACCCTGCTCGGGCCCTACAGTTGCTGACATCTCCTTGAATGTATTGATGTGTCCGAGTCCGAAACGAGGCTGAAAGAATATCAATTTTACCGAAGTCAGTAAGATGTAGATAATTATGTAACAATATTCAACAAGATTTCAATTAATGTATAGCTGAAAATGAAATTTATAGCTGATGATTCAGAAAAAAGCCCCAAAACATTTGTGATATGTGTGGATTTGTGGATGTGCATCCGCCACGTCAAGTTTTGAAGAAATTTTTCAACTACCGCCTCTTTATGCATATACCTAATTAGTACATTGCATAGCTGTCATTTTCGAAGATTATTTTTTGTTTTGTTTTCTCTCTCTTAATTTAATAAAAAAAAATTAAGCGTTATTTGCATGATGAGGCAATACAAATATGTGTTCCGTACGGAAATTGAACCCGCGACATTTATCGCAGCAACTCAGCCACTGCGCCAACTGTGTCATCATGTTCTTAGAAACAATACTTTAACATATTTTCTGCCCATTGCTTCTGTCACTTGAAATCGCATGTTTCTTCCACTTTCATGCAATTAAGTGTTTATTAAAGCATTCTTTAGATCTACTGAAACCGTCAGAGCAAGCCATTCTAATGTTCACACCGACTTTCCTTCATATCTGTCTTTCTATCTACACCAGTGGTTCCCAAAGTATGGGCCGCGACCTACGGGGGTAAAAATAGGGTGACAGATTGACCGACGGACCAACACGAACGGTCGGGCGACCACGGACGGTGACAAGCGGCAATCACGAAAAGAAGCGCGAAGCTATACGACACTCCTTCTTCCCTTCACGGCTTGGGATGAAACGATCCTTTGGGGTATCAATACTTTTAATGGATACAGTATCGTTCCTGAAGTATCGATACATACTCGGTATTATTTGTAAAATATCGATACAAACTCGTATCGAACAGTTTTTCTAAAATTTAGAGTAAAAACAACACGTAACAAGTATTGGTATTCCTTAATTGATAAGTTCAAAATTAAAGGATTTTATGTAAAAAAATAGTCCTTTTTTTGTACTGTTTCCCAAAAACGTTACTTTTTAAACACAAAACAAACACCGACTATTGTAAATTAAAGAAGGAATAAACGAAAATATCTCAATGACTACAAAATATGGTGACTACGGATGGTCCAATAACCATTGCTTGTCATTAGCAAGTCCACGTCTACGTTGGGTGGAAATCGCGGTCGGCGCCGGCGTCCCGGCAGCTGGGGCGTGAGAAAATCCGTTCCATTGGGGGTGCGGCGGCCTCCTTCGCTAGAATTACTGCTTCGCAGAAGGAGACAACCGCCTGCCATTCATTCTTGCTTTTATTAGGTGTGTCGCGGTCCAGTCAAGTTTGGGAACCACTGGCTATACTTAAATGTTTTAGCGGCGGTTTCATCTCTGCGAGATTTAGTGAGAGCAACGACCAGACAGAACGTAGGAAAGAACGTTTTCACAACTTTTTTTTTTGCTTACATTTTATCACGGTAACAGGACAAAATAACTGTATTTTAAAATATTTTCGTTGTTTGAAATTAGCTGTTCCCGTTTCTAGTATTCTATGGCCAGAGTGAGATGGCAAGAGTGGTGTACCTACTCTTTTCGGGATCAAAAGATAGGACAGTGCTTAGTCACGGCTGATGGATGGTTTGAAAGAGTTACCGCAGTTCTGGAACACGGGACGAGACTGGAAGGATGGGAATTAGTCAGTATATGGCAGTTGTGACTTTTTTAGTCAGTATATGGCAGTTGTGATTTTTTGCGTCTGTATATGGCAGTTGTGACTTTTTCAGACGAATGCCTTGTTTCCAGATTTTGAGCATCCCAAGAACATTCAATGTCCTGTTTGTCACAAAGAAACACTAGGTTAACCGCTACCAGTAGTACATGGTGAACATCCCATCCAAACGAACAAAACGTTTAATTTCGATTTTGGTTCCGCCTATGTACCAACATTCCGCCTATGTGCATACAGCTAACAGTTACAACACATAGATATAAGAAAGTACAACCTCTGAATAGATTACTTCGAGACAAGCATGCTCAGCTGACCTCATCGGCGCTTTCCATCAAGTGAGATAACAGTCAAGAGCGATTATTTAAAAAAAAAAAAAAAACTATAAACAGATCAAACGATTCCTGCCATGTCATTCAATACAGATTCACTTTTAAGTTCCACGATTTAAGTACAAAAATTATAAACGCTTCCACTATCAGACTTACTCTCACTTTCTCTGAGCCCTTTCAAGGATGACGGGATTTGGAAAAAGTACAGGAAACACTGAGGAGTCGTGGTCACGAGCGTTCAGGTGAATCGGGATCGAATCGAACGAATCCGCAGCTGTATTTTACACTACCGTTGTTGGATTAAGAATAAGAATAAGAATAAGAATAACTTTATTTCACCTTTGTTACAAATATTTTCTTAAACATAGGTATAGCCTATTTGCTTAGCGGTAACAGGAGTTATATTTTACCAGAATTATTACAATGGTCCCCAAACTAGGCGGTGCCTGTATCTTGAGGACCGGAGTTGCGTTACCGTAAATAAAATAAAATACAAGTTTCCTTTTCGGATTACCTTAAAATTAAATAGGAATAAAATAGGAGACAAAATAATTAGTGAAAAAGTAACAGGGTAAATAAATAAAAGAGTGTGCGTGTTACACGTGTGCTGTTGAAAGTGTGTAAGTATGGTTGTGGGTCGTTACATGTGTTGTACTCGTATTATAGGTATATAATTTTGGTGGCGGTTTAGCACGAAATGTTAATTATTAGTTAATAATTTCTTCAGTTTCATCGTACGAGAGGGAGACGAGCATTTTTTTCAACATTTTCTTACATAATCGGTCGTTTAAACCTTTGATGTCGTAGGATTTAATAATTTGGTTATAAACATGAGTGTGAGAGTAAGAAGGACAGCGTCTAGCCAGAAGACTCTTTGCGTTTGGAAGTGGAATGTATAGAACGCGTTTTGATAAAAGGTTTTGATAATCAGACCGGTTTTTTACAGCTCTGTGTGTTCGCAGTGTTGCACTTAGGATGAATTATTGCCGCACTCGGAGAACAGGGAATACATTATAAAGCAGGTCTGTTGGAAACCTGAAAGGCTTTTTCATCATTACTTTAATAACAGCTTTTTGGGCCCTTTCTATTTCCATAAATGTGGTTTTACCAGCACTACCCCAGACTGAAATACCATACTGGAGCACTGATTGGCAAAGCCCAAGATATATCATACGAAGAGTTTTAGGAGGAGTGCAGTCGCGTAACTTTTTCATAATATAAATGAGTTTCCTGACACGAGCCGAGAGTAGGTGAATATGAGGTTTAAAAGAGATATTTTCATCTAATATAATACCGAGGTATCTATGAGAAGAACTGCGATCTATACAGGTGCAGGAACAGTCTATGAGTGGAGGATTATGATTGCTACAGCATGTGTGGAATTTGAGTGCTAAATGCTTTGGAGGGCTGGAGGCAGCAGTTTTGTAAAAGGTGATTAGCTTGGTTTTTTTCACGTTAAGGGTAAGAAGATTTTTGTCAAGTACCTTAGCAATCTTAAGCAAATTGGTATACCTGGTCCCAGGTTTTCGCGTGAAATATAATTGCCGTGTCGTCTGCGTATGATATAATTTCAGCATTACTTATTGAACAATTAAGTATATCGTTCATGTAAAAAGCAAAGATTACTTTTTAATTTGTAAGAAAACCTATTTGGAATTGATAACTTGAGTTCTGAAATTGATAACTTGAGTTTCACTTATCGTTTGTCTTGGTATGGTCATCTAAAGAGGAGAGATGAAACACATGTTACTAAAAGAGTTATGAGTATACATGTGGATGGGTGGAGAGGGAGAGGGAGACCAAAGAAAAGATGGATGGATTGTGTGAACAGTGATATGAAAGAAAAAGAAGGAAGAAGCAGAAGTGATAGCATGACGGTTGACAGGATCGAATGGAAGAAAAAAACGTGTTGCGCCGATCGCAAATAAGATGGGAAAAGGGCAGGAAGATGATGATGATGAACTTGAGTTTGACTTACATCTTTCAGGTACTGGCTATGAATGGCATGTAATGAGTGCAAAGTGTTTTTTCGCCGTTTCTGACTTGCTAAATCTATTCAGAATTGGTTGAATACTAATGACCACGAGCAATGGGTAGCTCGTCTTCCGTCCGTCAGGTAAGAACCGAGTTGGATTCGTCAACGCGCGCCTCAAAGAGATGTCAGTAAAATCGTAGGAGCCCAGCAGGGCCGATGCTCACCTGGAATTTCTGAATGGGAAATCGTGGTCCCAAAAAGCAAAGGACTGTCCTTTATTTGTTTATTTATTTAACACTTTATGCACAAACGTACAGCGGCGGACTTAATGCCTTAGGCATTTTCTACCAGTCAACCTTAGGGTGACCTTTGTCTCATGTCTTTTGGGCCCTTAACTAAGGCCCGTACACGTAATCAACCAACTAATCGAACTTGACACAAATAATAACATAGCGCATTCTCCACCATCATTTTAATTAAATCCTCCACCTAATGTCACAAAATAAAAGGCTAATTTAAACATAGGATGCGCTTGCGCGCGTGCCTTTAATAATTAATTCAGTGGTACGACACCAGGTGGCGTGGCAGATGTTGCCGTAGATCATTTACATTTCTAATGCAGATGGTTTGTGATCGATGATAAGAGGCCAGAGGGCAGTTTGTGGCCGTGTTTTACGGTTTGGGGATGATGTAGTAAAATACGTGAATTAAGATTAACGAAACTCGAAGGGTAGCTAAAGGAATACAGGTAGGGTTTAGTCAGTATGAGTTTGACACTGAAGCGAGAGGCGCTTCAACCAGAGTTGGTCATCAAATAACACTATAATTGATAGATTTGCCAGCAAGGAAAAAGCAGTCAATATATGACCACTGCAGAAATGGAAGACTGAAGAACACTTGGAAAGAATTCTACAGCAACATAAAATTTCACTTTGTTATAGTAGGAAAGAAAAAGGATGAGTGGTTATGGTTTGTAGAAAAATAGTAATCATTGACACTAAGTACCGTTGGATTTTGATTCCCATTCCAAAATAGGGACCAAAATAATACTGGGGCCTAATTTTTAACCCTAATGGGGCAGACATCAACCCGGATTACGGTGAACTTTTTTGTAATATAAGATTTTTTGAAAGGGTTACCGGGGTCCTAGAACGCAAAGACTGTAAGAACACAGGTAGGTTTTAGTCTGTAAAAGTCTGACACTCCTGCTCACAAGGTAAAATGCTGTTTTTATTAAAATTGCACATTTTAGTTCTTTTGTCTAAGCAATAAAGTTATAGTAATGATTGCAATGAGTTTATTTGACGAACCCGGAGCGGGTACGCTCCACAAAAAGGTAAAATGTTAATACATATATACCATTACCGCAAGTATATATGTATATTTTTACCTTACTATCCAATACTAAACAGCAAATTAATAAAACTATCGAGAATTTAAATTTTCGGGCTACCCTGGACGGACCCTGCACAGGACCGTTCATTGTGGCGACACTTGGCGGAGGCCTATGTCCAGTAATGGACGTCTTTCGGCTGAAATGATGATGATGACGATGGTGGGCTACCCTGGAGCATTCACGTCAAGGATTGTATAAGAATAGAAGTCTGCACCCTTAAGAAAGTCACCCCAAACATTTTTAGCTTGTCTAATTTATAAATAACTACCTTTTAGAGAACAACCCCTAATAATCTAATTTAGTTCTTACCATTTTTAGATCTAAAGAAAGCCCGAGTAACAGTAAGTACCTAATTAACGGCTCTAAAATAATTATTTAATTGAGATAAGAATAATTATAATGACAGGGTCTGGTGGTTAGGGTCAGGGGGTACAAATTGGGGTGTAATATGATTGTCTTACTGATAGCACGATCTTGGTTATGGCAGTTTTATTGAGAACATTGACCGTTAGGATTTGAAATTAATATATTTGATAGAATCTAGAATCAAGAATCAAAGAAAAAAAAGCATTTATTTCAAATTAACCATTTACAGGCACTTTCGAATGGTCAAGAAGTCAATCAGTCAAAAAAAAAAAAGATACTAATTGCACATTCCAAAGCATAGACTAGAATAATAATATGTTTATATATATAATTCATCTGTACGCGTGTTCTCACCTATCTCCATTTTAACGGCTTGATCGATTTGGATAAAACTTTGTGTGTAGGAGTGGGTCCATTGATGGTTTGAAAATACTATTGGAACTGGTAAGTGGTGGTAGTGGTGGTAATCGGCATATCAATTTTTTTTCTGACGAAAGTATATTCATTCCTTCATTTTATTACAGTCTAGCTTTGTATATTAGACTAATAGTAAATATCCTAAACTAATAAATGGTCTGTATCTGAAATTAATCTGTATTTCGAATGTATCTAATAGCACTTATCTTATTTTCTCTACTAAAGCGAATACACTTCGTATATTACTGCAGTTAAGTATGCAGTTTTTCTTAAAAACTTTACAATAACCCTCGGCCCCGACTGACGAGTTGTAGGTCGTGGGTTCAAACCCAACCAGGCGCATTATTTTGTCTAATTTATTTCATCACCACTGCTCTCAAAACGGTGAAGGAAAACATCGTCACGAAACCAGCATATATTCTAGAACCAAAAATTCGAAGACATGTGACATCATCAACCCGCACTGGGCCTGCGTGGTGGATTACGTGATTACGGCACATTCAAAATCAAAATCAAATCAAAATCAAAATCAAATAGCATTTATTCCAAATAAACCATTTACAGGCACTTTTGAAATGTCAAGAAGTCAGTTAGTCAGAAAAATAAGAATAAATGATGCTAATTGCACATTCCAAAGCGTAGATCTCTATGGAGAAGAATGTGCAAGAAACTCCATGGACACTCTTTTCAATCATATTTTGTAGTTACAAATATCTCTGTTACATGTTTCTTGTCGCTATCATGTGAGAACAATGTAAATAAAAATAAAAACTAAATATAGATATTAAAAAAGCAACTGGCAGCTAAGAGATGACCAGCCTCAACTGACAGCGCCCGTTCACGGACATGACGCTAATATTAGCACCACTCAGCTCAACCATTTTGAAGGGAACCGAATGATCCAACACCCGCGCCACCATCAGTGAGACATTTGAGTGAGCATGACAAACTCTCAACTGCCATGCTCATTTATGTCAAATAAGTCCAGTAGCAACATAAAAACTATAAAAAGCTCCATGGTACTCACATTTACAAACTGTGGAAAAAATGCTTCTATACATATAATACAATACTTATATTTTACAATTTCAAGAAAAAAAACATTAAAAAATAATTTCCATACTAATTAATCAATTTGTACACCCCGGTGGTAGTGGAGCTGGACCAGCATTGAGCCAAGCATTTTTATCCTGAATATAATCCTCCAACTTATAATATGCTTGCCTGCATAGTGTGCGTTTAATACAAGATTTAAATTTCGTTTCATTGAGTTCTAATATTTGTGAAGGTATTTTATTATAATATTTCAAACAGTACCCCATAAAAGAAGAGGCCACTTTTGCTAGTCTGAAACTTGGTTGAACTAATTGGTCCCTATTTCTTGTAACATAATTATGTCTATCGCCTCTTTTGCTAAAAAGATTAAGATTTTTTCTAACATACATTATGTTTGCATAAATATATTGACAAGGCACCGTCATTATGTTAATTTCCTTAAACAGTTCCCTTAGAGAATCGCAGCGGCGAAGATTGTATATAGCAAACATTCCCTCTCATAGAGAGGAGGCCTGACAGCATTGGGAAAATTATAAGACTGATTATGATATTATGTTAGTCCAGGAAGTTCCCGTTTTATCGCGTTTATTACACTTTTGTGTGCCTAACCGTTTTATAAGAAAAACCCCTTTTTAAACAGACGTTATTATGGCTATAAATAACATTTAACGATGCAACATTGTGCCTTACATCTTGCAGGGTAAGCCACACTCCAGGTGTCGGGGAAATTGGACAAAAAGTTAATTTTAACCCTCTGCTGTCTTGAGGGCGCGCCGTAATGAAGACGCGACCTTTGAGTAGAGTTAAGAATCTATAGAGAAATCTATATTAAATAAAAGAAATAGTACGCCTGACCATCAATGATTGCATCTCCGCTTACCATAAGGTGGGTTCGCAGTCAAGCACTGGATTAAATCAATTAAAAAAAAAAACTATGTAAAGAAATAAAATTGTATTTTTGAATTTCGTACTGTAATATTGTATTTTTGTTTGTAATAAATAAACACAAAGACTACAGTGCCGTTTAAAAAAAAAACACTAATTGAATGCTATTTTATCATTGAGTGACATAGGCTGATAGGCATATATTTCAGGCGGGCAAAACTGCTGGCTGAACTTAAGAATTATATCAATGAGACAGTATTCAAACAAGGGACAAAAACACGGAATGAATGGAAAAAATAAACTAACGGAGCATGCTCCTGGAGTATAAGTATATGTGCTATTCAAAAATATGGTTTACCCGTGTGCCAGATTTCATCCCAATCCGTTTAGCTATTCGAGCGCAGCGTGAAGAACATACACAAATATACTAACAAACTTTCTGTTTTATAAAATTGGTGTCAATATCAGGTAAATCAGCTAATTTGGTTTGTAATTTTGACCGGCCTACATGCTAAAAAAAGTTAATTTCCAATGGAATCTACTCACAAATATAATAACACAGTAATATCTACAATAAACATTTAAAAAGTCAAAACTGAAATCCGAATAAAATTGTAACAAGGACCGGGCATCATCAAAATGAATCGTTGGTCTATCAAAAATTATTTAACCTACTTGAATACGACCGTATTCATCAACCCTACTGTTGGTCCCCTTTCTAGCCCTTCATAACTCTGTGCCCAGATGCATGCGAGGGAGTACGGGTCACGCCAGGTGCAGCAGTGGGTCCGGTAGACCATTGTCTTACTGATACAGACAATTACAGGGTTCGTTATAGAACCTTGGAAATAATTATTAGTTATTATTAGTTTTTGTGCGACTTTTTTTGGAAGAAACGTTTTGATTGGTTAAACATTGTTCTTATTGGTGATTTATTGAAAGTTTTGTTAGAATAAAAGGACGTCAGTGCGATCTTTTGTAACAATAATTGATATGATTTTGTGATTAATTAGAGATTATAGGCTTTTTTTTTAAAAGAGACAAAATGCAATCGCATTTTAATCATAACTAGCTGACCCGGCGAACTTCGTGCCGCATAACAGTCAATGAATGTAGAATATCTTTCGATATAGTCAACCGATTGCGATGAAACAAAGCCTAAGTAATATATCAATTTACACACAATTTTGAGAGTAGAGGAACAGTGGTGGCCGAGTGGTAACGGCTCCGACTTACGAGTTGTAGGTCGCGGGTTCAAACCCAGCCAGGCGCATTACTTTGTGTAATTTATATCATCACCACTGCTCTCAAAACGGTGAAGGAAAACATCGTGAGGAAACCGGCATGTCCTAGAATTAAAAATTCGAAGCCATGTGACATCCACCAACCCGCACTGAGCCCGGGTGGTGGATTACGGCCCTTTCCCTCTCCTAGAGAGGAGGCCTGAGTCCCAGCAGTGGGAACATTATAAGGCCTACTATGCTACACACAATTTTAATGTATAAAAGTTATCTACATCGATTTCGTACATTTTACGTGATGCGAGCACAACTAAATACTTCTACAGATTTTTTTATATTTATAAAAGCAAAAGTAGGTATCTCATTTTTTTTTGGAATGTTTGTTTTTGTTTTACTTACTTTATTATTATATTTTTTTGTTTTGTACTCTTTTTTTTAATAACTAATTGGTGCTCGCAACTTCGTCCGCGTCAGACTCGTGAAACGGCACAAACGATTTCAAGTTTATTTTTTTTTGCATGGAACCCTATTTTTTTTTCTAAAAATTAAAAGAAGCCAAAGTTACTTCTTATAACACCAACTATCTATCCGTGAAATTCCCGTCAAAATAGTTCCAGCCGTTTCGTTGATCAATCGGAACAAAGAGACAGACAGAAAAAATGTTAAAAATTGCATTCAGTAAAAAAATATTAATTTGATATTACATACATGATTATCAGGATCCATTATTTTAATATTATATACACAGAGCAGTTACCGATATATTAGGTATACAGTTTTTAGGTAAGAATCAACAGTTTGCAAACGTTAAAGGTAAATACCGATTGGCTGGGAAAGTTATTAAAGAAAAATTATCTCAAGGGAACATACTCCGGGGATACAAAACTAATCTAAGTCAAATTCTGGGACATGGTCTAACAGTGTATCAAAATCATTGAAAACCGTTTAGCCGTTTGAGAGTGAAGGAGTAACACACATACACAGATACATAAAAACTTTTGCCTTTTTATTATTATTTATTAATACAGTGTAATTTTTCCCTACGAACCTACTTCTTGCTCGTCATTACCAGGTGTATTCTTACCAGTAAAGGCTCCACTTCCACCAGGTGTGTGCCGAAGTGCGAGGGTTGTATCGACCGCCCATCGACCGGATTGTCTTTAGTACAGATAGCGGCAATTATAGGGATCTTTATAATGAGTATAATAACGTGCTGATTATTATTTAAGTATTTTTGGGGTTTCTAGTGAATTACGATAAAAGATTTTAGTTGTTAGCGTAGATTAGGCCTGTCCCCCCATTTTTATTTTAAGTTCTTACAGTCCATTCAAAAGTTGTCTAGTAGATGTAGCGACATCTATCGCGTCACATAAGAAAATCCTGAATCGCGCAATCAAAGTTCTCCGCGCGATTAGAACATATAGAACAGCCCGAAATCATCTATCGGGCAGTTGTAGCCCACCAGACATAACACCCGTCTGGTCGGAGGATCCTCCCTTTTCAACGGAGGTTTGCGGGACTATACTCTCTGTCCCACATATCGCCAAACTGGTGACCCTCGACAAAGAACGTCAGCGCAGCCTTCGTGCAGCTACTACCTCGTGACGTCATCATCACTTCCTCAAGCTTTCGAGCAGCGAGCCATACAGCCAGCACCCACGGCTATAAAGGGTATCCTGACCACCAGCATGCCTACCTGGTCATACCTGGTCATCACCCTCAGCCTCATCAGCGACCTTGGCAAAGCACACTGCACCTTCGGCCAGTCACATGAAGAGCAATGAAGAACCTCTCCTGGTCGACGCAAGCAGTCAAGCCACTACGTCGCACAGCACCGCTCCGACTCACTGGAGCCAGCAGCACTACTCCGACTCACTGGAGCCTGCAGCATCATCCCGACTCACTGGGATAGCACCACCCCGACTCACTGGGGCAACACCGCAGACAGTTCCGACTCACCGAGAACTATGCGGCATTCGGTTCCGACCCACTGGAACCAACTTACCACAGGCTTGGCACGCATCAAGAAGCATCAAGAACCATCGATCTCCGATCTCCGGAGGGGAGTGATGTAGCGACATCTATCGCGTCACATAAGAAAATCCTGAATCGCGCAATCAAAGTTCTCCGCGCGATTAGAACATATAGAACAGCCCGAAATCATCTATCGGGCAGTTGTAGCCCACCAGACATAACACCCGTCTGGTCGGAGGATCCTCCCTTTTCAACGGAGGTTTGCGGGACTATACTCTCTGTCCCACATATCGCCAAATAGATATCGTTTTTAGCGATAAGACCACCATTGTGGACATAGATTTAAGTTTTTGTAACTGTTTTGATGTACAATACTTAAAGTTTTTTTTTTTTAATTCATATAAACCAGTGCTTGACTACGATCCCACCTGATGGTAAGCGGAGATGCAATCATTGAAGTTTATTCTATTCTATCGCACCTGCCCCCCTAACCAAGTTACGATCGTTTCGTTTGTGGCGAACGACTCGGAGTCGGCCACGCCTCCGATTCCTTTGTTCTGACCACGTGACTGAGCGTTGAGATGACATCAGAACAAAGGAATTGGAGACTTGGCCGACTCGAGGCGTTCGACGCAAACATAACGATCGTAATTTGGCTAGGGGGGCTGATGATAAACGATGATGCGGTCGACGATGGAACACGCTTGCCTAGAAGTAAACTTTATACTCTTGAGTTATAGACTGGCCTGTTGGGCTGCGGGAATGTTCGAAAGGCAACTGATGGAACGGTGCAATGGGTAGCTCGCCGTCCAGACCGAACCCGAGTAGTCGGCGGCACGGATTGTTCCACGTCCACCTCAAAGTGATGTTAGCGTGGGTTAGCAGTGGGTTGACTTTCGAAAGGAAAATCCGGGGTTCTAGAACGCTGATTTTAGCCATAAAAATGTAACACGCCCTCTCGCTCCGCCCTATAGCGGGAGAAGACATTGGATGATTGCTCACCTAAAAAAAAGGTATGTTTAGTCAGCAAAATTTAAACGACCTCTCTCTGGCGCGAGCCGGAGAATTTGATGATTACCCACTTCGACAAACAAACCATAGCATTATTTATTTATATATGCACACATAAACACTTAAAATCGTAAAGAACATACAGAAAGAAGAGTACAAAGATGCTGCATATTTCTAAAGCAATTTTTTCTAGCAGACCTGCGACTGGAGCGTTCGGTGAGACTTGACAGCTTTCGTTTTCAAGCTAGTCATCAACCAACAGGAAGGTTAACTGGCGGTTGATACAATAACCAATATACTCCCCTTATTGCAATACAATCGTTGCATAAATTTAACGCTTCAAGACTAAGGGGGTAAGCAGGCGGGTGCTCGTGGTTTGCGGTGAAGTAGTTTTAACTTAGAAAGGGTGGAATATGATATTGTAGGTTCCTTTTTAAGGTTCCGTACCTCAAAAGGACAAAAAAAATGGAACTCTTATAGGCTCACTTTTTTGTCCGTCTGCATGTCTGTCGGTCTGTCTGTGTGCCTGTCTGTCGCTCTGTTTGTCAAGACCCTGTATCTCGGGAACGCTTGGAGGTATCGAGTTGAAATTAAAACCAAATTTCTGAGTTAACGGAAAAAAAAAGATACAGCCGTTTATATCGCAAAAAACGTATATTTCGACATTCGCAAAGGAATCAATATCATAGGGTACTTCCCGTTGTCCCATAATCCTGAAATTTTGTATAAAGCAAGGTCTTATAGCACAGGTATACGAATAAATCTGAAAACAGTAAATTTGTTGTTACGTCACAAAAAAAAATGTCATTCGGAAAAGACTCCATTTGGGAATTGAACTGTTTATATAGGTAAGTTTGTACGGAACCCTCAGTACGCGAGTCCGACTCGCGCTTGCCCAGTTTTTCCCAATCAAGGTCTGTTGGCCTTTACAGCAGCAACTTAACTGTGTTCCTTTTTAGATGGAGCGAGAGGTAGTGTCAGAATTTTACTGACCTTTGTATTAGTGTACGTTCGTATACATTCCAGGGCCATGGTATCACCGACGAACAATCTCACAGCTCTGAAATACTAAGGATCTCTTTTTATTTTATCAGCAAATTATGTCGACCAATATAGTTAAAAGAATTAAATGGCCCTCAATCACGCGATGGATTTCAATGCAGTTTTCACTATATTAGGAAAGCCTATTAGAAATAGCAATAAACAATTAAGTTTTAAGTATATAATTTGCATCTTCGAGAAGTCGAGGTGGGGGGGGAGGTCTAGTACTAGGTAAAGAGACATAAGAGCGTCTTCCCCGAAGTAAATTTTCATACAACCGCTCATACGACACATCTTTCTCTAGATATTTGGAAAACAGATGTCTTATGGATATTATCTAGGTTAATGTGAACTTTCTGCACCGTAAAGCAATATTTATCTATTAATGCAGCATTTATGTACTAGCATTAACATTTATGTTCAGCAATATTTATTTACTAGCTTATGCCAGCGGTTTCACCCGCGTAAATGTAAATTTCTCTATACAAACTTCCAACCCCCGTTTTACCTCCTTAGGGGTAGAGTTTCGTAAAATCCGTTCTTAGCAGATGTCTACACCCTATAATGAACCTACCCGCAAAATTTAAAATTTGTAGGTGTTATAGTTTCTGAGATTTCGTGATTAATCAGCGAGTAGGTATTTCGCTTTCATATTAAATAAGATTTTGTAATAAAACAAAAAAAAAAACGTTGACCCACACTAGGAATTGGGTGCGTTCACAAACATTTAAACTTACATACACAAGATACCCAGACCCATAGATCTAGATCTATAGGCCATACAAATATTTGTTCCGGGAAACGAACCCGCAACACGTAGTGTAGCAGTCAATGTCTCAACCCCTGCGCCAACCGTGCCATCAGACAATTGCAAATAACCAGTGTCGTATTTTTTAAATTTTTTTTACAGACTTCGATGATTTTATTATAGTAAATTATACATATATAAATCTTAACTAATAAATATTATGACTTAATAAATATTTAAACAAATTGAAAATAATATTATGTACAAACTGGTAGAAAAAGAACTCATAGGACATCAAAAAATTCGTCCACATCGATGTCAATGGGAAAAGTGCCCAGAACGCTGGCAGCATTGCCATGCTGGATGGCAATGCTAATTCAGTGTCGTTGAATTTCAATTGGATTTTTTGAGAAATGGACCTACATAATTTCTTTGCTAGAATA
Source organism: Mythimna vitellina (assembly GCA_949316375.1). Taxonomy (NCBI): domain Eukaryota; kingdom Metazoa; phylum Arthropoda; class Insecta; order Lepidoptera; family Noctuidae; genus Mythimna; species Mythimna vitellina. Next base: position 13,774,786 of record OX438702.1, on the reverse strand, counting down.
GTTTTCAAAGTATTCGATATGAAGGCATCATTACTCGTGCTTTGCTCTTCTTGAAATTACTCTCCTGGGCCACAATGCTTTGATAGTTTACTACAATAAAGGCCCCCTGCCATCTCTAAAGTAGGTGACTTACATGCAGCGCAACAAGCTACCAAAATTTACACGATCATACAAAATCTGCCTCTTCAAAACACAATGCCACTTTAACTGCACACCTCCTTGAAGTGTAAAGCGTGATAATATAAAATATGTCAGCGCGCATCTCACCAGGGAGGGGTTTATTCTCCTTTCTAAATGCGTCGTTGAGAGCCCTCCCGTGGCGACAAGCCGAAACAAAGGTCGATGATCCCATAAGTGGCGACATCTGTTGGCGAATAGGGATACTTGACAAATGTTATTTTTGTTTTTTGAATTATAGTATTTTTTTTTTAACGTGTCGTTTTTTTTTTCGCGAAATGTTGATTCCGTGATTAGTTTCTCAGATTTTCCAGTGTGATTGATTTAATTTAAAGATTTACTTATAAACTTCATGAAACATTTAGTGTTTCATGAAGTTTTTCTGCTGAAAAAGAAACTAGACTTTTATGACAAAAAAAAAGTATTTATCATCTACCTATTTGATACGATATTTTTGTTGTATTTATTTAACTAATTTTATTGGGAGTTGAAAATCCGTGACCAAATAAACGTGGACGAAAACTTGAAAACATCGTGAGGTAGCCGGTTTGGCTAAGCCTAGAACCAAAAATTTGAAGACGTGACATCCACCACGACGCAATGGGCCCGCGTGGTGGATTACAGCCCATTCCCTCTCCTCAACCTCCAAGCAGTGGGAACAGGCTGATTATGCTGCGCTTTGCTATGCCTCAAAAACTAAATATTTTTTCTAAACGTGGCCTCTTCATCGTAAGTTTGCTAAAACAGTAGAATAACCTGACTTGCCGCCCTTGTCAAGTAAACAATATGCTGTCAAGCTAAATACACTCAAAACAGCGAAAAAAAACAGAGCATCCATTAAAAACATATCAAAATAAATAGAACATAAATCTCTATAACAATAATATTTACGTTTTGAGACTTCAATAGAGCAAAATGCAGATGCAGTCAAGCTGCGGACACAATAGCCAATCAGGGCCCGTGCCCCGCGCATGCGCCATCACTCATCCGCGCATTTCTAATTCAATATTTTAATATTGTGTTAGGAACGCCAGATGTTGTAATTTCGCGGGATTGTCTCGATTTTAAATTGGGGTTATTCTGTTTTTTTTTATTGGTAGGCGAAAGATGTGTGATGAACTAAGGGAATGTTTATTTATTTATTTCAACTTTAGTGTTAGTGTTATCAGCCTTTTTAATGTTCCCACTGCTGGGACTCAGGCCTCCTTTGTAGGAGGAATGGGCCGTAATCAACCACGCGGGCGGGTTGGTGGATGTCACATGTTTTCGAATTTTTGGTTCTAGGACATGCCGGTTTATTCACGATGTTTTTCTTCACCGTTTTAAGAGCAGTGGTGATGAAATAAATTACACAAACTAATGCGTCTGGCTGGGTTTGAACCCCCGACCTACAACTCGTAAGTCGGGACCGTTACCACTCGGAGGTACAATTAGCTAGGGCCGAAGTTTACTGGGACCATAGGTTGGCTTCCAAAAGGGAAACCCGGGATCCTGGAAAGCAAGGCAAAGAAGGAATATAGGAGTGGGTTTTAGTCAATAAAAGTCTGACACGCCCTCGTGCTCCGCTCTAGATCGGGAGAAATCATTGGTGGATATCCCACCTAAAAAAAACGTACAACTAACTGCCAATGCCTTCGCCCGCTTGATTACTTTTTCACACTTGAACGGCTGAACGGATTCTGATGAAACTCGGCATACGGGTAGAGAATGTCCTGGAATAGTACATAGAATACTTTTTTATCCCGTGAGTTTTTTCCCCTTGAGGTACATTCATTATGCGTACAGCTAAGGAGTGGAATTCCTTGCCGGAATCTGTGTTCCGTGATGGCTAAAACCCGGGAATCCTTAAGTCAAGAGTGAATAGGTTGATTCTAGGTAAGCGCGTTCCATCGTCGACCGCATCGTTGCTTTCCACCAGGTTAGATAGCGGTCAAGCGTGAATCTAACAAGAATAAAAAAAAGGTAATTTTCTACTTTCAAACGAGCGAAGCCGCTGGCTTAAGCTACTCAGATATGAAGCTAAGATACAGCCAGATTTCCCTTTTTCATAAGAAGTAATAAGTTTTATGAAGTCGTTAAGATGTTCGATTTCTAACCCACACTATTGATTTGAATTTTATGAAGCTCTTTTATCTCTATTTAATAGCCAATTTAACTGCTTACTTTAAACCATTAAATAATGATAATAAAAGAACGCTTATAGGGGAATTGCCACTTTATTGTTATGATGAGCTGCTTCCAGTTTGATAGACGGTAAAGTAACGGGAACATTAAATTAACTTTCACACTTAAATTACGAAACTTCGATACCTACAACTATTTTTATAAGGCAGTACGGTTTTCGTAATTTACGGTTTTTAGATGAAATATGCATGTGTTTGTGTCTAAGTTGCTTAAAAGGTAGCAGAAAGCGTGATTAAAAGGCGTCACGCTCCAGCCACTGTAAGCTTCGGCTTGCGGTCGTCAATCACCAGCAGGCCTAGCCAAGTTACGACCGTTTCGTTTCGATTCTCTTTCGTCGATCGTCTCGAGTCGGCCAGGCCTCCTACCCCCCTATCCAAGTTACGACCGTTTCGTTTCGATTCTCTTTCATCTAACGCCTCGAGTAGGTTACGCCTCCGATTCCTTTGTTCTGACTACGTGACTGAGCGTTGAGATGACGTCAGAACAAAGGAATCGGAGGCGTGGCCGACTATAGACGACTGACGAAAAAGAATCGAAACGAAACGGTTGTAACTTGGACAGGGGGGCAGGCTCCGAGTCGATGGCGCGTTGTTTCATACTCGCTTCAAAGAGCTGACATCATAATTGACGAAGGCCGCCTGATCTGAAACGGTGAAGGAAAACATCGTGACGAAAACGGCATGTCCTAAAACAAAAAACCGAAAAAATTCGAAGACATGTGACAACCAACTTACCCGCACTGGGCCCGCGAGGAGGATTACGGTCCATTCCCTCTCTTAAAAAGAGGAGGCCTATTCCTAGCAGGGGGAACATTTAAAAGGCTGATTATACTATTATGTATGCTATATGTATTTATTTCTCTCAAGACATTGGGGTTCTGGACCTTTACTAAGTATTATTATTATTATTTGCATCCCCAAAGTACAAAAGTCGTATTCCTGAAATTTTAAAATTAAACATGGTTATGATGACAGGCTGACAGATATCAAAATTGCTTGCTATTATACGTCTTTCAATGGGTACAGCATATCGCCATTTTGCATTGACATGTAAATAAAACGGGTGCTAATGTGCCCATTGAAGACGGTATTTGTTGAATACGAAGTGCTTCAGCACGAGCCAAGCTTTACTAAAGAAAAAAGACAATAATTTTAATGAACTGGTTGACGACAATACAAAATTAATTATGTATTTTACTTTGTACGAAACTCCATTGTGTCCTGTGTAGCATCATATTTTAGGGTCACTGTCCAGTCTCAGTCGTCAGTCTTTCGATTGGCGCATTGGTTAACCTCTGCGCTAACCGAAAGCTACCCTGCGGCCTGGCGATTAGCTTTTGTGCTGCGTGTTGCTGGTTCGATTCCCGCACTGAATAAATATTTGTATGGCCTAAAGATTCGTTGTGGGTCCGCGATACAATGATTTGTGAACGCAACCACGATACAGGAGTTACTCCTAGTGTGGGGCAACGTTTTGTAAAGAAAAAAAAGCCTAACACTGTATTTTTTTTAGGTGGTCAATCATCCGATGACTTCTCTCGTTCTAGGGTAAAGCGAGAGGGCGTGTCAGACTTGCCCGTTGTATTCCAGGATAAAGGTATCCCTTTCAGAATTTCCCATGGCAATCTAAAACTGATAAGATTGAATTTAAAGCATATCTAAACTATTCAGTGATTGCCATTTTTTTACCTCTACTTCCAATGAAAATTACAAGGGCTGCTAAAGTGAATTCATTTTATCACTATATCCACGCGACTGTTCGAAAGAATTACCGTGGCCCTAGAACGTAAAGGGCAACTGAAGAAAATCTTTTATTTTCTTAAATTTACTTAAATAACTATGTTAGTAGGTCATCACAAAAACAAATACAAATACATAGACAATCAGGCGATCTAATCAAAATGGTATTATAAGTCTGGTACTCCCTTTCGCTCCACACGGAATGAGAAGACAGTTATTTGATGAACTATCGACTCAATTAAAAAAGGGTTTGCAAACATCGCCAACTATACAAAAAGTAGTCACGCTGCACGTTTGCAGCTCGCTCGCTTGTCAAATTCTATTGATCAACACCTCTGTAACCTTTTCACCTTTCCATTTAAATGAGGAAAGGTTACAAAGACCTTAATCAAAAACCTGTTACATTGGTTGGAGTCTGGCAGTGTTCCCTACGTGACTTGTGCACACAATGCCTTTTGTTGATAGTCATTATTATTAATAAAGGAACATTGTTGATAGTACAAGGTGGCTTAATTGACCTATTTTTAGACACGCAGTCCAATCAACCCCAGAAAGTTTTTAAAAGTGACATTTCAACAAAATGATTTATTCCATTTTAATACCAATAACTAATACCACTGGTATTTGTTTTGTATTTGTTTTATAGGTGGTACAGACAATAATTATGTTTATATAAGACCTTTTATTGAAAAAAAAAAACAATCAAATCCGAAAAAAAATACGTAAAAATATAAGAAAAGTAATTTATTTTAATTAGGTTTGACTGCGCTGACTGTATCAAATTTAAGTACCTAGTTGGTATTCGTTCGGAATGGAAAATAAATATAATTAAAAAAAAATGGGCAGGTGCGAGTCGGACTCGCGCACTAATGGTTTTTGTCCAATTTTACCTATGTAAATAGTTCAATTCCCGAATGGAGTTTCGAAGATTTTTCTGAATCGCAAAAAAGTATTTGTTGTTTGTGTCGTAACAACAAATTTTCTGTTTTCAGATTTATTCCTTTAACTATACTATAAGACCTTACTTTATACCTAATTTTAGGATTCTGGGTCAACGGAAAGTAGCCTATCAATTTAGATTCTTTTGAAAGTGTCGAAATGTACTTCTTTACGACATTAACGGCCGTATCTTTTTCTTCGTAAATTTAGAAGTTTGATTTTTTCACAATTTCAAGGGACCGCAGACCTTAATATATAGTATTAATTTCAACTCAATGCCTTCACACGTTCCCGAGACACGTTCCCGTTGTCTTGACAGACAGACAGACAGAAGGACGGACAACAAAGTGATCCTATAAAGGTTCCGCTTTTTCCTTTGAGGTAAGGAACCCTAAAATACAAGTGGTATTAGTTTTTGGTATTAGAACGGAATAAATCAACAAAATAAACAGGGCCTTACTATGACGTGTTAAAATGTCAGTCGTGCGAGCTGTTAAACTGAACTGAACTGCTGAATAGGATGGAGTTGTATAGGGTTTATAGCTCCATCCCTTTAACTGTTCAGTTTAGGTCGTAAAATGGTTCGCGTTAAGTGCTCGTGAGCAAACCAGCCAGAGGTCTTACACCTCTGGCTGGTTTCGTTTTGGCGTGCGTGACATTACATAGAATCTAAATTAGCTTTGTTATACATCATCATTTCAGCCGATAGACGTCCACAGCTGGACATAGGCCTCCCCAAATGTCGCCACAATGGACGGTCCTGTACGTCTCGCACCCATCGGATTACCATATGTCATTAGTGGCAACACGCACTGGTTTCGACTTTCGGCTTTGTTATACATGTCATTTTATGTATATTGTATTTTTTTTTCGAAAAACGAACATGTCCTAGAACCAACAAAATTGAAGACATGTGACATCCTCCAACACGCACTTCTTTTTCTAGGGAGGAAGCCTGAGTCCCAGCAGCCTGATATGATTGATTATGCAATAAGTGTTATAGACGCCTTACAATTATCTGTGCTTATTAAGAGAGTAAGAGTAACGTCTTTATTGCTAACGCACTTTAGTGAGGCGATCTTATTGAATGAATGAATGATATATTTATTTGCAAGAATGTAGGTTATTTACAAGTTCTTAACATTTGGTGGGGTTATAATTTAGTCATTAAGAATCTCTTATAATAATTTCATAATTTAAATTTAAATAACTATTCAACTAATAAATTAAAATTAAAGACTAAATAATTTGAATACAAATAATTTATAATATAAATGAATTCATGTCAATAAGAAAAATAATAATAAAAATAAATAACAAAATATTGCTTTGAAAGGTTTGGAAAACAACAATATAAACCATATACCTATACATAAGCAAAAGAAGGTTAAAAAAACAGTTATCACTATTTATTTCTTGTTAAGAATGTCTTATAATATTGTTAACTAAATCAAACATGTTATCTTACGTCACATACGCAGTAAAAATATTTTAAGAATACGCCTGATGTTTTCTTAGCAGCCAAAGACATTTGTCTTAGTTGCTAAGATATTTTTGAAGGCGCTCGCGCTGGCAACTTTTAACAGCATTGGGCATTCTATGGAAAAACAAAGTCCTACCTAATGGTAGTTTTTTTGATATAATGTATTAGTAAAACATTTCAGAGATAAGTAGACATTTTAAAGATCAGGTGTTTATATAGATAATTATTTAACAAACAAAACGGTATCCACACTCATATTATTAAGAGGAAACATTAGTGTTTTTGGATTTGTTTGTAAAGAATAAACTCAAAACTACTGGACTTTTATCATAGAGTGATATAAGGCATAGATTTTTTTACTATCATGCGGGTGAGGCCGCTGGCAGAAGCCAGTTATTTGTAATTTGGTACATAAATGCGTTCCAAATAAGAATAGGATCGATTGCCATGTTGTGACGTCACGTCATAATGTCAAATCGAAGAATTATTATGGTGAGCAAAACAATTTTTTAAATTTAATTTATTTACGAACTGTCATCATCATCATCATCTTCCTGCCCTTGTCCCATCTTATTTGGGGTCGGCGCAACACGTTTTTTTCTTCCATTCTATCCTGTCAAAAGTCATACTATCGAACTACGAACTGTGAACGAAAAATATTTAGTCAGAATCCAGTTCATCAATTTTGCTCATACCTGAGTTCTTCAATTTTGCCCAATTCCTTGCGATTTGACAGTATGACGTGACGTCACAACATGGCAATCAATCCTTTTTTTATTTGGAACGCATTATTAACCGTTGACCTCCTAATAACGGGTCACTTGAAAATCGTAAAAATAAAGCTGTTTTTTTTTAACATAAACCTTTTTTTAGGTGGGAAATCATCTCATGACTTCTCTCTCTCGCCTAGGGTGGACCGAGAGGGTGTGTCAGACTTTTACTGACTAAAATACACGCCTATGTTCCTTCAGTTGCTTTTGTGTGCCAGGATCATGAGTATATCCTTTTCAGAAACAATTCCAATCAGCCAGAAAAATATGCGAAATTATTAAAGCGAATTTCCAAAGAATCACCCAGCTAGTCGGAAACTGTAACATTCCTAAAACTCCGCGTGGGTTCCAGAAAAGCTGACGCATCAATTTAAATACTCCCGAAAGTGGAAACAGTCCACAACAGCATTATGCCATTTCCAATTCCACTAATAATATCTAGGAATAAAACAACCGCCCACACCTGCGCCTGTATTCCAGGAAGGGTTGATAAAGACTTAGTCACCAGTTATTAACATCATCAGAATTAATTCATTTTATATATTGCCATCGCTGATAGGGTTATCATGTAAGTATGAGTTAGGTTAGTAGGTACTACTTACTTTTGCGCGACATAAAAATAGATAATCTAATGTATAAAATTCAATCTCGTGTTATTTATTTATTATTTATTAAATACTTTATGCACAAATGTACAGGCATTTTCTACCAGTCAACCTTAGGGTGATGCAGAGATAAATAGTGGTAGGTGCAATAAAAGAGAAAGAAAAGGCGAATAGGTACAAGAATAGACATACCTACTAATAAACCATAAAACAGCACAGTGTTAGCCAGTGTGTCAGTTACAGTGTTTGTTAAAGAACTCCTCCGAAACCGCTTAATCGATTTCTATGAAGTTTTTTGTGTTTATTTGGTAGTACTGAGGCTACAACCACTAGGTTTTGTTTACTCGCACTACTAAATAGTTCCGAATTACAATACTAGATGTCGCTTTTATGTTTAAGAGGCGAAAATGGGGTACTGGATTAGTAAATTGGGTACGCTAGTAGTAGTAGGGATACCTACCTACTCCATACACAAATGTCTTCGCGCGATAGCAGAAATAAGTAAATAGTAGAAGAATTGCTAGCGAAGGAGGAGGCCGCACGCGTGAGGGAACGAATGTCCTCACGCCCACGCCGCCGAGATTTTGACCCTGGCTACCAGCCACGGTAGACTTGGGCTTGCGGACGTCAAGCAATGAGTAGCTTGTCCGGTAATTGACTGGACCGAGCCCAGTCGTCAACAGCGCGTGGATCCGCGCGCTACACAAAGAGATGTCAGCAAACCATAGGGGCCCAGCAGGGCCGATGCCTGCTAGCTAGGACTGCGGGGAATTTCTGAAAAGGAAACCCATAGTCCTAGAACGCAAAGGGCAACTAAAGGACACAGGTGTGGTTTTAGTCAGTAAAAGTCTGATACTCCCTCGCGGTCCGCCTAGAGCGGAAGAAGTCATTGGATGATTTCAACCCTTAAAAAAAGGAAAACGGAACATACAGCCTGGATCTACCTGGATAAAAAGTATCCTATGTACCATTCCAGGACATGGTCTACATGTGTACTAAGCTCCATCGAAATCTTTTAAACCGTTCGAACGTGAATAAGTATGAAACATAAACAGGGGCGCCGACTCCGTGGGTGCTCGGGGGCTTGAGCACCCATGAGACATAAACAGTAAGAATAGACGAAGTTAAGCACGCAGTATGTTAGTAGGGCACTTATTTATTTGTCTGTCGATCAGTGTGTACTTCTCTTCTCACACTTCGCCACTTTTTCGAGTCATTAAATAAGTATGAGCACCCATGAGGTTTTCTAAAAGCTGGCGCCCCTGAACCTAAACACACACTCACAAAATTTTACCTTAATAATATCAATCGGTGTGATATCGAAGATACACGTACAACGTTACAAAATTTTGATTGAATTTACTTATGCTACGAACATTTTGAAGAACTTTTAACCAGCAATTGTTTTTGTGTAAACGACGTATTTCTTAAGGTCAAAACCGTTTGAAAGGAGTAGGAAAAATAAGCGAAAAAATATCATGTTGTAATTTTTTTTTCGGCAAAAGTATTAGTCATACGACAAAATCATATGTTGATAGTGTTATATTAATCTATAATTTATTTTTTCAAATCTATTAAAACATTTATACAAGATATATTTTTTTTAATAGTCTGAAAATAAACATTATTATTATTATTACCCAGTCGTTACCGAGGAGTAGGCTTCAGAAAGTCACTGTTTTATGACATTAAATAGGAGCAAGGGCCTTAATTTTACCGATATTACGAAACACGGTGTCAGCTAGCAACGGAGTGGCCTGATGGCTATGACTCAGAGCATTCCCGTCAATCTGTGACTCACGCTCACCCTCAGTGCAACGTTTTTTAATTTACTCTTTTTAGGGTTCCCTGTAACACATCAGTCATTTTTGTCATGTTTATTTAATGAGTCATACGTGTATTATGAAGAGAAAGGTAGGAATGTGGATGTGGTGTGATGAATGCTGCTGTTTTGTTCAATTATTTTAAAGAATTTGTTAGTATATCTTTTAATTTAGGTTAAGTTATTGTAATTGAGAAGAGTTTTTGTTTTGTTTTTTGAATTGCTATGAATAAAGTTGTCAGTTAATTACCATATATCAGGTTTATAGAGTAGAGCTGTTTTAAATGTTTTACGTTCATTTTTTAGAACGAAAAAAAAAAGTGAAATTAATGTTAGTAACTTTAAAACTCGCGTAAGCTGCAGTGGTAGGATTTTTAACAGCCAGAGGTTAATGTCGTTAAATTGTGTGGTTTTTACCCGGTTCCGTACCGAAAGGGTAAAAACTGGACCCTATTACTGTCCGTCTGTCGGTCACCAGGCTGTATCTTATGAACTGTTATAGCTTGACAGTTGAAATTTTCACAGATTATGTAGCTATGTCTGTTGCCGCTATAACAACATATGTGACTAGGGGATAAAGAAACGAAGGTTGCTAAATTTTAATCCCAAACGCCAGTGAGGGAACTATATAATTAACTCCCGATCATTACAAGAGAGTTAATATAGAAACCTGAGTGAAGTGAGGAATTCAAGCCGCCCAAGACAAAGACAGCTTTATCCCTCTGTTGGATACTCTACTTTTTACACCATCTGTGAGATAATTAAAAGACAAATTACTAATACAAATTTTATATTAGAGAAATATAGGTAGAAGTATTATTTACGAGTTAATTTTAACTATCACTTGAAATCCACTACTTTAAGATTCTATAGTTTTAATTTTCTATAATGTTCTCGGTCTTTCATTTTTTTTTTCAGAGACTCGTCAGTAACCACTTTTTTATGTTAGTGGCCAGTTTGATTTTTGAATAAACTTTTTTGACGCACGTACATTTTAATTCACGAATGTTTTTAATTTATTTAAAATAATGGTTTTGTACGTTGCAAATTAAAATCTCATTCCCTAGGGATCGCCCATACTGCATTATCTCCCTAGGAACAGAATAAATTGCTTTAAGTGATGGTTGTATGACATATAAAAGGGCATTATCGTGCAGGTGGTGTAAAATATTTAAGTGGGGCTCCCATACAACAATTGTAATTTTTCAACAAACAAACACCGGGATAGGTGAAACTAAAAAGACATTAGCATAACATAGCATAATCAGCCTTTTTAATGTTCCCACTGCTGGGACTCAGGCCTCCTCTTTCTAAGAGAGGGAAAAAGACATTATAATATTATAATTTCTCACGTTCTATAGATAATCGTACGGAACCCTTCGAGCGCGAGTCTGACTCGTGCTTAGTCCTTTTTTTTTGTAATTGTAATATAGCTAGCTAGGTTTCCATGATACCTTCAACTATATCTGACGACCCTGGTACTTATTTCCTCAGCTCACTGTATGTACATCGTGTATGAGTTTACATATGACCAAAAATACTTAGTAATGTATTTATTAAAACAAACATCAAATGTCCCGTTAACTTTCCTGTTCTACATGTTAAGCAATCATAATTCTACATGAATAAAGATAAGTGTCCATATTAGCAGTAAAGATGCGGAACCCTTTTTCGAATGCATCGAATATTCCGCTCCTTGCGTGGGAGTGCTCCCAAATTTTGGAACCCATGGGTTGTAGGAAGTCGAATGAGCGAAGAATTTCGGGACTTGAGTTTAGATAATTATTTTTGATTCAAGTTTAATTCGATTTAAGTTCAGATTGTAGATTGTAAAATGAATGTGTGAATGAGATTTTTGCACGCTACAGAATTGGTGTGATGTGAAAAACTTTTTTTTATTTTTTATTTGGCTCAATAACATTTGAATACACGTATCTAAGGAAATAAGAAACATCAAATCGTATGTGTGTGTGAACTTTGACGTCAAAGACTAGATCGAACCTCTCTTTCTTATTAGCATCTTTGAGAAGATGTTTTAGAAATTCCTTCATATTTGTATAGCTAAAAATTATTTAGCAAATAAAAAAAAATCATGCTTATTTTCTATTGGTTTAAAAGTTTTTAGGGTTCCGTACCTCTAAAGGAAAAAACAGAACCCTTATAGGATTACTTTTTTGTTCGACCGTCTGTCTATCTATCTTTCAAGACCCTGTATCTCGAAAACGCGTGGAGGTATCGAACCATATACCCTGAGTATATGATTCTAATTTCAATTCGATAACGCGTGAAGGTATCGAGTAGAAATTAAAACCATATACTCAGGTCTGCGGTCCCTTGAAGCTGTGAAAAAAATTCAGGATTCAAGTTCAACGAGGATTCCCTATGAATTTTGATTTCTTTGAGAGTGTCGAAATATACGTTTTATGCGATATAAATAGCTATATCTTTTAATTCTCGTTAACTTATAAGTTTGATTTTTTCACAGCTTTAAGGGACCGCAGACCTGAGGATATGGTTTTAAATTCTACTCGATACCTTCACGCGCTATCGAAATAAAGCGTCTTGACAGACGGACTACAAAGTAATCCTATATGTGCTCCGTTTTATCCTTTTGAGGTACGGAACCCTAAAAACTATAGTTAGATCTCTAGACTTAAACTAGCTACCTGTTTCTCAGACCATGCGTCATTTGGTATCTGCTATCGATCGAAACATGTTATTATCCGTCTACGTGTCAGTTTCATTGCGAGAACACAACGTATTTTTTCTACACTGTAAGAAATGATTGGTACAAGAAATGAAGATTGATTTTGTGCAGGAATAACTGCTGCCATAATGCGAGGAGTATATTTTATAATCTAAATAATCTAGTATAATTTAAATTTATTGTCTGGACTATAAAGAAGCAGCAGCTATAGATAGCAGCCAGCGTCTTCGTCCGCGTGATAGTCAAAAAATATCCTAAGGAAACATAATTTCCATAATTATGGCGGCAGTCTTTGAGGAGTGGCTGGAAAGGCAACACGGCATCCTTACCTTCCGCATGACGCAGGTCCTCACCGGACATGGTAAGTTCGGGAGGTTCTTGCACCGGATTCGTGTGAAACGCCCGGGTGTCACCATTGTGTAAGTCGCCCGGAGGACACGGTGGAGCATACGGTGGAGGTGTCCCTCGCTTGGGAAGAGCAACGCCGTGTCCTCGTGGAGGTGATTGGAGGCGGCGATCTCTCGCGCCGAGCCTTGGTACTGGTCATGGTCCGGAGCGAGGAGGAGTGGCAGGCGGTCGCCTCCTTCTGCGAAGTAGTAATGCTAGCATAGAAGGCGGCCGATCGCGTGATGCAACGGTCCTCACGCCTCAACCGCCGCCGCCGGGATTCCGATCCCGATTTCCGGCTACCGTAGGCGCGGGCTTGCGGACGGCGACCAATGGGTAGCTCGCCGTCCGACCGTCCGGTAACCGTCCGGACCGAGCCCAAGTCGTCGACGGCGCGTACTGTTCCACGCGCGCCTCAAGGAGATGTCAGCAACTGTAGGGGCCCAGCAGGGTTGGAGCCAAGGGTTTGATTCTAAAAGAAAGACGGCAACGAAGAACAGGAGTGGGTTTTTAATTAGTAAAAGTCTGACACTATCTCCCGCTCCACTCAAGAGCGGGGAATGTCATAAGACGATTATCCCACCGAAAAAAAAGTACTCATACCACAAGCTCTGCTTATTTTGGGACTAGATGGCGTTGTGTGAAAATATGTGGAATATTATTCCATTTATTTATATTTAATTCATTAAACCCCGAGCGAACGCCGGCGTTCGCTCGGTCATTGTCTTTCTACTGTCTCTAATTACGCTACTCAAAAGGTTAAATACATATTTTAAATATTTCCTTCCAAAAAAAAAAAAAAAATTAAAAACAACATTTAAATATATAAAACATAGTAGCCCACCAGCATCGGGAACCAGATCCAAGCTACCGGTGGTCAGGGCTCCTGAGAGAGGAATCTCCTAACAATGCGCGCCTTGTCCAAGAGTACTGCTTTCAGGATCAAGCCTTGATCCAACTGCTCAACGAGAGCCTCCTCAGATGTTGGTCGAGGCTCTTTGATATTAATCCATTGGCCGTTACGACTATTGGCACAATGACTGCTGTATCCGGTTCCACTATGTCGACAACCTTGCGAGCCAAGTCAAGATACTATTATTATTATATCCGAAAAGTTGACTTAAAGTAACAATTGACTGGCCTGTTGGTCTAGTGGTTAGTGGCCCTAACTGCTATGCCAGAGGTCGTGGGTTCGATTCCCACCCAGGACAAATGTTTGTGTGATGAGCACAATCATTTGTTCTGTGTCTGGGTGTAATTTATCTATAATATGTGTGTATTTAGAAATATTTATGTATGTATATCACTTGTCTAGTACTCATTACACAAGCCCTGCTTAGCTTGAGACTGGACGGCGTTGTGTGATAGTTGTGTGAATATTATTATTTCCTTTATTAGTTTAACATACATATAAATTACATTTTTAAAAATTTTTTAAAAAACAAAGCTCATAAAAAAAAACATTTAAAAATATAAAAAATAGTAGCACACCGGCATCGGGAACAGGGTCCAAGCTACCGGTGGTCAGGGCTCCTGAGAGAGGAATCTCCGGACTATACGCGCCGTGTCCAGAAGTACTGCCTTCTGAATCAAGCCCTTGATCCAACTGCCTAACGAGAGCCTCCTCAGGTGGTGGTCGAGGCTCTTGGCAATTAAGCCATTGGCCGTCACGATTATCGGCACAATGACTGCTGTGTCCACTTCCCACATGTCGACAACCTCGCGAGCTAAGTCAAGATATTTAGTTTGTTTATCTTTCTCAGCTTTCACAAGGTTCTCGTCATGAGGGACCGCTATATCAACAATCATTGTGCGACGCTCCAGTCGATCTATCACCACTATGTCAGGCTTATTCGCAACAATAGTCCTGTCAGTGATGATAGATCGATCCCAATACAACGTAATGATGCCATTCTCAAGAACTGGGTCGGGCACATACCTATAGTACGGTACTTCTGATTCAACAAGATTGTATTTAAGAGCAAGTTGCTGGTGGATAATCCTGGCTACGAGGTTGTGTCTATGCAAATAGTCTCCGTTAGCCAGACGAGAACACCCAGAAATAATGTGTCGGATTGATTCCCCGGACCGGTGGCATGCCCGACAGATGTCAACCGTACCGTCCTTCACAATGTATTTCCGGTAGTTGTTCGTCATCATAACTTCGTCCATTATCGCACAGACAAAACCTTCGGTTTCCCCGAAGAGGTCACCGAAACGCAGCCAAGATACGGACGCTAACAGGTCTACATCGGGCCCATGTAAGGCCCGGTAAAAGAGTCCGTGAAGCTCCTTGCTCTGCCATACTTCCTTGCGTTCATTAGTGTCCAGTACTACAGGCTTGCGCCAGTTCTCGTTAGCCAAGGAGAGCGGGGTGAGGCCCTTGTCCACCACCACCACATCTCGGTGCATCCCCACGTCGGTTTTAAGGAAGTATTCCCTGAGACTGCATATCTCACGGTTGTGTAGGGTCTTAGCGTTTAAGAAACCACGACCCCCGCACTTCCGCGGGATATACAGCCTCATCACCGATGACCGTGGGTGATGCATCCGATTTGCGGTAAGCAGTGTCCGGACCCTTCTATCCAGGGCGTCAAGTTCAGTCTGAGTCCATTTGAGTATGCCGAAAGAGTACATCAGAACCGGCATGACCCAACCGTTGAAAGCGCGCACCTTGTTCCCGCCTGATAAAAGACTATTTAGTACCTTATTCAGGCGGCAAAAGAAGCGCTCCTTCAACGATTGTTTCACGTCAGCAGTATTGATGCCTAACGCTTCCGACATACCCAAATACTTGTAAGTTTCAGTTGAGCAGAGGGATCTAAGGTGTATAGAATCCGAGAGTTAGGTTCCCACGGATTCCATAATCTCTCCTCGCTTTACATACATGACTGCACATTTGTCCACACCAAATTCCATCCTGATGGCACTACTAAAGGTTTCAGTTACCTTCAGTAGCTCCATCAGTTGCAAGTTGTTGGGGGCAAAGAGTTTCAGATCATCCATGTAAAGAAGGTGAGATATGACCTGACCACCTCTTCTCAACCGGTAGCCTAAGCCCGAACTCTCCAGCAGTGTGCTGAGAGGGTTCAAGGCTAGGCAAAACCACAGCGGACTCAGACTGTCGCCTTGGAATATGCCACGCTCGATCCTTATCGGTTCGCTGTTCTCCAAAATTTGTCGACATCCTGGATAATGAAGGACTGTCCTCCACTGCCCCATACACGACATCAGGAAGGTGCGCAGAGTTGCGTCAATTTTATACAGCTCCAGCACCCTCATGAGCCATGTATGCGGCACTGAGTCATAGGCCTTCTTATAATCTATCCAACATGTCGACAGATCTCTTCGAGAACGACGAACCTGTTGGCTAATGGCAACATCAATGAGGAGCAGCTCCTTAGTACCGCGGGACCCGTTCCTACATCCATTCTGAGAGGCAGACATGATAGAATTTGTCTCAATGTGAGTATTAATTTTGGCTCTCAGTATGGATGTAAGAACTTTATAGACCGTTGGTAAACATGTAATCGGTCTATAATTTTTAGGTTCCGCAGTACTACCTGATTTATGGAGCAGGTGGGTTATTCCCGTTGTAAAAAACTGGGGCAGCGATCCTGACTCTAGGGCAGACTGGAATTGAGATGCCAAACGAGCGTGCGACCTTTGAAACCATTTAAGCCAGAAGTTGTGCAGCCCGTCCGGCCCTGGAGATTTCCAGTTGGGCAACGGACGAACTGCACGAGCTACATCTAGGGGGCTGATGGTAATTGCCCCCATTTCTGGTATAAGATCGCACGCACGCTCGACCTCCCGAGTCCAGTCACCCTCGGTGTGACTGATAGGCACTGACCAGATGTTGCGCCAGAATGAACACATCGCGTCATCATCTGGTAAGCGTGTATCAGTCACACTACGGTCCGGTCGCTCCCAAGCCCTATAAACCCACCTTTCGTTGCTTTGGAATGTGCGATTCTGAGTGTACCGCTCGACTCGTCGCTTGTACCGACGAATACGGTTTGCCCATGCATAGATCTTCTGCTTCAGGAAGTCGATACGCTCTGTGACGCGGGGTAAATAATCTCGAGGACTAATATCAGTCCCCGAAAACGCCCGCCTCACAAAGCGCATCACCCTAGGGCGAGTGTTGCCCTCCCTGAAGCAGATAAGCTTGCCGATGAGTGCTCTAGCCTCACCGATACGACGCTCGATCCTGCACTGCCAAGCTGGTACAGCTGGTCGTGTAGCTCGGTCACTATTAGGAAATTTAACGTGAGCTACACGACACGCCGCTGCAGCCGCACAGTATAAGATCGAGTGAGTATCGGCAAGGTCTTTGCTGCTATCGAAACAATTTGATAGCTACGAATCTAGAGCACACACCAGCGCCTTATTTTTTTTATGCATGGGCAAACGAGGTAGACGAGGTCTAAGCTCAGGCGGTGTGGAGCGGTACTCTCGGAATGCATCCTCCAAAGCGCTCCTCAAACGTGCATTGCACTGGGTACTCACGGATATAGCCCCGTCATCATCATCCTCACCGACGTGGTCGGGTCGCGGTGATACACTGGGTTGCAGTTGCACCGCGGCCGGTGGTGATACAGGTGAGACACGGCTATTCCGTGATTCTAGGCGCAGTCTATCAAGTACGGCATCATCCAACATACGGTTACGCTGGATGACCCGCACCTGATCCGATAAACGTTGGGCCGAAACGTTGACAGCTGGCTCAAGCACCTGAAACAGAGAGAGCATCCGACCACGATACGCAGTCAGGTTAATTCCCCCCTCTGTAGCCCCAAAGTATGAGCGCATGACATTTTCATTAATGGATGATGTCCATCGCATGCGCTGCACACTTCCACCGGCAGCGGGGACCCTATCAGAGGCCGGTGGGCCTCGAGGTCCTAAGCTGGCCGGAGGTCGGCCTCTTCCCCGTCGACGCGCAGGTGGTGGTGTCGTCGGCGGCGAGAAGTATTCGTCGCTCGAGCTCGACGCAACTGCAGCGACCGGAATCTCTGGACTCACGGTTGGCGCTGGTCCCGGCGGCTGCGAGGCGGAGCTGAGCGACGAACCCGAAGATGTTGGGTGTGTGTTTCGTTTTTGGGCCCGGCTTCTTGTCAGCATTTTTTCAGTTTAGTTCATCGCCATGTCATCGTTTGAGTTCCGTCGTATATTTTTTTTTTGTTGGTTATATTATATATATTTGAATATGATGATGTTTTTTTTATTTTTTCCTTGTGGTTTTCCGGTGATTGCACATTATTAGCGATTATTATTGAATAAAATTACGTGAAAAATTTCGGCGAGAAAATATTTGCTGTCAGTCAGTTTGACAGCCGAGCCACAGATTCTTCAGACAGATATTATTATTATTATTAATTAAATACATACCAGCCATACTAATTTGAATGCCTAGTTCATACCAGCTCTGTTGGCCGATTGCCAGCAAGAAACCACTAGGTCAGGCAGTTCCCTCCGTAACTTGTTATGTCCAACAATAGTTCTTGCATTTATTCATTGCAGCACATAATATAAATGTGTCATTATCGCACTTGAAGTTCGTGAGACACATGGGAGTGCATACATCGTTATTTTTATGAGTTTGTGTTTTATTGATGGAGCTCAGAGGCGTTGCGGTCGATTTGACGACCTAATCTGAACTGTTAAGGTGATGGGGCTATATAAAGTGTATAGCTCTATCCCGCTTTTTTGCTCACAGTATAAGGCCTTTGGACTCCTCTCCATAGGTTGTCGGATTTAAGTGTCTTTGAATTGAATTTATTGTTTCAGGACATTTCAGTTTTCTCACGTTGTTTTGTTCCAGCGTTTTTATGGGATTGTTAAGGCTTGGTCAAGCGCGAGAGACAATAGGACAAAGCAGTTTTCTTAGATCTCATTCTAGACGCCATAAATCAATCTAAATGCGAGCATTGTCGCTTGTCTTGTCTGCTTTAATAAAATCAATTGCAGAAATTAATGTTCATGCCTGGGATTTCTTTGTCTGCGCTGGGCGTTGGTGAGTCAGAACTTTGCTGGCTTTGCTTTTATACACAGGTACAGATGTGTGGGAATTGAATCTGCGACACACAGCGCAGCAGCCAATTGCTTATCCACTGCGCCAATCATATTTATTTTGAGCGGGGAGGCATCGTCAAATTACTTCTTCCGCTCTAGGTGGGAGTGTCAGACTTTTACTGACTACCCAAAACCCACATGTGTTCCGGCAGCTGCCCTTTGCGTTCCAGGGCCGTTGTAACTCTTTCGAACATTCCCGCAGTATTTGTGTGCCACCTGAATTATGCTGAGATGAGGTTTTTGTGATGAAGTTATGTTTTTATTTCCAGAGACGCCACCGACGTCAGGAGTCGCAGGACGACTACCGGCCACCACAGGGTTTGCGGACAGAGAGCTACGGGTAGCACATCATCTAGCCGTCCGCTAAGGACCAGGCCTGAATAGCGATGGCGCTTTGTGTTCCACGCGTGCCTCAAAGAGATGCCAGCAAAATTGATGAGGGCAGAGGGCCGATGCCGACTGTGAATTGTTGTTCGATGAAGTTACCACAGCCCTCGCAATAAAGTAAAACTGAAGGAACACTGTGAGTTTTAGTCAGTAAAATTCTGAACTCCCTCTCACTCCACCCAGAGCGAAAAAAGTTATTTGATGATTTTTTCTAATTAGGTAACATTGGGATTAGATTCCAGTATAAACGGATGCAGCTGAATACCAATATTTTACATGGAGAGATCGCATATCTGACCTCCACAACCCAGTTACTGGGAAGTACGACACCCCTTATCAAGACTTGTGTCAGATAGCCTGGTTTCGGACTACTCATAACGGCTGTCAAAAATAGATAAATGTAAGCCGGGACGAACGGCTTAATGTGCATTCCGAAGTACGGAGGAATCTTGGTATGTTAAGGTGGTCACCCATCCGCAGATCGGCCTCGGCAAGCGTTGCTTAACTCTAGAGATGGATGGCTGTTGTTACACTATTATAAAGGCGAAAATTTGTGAGTGTGTGTATGTTTATTACTTCTTTACTCTCTAACGGCATGGCGGATTTGGATGAAACTTGGTACACGGATAGGTCATGTCTTGGAATAGCACATATGATACTTTATATCCCGGGAATATGTTCCCTTAGGACAATTTTCTACTTTCTTGGGAGCGAAGCCACTGTAAGCAGCTAGAGTTATGAATAAAATTACCAATAAATGCAATTTTAAACTATCAATAGCCTCCTTGCTTTCTGTTCCAAATGTTTGGGATAGTGAAAAAAAAAAAACATAAAATAAAATACCATTTAGTTTATTTATTTGGACACACAAAATACTAACTTTTGATACTAGTCACTAAATAAAAAACTTTACTAAACTAAATATAATACAACTAAAAACTAAAGGACAGATTATTAGGAAGCAAGGACCGCTGAGAGGTCATAGACAACGTTATTGCAGAGATCATAGACTAGATTCTACATGAAAATATACTTATAATAGCTTAATATTATTAGTTTATTTTACAAACATTAACGTTTTTAGTAACAAACTGGCTGTCTCCTCATGGTGTTAACAAACACATCGAGCATGGAATCAACAGGCAGCGCCATCAGTGGCCATAGTGTGGCCAGCTCATTCGTGGCCAGGGCCAGCAAGGCTGCACGCTGCGCTGATGTCTGGGTTACTTGGCTATTTATTCGATATTTTTTTAAGTAAATAGTATCAACTTCCAGGAAATTGTTCAAATGTTTTGTTGAAAACAAATGTGAACATAGTCCCGTAACACTTTGAGTGCCAAGCATACAATACTTGTAATTTAAAAATCGAACGCCAGGGTTTTGAATTGAATAATAACTGGAACATCTCAAACCCTACTTTATTAATAATAATTACTGACTTTAAAGACTCCCCTGATTTCTGATTTAAGAAGGTACCTATTTGAAGTTGAGTACTTCTCAAACTATATTTTAGATATAATTTGACTATGACATGTTTTCTATATGGACTTTGATCCCTAAGTTTGTTTCAGGGTTTTTTTTCCGGAGTAGTCCTCTAGGAATCACCGGCCTCATCTAGTTTAAAAAAGATGGAAAAATTGACTTGTAAAAGTGTTTTTTACTATTATTATCATTTGTTTTTTTTTCCTATTAAGCCTACAGATAGCTTGCCAGGCGTAAGTACCTAGTTTAAGAAATACTCAACTTCAAATGCTGAATTCAGAAATTACGGGTAAGTATGCTGAGCATACCTATTTAGATTTACACTCGCTAGTCGGGTAGGGCATGAAAACAATTCAAAAATAGCTACATGTAACAACTACTCACGAACGAATAAAGCCGTCTAAACATACGGGGACTAATTGCCTCCCAACATGACGAGCAATGCTGTCAAATCGTCCAACAACATGTCTTGCGGCACGTGAATGCGCTGTAAAATATTGGGAGGCAAGTAGCGGGACACTGGGCAACGCAATGTGATGGTGCATACCATCACATAGATTGAACGTTGCGCGACATGTTGGGGGACATTCTGTCCCCTAATATATCTGAGGTGTTAAAATGTATGTTTTTGGCACTGAAAGTGTTAACAGGATATATTTATTTATAGATTTGACAATAAAATATCGACACAACAGTCAAGTAATTATGCAATTTAAAAATAAAAAAAATATAACATTTTACCAAAGACAACCGCTAATGTGAATATGACAAGTTGCAAATTAATGTTGCAATAATTTACTGGCTCTGATTTATATTTATGTTTTAAAGTATTTAGCACTAAAGTACTTAAGAATGATTCATCATTTTCTGATAAAATTACAGATAGGAACTAATGTCAGTTTTAGTTACGACTTAGCCCAGACCACAGTCAATCGTAACCAACTGGACGTACGTAGGTCTCTTCAATACAATCCTGGGCTATCTGTAAAATTATCGGGAAGTGATGGAATAGACTTTAAAAATTGACAAAAACAAATGCAATTTGACAGTCAAGAAACTAGATGAGATCTTGAATCAGTCAAGGAGATGACTGTTTGACATAATTATTACATTAAAATTTACACCCAGTTTCTGCAAAGAAATTATGAAGAATAGTGATGTGATTAGCTACTAATGTGTAACGTGTGATCACGGCATTATGCTGAGCGTTCGGCCGTTTTGAGCGAAAGTTTACTTATAATTTGCTAGTTCTAAATTTTCGCCTTGTTCCGCCAAATAAAATGTTTTTCTTTCTTCTTTACTAATTCAACCAATGACAGCAGTCAATGTGCATTTGATAGTTTGTCACTTTACGATAATTTTCTGTTCAGAAACTGGGTCTTTATTTAAAAAATAAAGGTCGATTCATACTTTGCCAAAGCCGATAAATGATCTGCGATCTCTCAAATATAGGATATATATCATGATTTGTCTTATTGTGTTGACGTTAGTATGAGTAGAGCCTTATTTAATTGACATTTTATACAATCTTGAAAAACCTTTTTTTTTAAATGTTTTGCATAATTTATTACTGAGGTCCGATGACATGGTGAGGGTCGAGGGTATCCTATGGATGCGAGACGCACAGAGCTGTTCGTTATGGCGACATTTGGGGAAAGCCTATGCCCAACAGAGGACGTCTATCGGGTGAAATGATGATGATGAGGATTACTGAGGAAAAATGTTCTACGAGATAAACGATGATTGTATTGTATCTTTCCGATTTCCTGGGAGCCTAGGACCCCGGACCTTTGGAAGACGTACAAGGGTTCGAAGCCAACTCATAGAGACCCCTACCTCCCTAGCCAAGTTACGATCGTTTCATTTGCAACGAATGCGTCGAGTAGACCACGCCTCCAATTCCTTTGTTCTGACCAGGTGACTGAGCGTTGAGGTGACGTCAGAACAAAGGAATCGGAGGCGTGGCCTACTCGAGGCGTTCGACGCAAACGAAACGATCGTAACTTGGCTAGGGGGGCTAGACGATTTTCATGAAATGAGGCACCCATCGACAATCATCCCTGTCTATGCAAGTGCACCCAAGGACAACCTCCGTTTGGTGGAAAACACTAATATGATATGGCTATGAATTTGGGAGGTTCAACCACTTAAACTATTGGTTTATTATTGGCATCTAGTTATTGGTCCACACCAATAACTATGTAAATATTATGCTCTAAAAATATTATTAAAATACATTGTTAAAAGAGGCAAGGGTGACTTGCACACTCAATAAATTAACCCCCAAAAACGGTCACTAGCACACAGCGAGGTAGCAGCGAGGGGGCAACATAACCTGAAGTGCTTGAGGAGTGGAGAGGTATACTGCGGCTAAGACACGCTTGAAAGGAGGGTCAAGATTCCTTCCAGCATCTTAATGTGATTTTATAAACTACAATTATTAGATATTACTTAATAGGTACTTGTTGGGCACCCTGATGCATGTACAAGTATTTCTATTGTTAATTTAGTTTACCTAGATAATATAATGAAGAAATAACGAGATGAGACATATTTTGGTCTACAAAAGGAAAACATGCATCAGCGCTACAGTTAATAACATTTTTTTTTAAATACTTTTTTCCACATTAGGAATTACTCCTGTAAAGTGGGTGCGTTCACGAAGATGATAATTCAGATAAATTACACCCAGACCCTGTACAAGTATCTCTAGATCATGCAAATATTTGTTTCGCGTGGGAATTGAACCCGCAACCGCGGCCCAGCAGCCAATTACTCAACCATTGCGCTAACCGGGTCGTCAAAATATATATTTTTTAACGTATTTCAAAAAAAAAATCTGTCTATTTATTTAAAGGTTAATATGAAATTACTAATGAAGAACGATTATTAGGTACACATATTCATAAAAAAATTATAATATAAGTTTTTTTATGAATTGTGTTTACAATACTACTTTCATTCTTGGTTACTTCAGCTGAGGTTTCCCTTGAAGCCTATACTAACAAATACACTTAAATTTATAATTATATTATTTTGTTTAATATATTTTTCCAAATAATTTTAGCCTCTAATTATCCAAAAGTATTTGACACTTCCAAACTATTACAATTATTTTTTAGTTTTATAATAATATAATTTTGAAAAAAGTTACTATCATGTGCTACGAAATTTAAATATATATTTAGTTTTATTTAGACACACTGGGCACCTAAATTTTTTGCTAATTCAATAATTATTTATTTATAAATACAAATAAAATTGTTATTTATTTAAATAATTTATGAAAACGCATGCTTTTTACATAAGGTTGAACTTTAAGTCGACTAACCTAAGTTTAAAATTAGTTTAAAAGTTAATAATAACTAAATTAAATTTGTAGCTAATTTTCTTTGTCGCTGGTCGCACCGTCCGCGTGTTTTCTTAGTGTCCAGTAATCTGTAAAAGAAGAAAAATTTATATTAGAATGTGAAACTAAAATCTTAGAATTTAATGAATTTAGAGAAAAGTTCATTTTTTTTAAGGCAAACATCAAATTATTTCAGGCATCGTTCTTTTTTCAGAGCAGTGATGACCGAGTGATAACGGCCTCGACTTACGAGTTGTAGGTCGCGGATTCAAACCCAGCCAGGCGCATTACTTTGTGTAATTTATTTCATCACCACTGCTCTCAAAACGGTGAAGGGAAACATCATGAGGAAACCGGCGTGTTCTAGAACCAAAAAATTCAAAGACGTGTGACATTCATTGACCCGCACTGGGCGCGCGTGGTGGATTACGGCCCATTCCCTCTCCTAAAGAGGAGGCCTGAGTCCCAGCAGTGGGAATATTAAAAAGGCTGATTATTCTATTATTATGCTTTTGTTCTTTAGCAGATTTAAGTATTGATCACTATTAACCAATCAAGGGGAAAACCATGGGCAGCCTTGGTTTTCTGGGATTGTTTGAAAGAATTACCGCGATCCTGAAACGCAAAGGGCAACTAAAGGAAGACAGGTTTGGTTTTCCACACTAATATTATAAAGAGGTAAAGTTTGTTTTTTTTGTTTGTAGGAGGTAATCTCTGAAAGTACTGGTCCGATTGCTAAAATTTTTCAACGGTAGAAAAATGCTTTATTCCTGAGTGGCAAAGGCTATATTTTATGTACACGGGCGAAGCTGCGGGCAAAAGCTAGTAGTCAATAAAAGTCTAACACCCAGTCCCGCCTCTTCCTACAAAAGGAGAAGTATTTAGATAATTTCCTACCTCCAAAAAAGGTATATGGGGAGGAAAAGTATGATGTAGTGCCTATCCTAGAATATTGGGCTACTGATTCGAAATTCTATGATGGACGCCAAAATGTTAAAGGCATCAAGGCATTAAGTCCGCCTTTGTACAGTGTTTACTACTTGTGCATAAAGTTTTAATAAATAAATAAATAAAATGTTGATAACTTCACCAAAAATTCAAGCATATCTGTGGGTCAGCCCCCCCCCCTCCTGAAAAATAACCCTAGGTTCACCAATGATTTTAATAACTCAAAACTCACTACTCACAAAGTATGTCTCTCGAAAAAATGGCGTAATATACGCAGGTATTCATAAAATATGCGCAAGAGCAGGTTACAATATCACAAGGCACCGATGGTGTCGATTTCAGGCGATATTTAAAACGCCTTGTCTCGGAACAATAAGATCGCTTATTTGTGATATTCGCGTTTCTCCTTGTACTACGCATATTGTTTTGTTAAGCCGGGTACAGACTGTTGTAACGTGACATGCAAGGTAACATAAAAGGAACATTTCATAAGTATGGACGCAGCGCGCGCATGAACCGAGCCTGTACTCGTACCTATTCGCGTAGTTGAAATGCTCAGGGATCTTAGTCTGCTATTTTTTTTTTTTTATAAATTCGTCATTGCAACACGATTCCATTGTTATTTTGCTAAAAGTTCGTAATCTGCTAATTCATAATGATCGATCATTGATCGGTCAATGGTCTTGTGGTAGAATGACGATATCAAGCTTATTAAAAGCAATGACTGCACAATGACGTTCTAATGGTAAGTAAGTGATCAAAGGAACTGTCAAAATTTTAGCAGATTCCCGTATACTTCAAACATTAATTTGTCATTATGTACGAGATTACCATTCTAAGCCATTTCTTTCAATGGATTGTCAAAGTGGTGGTGAAAGTCATAATGACGCCATTTTAATAGTAGATTACCAAACTCCAAAATCAACAATTATCAAGTCAATGGTAGACCATTCTGACACTATTGTAATAGCAGACTTGTGGCCCAACATGCGCGAATAGTGTGCACGGTTCGCGCGCGCAAGGCGTCCACACTATGGGAATTCTGATACATTGCGACAATGTGGACGGCAATTTTTTTTATTACGTGTTGCAGCAGTCTGTACCCGGCTTTATGTCGGCATTTTGTTCGCTAAGAAAGAAAAAATGTTGCGTGTATTGAGAAAGATGAGCTTTGACTACAGTGCGCAGTGGTAAATCTACAAATGAAGCTTCGATGATTTGTTACATTCAAAGTAAGTACCACTGAATGCATTCTTGAGTAAAGTAAAGAAAAAGCCCACGGGTTCGAGAAAGAAAGAAAACATACAGCGAGAACGTGACCATGTTCCTCAATAATGTTTATGTTTCTAATTACAGTAATTAAGTTTAACGCTTTACTAAGGGCGGAATTCACCAATAAAACTAATCGCATTCTAACGTTTGGCTCGGATAATCGCGTTTAGCCGCTGTCACTAGTGTCACTTGTCTGTAGTTTTCTTCTGTTATAGTTTTTACAAGTGACACTAATGACAGTGGCTTAACGCGATTATGCGAGTCAGACGGAACTAGGTGTATTTTAGAGCAAGAGTTTGATTAAGTTTAAAACCAGCATAGCTGATGTGACTGCCCAACTTAAATGGGACTGGGCAGGACAAGTCTGGTGTATGCTCGACAAACTGTGGACCAAAATAGCACAAAGTTCGTGCCCTGACAGTTAGACAAGGTCTTGGCAGAACACAGAGGAGATGATGGGACGAACTGGATAGATTTTGACAGAATTGGAAGGGAATTTTCACGGGGCCGCGAAATATAGCTGGATTGGATGGCCTTTGTCCAATAGTGGGAAAGAACAGGCGAGCAAAAACAAAAAATCACGAGATTTTTTTTTTTCCCGTCCTTATACAATTTACGTGTCTTCAAGGCTAGGGTGAATAGGCTCTTAATAAACTAGTGCGCCGCATCATAATGATTGCATTTCTGCTTACCATCAAGTGCGATCGCAGTCAAGCATTGGTATATATCAAATTAAAAAATTGACAGATTCTGAGCTTCTAATTATCAATTCAGAAAAAGCGGGGTTAAATTCAGTAGGTGTAAAATGTCTTTTATAAAGCATCAAAATTGTTTTATAATGATCAGATAACAAAACCTCTCTCACTAAATTGCCTCTCAATATAATTATAATCGCTCCACACTTTAATTGAAGAAGTGTGAACTAACCACTCGAAAATAAACAAAAAAGGATCTAAGAAGCAAGAAAGAGATAGCACTATTCGCAAATAAAAACAGGTTCTGTCCCGCTGCTTCGCCTGACACCGAGATGGAAAAAATAAAGTAAAAAAAAACATTCTACGGACGTATTTATTGAGCTCAAGCGGACAGCTACCTGGGTTACGCGAACCCAACTTTGTTTGTAGGGTAGCTACACCAATTATCGGGCGGTCGATTATTTTGTTTTTTTTTTTTATTAAATATTTTTATGAGGTTTTAACTATTGGTGTCTTTTTTTAAGAAAAAAAATCATTTGTGATATTTCTGCTTGTTTTATAAAATGAAAAGACCATTTTGTGCAATAAAAATAAAATACATAAATTATATGTCGTTTGCTTAAACTGATTAAAGTTTTACTAAAAAAACTTTTTACAAAAACAAAATAACTGACTTCACCGGTGTTTCTCGGTATTGTTTGCGACTTCCGAAGATAAAGTTGTTTTGATTCTTTTAGTGAAGTCGATTATTTTTTTAAGTTTTTATTTTACACTTTTTAGTTGCTATACATTTATAACCAGAGTACTTATTTCTCATAACAATTCCAATTAACTCAAACACTGCTAGGATACATTGTTTTATTATGAAGTTCCTGTATCTCTCTTCCACCTTCCAACTTCATCATCAAATCAGTTCGATAGTACCTTATAGCCAAAGCGCATCAGTAACAATTCTAATAAGCCCAAACACGGCTAGCACACATTGATTAATTATGGAGTTCCAGTGCCTATCTTCCGGCTCCATCATTTTCATCAGGTCACTTCGATGATAATATTTAGCAACATAACTATTTAGAACCATTTATTTATTTGTATTGATATAGTGGCTTAACTATCTTTCTTCATGGTGATATTTATGTGAGTGTGAAGTTCCGTTGACCATTTCTGGTCTTCTTCATTAGTTCCACTACATCAAATGTTACTTTTTTTCTGTAATTACTTAAGTTCTTGATGAAAATACTAAAATCACTATGTTTCCCTCTCGGGAATTCCCTCTGTTTCTCATGGGGAATCCATGAGGAATAGAGGAAACTCTCCCAATATCATGAGAACCGGATTTTGAAAAAAATGGGACCAATCTGGAAGCATACCTTTTAAGGTGATTTTTTTTTGTGATTTGGTTCATAAACGACGTCGTTCAGAGGTAACAAATATAAAAAAATACAACCGAATTGATAACCTCCTCCTGTTTTTGTAGTCGGTTAAAAAGACGACTGTTCCTCATCGTATCGACTGCTAACAGGTTATTTTACCGTTCGTTTCATTTTTTACACATACATTCGTTCAACAATGGCGACCGTGGTATACCAGTGTTATTGTTTATGTTATTTTTATGGAGCCGTCGCACGATTTACATAGAAGGAAGGATTTCTGTATATGTAAGTTACATCTCTAGTAAGTGCTGTTTGTCCCATAAAAGAATGGTTTAAAAAAAAGTACTTTATATTAAGCAGTGTATTTTGTATGCGCCTACGTTCGATGGAAATTTCATAGAATTCTTTAAAGGTAAGTGAATAAGTACGTCGCAATTCATCTTTTTTTTTAATAAGTTTTTCGGTGATTTATGCTTGTCTTCGTGGGATCAGAATTTGGTAAAGGTATAATGATATTGTATTTGCTACAACATTTTCGAGTTAAGGAGCTTTGGAGATCGATAGCACAAGTTTTACTTGATACAGGTTCTCATCTTTAAAAAGTTTTTTTCATTAACTGTGCAAATTAATGCTATTATACATGTGAAATTGAGAAGTTCAAAATTGGAACAAGTAAAAAACTTTAGTGTTAAAAACAGCGTAATTCCAAATCCCAGAAAAATGCTCAATAATTATAAGTTGTAAAAATCCTGCACTAATTAAAAGTACGCAAGTAATTGGTACAGCTTCCCTGTTTCCGCCGCGTAACAGATAGCTTCCAGATTTTGTGTAATTGTTTATTTCTGGTGTTATCACGCGAGTGCTTGGGGTAGGCAGGGTACATACGATAAGTAGTACTGTCAATACTTTTTGGTACCTTCGATGTATGATCCAGAAAGAATTATGAAATCGAAATAGTAAATTTTGATGTTAGTGGAGAAAGTTTATCATTGCGAGTATTACTGCCGTGTCGCAATTGGCCCGAGCCGTAGGCGAGGATGATGTGATCAACGTTGGACCACGTTTGCCTAGAAGTAACCTATTCACTTTTGATTTAAAGACACCAAGTTATAGGCCTCAGGACTTCCTTGATAATAATATAATAGAACTTAAGATATTTGCACGTCATGAGAAATGGCAGACATGTCGTGAACCACTTTTATTTATGATGTATTATTTTAATTCTGTATGCGTACACATGTTTGTGCAAATATTTTTTTTTTATTCTTATTCCTTCTTCACAAAAAATCTTCTTCAATAATCTTTTGACCCATCTCACTATTGTTATAAAGACAAAAGTTTGTATGTGTGTGTATGTGTTTGTTGTTCTGAACTGAACATTTAGACGAAAGGTACACGGGTAGCATGTCTTAGAATAGCGCATACAACGAGCTTACAACCACTAGACGCCTCATGCTTGAACTAGCGCACCAAAACAATTCTGTCAACTAGCCGAGGTACGGGAAGCGTGGTTACTACATTCTGATCGATTCGATTGGTCGATTGGTGAGGGGAGCGGTGTAATGCGTTTTGTTTGGTCGAGACATCAGATCTATAATCATATGTGTTGACAGACCTGCGTCGCCTGTTGTTAGACGTCTAGTGGCTGGAAGGTCGTTGAGCACATAGGATAATTTTCTATTTTTACGCAGGCGAATCCGTTGGTAGAAGCTATGTTAAATACTTAGTAAGTCATAACTCAGACAAGTTTAATAGGTAGATAAACATTGCCGCTTCACCTCAGGCAAGTAATTTGCGCCTTGCTTACTTTACTTGACAAATGTCATGTCAAAGTCAGTGCTCTCAGACGTGTGAATACGTACAAACACACATATGAGCAAATATTCGTCTAGAGACTAAAGTTCTAGACACACACTGACTAAGCAAACCTAGCTTGTGACTAAACAGATAAGTGTTTTGTAGGTAGTAAGTTGAAATGCTTAAGTTTACGTAAATACCGCCATTTTGGTGGTGAAAATGGTGGGGCTACATGATTGTTTGGAAGACTCACCATGGCTGTAAAGGAACATGGGTAGGTATTAGTTAGTAAAAGTCTGACATTACCTCTCGCTCCAGAGCGGAGCAGTAAAATGATGAGGCTACAAGATTGTTCGAAAGCGTCACCACAGGCCTGGCCAACACTAAGGGCAAATTAAAGAACTCGGGTAGGTTTTAGCCAGTAAAAGTCGCTCTCGCCCCATTTAGAGTGGGAGGATTTACCAGATGGTTTTCCATGCAAAATATTACTTAAAAATAATAATTCTCTCGGCCACATTTCGAACACGGTGGCCAATCTCAACGGAGATTAACCAAGTACGCAAGTGTGTGAGCAAACACAGGTGCACTCTTTAACTGGCCTGTTGGTCTACTGGGCAGTGGCCCTGACTGCTATGCCGGAGGTCGTGGGTTCGATTCCCACCCAGGACAAATGTTTGTGTGTTGAGCACGATCATTTGTTCTGTGTCTGGGTGTAATTTATCTTTATATGTATGTATTTAGAAATATATAAGAATGTATATCAGTTGTCTAGTACTCATAACACAAGCTCTGCTTAGTTTGGGACTAGGCGGCGTTTTGTGATAGTTGTGGAATATTATTATATTATTATTATTCCATTTATTTATTTTTATATACATATCATTTATACTTTTAAATATTTCTTAAAAAAAAAAATATTTAAAAGTATAATAAATGGTTGTCCGCCGGTGTCGGGAGCAGGGTCCAAGCCACCGGTGGTTAGGGCGACAGGAACCTCCTCACAATGCGAGCCGTATCGAGGAGTACTGCCTTCTGTATCTATGTATATCTTGATCCAACCGCGCAACGACAGCTTCGACAGATGGTCGTTGAAGCTTCTGGCTATAACGCAATTGGCGGTCACGACAATCGGCACAATCATAGCCGAGTCTACATTCCAGATGTCGACAACCTCGTGTACTAAGTCGAGATATTTGATTTGTTTCTCTTTGTCAGCTTTCATGGAGAATCTCATGTGGAATGGTGACGTTATTATTATTATTATACTCTCTGCTCCTTTACTCTGTCTCTCCTAGTCTGATAGGACGGCAATCCAGCCGGCAATCCGACACGACTGTTGAGGGATCAGGCGCAGAACCAATGGCTTGGCTTTACGAGCTTTTCGAGATACAGGCGTGTCACATCACCTTTTCAAACTCAGGGCCCGATGACGATTATTTACATAGATAAGTATGTACGGGACCCTCAGTGCGCGAGTCCGACTCGCATTTGCCCACTATTTTTTTAAATAAAACGTGATTGTACACTATGAATCACTTCTGTATCGTGGGTGCGTTCACAAACATGTAAACTCTCATGCACCAGACACCTAAGACTCGGAAAAACTATCTGTAGGAGTGTAGGCCATACAAACATTTTGTTCTGTGCGGGAACCGAACCCACGACACGCAGTACAGCAACCAATCGCTCGACCACTGAGCTAACCGTGACCTTAATTCCTTATGGAACAACTAACTTCTGCCAGCAGCTCTGCTTGCGTCAATGTATATTTCTCCATACTAACTTTGGACCCCCGTTTCATCCCCTTAGGGAGTAAATATTGAAAAATCCTCTCTTAGTGCTTGTGCTTTCTTGTTGCTACGTCATAAAAGGATACCTTGTGTCTAATTTCACGCTCCTAGCCCCAGCAGTTGCGGCTGTGCGTTGATATGTCAGTCAGTCAGTTTCTCCTTTAATATATACAGAAGATAAAACAAGAGACTTTCTTAATTCTTTATTGTACACTAAAAACATACATAGTACACGGAGATACTTTATATCGGGACTCTATACTCTCTCTCTCTCTCGGGACTTTATATTTAAATCTCGTGTAAAACAGTAAGAATCAGATAAGATATGCTTAACGTTAGTCATAAAATTATGTAAGGGCTTGCAAGTGCTGCCAAATGTTTCCTGGAAGGCAATCACAGTGTTTTTAAAATTTAAAGTATGGCGGCGTATAAAGGTGCGGACATAGCGTCAGGAGCTTTAATACGAGCGATTAAAGTACTACTTGATTTCTTTAATTCATTAAACCCTAAGCGAATGCCGGCAATCGCTCTCTCATTGTCTTTCTACTGTGTCTCTAATAACGATATTCGAAATGTATTTTTTGTTGTTGTAGTCATCAAATAACTTCTCCCACTCTGGGTGGAGTGAGAGGCCTGTGTTCCTTCAGTTGCCTTTTGCGTTATAGGACTACAGTAACTCTTTCGAACTTTTTCGCAGGCCTAACAAGCATAAGCCTTATTCGGTCTCTACAGTTTTGCTGACATTCCTTTAGGCTATGCGACAACACGCCGTCAATTTAGATTAGGTCCTAACCGGACGGCCTGAGGGTGAGCTACCGTCACTCAGAGCCGGAAACTTATTCGAACAATCCCTATTTTTACTACTTACTACTGCAGTACTGTAAAACGGGGTGAACAGAAAACTAAGGGATGAATAGAAACAAAACTTCAAAGGATATTTTCACGATAAGTATTTGATAATTTTTTACAGCATTTAACTGAATTAATTCATTAATGAATTGTTATTCTAAAAAGTCGATGCTTTGTTAGAAGCTGATAATATGGTATCAAAGTGAAAAACTAAATCAAAGTTTTGTTTCTATTCACCCCTGCGTTTCTATTCACCCCGTTTTACCGATAATACAGGTACCTACTAGTGACAATAAAATGTAGGCAATTTATTTGCATAATATTCGTTGTTTATCTGGTGCGGATGCGGTTTACCACAAAAATAATTCACACGAATCTTATCAAGTTTCGCGATATTACAACAAATGAATAATTCACTAAATTTTTTAAAAAACAAAACGCCTGGTCTCCTTAGACTACAGGTACTTCTACAGTTCGCTACCGATCGTGCTGTATGGTCACAGTCTTAATTTCTGCGAAGCGTGCTCAAACACTGATACAAAAGTCATTTGATTTTTAATTTGGGACAATTCGTTATATGAGCATTGGGCATGAGATTATTTAAATCTTTGTGGTTAGCCTTTTATAAAATCAGCGGAACGGAAGCTTGTGTTATGCTTATTCTCTTTTTATGTATTTTTGGTTTGGAGCATATTTTTATAGCCATCATTACCATGCGCACAGAATTTATCACAAAAATGTTGCTTCACCAACATAGGTGGATTAATTGAGAAACCTTTTGAAACAAATCGTCGCTTATGACAAATCCTGCTCCTGGGCGGAGCGGGAGATAGTGTCAGACTCTTACTGACTAAAAACTCACTCCTGTTCCTTCTTTGCTTTCGTCCCAGGGCCCTGGGATTCACTTTCACACTACCCGTGGCCCCAGTAGGCTTCGACCCTGCTGGGCCCCTACGATTTGCTCGCGAGCCCTTCGCAAAAGGAGGCGACCGCCTCCACTCCTCCTCGCTCCGGACCATGGCCTGAACCAAGGCCCGGCGCGAGAGATCGCCGCCGCCGATCGCCCCCACGAGGACACGGCGTTGCTCTGCCCAAGCGGGGCACACCTCCACCGTGTGCTCCACCGTGGTTTAACTCACGTCTTTAGTTACTGCTCCGCTATCATTGATCATAGCAAGAGCCCTCCTCGATAAATGGGATATCCAACAGTAAAATAATTTTTCAATTTGAACCTGTCCTAGATTAGCGTGCTCAACCAAACGAAAAAAACACTTCAACTTTATAATATTATAGAATAGATTAAAGGAATAAGTACACGGAATTAATACAGCGTTTAAAATGTTCCTCAACAACCTGCCATTTTCCCGACCCAAGCCGAGAAAACTTTCCTGCCCGAGGCTTTCTGCTAAGAAAAAGCTATAACTAGGTACAGTAGCGTATCTAAGCATGGGCGAAGCGGCCCCTCGCACCCAAAGGGGCCTCGTAAAAGCGAGAACTCTTTAAGAACAAGGCTTTATGTATAATTGATAGGCTCGCGTTTGACCATTATTTCACCTGATGGTAAACGACTATGTGGTCGAACACTGGGTTGCGACAGTCGCTGTCTCGTTTTCGAATTTATGAAAGAAAAAGGCATTGTTGTAGCGCCTTCGCCCCCGTCTAAATTAGTCTACGCTACGTCCCTGCCTAGGTACCTAGCCCAGTGTTATTGCGAACAGTTCCGCACAACTTACACGAAAGTAGGTCATTTAGCTACTCAAGCGCAGTAGTAACTTGACGTACTTACTAGCGTAAGTTTTATTAACTTGCAGCCGCCATATTAGTGCTTAACGCGTTCCTAACTTGAGCTTGCGACGATTAATACCGCATTTTTTCAGTGAGATTTTGAAGTTGATAACTTGTCAAGCGAAATTTTTTTTTTGTTTTTTTTTTTATTTCAGTGGGAAGTCATGAAATGATTGAGAAAAACTTACATGAGTAACAAATTCAAAAGGTTGAAGGAAAATATCGTAAGGAAACCGATATTACCTTGAAACAAAAACTTTAAGACAAAATCTAAAATAAATAAAAATCTAAAAGCAGTTTTGTAGTTAAAAAAAAACTTTTTTTGCGATTCGACAAAACTTCGTAACGCAATTC
The DNA here is from genome assembly GCA_949316375.1 of Mythimna vitellina. Classification (NCBI taxonomy): domain Eukaryota; kingdom Metazoa; phylum Arthropoda; class Insecta; order Lepidoptera; family Noctuidae; genus Mythimna; species Mythimna vitellina. The sequence continues at coordinate 13,739,814 of OX438702.1, read as the reverse complement.
AGGAATTGAACTGTTTTCAGAGGTACCGTCCGAGAGGGAGTGTCAGGCTTTTACTGACTAAAACCGACCTGTGTTCCTTCAGTTGCCCTTTGCGGTCTTTAGCCGGTAACTCTTTCGAACAATCCCTCAGTCCTAGATGATAAAGTTAAGTTTGACGAACTCCCAGTTAGAAATTCTCCTAATCCTACCTACCCCTCTAGCCCAGTTACGATCATTTTGTTTGCGTCGAACGCCTCGAGTAGGCCACGCCTCCGATTCCTTTGTTCTGACGTCATCTCAACGCTCAGTCACGTGGTCAGAACAAAGGAATAGGAGGCGTGGCCGACTCGAGGCGTTCGGCGCAAACGAAACGAACTTGGCTACGGGGCTAATCCTCTCTAAAAACTCTTTGCTTAGACTTAATTAAGTTAGGTTTAAGCACGATTTAAGTTACGAAAAAGTAATAAAAGCAATTCCAAAATATAAAATTCTATTTTTAAAACCTCTCAGGTAAAGTTCTCAATCTTTTTTTCTACCTCTAAAACTAGTTTTGTCAGGTTTTTATGCGTTGCAAAATTTACCATACATATAGGCATGTATCTCTACATAGCTCGGTTGTTCACCCTAGTTTCCGTTAGCTGTAAGATATTCGATGGCGAATGTTAGTAAACAAGATACAATATAATATGTTGTTATCTTATATTTATGTTTCAAAGCTTGAAACCTTTCTGTACAGTAATCTAGGTTGGGAGTGAAAGAGTTGATGATGTATGTTTAAAAGTTGAACTGGTTTTTGAATTTTCAGGGCTTCATAATCGGTAATAGTGTTTGGCAACCTTATAGCTATATGACCGAAAAAAAATGTGCACGATTTTGTTTATTACTCAACAGTACATACAAATACTAGAAGATACATATTAGAAGCGACAAGAAATATATAACCAAGATTTATGTAATTCATAATATGATTTAAAAGAGTGTCCATGGAGTTTCTTGCACGTTCTTCTACATAGAGACTAACGCTTTGGAACATGCAATTTAGCTTAACTTTTTTATTTTTATGACTGACCGACATTTTGACAATTCAAAAGTGCCTGTAATTGGTCTATTTGAAATAAACGTTTCTGATTTCTGATTTCTGAAATATGTAACTAGAATAACCTCAATTAGAAAATCTAATCACAATCATAATTTGCAACGGAAACGGCAATGTTTTAATAACAATTAAGCATTAATATTTATTCAAAATTACTTAGGTAGTGTTTTTAAAGTTATCCTAATTCATCATCTTCCTGCCTTTGTCCTGTGGAATGTAAAAGAAAGAAGAAAGAAAAGTATTTTATTTGGCACACGTACACAGATTGCACACAATGTAGAAACAACATGCTGCATGAACGAACACTTAAGATAAAAAAAAAAAACAAAAAAAAACTAACATTGTGTGTCTCGCGCCTGCACCAAATAAGTCCAGTTCAGCAAAAATTTGGGGTCAGCGCAACATGATTTTTTTTCCTTCCTGCCCTATCACTCGTCACGCTATCACTAACTCCCTTTTTTTTCCAATCCACAATCTTTTCTTCGGCCTCCCTCTCTCTCCATCCATCCACATATGTAATAACAACTTATACGTAAGTTCTTAACTTTCATTTTATCTGTTATTTAGTTATCCATATTATAGACAAATAATATGGGAAACGACGCAGTACATTGGAAGCGTATCGGTATTGGTTTCTACGCACGCACTACACAAACACGCTAGTGACGCAAGCAAGAGCTTATTTCCTGCTTTTAGATACTGTTAGTCATGTTTTAGACTTCTAATATATCTAAGTCATAAATGTTTGTTCATTCAAATAGCTTCTCCCAATCTGGGCAGAGCGAAAGGAAGCGTAAGACTTGTACAGATTAAAACCCTTGCTAGTTACACTTGGCGGTCGGGCCCTGATAAGTCTGCCCCCCTAGCCAAGTTACAATCGTTTCGTTCGCACCGAACGCCACGAGTAGGCTACGCCTCCGATTCCTTTGCTCTGACCACGTGACTGAGCGTTGAGATGACGTCAGAACAAAGGAATCGGAGGCGTGGCTTACTCGTAGCGTTCGGCGCGAACGAAACGATTGTAACTTGGCTAGGGGGGCTGACTTATCAGGGCCCTAACGCTAAGTGTAACTAGCAAGGGTTTTAATCTGTACAAGTCTTACGCTTCCTTTCGCTTTACCCAGATTGGGAGAAGTTATTTGAATGAACAAACATTTATGACTAAGATATATTAGAAGTCTAAAACATGACTAACAGTATCTAAAAGCAGGAAATAAGATCTTGCTTTTAGTGTCATTAAACTTAATCCGGTTCGACTTAGCTATGTTTTAATTCCAAGCGGCCACATTAAATAATTGAGTATGAAATCGAACTAATTTATCGACTCGTCGGTTGGTCGGCTCAGTTAAGTTATAATAATTTATTTATTTACTTATTTTATAATTTATGTACACACGAATAAAGAAAGAAGATACATTCTGATAAAAATTGTACAAAGGTACTGCTTTATATTGTATATACCTATTGAAGCGATATATAAAAAAAAACACTTTTCACCGCTAGTATACGTACAATTTTTGAAGTATTTTCAAAACTCAATATGAGTTGATGCACGATTTAAACAGGATAATTATAAAAGTTAAGAAAAAAATTAAAATAATGTTCTTCAGTATACCAGTAGGATTAAAAAGTAAACCTACAAAAAGTAAAAAAAAGTCAAAAATCAAAGCATTTTATTGCTAAACGTTGCAAATTGAATCTTTATATGTATATGTATACTGTTTAAGATTGTACTTTTGGTGCGAAATAAATTATTATTATTATATTACCTTAAAAGGAGATACAAATAAAAATCTTAATTAAGAAGCCCTTGGTCAAAACCATTAACAACGTAATCAAAATTAACTCCTACCGCTTAATAGAAGTTAAAATTGATTACTACCGTATTGATATTCTATTGTTCCAAGGTTCATAATAACGGATCTTTAATAACCTATCACATCAGACAATGATAGACGGGGAAATAGAAATCGCGAATTAAGTGTGATAGGAAAGATCGATTGAGTAACTGTTCCTAAAGATAATGGTTCCTATATGATAGATACCGTATAAGGACCTAAGATTTTAATTGAATGTGCAAAACCAGTAAATAATATGCGACATTAACAGACGAATATTGCTAAGGTTAATAATCAGCCTGATCATGTTCCCCTTGCTGAGACTCAGGCCTCATCTCTAGGAGAGGGTATGGGCCGTAATCCACCACGCGGGCCCAGTGCAGGTGCATTTGGAAGTCACATGCCTCCGAAATTTTGGTTCTAGAACACATGGTTCTTTTTTCTCGACAGTAGATCTGCCAAGACAGACCGTACTAAGCCAACTATAGCCTTAGTAATCTCAAATATAATCTATATAGAGCACCAGCGTGGAGAATCAGTTTGACAAGATGGTGTGACCGTGAGCACGACGAATGTGGAATGTCTGGAACGGAGCCTTTCTTCGGAAGTGGGATTCAAATTTCTAAAGCACGAACGTGCGGGCAGACATCTATAACCTTGGTATTCTGGGCAAAATGAGGAAGTAGGCATTGAGTCTTAGACCAATTTATTTGGACATAATTTCAGTTTACTTGAGATGGTTGTGATAAATGGTAGATGTTAGTTATACAACATGTGATTGGAATAGCGCACACTCTTATACACCCCAATTATAAAGTTACTTACAATTAGTAAAATTTTAGGGCTTTAATTATAATTATAATTTTTACTTAAGTTGTAGCGACATCTATGGCATCACATAAAAACTAATCCTGCATCGCGCAATAAAAGTTCTCCGTGCGTTTAAAACATAATTATAGAACAACCCGAAATCATCTATCGGGCAGTTGCCTACCAGACATAACACCCGTCTGGCCGGAGGATCCTCCCTTTTCAACGGAGGTTTGCGGGACTTTACACTCTGTTCCGCATACCTCCAAAGGTTTTTTAAGAAAATAGTTATTCTATTATCAACGTAGTGCGTCACTACATTGGTAGCGCATTGGTTTTGGTATCTACACACGCACACACAAACACAGTAGTGACGTAATCAAGAATTATCAAAATAAGTAATTTTTTGTCTCATAATAATTCTTGATTATTTTAGGATAAAAAATTGTCTATTTTAGATTCAGCCGATTCTGAACATACTACTTCAGGATGTGTGTTTATTATGTTACATATTATATTGGGACTTTTAGACTTTTGTAGGAAAAATTTCGGAACATTTGTCATTGTCTACAGCGCTTTTAGTATATAATGCCAAACATGAATAATGGAAAAGATAGATTTGTCAAAAGAAGTTTTAGTACGATTTGTGATAAGCAAAAAGTATCTTATAATATGTGTGGGTCCTGATAGCATCTGTCCATCAATAGAAGCTATGCGCGTGCGCCTACGCACATACTTAACTCAATAAAACGAATTTAAATATTATTCGTCCATTCTTCTTCCCGAATTGAATAGGTGGCCCAAACATTTGCTTTGTTTATTCAAATGAACCATAAATAAATTCTACCCATACATCTTGTATGAACATTATGTATGTATGTATGGAGGGTGTTTTCTCAACGAATGCCGAGTCATTGTATGTTATCGGATAAAGTCAAACAAGGAAGCCGACAGTTATCAGGCCACGAGCGGGCATCGAACCCAGATACCTTTCACCAGCCTGTGTTACATGAACAAGAGGTCACGGCGATACGCCCTTTAGGTATTTTGTCAATAGAACCTACTTGACATTTTTATTTTGACACTTTAAGGTCGGTCACTGAAAGGACGAGAAATTTAAATTTTCGTAGGTTTTTAGCAATTTGCAGTTCAGTATCGAATTGTATAAATGGTGACATTTACCAGCAAATTGAAAGATTTCGTAAGATTGTAATAAATCTTTATTAATTATAATTTCTAGATAAACTATGAAAAAATCGTATTGTGTACGATAAATCACATCCAAATTCATTAGTTTCCAACATAGCCGTTTCTTATTTAGAAAAAAATTGTTTACAATTTCTCGCAATATTTTACAATCTTACGGCGTCTGCAATTTTCCGGTAACATATACAAGTCTGGTAACAAAAAATATATTTGCGTGCGTGGTGTTTATGGGTGTCATATATATTATTCCAATTGCATATCTCATACACAGATATATAATAATAATAATTTATTGAATTAAAACAGTTTGTACACTCAAACACTTACAAACAACACATAGAACAAACAACAGATATTAGAGAACAAGAACAATTAGAAGTAACAAGAAAGTATTTGTAATGAATCTGGTACCCAAGGAAAGATTTAACTTGTGTTATGGGTATCAGGATTCTCAAGCCATTTTTACATTAAAAGAAAAAAAGAAGGCAAACAAATCCAAAACCAAAAGTCAAAAGGTTAATATCAAAATTGAGCCTTTCGTTTGTGCAAGTGTGATATGTTTGCTCTGCTCGGTCTGCGATCTCTTTGCAGATGAATGCAAGATGATTTTATTGGCATATCAAAATTTTTTTTTGTTAGTTGCTGTAATAGGGTATTTTACTCTACATGAAAAAAAAATCTAAAAATTTATTATTAAGATAGCTTAGGTAAAATACAGTTGGTAAGTGCTGGTTTTAACTCATAAAATAACAAAATAAATTTTAAAATTCAATTCAAAGTTTTCTGTTTTTATTATCTGTTCTTTATCACCTTGAAAGGAATGAATAGCAGGTACCATGTTATTACGTCATTCGGCTGTGTAAAATAAAGTGACAGCTGTCAACTGCCAACTGACGTCACGACCACAGAGCAAATAAGGCGTCAACTGCTTTCTCCATTTTCGTCAAATACGTGCGAAATTTGAAAATGTAAATTTTAAATGCATTTTTAAGGTACTTAGCGACTGAATAAAAATGTTGTGTTATTTTAGTGGTTTATTAGCACTATAGAATCTAATTCAGACACTTTTCAATAATGAGTGTAATACCCTATTGCTTGTCTAATATATAATTGATTTGATTAGTATTAATTACAGGAATTAAGTTTCCAAATAATAATGGCCCGTCGTCGTTGCAAGCTTTTTGCTAACCTTATACAATATCTCAAACCATGTTGTATATGTACTTACCATCATTCTCATTAATTTGAGCATTAAAAATGTTACTCACGTCTCGTTCAGTTACTAGACTATAATCGGTACCATAATAATAACCATTTTGACTACATTATCGATATGCAAAAGATTAAAAACTGATAGTACCCAGTACCGTAACTAGTCTTTTATACGACCGGTGCGAGCTTCTATAACTCGCCCTACTTTTAATATTTAGACATTTAAACTAAAAAAATTTACTGTCCGTTCAACTGTTTTTGACTTCTATTCCGTAGGCATAAGGATGGCATTAAAAGCAAAAAGTGGTTACAATACCAACTATTTACTGCAGCCGCCATTTATCATACCATCTACGCAATAAAAGTCAAAATCGGTTGAACGGACAGTAAAAAAAAATTGTTCAAATGTTTAATCTTATTTTGTTTGGAGTTTAGCTCTAAATTCTTTTACCAGTACGAGCGCTCGAAATTTATAACACCCTGCCTAGGATAGGTTACACGATAAATAATAGTCATAGTGTGTATGCTGTTAACTACCAAGTATAATACAAAACTTAGGCCCTGATTTGATCTTCTCTTCGCCGTCTTAACATCACCACGTCGGCCTGTGCCTGAGCACCGCCGTTGGTACCGCCTCGGTTACGGCACTAGTATTACCTACGCTCATTTTACTAACAATATAAGTTTAAACTTGCCTCTTGTTGCTATAAACTTAAAATAACTTTTGAATTTTTTTGTTGAGTATTTTTAAATTACTACATTTTGTCTTAAGGTTCGAATGAGTCACTGAGGCTCTGGAACGCGAAAGGCAACTGAAGGAACACAGGTGAGTTAAGTTAGTAAAATTTTGACAACCTCTCGCTCCTAGCAGAGCGAGAGGTTGTCAAATTATACTTATATAAATTTATATTCATGTTTGATAAGTGCTTATGTTATGTTATGTTGATAGAAAAAGTTTTAAAGGAAAAGATTATTTTATTATTTTTAGCGTATTTAATTAAAAGCTTGTTTTTAAAAAGTTTTATTTTTTTATTTATTTTACTTTTATAATTTTGAAATTTAAAATTACTGTTATCGAAACTATCCGAAACCAGTGGATAATCCGAAATAATTTCATATAAACCCGGAACCGGTACAATATTATTCCTATAACCGTATCCAGATTCTACACATATCTATGGAAATGAAGATGGATGATGTTATGACCTCCCTAAATTTTATCGATAACGCAACTGATTGTGCTGCCATGACGTCCTTATGAGATATAGCTCTAAAAGATGAGGTTCTAATTCACTGTTCGTTTTAGGGTTCCGTAGCGAAATGGCAAAAAACGGAAACGTTATGGTTTTCTCATGTCTGTCTTGTCTGTCCGCCCGTATGTCACAGCCACTTTTTTCCGAAACTATAAAAACTATACAGTTGAAACCTGGTAAGTAGATGTATTCTGTGAACCGCATTAAGATTTACACTCAAAAATAGAAAAAAAATCAATAAATTTTGGGGTTCCCCATACTTAGAACTGAAACTCAATTTTTTTTTTCATCAATTCCATACGTGTGGGGTATGTATGGATAGGTCTTAAAAAATGATATTGAGGTTTCTAATACAATTTTTTCTAAACTGAATAGTTTGCGCGACTAAAATAAAAATATATGATGTACATTACCATGCAAACTTACACCGAAAGTTGGTTTGAACGAGATCTAGTAAGTAGTTTTTTTTAATACGTAATAAATTGTAAGCCGCAACTTACCTTTCAAGTTTGTACGGATACCTCAGTGCGCGAGTCCGACTCGCACTTGCCCAGTTTTTATTCATTAAGTCTAACCTATATTAAACTAACTATGTTAAATCTTTTGACGATTTTAAAGCACTCATCTGGAAGAAATTGGAAGAAATATCTTTTAAAAAGAAGAAAACAGTAGACGATTGAAAAGGAAACCTGTGGTCCTAATGCAAAGAGCCACTGGAAGATACAGGTTTGGTTTTAGTCAGTAAAAGTTTTACACGCCTTTGCACTCCACCTTAGAACGGGAGAAGCCATTGGATGATTTAACACCTCAAAAAAGCTGACGATTAACAATATTTGAAGTTATAAATGAGTTTGACCTTCTTCTGTATGGTAGACGAAAACATGATAGTAAGAAATCTCACGCAACCGTCAGCATTCCTCCAAAATTATCCCTAAGTTCCGGCACACATTATACGATTGGATCCACTAAATTGTCCTGTCGTGTCGCACTGCATGTTTAGAGTTATTTAAAACACAGTAAAAGGCTATCACGCTATGTCTCATGTTGGGTTAATCAGATGCAAAAGACTCAGTCGACACGATGTGTGAAACTTCTTTGTGTTCAGAAAATCAGGAGTTCATGTCTACTTGATTATAAAGTCTGAATGAAGTAACGGGATTTAAATGTGGTGAAATTTAAATGATTTATGTGCATGGTATTTATCTACACTAATATTATAAAGAGGAAAACTTTGTTTGTTTGTTATGAATAGGCTCAAAAACTACTGGACCGATTTTAAAAATTCTTTCACCATTCGAAAGCTACATTATCTACGAGTAACATAGGCTATATTTTATTTTGGAAAAAAATAGGGTTCCGTAAGATATCTGAGTTTTTCGGACACAAGGTATAAAAAATCAACCAGAAAAGTTACTTATTTTGCGTACGCTGCCTAAACTATAAAAGATAGAACCATAAAATGTTCTAATTAATTGTAGATCTTATAAATATCTACCAAAGTTTGTTAGGAGAAACCTACTTTCACGCGGGCGAAGCCGCTGGCAGAAGCTAGTATTGGTATAATTGAAGATGTTAGAATTGTCTATAATACTGACAGAGTTCTTTTACCTGCTGTCAACGACCATCATCATCTTCCTGCCCTTGTCCCATCTTATTTGGGGTCGGCGCAACACGTTTTTTTCTTCCATTCTGTCCTGTCAACCGTCATACTATCACTAACTTCCTTTTCTTTCATATCACTGTTCACACAATTCATCCATCTTTTCTTTGGCCTCCCTCTCCTTCTCCACCCATCCACATGTATACTCATAATTCTTTTAGTAACATTCGTTTCACCTCTCCTCTTTACGTGACCATACCAAGTCAAACGATTCCCCGTCATCTTTTCAGTCACTGGCGCCACTTTCAAACTTCCTCTAATATATTCATTTCTCACTTTATCCATTGTCGTCACACCACACATCCATCTCAACATTCTCATCTCCGCTACATGCAATCTTTTTTCATCCGTCTTTTTCACAGCCCAACATTCTGATCCACCTGCTGTCATCGACCAAGAACACATAATAAGTTATCCATAATGTGTGCTAAACCTAACTCTTTAATTTTTGGTGGAAATCCTCAAATAAATTCTCTCTGGGCTCAGCGGGAGGGAGTGTCAGAATATCACTGACTAAAACCCATGGTAGCTCTTTCGAAAAATCGCAATACTTAACCTGACCCGCCACTTAAACATCAGCAGTAAGCTTACGATGGCATAATACACGAACATGATAAACCAGTTCATTGCACTTCTAAAATCTCACGTGACCTGTCTATCTATTATAATGATGTATAAGTACCACAGATAGGTTTCAAACTTCAATATTTTGCATCGCACATGAATTATACAGATCCAATTTTGAACTTTGACATGCTTGAAGCAAGATCCCATTTCGTTTAAAACAGTCAATCTGGTTATTACAAGGAGGTCTAGACAGTGAGATTTTAATATCCTTTTTATTGACTACTGTGTTAATTTTAGACTGTAAATTTTGATGTATTGGTGATTTAATCTATAAAACTGCTTAATCGCAGCTGGATACTACTAACAAAAGATAAAAGTTGTGTGTAAAAGTGTAATAGTAGTAGTAAATCGTTCACCGAATGCTGATTGGCTTCGAGGAGGGAAGTTGTTACACTAACAGACTATATAATTCGATTATATCATCATACATAATATCTCTGAAGGATTTAACAAACATTTAACAAAGAGTGATCATATTGTTAGTGGTCTTGTGATGCTTAAAGAAAGGGAGGAAAATATGGCAGAAATATTTATTAAGTTCCAAAGGCTATAAGAGAAGAAAGAATACAACTGGAATATTTTTAAGTTATACTTCATCTCCTACACCAAATCATAGATATATTGCATCTCAATCTAAACCAAAGGTTAAAGCCTATCAGAGATACACTGCTCTTAATTCTCGAAGCAGTTTATTGAAGATAATCGACAGTAAGGACCAATGACATCTAACGTTCAAAAAATGCGGGTGTATCCAATTCCAGACACTTCGGTTAATAATAGTCCCTAATAATAATAGTATCGTCAAGTGCTCCCATAGGGCACGGTTGGCTGCGTAGGGAAACCGTCACGGATGAAGGTGGCCTGTTCTGGTTGAAGTAACCACAGAATTATAATGCTTCATTCTTATTACTATGAGAAGCTTTTTGAAATTTAACGGTCAATGGAGGAAGGAATGAACGCTATTGGCTGTCGGAATGGTGGGAATGGATGCGGATAGCTGATTGGCTCAGCGGTCGTAGAAGTTGTTGAATTTGAAAGTGTTTGATGCACAATAGAAGGCTATCCAAGGTTTGATTAAGATTCTTTGGGAAGTGACTGAAATTTGGGACTCGGAGCGTAACAGTTAATTTTTATTATATTTATGGATCAAAATTTTGGAGCGTTATAATTTCTCAAATAACTTTTATAAGGCTTAATGTCATGTGGTTAAAAATAAAGTTTAATCTTATCAGCTGCCAAGTATTCTCTCCCAAGTTTCACCAAGTTATGTTCAAAATTATCTGCTTTGAGAACAGGTGCAGTGATAAAAAAAATCACATTCTTTAAAAAATAGGGTCTGACAAAAGAATTTTGTAGTTCAACACATTCTATACCATGTTAGAAGTCGTCCAAAATGTGTCTATAGTCTATAATTTGAACCAAAAGCCGACGTGTACATCCTGATATTGTTCTATTGTTAACAGGATCACATATTTCTCAAGCGCTTTTTGTATTTCGTGAACTGATAGCATTGGAGCCGTTTCCTTCTGATTTTGTAAGGAAAATTCTACTGTAGTTATTTTTTTGATAAAATGTTAATACAGTTGTATAAAGTAATACGGAAGTTTCTTACTAAGATGGTTTAGTCAAAAAAACTGAAATTCAATGTTTTGTAAAAGTTACTGGGTTTATCAATTGCATTAAAATAATTTATTGCAATCAACTTGATCGATTACTGTATTTAATGCGTTAATGTCACAAACAACATAAATAACAACTAGCTATTTGTACAAAAACTAAATCAAAATACATTTAGGTGTCGAAGTACTCCACGTTGCTATTATTCGGAAACATTGCCAGAAGTTGATTGGAAATGCTGAATGTTTGGGCAAAGAACGAGCCAGTTCTCTAGTCACGCATTGTCGATCTGCTGGTAATATCCTTGAAAAGGAAACCCAAGTTGCCTTATTGAGTGTAATAACATTAAAACAACCCCTTATTGCAAATTATATTTTCTACTTATCAGTTTTATACCCTACCTTATCCTATATATCGAATTCAAGTAATTATCGTTAAACTAAACTACCGTCGTTAAAGTAAAGAAATTCCTCAAACATTATTATCGATGACAAAACCGATGATCTAATGAAAGTTTATTTTTTTGCTCCATGACTCAGAGCAGAGGTTTGAACTTGTTCGAACAGGTGACTTCGTAAATAATTGTGTTGTCAAAGAACCATTGAGGGCGAAATGAGATAGCCAAGAGAATAATGTACCTTTTAACGATTTCAAACCATAGAAACACGGTGACGAGAGCAAAGAGGTAATAAAGCCGACTCCTGTAATAGCTTTGGTACAAGTTAGAGAGATAGGGGATAGTAAAAACGATACCAAATAGGAATTATTAGCTCAAACTTGGTTTATACCAATTTTCTGTTACTATGGTTTTGGATCACAAGTTTTCCAGACCGATTTTATTCGTAATAATGCTTTCACTGCATTCCTAGTAGGCTCGAGTGAAATAACTCCACGCATGAGAAACCGCAGACATATACCGTTATACAAAGCAACAGGAAATATAGAAACGAAAACATTTTTTAAGACAAATGTTTTTGTTGGTATTCAAGAGGATCATTTAAGAAAATGAATTAAACATGATAACAAAAAGGTTTGGCTCCAATGTTAATATTTATTCCATTGAAAGTCAAATTTCCACTTCATACACATGAAAAGTTAAATCAACCAAGGCGGTGTGATATTGATACTAAATACTTGCAATTGGCAAACTGACAAGCGATTGAGGTCAAGCAGACACACCCAGAGAACGTAACATGTTTATTTGTTTTGACCATAACTTTATAGGATATACTGAAAGGAAGGTGTTGCAGAAGGTGCACTAGATATTAATGATGACAAAATAACGCAAGCAGAAGGGAAGTACTTGGATACCTGTACGTGTACATAGGTGTATCATTTGTATAATCTGCGAAGTGACAAATGGATTTGATGATAATATATGCATATTCTGCAAAAAATTTAATTACCCAAAAAAAATATTTGGTTTGTATTCAAATATAACCTGTAATTTAATTATCCTTTCTTGAAGGAGCTTTAAAGGTATCTATAAAATGCTTAATCTGTATTATCAGTTTGAGAATATGTTCTATCTAGTTGGCCCTTCTACATCTCCCTGTTCAGTGGACCTACTATGGAATTTATCAATAGTAAACATTTACCTTTTTCTATAAAACTCGGCTTTTTGCGTTTATCTGATCAGTATTTAGGTTAGCCGATCAGTAATTTTAGTATGTATGTGTTGTTTGTTGTGTACATAGCTTTTGGTTGTTTATTTTTATTTGTTGTTTATGTTTTTTCAAGGGATAGATTAGACTATTTTTAAAGATGAGTTACAAATTTCTTCTGTTTCTTTGAGTTTCTTATATGGCTTAATGGTTTTCTCGCATGAATTTGACTTTCTAGTTTTTTTTTTCATAATTCAATTTATTTTCTTTATTATAATCATACGATATAATCGACGTCGATAAATGTTATTTATTTTGCAAATAGCTTTAAAAAACACGCTTTCACTTCTATTTTTTTTTTACTACTACTTACTAGTTTACTGATTCGAGAAAAAAAATTATGTCATAAATTAAGCTAAGTAATACTATATCAAAACATTTAAACATCAAGATAAAAAAGAAATCAACATAACTTTAAAAGGTTATTAATTCATTAAAAATTAATGAAATCGTTAAAAACTTAAAACAATAAATGAAATGAAATCATTAAAACATTCAATAAGGGATTTATTTGTTGTTTTAATGATTACAATTCGTTTAACAAACATTGGCAATTTACGATCATTTTATAGTTTCAATTGATATAGTATATAAAATCTTAAATGTCGAATAGTTTCGATGCAAGGTGGTGATAAACACGGCCGTCTAGGAACCTAGACATTTGCATGATTTGTGTCTAGACCAAGCGTCTATTGTCACATTAAATGGCTAGATAGGTAAGTAGTAAAATTTTAAACATGCAGGATCTGTAGCCGGTTTCACGTCCGCTGTAGTTCACGTTTATGAAATAATTAAATATTCAAGTACTGGGTCAGATTGAATGGGTGAACTGGACAAAATATTGATATTAGCAGAAGTCGTTGATGCGAAGTTATCCAAAAACTATAACGACTAAGAATGAATTGAAACGATAAGAGAAAAGAACAAAAACGTGGCACGTAAAGATTGGATCTGAAAGTTTGGATATAGGTATCGATTGATTGTGTTATATATGTCACCGAAAATTTACAAACACCAATTTATATAAATACTTAAATATATATTATTTGTGTAATAAATCTTGCAAGAGTGTGAATAGTCGATAAAATACGAATATATTTATCATATCAAATACAATATTCTCTTCCAAATTTGATAATTTACAATCTGTCCGAGTCCTAATGAAAACACAGAATTTACAATAATTTTACATGATTTATCATAAACTAACGGTGTTCACTGTTATCCAGTGACTTATGTACAATTTAAAACACCTAGCTCTCTAAGTCAATGCATATAACACAAAGGAACCAGTTCGGGCACTAAACTTAGTTTCCTGTTAAGAAAGATGACTTTAAAATGATCGATGAACCATAATTTAACAACGTACTTGTTAATTTAAGCAGCTTGCCACTTGAAACCTGAGATGAAGGACCAACAAAAAAGTTCAATTATCTTTGGTAACTCATAGGATGGTCTATGCCGTAGGTCATTGACTTGTAAGTTGCGTAAGAAAGTATTTATGTTCAAATTGCTGGGCACTCCTCCAAACTTTTTTTTAATAGGCTCTGCTTTGTTTCGGAGTTTTTTTGTTTGAAAGTAATTGATGTTCCATAAATTAGCTTTTTGTTTTCGAACTTGTTTATAATTAATACACATTTTTTTATTTAAGGTTTTGGTACGGATGGTTTCTTTTATAAGTTTTGGTTAGGTACATATATCCTGTCTCCGTCTTATTTTGCTATTATTGCGTCGAATGTCTAATAATTTTTTGTTTATTAAAGATAACAATACGTTTTGTTAGGATGTTGCTCAATATTAAAGATTTTAATGCTGCAATGACCGGCATTGTAGACAGATGAGTATGCACAGGATTCAAAAACGTAATAAACCTGCAAATTATCCCTTAATTTTCAATATTTCAAAAAATTACTAAGTTATTATCGACAAAAAAAGTAAGCACAGTCAAAAAACTCCAACAAACCCCTTATTGACTTACGATAAGGTCCAAATTAGTGTAACAAAACTTTTATTGTAACAAAATATAATTTTGTCAGATGCTACCACGGGTGAAACAAAAAATGTTGGGCTTAGATGACGTAACGGGTCAATGACCTGGACACCATGAGCTGATCGAATGCCATGACTCGAATGTTTGATCATTGTATAAGAGATATTATGTTTATGATCAACATAGTCGTTCATAGACCCATGGACGAAAAAAAAAATTACATAATTTTATGGTCAATAACATTAGCAATGATGAAAGAATGATCTTATAAGAAGAGATGTGGAAAGTGATGGAAGACTTTGCCCTGCAGTGTGATGATAAACTCGAAAAACTCAGTGATGAAAGTAATTAAAAGACTCATGTAGAAAAGCTGCATGTATAGTGTGCAACTTTCAAGTTAGCGAGCCAAATGCGGTCAAGTTGAATTCTCAAATTGTTTGTACAGTTAGAGTATGTTGTTTGCAGATTAATATGGATCCAAGATTTGATGTTTATGTGTATGAATTGTTTTAATTCGAGCTTCAGGTATTCCAATTTTTCAGGGCACTTTCTAAGTCATAGAAATTGGTAAAAATTACAAATTAGTAATGCTGACCGAGTGTATTAAACACGGATAAATATTTCTTACTTAGAGACATGGTCTTCATCAACCTTGAGTAGTTACTGGTTAGCAAGTATAGGAGTTCCTACAAGTTAAAAATTAACTTACTGTAAAAGAATAACTTTTGGACTTTCTAATTCAAAAGTTTGAACCGGAAGGGCCATCGTGATTCCTTCGTTATAGTCACTCGAAATACTCCGGAAGAAGCCAGCCGTGACGATTTTTTAAAGTTACTTTGATGACTTGTACTTCTTTTATTTTAAACTTAAGTACGTATGGGTATTTTTAACTTTGAAGCATTTTAGATTAAAATTTAACCCTATGATTGTTCGTGAGTTGACTTACTTAACTGAAGTTTTCTGTTCTTGCTTTGCCTGGTCCATCTTCTAGCATTAAGTTTATAATTGATTTCTAATAACATATTTCATTTACATAATAAACTAAAATATTAACTAAATTAAATATTTATACTAAACTTAACAATGTACATAAATACAAAATACACTCAGGCGTCGAAGTAATCCTTCACATCGCTGTCATTCGACTATATGCCCTAAAGACTGGCAGCATTGCAAAGAAATGCTTTTTATAATTCAGAAATCTGTTCCATCTTTATTTATTTGGTGAATTTTGCAAAGTATGTTTATTTTACAGAGCTTAATTGCTAACAAGAACTGAACACGAACGGAAGCGGAAATGTAAAAGCAATTTGGTTCAGAGTGGATGTTTAAAATAAGAAACCAGTAGCTTATTGGACGCAACATAAAAACTCTTTTCCAAGTCATTGATTGGATTTTAGTGAGGTTGTAGAATAAAATTTTTTGGTTGCTTTTGAAACTTTTTGTATCCGCAGTCATGTCTATTATACCTAAGCAGTAATTTTAAAAGTATTTCCAATTATGGTTATTTAATCATCCTAATCACATTATAACTCTTCATAAACCTATGAAATTGTAGAACGCACACCCACTACCGCAGTTAAAGAGCCGGTTATAACTCTGAGTCATAACATAATCATGTAATATGGTCCTTTTTTGTTCATGTACTCATATTTACCTGGTTTTCTCTTAATAAGGATTAGCAATTTGGATGTAATGATTAATTACCTTTGCTGTTACATCATGCTTCATCAGCAGATGATAGACATTTTAACGCTTCTGAAATTGTTCATCTTTATTTTGGTTCAAAACATTTATGAATACTGGTGTTTTTTTTAGGTTTATTTTTGTCTGATTGAGCCTTATTTAAATGTTATCTCGATAGTACTTATTTGTGAATAATTTATCGCCTAATTCAATAAACAGCTCAGATGCGTCCATAAAATAAGCTGGAATATCAAAGGCACAATTTTTATCAAACATTTATGAACTTTTAGTAAATTCTTTGATTGATGGATTATCATCTAGAGAAATGACTGTATTAACATTCGAAATATAAAAGGTTCCTTATACGAGATTCTTGTTTTATTTTATACCTAAGCTTTATTCATTTGATGGATGAGTAATAGAGGAATATTGTAAATAAAAACCTCACGTGTTGTACAGATAAGTGTTTAGGTAGATTTGGAAGTCACGTGTGGTGTGACGTATCCTGTCTGTATAAGGATCTGTTTCGACTGAGGCACGATATGTTTTTTTATATCATTCTTAAGTCTCCCTTTATTAGCTAATTCTTCTTTCTTTTTTCTATATCATGGTCAGCAATTTTAATATGTTTTCGGAAGAGAACAGTACTATGGCTATTTGTTTGAGTAGATGTAGTAAAAGCATCAGCAGACCAACAGAGGGCATTGAACCCATTGGAACTCTTATAGAGTATCCATATTGTGTTTAAAAAGATCAAATTATATTCTTATGCAGTCATATTCTAACGACAAATAAATTATTTTCAATGCCGGAGTAAATTCTGAAACAGTAATTTCCTACGGAATGTATATGGGCATGTTTGTCATCTGTAATGAGGGCAAATGAATAATGATACCGGTATAGAATGCAGTTTAAAGGTCAAAATGACAGAACATTAAATGTGACATTTAAGTTTGGGCAAGTTAATTTCTGAAAGTGGCAACATTGCATTTAATGGTGACACGAATAAATTACTTTCATTTAAAAATAATTTGGTAAGAAAGAAAGAAATCGAAAATTATAAATCAGGAGTTCTAAATATTGAGATAATAATAGAAAACGAAGTATTCACAAATGCAAAATACACTTAGACTGTAGTTAGAAAATGTATTCTGGCGCAAAGCCAGGACTATATTAAAATGTAACGCAGACCAACAAAATAAATAACTAAGAAGTAAGAACTTATTAATACTGCCACAAGCGTAGTGCAGAAGCCACTAAAATAATCAATAGCTATCAGTATTTATTCAAGTTATTTGAACAATTACTACGATAACACAAACCTGGCCCATATTTCACAATTATGATTCCCAGTACAAACATGGCCCCATAAAATAAAAATATAGTGATCAATCCCGTGGCTGGTGCATTATGCAAGACGATGCCTGAATACGAAATGAGACGGGTAAGATTGACACGGGATTATAAATAACGAAGTGAAAAATTGCCTCAATTGTTGTCTCTGGACAATGTATGTAAGTTTATAGTAGATTTTAAATAATAGTGTGTACTGACCTGTCATTTGCAGCTGTCTTCTGGACGCGGGGGTGCGAGGGGTACGCGGGGTGCGTGCGGCTCGGGGTGTTCTAGGGGTTCGGGGGGTGCGTGGCGAGCTCGTAGAACTACCAGCACTCCTTCTTGATGGAGACCCCAAGACCCTCAAGTCAGTAGTATTCCCAACACACGCTAGCGCTTCCGTAGCCATCCTTACAGGACTTTCCGCATTCTCCTTATCCTCTTCGCAAAATTTAACTGGAGAGTCCATTTTTGCGGATTTGTACGTGCATTCTGTTTCAATGTCGAAATTAAAGCGTCTGATGAACCGTTTCCTCTCTCTGGCATACTGCTCGGCCATTAGTCGTCTCGTCTCGTCCCGGTCCGGCGCGCCAAACAAGCACTTGCAGCTCCCGCGTCTCCTTCTCGGAGTGTTGGAAGTCCTCAGCGCCATTCCTGCTGACATCTCAAATCTCCTCTGCTTGGGTGTACGTCCTCCGGCAGCCATAACCGTATCGCGCGTCAGGTGAGCACTGACTGGTTAGCGAGAAACATCTGACTAATCTCCCGAGAGAAAACAGCTGTCCGCAGGTAAGGTGCGAGAGGGAGGATAGGTGTGCGCGTGAGTTAGAGCGGGCGAGGATCGCACCTGGCAGGGACGCGCCAATTCTAACCTATAACAGCGGCGTGGCCGGCGTATGCGCGCGCGCTACTCTCGAGCCCGACCACGACTGACGCTCGATGTTTTCCCGCGCATCGCCGCGTGCGCCGATTTTGGCAGTCACTTGGCGCGCAAACCTTAACAATGGAAGCAAGGACGCTTTTTGTACTGGGATACAGGTGTACTCTTAAAGGGGAAGAAAAGAATAGTACAAATATTAGAATTCGTCATTGAAATATGGCCGTTTTAGGAATAGGTGCCGTTTCCCGCGTGATTTATTTTTAGATGTGTGTGACGTCCTTATCTGTGTCTTGGCGAGATAAAGTGAATATTAGTACCAATTATATTTTTTGATAAATAATTATGCTCTGGTGTAATAGGTTAAGTATTTAACAGGTCTTAGTTCAAATTCAAGGTCGATTTTTTATAAATTCTGGTTGCTATTTAACCTGCTTGGTTTCGGCCGACCGCCTGTTGTATTGTAGGTACTAAAATGCACAGGTAATATCGATCGATTCTTGTTATGTTCATTTATGTTAACATTTCAAATGCCATGGACATTAATTGGGTATTTTATTGCACTGGAGTTTGAAACAAGTCAATAATTGGGTTTTGGCGCAAGTTGTAACAATGTCTACCTACCGTACTAAAAACCCTTTGTTTAATACCTACGATTGTATTGCTTATCTAGTTTTTATTAAGTTATTCAATTTTTAATTTTTTTTCAGAATCAATACAAACATTTTTTTTCCTCACTTCGATCAGATATCAATGCGATTTTTAGGGTTCTGTACGTCAGTCGGCTAAAATGGAACCCTTATTGAATCACTTTGCTTTCCGTCTGTCCGTCAGTCAATACCCTTTTTCTCAGGAAGTCGATGGGATATTAAGTTGAAATTAATATAATACTCAGCTCTCTTCTCTCTCACCTCTTAGAACAGTGGAAAAAGTAAGTTTCTAAGGCGCATATTTTGACACTCATAAGGAAATCAAATCCTATAGAATACTTCCCGTTGACCTAGAATCCATGAAGCAACCTTTCATTTACTTGTGCTATGAAACTTCTCTAAGAATAACTAAAGGAAAAGTCTGAAACCTGCAAATGTGGTGGTGGTGGTGTGGTGTGCATTTTTTTTTATTGGGTGGGAAAATCATCTTATGACAAATCACGCTCTTGGGCGGAGCGCGAGATAGTGTCAGACTTTTACTGACTAAAAACCCAATCCTGTTCCTTCTTTGCCTTCGTCCCAGTGCCCCGGGTTTCACTTTCACACTACCCGTGGGTGGTATACATTTGCAGTTTTCAGACTTGTTCTTTCCTTCCCTTACAAAATAACAACTTTTGTTCGATTCGAAAAAATCTTTGAGCTTTATTCAGGAATCAAATTACATATTTACATAGATAGGTTTTTACGGAACCCTCGGGGCGAGTCCGACTCGCACTTGATCGATATTTTTATTACTTTTTCCGCATTCAATTTATGTATGTAGGTATTTAAAAATAATCCCACCTATACGTACAAAGCGTTTTGGGATCACATTGTGCGTACAGCTAAGGAGTGGAATTCCCTGCCTGAGTCCATGTTTCCTGATAGCTACAACTTAGGGGCCTTTAAGTCAAGAGTGAATAGGTTACTTCCAAGCAAGCGTGCTCCTTCGTCTGCCACATCATTGCTTAACATCAGGTGAGATGGTGGACAAACGCGAGCCTACGCGTACTGAAAAAAATAAAATATAAATATGTTCCCAAAACGCTTTGTACGTATGGTCTTTGTACCCGTGTCCACCATGGGCATTGTGCCATGGTCCGATGATGGAACGGACTTGGCGGAAAGATATAGGATATATGCTAAAATAATAATCAAATAACTATGATAAATATCAAATCATTATAATTAAAGATCGCTCGAACTCGGTACGTGATTAAATTATAAAGACAATAAGCGGCCGGACCTTGGCCTTTCTACAATAGTTAGTTACAGAGCTAGAAGGCCAAATAGTAACAATAAGTATAACCAAGAAAACATATCCAAATGTAACTAACATAGCATCCTCTACAATATCGACGAGTGTAAATTAAAAAGAATTATCTGAAATTTTGCGATTTTGTGATAGTAATAAGCAGATTTTTAGTTTTTTTCAAAAACATTAATAAATTATCTATTATTTCTTAATTTTTGATTCTTTAAAGACGATTTGCCATGCCTTAGAATATGAATTTTTAGTAAGTTACTGCAACTATCACAAAATCGCAAAATTGCAGATTTATTTTTTTTACTTTGCACACGTTCATATAGCATAGCATAATCAGCACTATATTCTATTGCTGTTACATTTTCTGGGACTCAGGTCTTTGCTCTAGATGAAGGAAATGGGTCGTATTCTAATTTCTACCACACGAGCCACGTATGGGTTGGGGGATGACACATAATATATTTTCAAATTTTTGGTTCTCGGGACAGACCAGTTGAGGATATGCTAGTTTACTCAAGCTGTTTTTCTTTACCGACCTGGGAGCAGTGGTGATGAAATAAATTACTCAAAGTAATGCGTCTAGCTGGGTTTGAACCTGGACTTCCTACTCGTAAGTCTGGGCCGTTACCAATGCGCTACCACTGGCCATCTATTGATAAGTTATCAGGTAATTATGTATTTTCCTTAAAAATCTATAAACTGTCTTGGAAAAAATTGATGGTTTTCTCTAGGATTTGACAAGCGGGGTTACCATGACGTTCAAAGTAAGATTGTTTCATTCTTATTTCAGTGTGGGTAAGAGACAGAACTATACAGGTTGTCTAACGCCATCTCTTACCCACACTGGAAATAGGAATAAAACAATCTTACTTTAAACGTCATGGTACAGGTCAAATTTTATTGCCTCAACGACTTGATTCTGGTCGCCACTGAAAGAAAAAAGGTCAGACTCACTCCTGTTCCTTCGTTGCCTTTCGCACCGGGGCCGAGTCTTCCTTTCAGAATCAGACCCTTGGTCCAAGTAGGTTTCGACCCTGCTGGGCTCCTACCGTTGCTGACATCTCCTTGAGACACGCGTGGAACACTACGCGCCAGATGTTAGACACTGAGAATTTTCAGATGTTCAAACTTTTACGCTTAGCCTAATCCAGGATTCAAACTCAAAGTCTCCTTCCCACCAGAAGCGCTTGCAACTACTAGCCTAGCGTAGCAGTAAATCTATAAAATCCTTAAATATGTACCGTGAAGCAATAACTGAAAAATCTTAAACAACCTCAAAAGTGACCGAACTAACCGAAGCTAGCAATTTCATTTATCACCCATTGTATGCGGCAGAACATGTTGTTGGACATAAAACTCTAAATAGCATACTTGTGGTAATACAAGTAGTGATTTTCGTCAGTCATGGGTGTCTGAAAAGGTACCTTTAATGTATGGGGAAGGTATGGAATAACGCATTGAGGAAGCCGCTGCAACGAATGGTGTAGGGTCCCCTACGAAGCATATTTCTGATATAAAAAGTAGATATCCTATGTGCTATTTTAGGTCATGTTCTATCTTAGGCACGCCAGAAGGCTTTGGCAGGCGGTCGTCTCTTTCTGCGAAGGAGTAATGTTAGCAAAGGAGGAGGCCGCGCGAGGGCACGACTTTCAAGCCCCAGCCGCCGGGATCCCGATCCCGATTTCCGGTCACCGTAGGCGCGGGCTTGCGGACGGCGAGAAATGGGTAGCTCGCCGCTGGAGCCCAAGTCCAGTTCCACGCGCGCCTCGAGAAGATGTCAGAAAAACGTAGGGGCCCAGCAGCGTCGAAGCCTACTAGGGCCAAGGGTCTGCTTCTGTAAGGAAGACTCGGCCCTGGTATGAAAGGCAACGAAGGAACAGGAGTGGGTTTTTAGTCAGTAAGTTTGACACTCCCACCCGCACTGCCCAAGAGCAGGGAATGTCATTGGATGATTTTCCCACCGAAAAAAAAAGGTTAAGTTTTATACCTGCGTGCCTTAAAGTTTATCCAATTCTGTCCAACCGTTTGAGCGAGAAGGAAGAACAAACAAATATATTTATTTGATTTAAATCTATAAAAACAGTTGATTTATGCTAAGTTTTTTCTCACTGGGACGTGTCTGCCATACTGCATCTCCTGAAAGTCAAAATCAACAGTGGTGAATCCTGGAGAAACCCTTCAACTATTGACTTCCATAACAATTATAGAGATTTTAAGGAAAGTACATCATTTTCTGACAACTTGTCAAGGGAAGAATAAGGAAAATTATGAAGGAGAATTACGTAAAAACCGGGCAAGCGCACTAAGGGTTCCGTACAAACCTACCTATGTAATCAGTTCATTTCCTGAATGGAATTTTGCAGATTTTTCCGAATCGGTTTTTTTTTTGTGACGTTAAAACCAATTTACTGTTTTCAGATTTATTGCTATATCTGTCCTATAAGGCTTTGCTTTACGCCAAATTTCTGGATTCTGGGTCAACGGGAACTACCCTATGAATTTTGATTCCATTGAGTGTCGAAATATACGTTTTTTGCTACATAAACCACCGTATCTTTTTTCCGTTAATTTAGAAGTTTGATTTTTTCACAGCGTCAAGGGAACGCAGACTTGACTATATAGTTTTAATTTCAACTCAAAAATATTTATTGTAATGCGTAGGTAAGCACGTGGGACGCGTTTTTTAGCATTTTGAAATTTTCTGCATGCGGAGCAAACCCGCATGCGTGATGAAATACGCATGATATTAAAAACACCCTAAGGGTGAAACATATCCATGGTCAATTAAATTATAAACAACTAATTTAAGTCAAAACCAAAGAAGCTTGCTTTAAAGTTACACCTGGCGGGCCAATTAACCTAACTTTTGTATGGCCTTGCAATTCTCCCGCCAAAACAAGACTGAATGTTTTCCCGCCTACCTTAAAATTCTAACGAACTTTATTATGACTCAGCCACTAAATAAGGCTTCAGTCAATAACAGACGTTTTAACGAACATTTTTGTACAAATAGAGACTTGATATGACTTATGTAATATGTTTTTTAATAGTGACACGAGTAGTATTTCTCATTGGGTCTTTAGTATCCTCAATAGGAGTTGAGCAATTTAAATAATTTCATGGTAGCTTTAGTTCATCATCATCATTTCAGCCGAAAGACGTCCACTGTTGGATATAGGCCTCACCCAAGTGTCGCCACAATGAACGGTCCTGTGCGTCTCGTATCCATCGGATTCCTGCAACCCTTACCAGGTCATTGGTCCACCTTGTACGAGGTCTTCCAACACTACGTCTTCCGGTCTCAATAGAATAAGTCTAAAATTGTCAGTGTCTTAATATTTTTTAAATTTTAAGGAGAAATCTGTGGATTTTTGAGAGCAGTGGTGGCCGAGTGGTAACGGCCCCGACTTACGAATTCTAGGTCGCGGGTTCAAACCCAGAAAGGCGCATTACTTTTTGTAATTAATTTCATCACCACTGCTCTCAAAACGGTGAAGGAAAACATCGTGAGGAAACCGGCATGTCCTAGAAACAAAAAATTCGAAGACATGTGACATTCACCAACCTGCACTGGGCCCCGCGTGGTGGATTACGACACATTCTCTCTCCTAGAGAGGATGCCTGAGTCCCAGCAGTGGGAACATTGAAAGACTGATTATGCTATTATGCTATGCTGTGGATTCCGGAATAATATGAATGTTACAGATCTTCATAGAACGATAAATTCAACTCTTATTACTAAATGTTGACTAGACTATCTTGTGCTTCTAGAGTTACTATCTATACTTAATGCATTCAGTGAGATCTCTTTAGTGTTAATGGCTTTTTAGATTTATATGTATCAGTTTTTGTACAAAACAACTCGTAAAACATATTATCGGCTCCTAGTCTTACGCCGCGGAACCGGTTACTACTGCTGACAACACAGACGGAGTACCTACAGGTAGGTATATTTTTTGTATTTATCTTGACACTGACACTTCTGTGTGCTAAGGTAAAGCTAGAATGGTAAAGCCAATATTTTTAAGTAAACAGGTTCGGTCATACATTTGGGGTTTCCCAGGGTAATATGTAGGGTCCGCTTTTTTTGTTTAGTTTACCCATTTTAGTTTTTACGTTATGAATACACACAAGTAATCTATATTTTTTCAAATATAATCATCAACAGGCTCTTAGTGGATTTATTTCGTAAATTATTGGTCCTAACTGACTTGGTGCTATTTTGAATGATGTCTGTGTGATTGTGCATGCTACAGAAAATATATCGATTACATTAATTCTATAGATAAATATTCAATACAGACTGAGTACCTTCAGATAATTATGTTTTTGAGCATTTATCTTGTCACTCATGTATCGATAAACTATAACCCTAAAAAAATGGATAAACTATAACCCCTTCTAATTTTACCTTTGCCTACTCCTGTAGGCTACAGTAGCATAATAAGCATAATCAGCCTTTTAATGTTCCCACTGTTGGGACTCAGGCCTCCTCTCTAGGAGAGGGAATGGGCCGTAATTCACCACGCGGGCGCAGTGCGGGTTGGTGAATGTCACATGTCTTCGAATTTTTGGTCCTAGAACATGCCGGTTTCCTCACGATGTTTTCCTTCACCGTTTTGAGAGCAGTGGTGATGAAATAAATTACACAAAGTAATGCGCCTGGCTGGGTTTGAACCCGCGACCTACAACTCGTAAGTCGGGGCCGTTACCACTCTGCCACCACTGCTCTAGGCTAAGGCTACAGTTAGAAGAGTAAAAACAGAAATCATGTTTATTCGGTATACACGATATTAGGTACACAATAGTAGGGTAGCCCAACGGGAGTTTCTCAGGGTCACTATATTGGGTCCACTTATTTCTGTACTAGACCGAAATAAGTGGAGCCAATATAGTTTCAAGTTGAAATGTGATACAGCAATGTATTTACTTTGGGATGTAAACAAGTGGTGTTGTAATTTAAAGTTCGAGGTTTTTAAGAAAACATCCGTATAAGGTCTTGTTAGTTTTGGTAATATTTTTGATAACGAATATCTTTCTTGTTTTATGGGCCTAGTATGGGATAGTTCTTTATCATTCCATTTTTCCATGAGGGTACTGGGCAGAAATTATAAAAAATACAGTTTTAGTTCGATGTCAGCATTTCAGAATTTAACCTTTCCAATAACGTCCTTGACATCAATCACAAGCCCATAACTAAACTGACCATTTTTTTTTTTAACTCAAAACGGTACATGGACTTATATTTTATACGCCAGTTAGCTGTTTACAACACAACTTTTTAAAGTTCTTTATTTTGAAAAAGTGTACCTTAATACAATTAGTGTTCATGTTCACAATCTAATCTAATATATAAAAATCTCGTGTCACAGTGGTTGTTATCAAACCCCTCCGCGAAACGGCCTGACTGATATGTTATGTTTTTCTTTTTGTGCTTAATTATTAAATCTGGAAATTTAGGTCGTAGACTATTTTATTTTGGCTCTCCTACCGCCCCCAGTTTTTTCTTTAATAATTTATATAGCAGAACACCGTTTGCCGGTGTAGCTTAGCTAGGAACTATGTAATATTCATATTGATTATATTATATAATTATTTTTGTTATTATAAAAATTTGTGGAAACTAAAATTACCAGCTATTAGGTAAAGGAAAGTTCCTCTGGCACTAATGAACAAATTGCCGCTAGTGTCTGACGAGCTCACTAATTTTAAAATTTCGCGTGGTAACAAGTCAGGTGATGGAGAAAAGGGATAGTCTTTATTATTGAAATTATAAAAAAATATTTAAAATCTGCAAAATTCTACCGATCACTTTCAAACATAAATATCTTTTATAAGTTAACCACCAGAGTACCCAAGAGCATAGCTTAACTTAAATATACAATAATCATAATACACGATCTATGGCTGCTGGTAAATTTAATGTACCCAGAATCACCAATTACTTTGGTGACAGAACACTAAAAAAGAGAATACCATACCTATTGAACAGTCTGCTGGCAGACATAAGGACTGAAACAAACACAAATAGATTTAGACGCAAATTAAAATTACATTATTTAGAAATGTTTAAAGTACATTTAAGTATGTCTAGAGACTCACCGACCCCACAGTCAAACCATTGCAACGGTTTTGTGGGCCTTATCTTATAAGTTACTTACCTTTTTGGAATAAAGATAAATAAATAATAATAATAACGCAGTCTCGCTCAACCACGTACCGGAAGACAAAGCGTTGGAAGGCCTCTCACAAGGTGGACCGATGACCTGGTGAGGGTCGCGGGAATACGATGGATGCGAGACGCACAGGCCCGGTCATTGTGGCGACATTTGGGGGAGGTCTTTCGGCTGAAATGATGATGATGAGTCTCGCTCAAAATGGAACGTATGGTCTCTTTTACCCACAACCGATGATCAAACTACAGAACAATGAAATAATGAAATAAACGGCCAGTGCAGCCGAGATAGTAGGTGTAATAATACCAGGGTACCAATCAAACGACCTCTAATTATCTCAGACCATAATGACATCACTGCGGCGGGTGCTAAAGTCAATTATTCTAGTTTTATGAGTCGACCAATTGTTGATTGGAGTTTTATTACTGTTGCCTTTGTATTGGGAGGCAGAAGTAATAGATACAGTCATGTAGTAGAGGGAAAAGATTCTGTCAACCGAGGCAGATACGGCGTAGTATGAAGCTACTTTAGAGGAATTTGGAACAGGATGTAAAGTCCCGCAAACCTCCGTTGAAAAAGGAGGATCCGGCCTCTGGCCAGGCTTTTATCAGAAGGCCAGGTGTCTGATCCAGGCAACTGCTCAATAGTTGATTTTTAATCGACTTCAAAAAGGAGGAGGTTGTATGTTCGGCTGAATGTATTTTTTTTTAATGTATGTTCACAGATTTCTCGGTCAATTGTGGACCGATATTGAAAATTATTTTTTTGATTCAAAGGTTATGCTTCCAAGTTGGATCCATAGAAATATTGTGATGATCTGATCATGAACTTCGAAGATAAGGAACGGAACTCCTCATAGGATCACAGCAGAACTGTCGTAACAAGTAAAATTGATTTGTTTATACGTGTAGTCGATGACTGACTGAAAGAAAAGGGGGAAAAGATATATTGACCTGATCTGATTATGAAGCCGGGAGGTAGGTACCAGAACTCTGTAATAAATTAATGTAACCTAACCGTGCTTGGGATTATTAGAATTGTCATGAGATGCACTCTGGCTATATGGTATTTAAGTTTGGCGAAGGGGTACTTTTTAGTGGTGGTACATTAAGGTCGACTGGTAGAAAATGCCTAAGGCATTAAGTCCGCCTTTGTACAATGTTTCATTAGTGCATGAAGTTTTAAATAAATAAATAAATTAACTAAAAAGTGAAAAAAAAAAACATTAAAAAGTGCAAAATAACTTCAATTTCGGAAGTCGGTGTTAAATAACGAAGAGACAAAACTAATATAGAAACCTCGACTTCCGTAATTAAAGTTATTTTGCACTTTTTAGTGTTTCATTTTTACATTGAAGTCGGTTGTTTTTTTTTGTGTAATGTTTTTTTGGACTGTTCTATATGTTCTAATCACGCGGAGAACTATGATACCGCAATGTAGGAGTTTTAAATTTTAGTTCTTATTTATCAACATTACAATAATTCTCTTGTTTGTGACATTTCAAAATTATGAGGCCAAACCTGTGAAATGGCTTCACACTGATACTGTGATTAGGATGGTTCAAGGGTTCCTCATTTGGCCAGATTGTTTCTCTAACGGCCAACCTGAACTCGAAATCGGTTCAGAGAACCGGAGAAACTATCTTCTGAGGATGATTATTACTTTTGTGATTAGGAGCTCCCAATGCGCATCTTTAGTTTCAATAGATTTTTTTTTAAGCTGGGATATCATTTAATAACTTCTCACGTCCTAAGGTGGGGCGAGAGGGCATGTCAGACTTTTACTGACTTAAATCACACTTATGTTCCTTCAGTCGCTTTTGCATTCGCGGACCACGAATATCTCTTTGTTACTCTTCCGCATGGCCCTGCTGGGTCCCTACTGTTTGCCGACATCTCTTTGAGGTGCGTGTGGAACACTACGCACTGACGATGACTCGGGCTTATAGGACGAGCGGACGGCGAGCTACCCATCACAGCCGGCTGGGGTGTGAGAATTTACATTCCCTCTCTTTTGCGTCGTTCCAATATTGGCGGCGTTTCAATGGGCTGACCACTGACATATCTCCAAATCTACTTATATATTAAATTTGAAGATCTTCAAGAATCCACTACAAAATATCTCACTGCGCCAAGTAATACCTACTTAAGGACCAAAACGGCTTTTATCACGGCTGATTAAATCAAGAAATGATGTCATAAGGCAACCTTCGCGTAATTTGGATACAAATTGCCTGATTATGGTGATCTGAGAAAAAAAGATACAATTCTAGGTATACATCTACAGTTTTTTTAGTTACAAAAGCTTCAAAGGTAAATAGGTTGGGTACTATACTTTAAAACCTCAGTATATCAGGAGAAGCTTCATGATCAGCTCACGAATAGGTCGGTCACATCATGAAATACTGTCCATTACAATTTTATAACATAGTTTTGTTAGTAACATCCAAAAATGTTGTTCTTTATGTTCATAGTACCTAGATAGGTGTTCTCGTGGGAGCGATCGGCGACGGCGATCTTTCGCGCCGGGCCTTGGTACAGGCCATGGTCCGGAGCGAGGAGGAGTGGCAGGCGGTCGCCTCCTTCTGCGAAGCAGTAATGTTAGCAAAGGAGCCGGCCGATCGCGTGAGGCAACGGTCCTTACGCTCCAACCGCCGCCGGGATTCCGATCCCGATTTCCGACCACTGTATTTGCGGGCTTGCGGACGGCGAGCAATGGGTGGCGCGCCGTCCGACCGTCCGATAACCGTCCGGACCGAGCCCAAGTCGTCGACGGCGCGTATAGTTCCACTCGCGCCTCAAGAAGATGTCAGCAAATCGTAGGGGCCCAGCAGGGTCGAAGCCTACTGGGGCCATGGGTAGTGTGAAAACGAAACCCTGGCCCTGGGACCAAGGCAATGAAGGAACAGGGGTGGGTTTTTAGTCGGTAAAAGCCTGTCACTATCTCTCGCTCCGCCCAAGAGCGAGATTTGTCATAAGATGATTTTCCCACCCAATAAAAAAAAACCCAAATAGGTATGTTTGTGAAACCATTCATGATTACAAGTAGGTACATGACACATGATTTTTTTTTATATAAACTAATGCTTGACTGTGGTCCCACCTGATGGTAACCCGTGATGCAATCGTTGATGGTAAGGCGCACTTGTTTATTAAGAGCCTATTTCACTCCAAGACCATGCAAATTGTTCCAGTCCTTCAACGTACGCGGTATAAATGACGAGGCGAAACGGTTAGTCCGGACCGTAGTTTCAACAACCTAAGGGTTGGGATACTCGCCGTACGTCGGGTTGTCCGATGGTAGAAACGAGATTACGGAATCATGTCATGCAATTCCCGTGCACACTCTCCAAAATGCAACCTGTAAAACACCGAAAGCCTGGCTACCCTACGCCTTTGCTGGCTTTGAAGCTGAATCACCAATTAGCCTCTTCGCACGCCTTTCCACTGAGTCCAAAACTGCTATCATGTACCTTTACTACCAGTAAACGGTTCAGTTGAAAACCAGCGTCAGGCACTAGTTGCCTGGCATTTATGTTGAACTGGACCTATTTTGGTGCAGCCGTGAGGCACACAACTTTTTTTTTTTGCTACTGTTTGTTTTTTTATATATATATATATTTTTTTTTGTTGTTTCGTGTTACCTTATATTGTGTTTGTGCCTTGTGCTGTACCAAATAAATTCTTTTTTCTTTCTTTCTTTCAGTATCTAATAGATATCGTAGGCACCTACAGATTACTGTTGATACAGATATTTCATTAACTATGTCTTATTGCTTCCTTGTTAAAAAGATCGAACTCATGATTTCTAATTTAAAACAAGCTAAGCAATTACAGGTATAGTAGCCATATTTCATCTAAAATGTATTATGGCCTGTGCTATACCACTGCAGTTTATAATAGATGTAGGCTGTTTAAACTGACCAGCGGGAGAGAGTTTACTGTAATGTTGAACCGGGACAATAAAATAGTAGCCTTATTGTCGCGAAGCAGTAATTACTGATTGTTCTCCGCTCAAAGTTACGATGACACTGAATTTACTTTGGCGAACCTTTATGAACATGCCACTAAATATAATGAAAAAATATAATGTGGTCATGATGACGTATCGCAAAAGATTATTTTTGGAGGTATGAGGAACAGGGTTTTAAAGTCTCACATAACTCCGTTGAAATGGAAGGATCCTCAGACCATACGGGTGTTGTGCCTGATCCG
Source organism: Mythimna vitellina (assembly GCA_949316375.1). NCBI lineage: Eukaryota > Metazoa > Arthropoda > Insecta > Lepidoptera > Noctuidae > Mythimna > Mythimna vitellina. The sequence goes on along the minus strand of OX438702.1, from coordinate 13,708,618 downwards.
GCAACCTAATCGCGCGGAGAACGAAACGATGACGCGGGATAGTTCCTATTTGGCGACAAAAACGTCGCTACATCACTCCCCTCCGGAGATATTACGGGCCTATTACACTACTCGATATTCTGACATTCGTAGTCGATGTCGCGTATGTATTATGGGTTAGACCGGTCTTACTCGGAACAAAAATTAAGACAGTCTGAACATTGTGTGCTGAATATCGCGTAGTGTAATAGGCCCTTTAGACCAATGGTTTTTGACGCGTTGCGATGCGCGTGACCATAGAAATATAAAAAGAACATCTATGCGCGTGACAGTCCAATTGAAGGTTGGTACCAGTACGTCAGAACCAGCAGCCGCATAGTTCTCGATGAGTCGGAACTGTCTGCGGTGATGCACCCAGTGAGTCGAAATGTTGCCCCAGTGAGCTAGCGTAATGATAGATGTATCAGTGAGTCGGGATGATGAGACTACTAACAGGGCCACCTCTGCCAAACGAAAGATGTCACAACAACAAAATCAACCATGCTGATGTTGACAATGTTGTCTGTCCGATATTAGATGTTCTTATTGTTGTTATTATCTACAATTATTCAGACAAGCGAGGTCAAGGTGGATAGCAAATATACCACTTTATATTATTTATCAACTGTAGGTCGATATACTTTATTGTATAGTTCATAATGTGAACAGGATAAAAATTAACAAAATCACTCTAAATAACAGTAACACTCTTGAGCAGTTGTGGCCGAGTGGTTCAAACTCAGCCAGGCGCATTACTTTGTGTAATTTATTTCATCAGCACTGCTCTCAAAACGGTGAAAGAAAACAAAGTGAGGAAACTGACATCTCCTAGAACCAAAAAATCGAAGATATGTGACATTCACCAATCGGCACTGGGCCAGCGTGGTGGATTACGGCCCATTCCCTCTCCTAGAGAGGAGGCCTGAGTCCCAGCAGTGGGAACATTAAAAGGCTGATTATGCTTATGCTTATAATCTAAATAACGGAAAAATTACTAGCAACAAAACAATCAATTAGGCACAAAGCCAATCGCGTGCCATAACTCACGAAAACAATAATCAAACAGCCGGATACACTGTCATTACTCTCCATCATTAATAAAATGTCATAATAATAGACTGAACAGATATCCTGACCCATTGGCCCCTAATTTCACGGTAATAGAATCAAATCAACGGCTTCCAGTTGTCAAATATTAATTTTTGCTGTGTAACGATTTCCGATACCAATTAGGTGGTTGAACCTTATTGTTTATTAATTTTGGAGTTGTGACACGTGCGTGTGAGTGGCATGTGTTTGGGGTAGACAGAATTACCTACGCATATGTGGTCATTGTTATTGTGAAATGACAGGTTTGATTGTTATTGGGTGCGTTATTGGTTCATATATAATCATCATCTTCCTGCCCTTGTCCCATCTTATTTGGCATAGCAAAATTCAAGATAGTAGGGAAAACAGGCAAAAAAATATCACGATGATATTTTTTTTTTAAATATTGGCCATACGAAAAAATCATATGTTGATAATGTTATAAAGGGTATAAAAACGATATATGGATCTATATTTTTTTTTCAGATCTATTAACCCAATCGTTACTGAGGAGTAGGCTTCAAAAAGTCACTGTATTATGGCACTGCTCGGGAGCTAGGACCTTAAGTTTTTTGGATTAAGCTGGTCAGTGTCAGGTTTTATATTCATTTAAATATGTCCTTAACACGTACGTGTTAATTTCATATTTGAGACTACCCATGAAACTACCCATGAAATTACACTCTGAAACGGGTGACCTTTCAGCGTATTTCATGGGTAGTCTGAAAGGGAACCCCTTGGAACGCAAAGTAAAGAAGGAATATAGGTGTGGTTTTTTGACAGTAACAGTCTGATACGCCGTCCAATTCCGCCCTGGAGCAGGAGAAGTCATTGGATGATTTCCCACCTTAAAAAAACATTAGTATTTTTACGAAATTTTAATCTTTAAAATTTCAATACAACTCTCTCAGTCCATCTAACACTATTGACTGGTAATTTAATTTAGCGTGCAATTGTGTTAGCTCAGTGAGAAAGTAGCATTCTACTGGTTAAAGAATTTATAAAATCAGTCTGGTAGCTTTTGAGTTACTTAGTTCATTACAAACAAAATATATATCTTTCCTCTTTATGATATTACTATATTTTTTCTTCAAAACACACGTAATAGGCATAGGCTCAGGCATAAGATTGCCCTTTTACCATAGCGACCATTACTTTGTCTGTGCTCTGCGTGGTCTTTATGACAACTCTAAGTTCGATGAACTTCAAATGAATTCGTTGAAGACAAAAAGCTTGTCAACTTGTAAAAAATAATAGCAACAAGCACGTGTCCCTACATTCATAAATCTTCAAAGAAAATCTATACAATTAAACTGAAGTGTGTTTGCCTCTAGTTGTCATATTTTATTATCTAATTTAAGAGTTCTAAAACTTATAACACTGCTAGGAAACTCTGTGTTTTGCTAGGAAACTCTGTATTCTTGCAAAGGTCCAGCAGTACTTCACACCGTCCAGTACAGCTAATGTTATACAAAGCACAGTTGTTCGATTATGTGTGGAGTAGTAACAGGCACGTATGGGCTGGTGCTGCAAAATGCCATCTAGAAGCTTTAGACTCAGTGAAGAGGCGTTCGAAGAGCCTAATTAGTGATACAGATTTGGTTAAATCCAATCTACAAAGCCTGGAGAACAGGTGTAGGGTAGACCGCCTTTCGGTATTTTACAGAATGCATTTCGGAGTGTGCGTGGGAATTGCATGACTTTTTTTTGTTTGTAAAATCATCTTATGACATCCCCCGCTCTTGGGCGGGGCGGGAGATAGTGTCAGACTTTTACTGACTAAAAACCCACTTCTGATTCTTCGTTGCCTTTCGTACCGGGGCCGAGTCTTCCTTTCAGAATCAGACCCTTGGCCCCAGTAGGCTTCGACGTATTGTTTCACGCGCGCCTCAAGGAGATGTCAGCAACTGTAGGGGCCCAGCAGGGAATTGCATGACTTGATTCCGCGATCTCCTTTCTACCATCGGACAACTCGATGTACGGAGAGTATCCACACTTATGTCGTTGAAACCTCTACAGTCTGGACTAAGCTTTTCGCCTCATCGTTTATACCGCGTATATCAAAAAACTGGAACAATTTGCTTCTGTGGTCTTCCCCTTCCATTTAGGTGACTTCATGGTTAAAGTGAATAGGATCCTAATAAACTAGTGCACTTCACAATCAATGATTGCATCACTGTTTATCATCTGGTGGGATCACAGTCAAGCAGTAATTTATATTGTTAAAAAAAAAAACTTATTTAATGATAATTATGATTTTCAGAAATAGGTTACTCCAATTCTCCTGTCAGAATAAAATGGCAAAAGAAATTCGTTCGTTCATTCGTATTACATTTATCTGTAACATTGGAGGGTATTGCGTATTTTTTTCTAGTTCATTCATCTCATGAGGAGGCGGATGGCGGAAACGGACACAATAAGTACTCACACCGCTCCCGACTTCCGATACAGTCGCGAGGTCAAGCGTTAGCGAGACACCTGCTGTGAAATTTTTGATATTTGTGTTATTTCATTATATTATAGGTACAGGACTGTGCTGTGGAACTGTTCGGAACAGTTGCTCCGCAAAAGATAACTGGAGGAACACAGGTGGGTTTTTTGAAATAGTTACCAAGGCTCCGCAAAGGGCAACTGAAGGAACACAGGTGGGTTTTAGTCCATAAAAGACTGCCACTCCTTCTTTTTCCATTCAGATCAGGAGGAGTCACTAGGCGAAGGGATTTGCGTTATTCACATCTCATCATCGTCATCATAATTTCAGCCGACAGACGCTGGACATATGTGTGTGCGTCTCGCAACCATCAGATTCCCATGACCCTCACCAGGTCATCAGTCTGCCTTGTGGGAGGCCTTCCAACGCTGCGTCTGCCGGTACGTGGTCGCTACTCCAGAACCTTTCAGAAATCAGGACTGAACGTTTCATTTGAGTTCTTTTTTTATTAATAGCGAGATGTATTATAAAGATTAATGGTAACTTGTGCTTTTAAATTATTTGTGATAGATGGATCTTATTTACTTAGGTCAAATGACGACACTCTCTAGTGAGAGACTGCAATTATTGTGCGTAAACTTAAATAATTATTTTTTCAGTCACTTATTGATGGATATAAAAAATATTTTCATTGGTTTATTAGTGTTGATCTATATTTTATATCCATTTAGATAAATATTATATAAACGGAGTCGGTGTTGCCTGATAGCTATAACCTAGGTCTTTAAGTCAGGAATGAAAGGTTACTTCTAGGCAAGCGTGCTCCATCGTCGGCCACATTATCGATTAACATCAGATGATAGTAATAATAATAATGACGAGAAAAGCCGAGAAAGACAAACAAATCAAGTATATTGACTTGAGTCGCGAGGTTGTCGACATGTGGGATCTAGACTTGGCTCGCGTTAGGCGGCTGGATCAAGGACTTTCAGAGAGCGGTACTCCTGGTCACGGCTCGTATTGTGAAGAGGTTCCTGTCTCGGAAGCCCTAACCAACGGTAGCTTAGACCCTGCTCCTGACACCGGCGGACAACTATTTTTAAAAGTTTTTCTTATAATTATTTTTTTTAAAGAAATATTTAAAAATGTAAATTATGTGTAAATAAGAAAAATAAAGAGATAATAATAATATTCTACAACTATCCCACAACGCCGTCTAGTCCCAAGCTAAGCGGAGCTTGTGTTATGAGTACTAGACAACCGATAAACATACTTATATATTTCTAAATACGTACATATTATTGATAATTACACCCAGACACAGAACAAATGATGGCGCTCATCACTCAAACACTTTTCCTGGGCATAGCAGTCAGGGCCACTAACCACTAGACCAACAGGCCAGTCGCAAACATATGTATAATAATAATATAATAGTGGACAAACTCAAGTCTATGCATAATAAAAAAAACAACATTAAAAATCTTCCATTTATTTAACAGCCCATATTCACCAACACTTTTGTACCGAACAGTACCTACTCAAAGTTTTACCTGCAAACATTGTCAGAATCGGAAGTGGTGGCGTATTGTCTCACGCTCCTCGCTCGCGTTATGGTGTGGACTTTAATGTTAAATGGGCCTTTTTATACCCCATTGTCTCTTTTTCGCAATTTAAAGAGAACTTTATTGGTGCGAGTCCGTGTGAGTTAATGTAATCATGAGATTCCGGGATGTTGCAATTAATAATAATAATAAAAAGTTGACATAAAGGATATACAGAAGTGTGAATCTCCTGCCCCCCTAGCCAAGTTACAACGTATCGTTCGCGCCGAACGCTTCGACTAGGCCACGTCTCCGATTCCTTTGTTCTGACGTCATCTCAACGCTCAGTCACGTGGTCAGAACAAAAGAATCGGAGGCGTGGCCTACTCGAGGCGTTCGGCGCGAACGAAACAATTGTAACTTGGCTAGGGGGGCTGGTCCCCAAACTAGCGTTTACTGTATTATAGGGGCCAGAGCCTTCATTTGATTTCGTAATTCCAGTATTACGCAATGTCATATAAACTTCTATTAAAATTAAGGTAAGTAGGTACTTTGTTTAGAATCAGTAACTGAATCGATTCCAATAATTTTTACACCATGATACATTTTTCACATAAATATTTAAAAAAGGTCGCAAGTTGGACACAACTGATAATAAGTATAATACAGATCAACGCAGGTCATAGCGGGCATTAGGTGCTAGCACACAGCTGGATGCAAGAGCAAAACACTCCTCATTCGCCTGGATGGCCAGGTGACCATATATTTGTGCGCACAACTTTATGATTTTTCATCATACAGTTATGAAAAGTACATAGATTCTTTACATAAAAATAAAAGACACGTGTTTCGCATATATACTAAAACTAATGTTGTATATTTATACTTCTATACTAACATTATAAAGAGGAAAGATTTATATTTTTTTTAGCCATTAATAAACTTAAATCTACTAGATTTATTTAAAGAAATCTTTAACCAGCAGTATGCTACTTTATCATAGAGTGACAGGCTATTATGTTTTTTACTTTCAAGCGGGTGAAGCCGAAATAGTAGGAAATCATCAAATAAATCAGAAAGAGGGAATCATCAAAGAGGGAAAACATTTAAGTCAAAGTCAAAGCTTTTTATTTCACATAGGCCTACATGGGCACTTATAAAACGTCAGAAGCTAATGCACGGTTCCAAATTGGTCTTTTCCTATGGAGAAGTACCGGCAAGACACTCCATGGTTACCCTTTTAAAAAAAATTGTTGTTCTTACAATATTTTCATATTACAGTGTAAGTAGATAGTAGATATTATGTAAGGACAGTGTAGACTAGTCAATATTGTACTAAAAAGTACAATATAAATAATCATAATAAAAAGTGAGTTATATTAGGAAGTAACCTAACAATTCGCGGAGTCTACAGTCTTCTCCCATTGACATTGTAAAAAGAGAGCCTATATAAATAAAAGCAAGAAAAATAAATAATTACAATTATTAATAAATGATACGTTAACAAAAAAATTGCTAACGAATTTATTGTGGTTGGCGTCTAATAATATAAAAAATATTGCAAAAGCAATGTGTTAGAAAGAAAAACGAAAAAAGTATATTACAAAAAATGTGGAGCAGTTAATAGATACATTTACACAATATTATGAGTTACCATTTACTGACTTAAACCCACCCGTGTTCCTTCAGTTGCCCTTTGCGTTACAGAGCTGATGTGACTTTTTAACCTAACCTACTAATAAATCCACAAACCCTAATAATCACACACACATTAGGCCATTTCCCATGCCCAGTCAATCGAACTGGTTATTTCTAGTTCATTAAAATTATTGGCACACAAAGGTAGGATAATTATAATTTGCCCCATATAGTTACCTATATCCTGCACTATCCTGTTCTTTAGTAGAATGGTCGGCAGATGTCCAGCCACGGCTTCCTTTACAACCGGTTTGGGTAATTAAGTCATAAAACTATCAATAAGCTTATTATATTTATGGATATTGATAACGTGTAATGTGATTCTGTTAACTACGAAATCTTAATACTACTTACTACTTAATATTATAAAGAGGTATTTGTAAGTTTGTATGTGGGGAGTAATCTCAGAAACTACTGAACCGATTTTTGTTTGAGAAGACACATCTATGCCTTTGGTAAATAATGGAATGGATGATTTTTAGTTCGTTGATTTTATTAACAACTAGCTTTTGCTCGCGACTTCGTCCGCGTAGAAGTCGAAAATGGTTTTATTAGGTTTTTTGAGATACGAAAATATGAAATATTATTTATTATCTTCGTCGTGTCCATTGAATTGTATGGCGAGCGATATTGTATCTTAAAATAAATTATTATTACATCTTAGCCGTGTGCAGTGCCCCTTAGTGAACTCCACTGCGGGTGACGTAACTTACGACAAACTTATTATTTTCGGTTCGTACAGCGGGCCTAAAAAGCTCACAATGGGCAATTCTGCTAAAAGCAAATCATTTCCCGAATTGCTGCATACTTATGATGTTTATGCAATTCTTCTAATAATCGCAAAATGGTTACAAAAATTAGCCGAATCATACTCAATTCATTTTTTAGCAGAATCGTATTGTGAATATTGCCACATGAAAAAAATTAAAATCTTGGTTTTACTAGTTTTTTTTTTCTTAGCTTTTTATTTATCGGATTATTATTTTGTATTAACTTTATTGTATTTAAATATAAGTTTAGTATTTTAGGGTAATAATTTATTAAAAAATGTAATTAAGCCTTAAAAAACGAAGTTAGAAATTCCTAAATCTATGGAAATAATAAATATCAACTTGTTAGGCTGGCAACATACATTGTTGTTTACCCTTTACTTGTGTCAATATTGTGTCAACATGATGTAAGCGGAAATCGGTTGAAAACAATAAATTGTAATTTTAAGTTGATTTTTCAAGTGCAGAATCCCAAAAATGCTTGGTTTTTTTTAAAAATAATCTGAAGCAAACCATTCGCTTGTAAACTTTAGGACTGCATTTTAAGAAAGTGAAACCAAACCAGCATCTACTTGTGTATTTCTTGTGAGTTCGAAAGTTTACAACAAAGGAAGTGCTTGCCCACTGATATTCTAATATTAATAAGTTTTTATACCTACGCAACTAGGTATTAAATGACAATTTAATTGTTTCAGACCGCACGCTGGCTTCTCTAATGATGAGGCTTGAAGGATTCTGTCTAAGGTGGAGATGTAACATACCGCAGCTGATGCCAATACTGTTTAAAGACATCTAATACAAAATTTGAGATGCCTTGCAGATGCAGCTCAAAGATATCTTTGCTATTTTAGATTGCATGTAAATTTGAGTCACTAAAATGAATAATTACATTCTTTTATCCATATATATGGTTTTATTTTGGTAATAATTTACCTAAGCTTGTTTATAATATTCTATAGATGATAATATTAAAAATACTCTAAACTCTCTACTTTATTTAAGAACAGTGTACTTTAGTGTTCATGGTGGATAGTGAATAGTACTTAGTACTATTTAACTATTTGAAGAGTGATATCTAAAATTTAAATAATTTATGTTAGAATCTTTATAGCTTTAATAAATATATGTAGGTACACATTGTAACACAAATAAAATTTTGTGATTATGAAGAACATTCATAGTTTCACCTTTTGAGTTGCGTAATTAGAGACAATAGAAAGACAATGACTGAGTGAACAAGGCGTTCGCTCGGGGTTTAATGAATTAAGCCATGGGGAAGTGACTGAGATAGGTTCTTGCTGCCCATTTTTGATGACATAACCCAGCTGCATAAATGCTTTAGTGCTCAATAAATATATACAATACTTTTTTTTTAGTCTTTTTAACCCGATAAACTCGGGGTTCGGCATTTCATAAATTTCAAGCCAATTCCACTTTTCGAAGAAATATACTTCGTTGGCGACATAAAAAGCTCTCAGTAATGCGCATGTCTCCTAGAAAATACGCGTAAAGTCCTAAATCTGCCATTTTTTAAGTTTAAATATATAATTCCCGAGAAATGAATTGGAAGATGTTGCTTTTCAGTAACTTCTTATGATTCTGCTAATGAACTCTAAAGCGATTCATAATAAGTGAACCATTTTACGAATTTGCTGTCAAATAGACCCGTCTGTCAAAAACACTGTCAAATAGATGAATTGCCGAATTGAATCATAATATGAATATTGTTTACGTATAGAACAGAAGATATGAACTGACAAGTTGTGACCATTTTGCGATTTTTAACATGATTCATAATATTTTCCTATACGATTCTGCTAAAGTGACCTTTTTAGCCCCCCAGTAATCGGGTCTAGGGATCGAACCGCAAAATTAAGTTTGTTTATTGTATATACTTTTCTGGGATAAAAAGTACCCAGTGTGGTGCCCAGGATATTAAAGAATAATTATACCAAGTTTCATCGTAATTGAACTAGTAGCTTTTGCGTGATGCCTGAACAAACAGACAGACAAATTTTTTTTTAATAACATTTTTGGGTTCGGTTCTATTTATTTTTTTTATATTTTCAGTGTACAGAATTTTCTCTTCTACAGATTTATTATAAGTACCTACAGATTTTTCAGCAGATATGGAATCAATCCTGAAGTTGTGGAATCACCTTTTTCCTACACATAGTCGAGTTTTACATATAGAAATTATATTATGTTGTTATACAGATTGGCATTTATAGATACATAGTGAAGTACAATTATGTTCTTTTAGTATATCGCCTGTAACAAGGACTCGATATGGGCCGATTGGTGGTGCAAGGGAAAGTCGAAGAAAAAAGATTTTGAGGGTACTCCTCGACATGATGGACGGACCTCATAAAATCTGTGACTTACTCCAGTATCAATAACAACTCACAAACTGCCAAACCCAAAGACGTCGCATGGCGTTGCGTCACGAAAGAAGTGGCGCTAGACTCGACTGAGACATAACCACGACCACTCTATCAAGAATAGAAGTAGCATAGTATAGTATAGCATAGTTGGCCTTATAATGTTCCCACTGTTGGGACTCAAGCCTCCTCTCTAAGAGAGGGAACGGGCCGTATTCTACCACGCGGGTCCAGTGCGGGTTGGTGGATGTCACATGTCTTCGAATTTTTGATTCTAAGACATGCCGGTTTCCTCACGATGTTTTCCTTCACCGTTTTGAGGACAGTGGTGATGAAATAAATTACACAAAGTAATGCGCCTGGCTGGGTTTGAACCCGCGACCTACAACTCGTAAGTCGGGGCCGTTACCACTCGGCCACCACTGCTCTACAGAAGTACTTGTAGAGCAGAATAGAAGTACTGTATTAAAAATCTCCCAGTTTCTGCTTGTTTGTATATGGCACAATAGATTTAAGATGACCCCCAGCCCGGAAACCCAAGATCTCCAGTCCAGGAATGTTTTTTTTCTAAACACGAGGTTGATATTCATTGCAAATTGAACCTAATCGTAGAGTGATAAGAGTCAGTTTTCGAAGAAGAGTATTGAAAAAAATTAAACAGCTGTTTTTGAAGACCCGATGTTGTCTACAAAAAAACACCATGCTGCATTTGCCCCAATAGATTTAGAGGCGGCATCATTGTATATCAAAGAGAATGGCTGTTTTTAGAAAATTTCCCTAGATACGATTGCTAGGTATCTCTTGGTAGGTAGGTAGGTGCTCTATTGCTCTCCAGAAAACGTTTTTTTTTTTTTTATAAACTCAACGATTTGTATGTCTCCAATTAATAAAAATCCCGCCCGCGCGGTGTATAAAGCTAGAAAGAACTACATTAGACCGACGCACACGTGTAACACGCCTGATTTGTACGTAGCACGACGTCGCGTGGCGTTGCGTGGCGTGGATCTAGTGTAGCTAAACGAGTCTAGTTTCCATATAAAATATATGTAGACTGACGCGCCCAGATCGGCGTCTGTGGCACACGTGTGCGCAGTGTAGTTCTAGCTTTAAGTAAGAACTACGCTAGACCGATGAACACGTGGACCATGCCTGATTTGTACCTTTACAGATTTACGGCCCATTCCGTCTACTAAAGAGGAGGCCTGAGTTCCAGCACTGGAAACATTATAAGGCTGATTCATCATCTCGCATCCATCGGATTCACGCGACCCTCACCAGGTCATCAGTCTACCTTGGGGGAGGTCTTCCAATGCTGAAGGCTGATTAGGTATGCTATTAAGCTATAAGTACTACACTATTGGTAATACTTATCATTATGAACAATTTTTACGACGAAATCCACTCTAACCCCCCAATAAAAAACTCAAGAAACTGAACTGAAAGACAGATGTCTTGAGTTGTGCAACACTTATTATATCTGCATTTCATTGTTGTTCTTTTTCGTGATTTCAGTTTTGATCCCATAGTAAAAGTGGTTAAAAATAATGAGTACCTAACTATTGGCAGCGTTTTTATTTATTCTAGAATTGTCGTCTCCACATTGTATGTAGATAAGTACCCATGGTAGATAATAATATTAGAAAGTAGCAGCTGATCTAATCGACTATGATGTAACTTCCGAAAACGTGCCTTCTACACTATTTCGGCAAATCAATCACTCTTTAGAGTTGGTTCTCAACCTTTTTTTGACAGAGGACCACGTTGATTTTTTTGCTGATTGCCGGGACCAGAAGTCCAGAAGAAAACTTAACTAACTTAATAAAAATAAACTCGAACAATAGGGTGGCAAGACTGGCAAAATGCCACGGGCCTCCAGTCCGAGAGGCCGTGAGCTCAGAAAAAGTAACACAACCTATTTAACCGACTTCTAAAAAAGGAGGAGGTTCTCAATTCGGATGTTTGTATTTTTTTTTTGTTTGTTCGCGCATAACTTCGTCGCTTGCCAATCGATTTGAAAAATTCTTTTTTTGTTGGAAAGGGCATACTTTCCAAATGGTCCCATAGTCACCAAATCGGGATCTGATGATGGAATCTTGGCGAAATCGAGGGAACTCTTCAAATATTATAGGCAACTATATAGTAATTTTGGTATTTTCATCGAGAACTTAAGCATTTACAGTCAAAAAGTAGCATTTGATGAAGTGGAACTGAGGAAGAAGACCAGAAAAGGTCAACGGAACTTCATACTCGCATAGATATCACAATGAAGATAGTTTAGAAGTGACGTTAGAATAGTTACGTTGAAAATAGTATCTCAAAGCGATCTGATGATGTCGATGGAGCCGGAAGGTAGGGACTGGAACTCCGTAATTAATCAATGTAACCTAGCCGTGTTTGGACTTATTACAATTGTCATGAGATGCACTTTGGCTATAAGGTACCATCGAACTGATCTGATGATGGAGTCGGAAGGTGGAAGGTAGACCCTGGAACTTTATAATAAAATAATGTAACCTAGCAGTGTTTGGGTTAATTGGAATGATCATGAGAAATAGGCACTCTGTTTATATGTGTATCGCAACTAAAAAGGTGTGAAATAAAAAACTTTTTACAAAAAAAGAATAACCGACTTCACTAAAAAAAACAGTAAATGGATCAAAATAACTTTAATTTCGGAAGTCGGTGTTAAATAAGATAGAAATCGATGTTAAATATCGAGAAACACCGACTTCCGAAATTAAAGTTATTTTGATCCTTTTACTGTTTTTTTTTAGTGAAGTCGGTTATTCTTTTTTTGTAAAAAGTTTTTTATTTACAAAATTTATTAAATTAAATCACGAGACGATTTTTCTGGAGCCACATCCAATGAATTTGTCAGATAATATACATATTTACGCCACTGACTCCTATCATACATTAAAAATTTGTAGCACGACTATTCTTTACAATCAAACAAATGTAACGAGCGGTTAAAATAAAAAACTTAGTTTGAAATGTTGGTATCAATATATGTAACTTTTTAATTTGGAATTTTTCGACCTTTAGCGGACTACTACTATTTCGGGTTTTGCAGACCACCAGTAGTCCACGAACCACAGGTTTAGCACCACTGCTCTGTAGCCAAATGATTCATTAAACTCTACACTACACATCTGGCCAAAAAAAAAACACACCGACTACCACAGACCAATAAATAAGAAGAGGTACTTTGGCAACAGTTCCTTCCGATTCTTAAGTACCTAATTCTATAAAAGATTTCATGATTTATGGGACTAGGCCATAGTATGCGGGCTCTTCAATCTTTAACGGATTATTCACAGATGTTCGTGTACACCTTTGGCTAAGGTGTTGCATTGAATAGCTGTGGGATATTCGTCTATTTTAAATTTAACCGATTTTTTGGGAAAATGTTTACCTATTTCAAGTGCGTAACGGTCTTTTGTGTGATCATGAAATAGGGTTGGAAATGTGGGTTGCGGTTTTTACGATATTGAAGTTTCTATAAAACACTCGAACCGGGAAGACTCCTACCAAGTCGTTAACTATTTCTCGCAATAATTTTTATCTAAATATTACGAAGTTTGACTCTTTATTTTCGAGCGTTGAAGAACGTCTTTTGATACAAGTCTCTAACTCCAAAACAGTCGAAGTGCCTAGTGCGAGTTGTTTTTAAGCTACCTCGATCGAAAAGTTCATGCTTAAAAAAATGCTGGTTAAGTGTTCTTCAGAATGTACATACCTACTGTAAATCAATCAATATTTCGCAAAAAAAAAAGAAAGTTTTTAAAGGTCCGTGGGGCTCTATGTGGGCGCAGACGGCAGCACGAGTATGTATGCATTTAACTCTGGCCAAATGTTCACGAGACCATACGTAATGTTCAAAGCACTAGCAGTGCACTAGGCACTCTGTTCCATTACATGCAAAATGCTCGACATTGTACGACAGCGCCATCCTGCTATCACTATTTAACAGGCACGAAAGTGTAGCGGATCCAGCTCATTACGATGCACAGCCTAAAACTTCCTGCACGGGCAAATGTTGCCAAATACGGCATGAAAATAAAACAATAGGCCCACTGATACAGTGGCGGTACTAAAAATAGTAGTTCATTTATATGTGACATCGCTGTTTGTTGAAGGAAGTTGTGCTAATGTTTTCTTTTTGTATGATTTGAATAACGCAGTGTGGGGCCACGGGTAGTGTGAAAGCGAAACCCGAGACCCTGGGACGAAGGCAAGGAAGGAACAGGAGTGGGTTTTTAGTCAGTAAAAGTCTGACACTATCTCCCGCTCCGCACAAGAGCGAGATTGGTCATAAGATGATTTTCCCACACAAAAAAAAGTGTGCGAGGTAATTCTTCTGTTTTGTTATTTCGTTTTTTTATATTTACTGTTAATGTTCGTTAAATATTCCACAGCGTTTGATGGTTTACAGTACGGCAGACGTATCTTGGCGAGCCCAAACTATGCGCAGAAGACTGCGCACGAACGTTTTTTAGGAACTAAATGGTGGCATGAGGCGACGTGCGCGGGGTGTAGGTCAAGGCTAGAGATTGACTCTATGTAAACACAATTGACCCTTTATTCAATCAAATATTGTTTATATGAGATATTGTACCTACCTTTCGAATACCGCAATTTGAAACACAATAGAAAGACAATGAGGGATCGAAAGTACCTGTAGCGCAAATCATCTTAGGAGATGCTGTTGAGAGATTAGTGATCTTAATCCAAGCGTCTATTCGATTTCTACTACACGTTTAGTCTTATAAGTCTATTACTATAGGACTATTTTGCTACTTCATATGATTTGTAATTAAACTATTGTAGAACTAAAACAGTTGTCATCTATATCTCACTTCTACTCTATATTATAAAGAGGTACCTTAAGTTTGTCATTTTTGTTTTTTGTTTGTAGGAGGTAATCTCTGAAATTACTGGTCCAATTGCTAAATTTTTTTCACCGATAGAAAGCTGCTTTATTCCAAAGTGAAATAGGCTATATTTCATGTACGCAGGCGAAGCCGCGGGCAAAAGCTAGTTAATTATACATATAATAGCAAAATAAACAAAGGGTGCCATACCTATTTCAAAAATACATTAAAACACGTGTCACTATCAACCATTACAAAATCATTGAACCAAAAAATTATAAGCTTAAATATCGACAGGTACATTCGAAAGTATACCTTATTTGTAGACTGTTAAAGGAGAAAGTGCGCTGGCCGAAGAGTTTTCTTTATAAAATAATTAAGAAGAAAATAACCAATCATCATGATTACATGTTATTTTGATTATTAATGATAAAATGGAGCACGGCACGCGACCATAACTTACTTCCCTTTTTTTGTGAGCTTATGACTTTTTGTGACTGACAATAATAATGACAATTTTAAGCCTGTTGTTGCAACGATTTTAATCTTTAGTCTCAAGCCTTTTAAAAATGAATTACTCAATACAAAAAGCTATTTCAATATTTTTTTTATCTGTTCTTTAGTTGATTGTAATCTTTTGTAAAGTTCCTACCTAATCTTCTAATCCAATTGTAGAAAACAAAGAGAAGACAAACCTTACCCTTACCCACCAAAAACATTTCATGTAAAATGTTGCCAAGACGACCACATAAAGACGGTTTGCTCTGTGAAAAAGATATCAGATCTCATGTAGAGCCAAGCTCCTGAATCTACACGGCCTAACTCTACCGCCACCGCTACCGTCGTGGAAGTGATGTGAATATTTAGTTTCTGAAGTAAGTAACGAAACAGCCAAGCCATACATTTTTACTGATATATAGAATTTGTGAAGTTAGGGTCGGTAGAGTTAGGCCGAGTAGATTCAGGAGCTTGGCTCTATATGAGATCTGATATCTTTTCATCAGTGTGTCAGTGTATCAGTGAGTGTGTCAGTGACGAAATCGGTGTATATTAGATGTCAATAAAATCTAAAGTATTAGAGCTATTCAATTGAGACTTTGTATGTTTAATTAGTCTATTATTGATATCATATCCTGAGAATATGAACGATCTGGTACATCGGAAATCAACTCTATGAGGGTTCAAAAGAACGACGAAACGCTTCGAGAAAAGGTAGGTAGTGCCCTGACGCTTTGCTTGGCTCGTCTTGGCGGAGGCACTACCGTGCTCCCAGATTTCTATTATAGCCGGACAAACAAATTATGAATGTAAGAATGTTGAAAAATAATCGATAAATCTTAGGCTCAAATAATTTTGGAGAATACCAGCGAACCGCTCCAACTTCACACGGGTATTAGAAATCATGACTATCTTAGAAATTTAAAAATCATGAATTATGCTATCGATAAATGTATCAAAGCTTTTCTCTATTATAATATGCATGTACCTATAATACACAGTGCCCGATTAAGCCAGCTTGGGGCCTGTAGCCAATTCTACCAAGGGCCCCTCAATTTTAACAGAGTGCCTAGTGCACTAGCAGTGCACTAGGCACTCTGTTCCATTACTGGCTACATGCAAACTGCTCGACATTGTACGACAGCGCCATCCTGCTATCACTATTTAACAGGCACGAAAGTGTAGCGGATCCAGCTCATTACGATGCACAGCCTAAAGCTTCCTGCACGGGCAA
Source organism: Mythimna vitellina (assembly GCA_949316375.1). Taxonomy (NCBI): domain Eukaryota; kingdom Metazoa; phylum Arthropoda; class Insecta; order Lepidoptera; family Noctuidae; genus Mythimna; species Mythimna vitellina. The sequence goes on along the minus strand of OX438702.1, from coordinate 13,692,081 downwards.
ATGTTGCCAAATACGGCATGAAAATAAAACAATAGGCCTACTGGTACAGTGGCGGTACTAAAAATAGTAGTTCATTTATATGTGACATCGCTGTTTGTTGAAGGAAGTTGTGCTAATGTTTTCTTTTTGTATGATTTGAATAACGCAGTGTGGGGCCACGGGTAGTGTGAAAGCGAAACCCGGGGCCCTGGGACGTAGGCAAAGAAGGAATAGGAGTGGGTTTTTAGTCAGGAAAATGCTGACACTATCACCCGCTCCGCCCAAGAGGGAGATTGGTCATAAGATAATTTTCCCACGCAAAAAAAAGTGTGCGAGGTAATTCTTCTGTTTTGTTATTTCGTTTTTTTTATTTACTGTTAATATTCGTTAAATATTCCACAGCGTTTGATGGTTTACAGTACGGCAGACGTATCTTGGCGAGCCCAAACTATGCGCAGAAGACTGCGCACGAACGTTTTTTAGGAACCAAATGGTGGCATGAGGCGACGTGTGCGGGGCGCAGGTCTAGGCTAGAGATTGACTCTATGTAAACACAATCGACCCTTTATTCAATCAAATATTGTTTATATGAGATATTGTACCTACCTTTCGAATACCGCAATTTGAAACACAATAGAAAGACAATGAGGGATCGAAAGTACCTGTAGCGCAAATCATCTTAGGAGATGCTGTTGAAATTGAGATGAGTGATCTTAATCAAAGCGTCTATTCGATATCTACTACACGTTTAGTCTTATAAGTCTATTTTTATAGGACTATTTTGCTACTTCATATGATTTGTAATTAAACTATTGTAGAACTAAAACAGTTGTCATCTACATCTACACTTCTACACTATATTATAAAGAGGTACCTTAAGTTTGTCATTTTTGTTTTTTGTTTGTAGGAGGTAATCTCTGAAAGTACTGGTCCAATTGCTAAATTTTTTTCACCGATAGAAAGCTGCTTTATTCCTAAGTGACATGGGCTATATTTCATGTACGCGGGCGAAACCACGGGCAAAAGCTAGTTAATTATACATATAATAGCAAAATAAACAAAGGGTGCCATACCAATTTCTAAAATACATTAAAACACGTGTCACTATCAACCATTACAAAAACATTGAACCAAGAAATTATAAGCTTAAATATCGACAGGTACATTCGAAAGTATACCTTATTTATAGCCAGTTAAATGAGAAAGTGCCCTGGCCGAATACTTTTCTTTATAAAATAAGAAAATAACCAATCATCGTGATTACATATTATTTTGATTATTAATGACAAAATGGAGCACGGCACGCGACCATAACTCACTTCCCTTTTTTTGTGAGCTTATGACTTTTTGTGACTCTGATAATAATAATAACAATTTTAAAGCCTGTTGTTCAAACAATTTTAATCTTTGGTCTCAAGCCTTTTGACAATGAATTACTCAACACAAAAAGGGATTTCAATATTTTTTTTGTCTGTTCTTTAGTTGTTTGTAATCTTTTGTAAAGTTCCTACCTAATCTTCTAATCCAATTTTAGAAAACAAAGAGAAGATAAACCTTACCCACCAAAAACATTTCATGTAAAATGTTGCCAAGACGACCACATAAGGTTTGCCATGTGAAAAAGATATCAGATCTCATGTAGAGCCAAGCTCCTGAATCTACACGGCCTAACTTTGCCGGCCCTAATTTCACAAATTCTGCATATTAGTAAATATTTATGGCTTCGTCGTTCCCCTACCGTCGTGGAGGTGATGCGAATATTTAGTTTCTGAAGTAAGTAATGAAACAGCCAAGCCATACATTTTTACTGATACGTAGAATTTGTGAAGTTAGGGTCGGTAGAGTTAGGCCGTGTAGATTCCGGAGCTTGGCTCTACATGAGATCTGATATCTTTTCATCAGTGTGTCAGTGGATCAGTGAGTGTGTCAGTAACGAAATTGATGTATTTTAGATGTCAATAAAATCTAAAGTATTAGAGCTATTCAATTGAGACTTAGTATGTTTAATTAGTCTGTTATTGACATCATATCCTGAGAATATGAACAATCTGGTACATCGGAAACCAATGAAGTTTCAAAAGAACAACGAAACGCTTCGAGAAAAGGTAGGTAGTGCCCTTGCGCTTTGCTTGGCTCATCTTGGCGAAGGCACTACCGTGCTCCCAGATTTCTATTATAGCCGGACAAACAAATTATGAATGTAAGAATGTTGAAAAATAATCGATAAATCTTAGGCTCAAATAATTTTGAAGAATACCAGCGAACCACCCCAACTTCACACGGGTATTAGAAATCATGAACTATCTTAGAAATTTAGAAATCATGAACTATGCTATCGATAAATGTATCAAAGCTTTTCTCTATTATAATATGCATGTACCTATAATACACAGTGCCCGATTAAGCCAGCTTAGGGCTTGTAGCCAATTCTACCAAGGGCCCCTCCGTCTTTATAAATGACAACGAATTCAAACAAGCCCCGGGGCCTTTAGCACCCTTAGGTAGCAATGGGACCATAGGTTACCTACATCGTTTTTATAGAAAATTCGAAAGTGATTAGAATTTTTATGGCATAGCTGTACCTATCTTGCCTTGTTTTTTTACATCCAACCGGGGCCCACCCCTGTGGGTGGGGCTCGTAGCATTTGTTACTCTTGCTACGTGGTTAATCTGGCACTGCTTATACACCTAAACCTTCCTCAATTCTTAATTGTTCATTATAGTGATTTGACAATTCAGAACAAAGGCGAGCTTAACTCAACAATAAGTTTACTCCTAGCAAACTTTTGAGTGACAGAGAGAGATCACTGTTAGGTCTGTTAAGTAGGTATCTCATGTGAATCACTCTGTTTATTGCTGAAAATTACATAAAAATCCGTTCAGTTTTTGAGCTCATCGCGGACAGATGGACACGACCTGGGGGACTTAATTTTATATTATGTAAAGATCAGTATATTTTTTAGGTGCTGCTTCTTTGTATCTTACAGAAAACCTTCCTTAAAAATATGGCTCAAAAATCACAGAACAGTTGCAAGCAACAAAGGATTAACCACAACAACATTACTAAGCCATCAATCATGCACATGTCAAGGTCCCAGAATTTGGCGAAAATGCGTAAAGAGAGCAACCCTTGCATCCTTTGTTATGTCCGTGAATTCCATGATAAGACAGATGCGCTCCGGACTACAGAGTGGGTACGATCCAGTGGTTATGTGGCCAGCTTTTGTTCAAGATAAGAGAATAGTGGATGAGACTTGGATTAAGAAGGATTACAAAATAAGTGTTTCGCACTAGTGCCAAAAGGTGCGGCTGCTAGCTTCCGCCAGAACGTACCTACCTATTATTATGTAATGTATCCATCAGGCTGGTCACCGGGTATCCTCCCGCCAAGTTGCTAGTTATTTTTCACAATAATTTAAAATATCTAAATTTTAGATATAACTTGAAGTTTTACTTATTATTTTCGAGTGTTGAAAAACGTCGTTTGATACACGCCTCTCGGCTCCATACCGGCCGGTTTATTCCACCTCAGCCGCACTTGCATCAAATTGTACTTAATATTTAATTCATTAAACCCCAAGCGAACGGCGCGTTCGCTCACTCATTGTCTTTCTATTGTGTCTTTAATTACGGTATCCTTAAGGTTAAACAATGAAAGCGACATCAAATGAAATCTCAGCCGAGTGCCAAGTATGAGTCGATTTTTGTTTTTATTGTTGATAGGTTAGTGCTGTTTTTACGCTATTTGATTGAACCCATTAATCATGCATATGTCAAGGTCCTAATATTTGACGAAACTGCGTAAAGAGAGCAACCCTTGCATCCTTTGTGATGTCCGTGAATTCCATGATAAGACAGATGCGCTCCGGACTACAAAGTACGATCCACCGCGGGTTATATGTGGAAATCTTTTGTTCATCGATAGAAAACAGTGGATGAGACCAGCTGAGTTACCATGACGTTTAAAGTAAGATTGTTTTATTTTTATTCCATTGTGGGTAAGAGATGGCGCTAGACAACCTGTATAGTTCTGTCTCTTACCCACACTGAAATAAGAATGAAACAATCTTACTTTGAACGTCATCGTCATGGTAACCCACCTTGGATGAAGACGGGTTACAAATTGAGATGAGTAGGTAGTTTTGTCAAGATATTTGGGAAAATTAACTGTTGATAGCGGCTTCGCCCATTTGGTAGTAAAAAGTTGTCGAAAGGGAATAGACTGCCGGGATAAAAAGTATCCTTTGTTAGCATAGACCTACCCAAGTACCAAGCTTCATCGAAATCCGTTCAACCATTTCAGCGTAAAGAAGTGACAAACATTAGTGTGAGTAACTGATACCCGCTTGAATTTACTTACTCCCTACTTTTACAAATTTTAGCCTACTGTACTATTCTCTTGTCAAGTTTCATCTAAATCCGTTCAACCTTTTGAGCGTGAAGGAGAAACATCCATACACACACACACATTGATACCTGCATAAATAAAAACACTCGCCTTTATAAGTTTTAGTTTTTAATTTGTGGTTTCTATGATTAAATAATATAATACATTTATTATCTATATCTTTTCGACAGGTGTGTTGGATGCTGTAAAAGGTAATCCGCTACTGAACGTCAGAATGGCCGGTCAATTCATATTTAGCTTTGAAATTATGCCTAAAAATTACTTATCAATTGCTTCTATTTGCTTAACATAACGAGAGAATTGCTTATTTCATAAGTTAAAAGATTTAAAACATTTAAGGTTGACCGCCCATTCTTATAATTATCAGAAGGGCTGGACAATCTCTGTAGAGTTGTGTGTCATATGTGGAATTATTGAAATATTGCTTATCAATTGCTTATTTCCCTATTTGTAAGTCTAGACCCAATTTGTTCTTTCTTTAAAGCTCGCCACGACTTTAATTAGAAGCTCCCGTGTCTTTTAAAAAATATGGGATCAAAGCAACGTGATTTTAACACGTTGTTGTGTTCACAAACAATAAAGCCTATCCGCACTACTCTTTAGTCCGTTGGATGCGCAGGCATAACAGGTGTCGGCACAATGGCCGATATTCGCGCCGTGATCCGCCATTATGTTATTATTATTGACTGCATTATTTTTGCTTGTTATTGTGTTTAATTTTGAGATTATGTTAGTTTGTTATGTTTACAATAAGTAGGTAGGTACTATATTCAAGACCTTGACGAAGGTGGGAAGATGAACTTAACTTTTACTGGCGGAACTGGCTCGCAATGGCAGAAGACAGATGTGGCATTAATCATGGTGTTCTTTGTAAAATTGAAAAATGTTCATTAACTTCTATTTTCTTCTTTTCATTACAAAATAATTGATTTTTTAAGTTTTCTTTGTAGTTTTCAAAGGCGCCACTGACAGAACCTACTGATAAAGGTAGTTACCTAAATCATAGAGCTGCACAGACGGTCCCTATCTACTAGAAGCAGTGCTTTTTAACCGACTTCAAAAAGAAGGTTCTATGTTCGGCTAAATGTTTTTTTTTTAATGTAGCATAGCATAGTCTGCCTTATAATGTTCCCACTGTTGGGACTCAGGCTTCCTCTCTAGAAGAGGGAATGGGCCGTAATACACCACGCGGGCCCAGTGCGGGCTGGTGTAAGTCACATGTCTTCAAATTTTTGGTTCTAGGACATGCCGGTTTATGTATTAATGAATGCGCCTGACTGGATTTGAACCCGCAACCTACAACTCGTAACTCGGGCGGTGCGGGAGATAGTGTCAGACTTTTACTGACTAAAAACCCACTCCTTCTACTTCATTGCCTTTCGTACCTACCAGGGCCGAGTCTTCCTTTCAGAAGCAGACTCTTGGCCCCAGTAGGCTTCGACCCTGCTGGGCCCCTATGGTTTGCTGACATCTCCTTGAGGCACGCGTGGAACCGTACGCGCCCTCGACGACTTGCGACTCGGTCCGGACAGTTACCGGACGGTCCGACGGCGAGCTACCCATTGCCCGCCGTCCGCAAACCCGCGCCTACGGTGGCAGGAAATCGGGATCGGAATCGGAGTAATGGCGGCTGGGGCGTGAGGATTGTTGCCTCACGCGTGCTGTCTCCTCCTTTGCTAGCATTACTGCTTCGCAGGAGGCGATCCGGAGCATGGCCTGTACAGTTGGGTTACTATGCGATGTTTTGACAATACCACCTGTGTTCCTTCAGTTACCCTTTGTGTTTCAGGGCCCCGGTAACAAATCCCGCGGCCCTGGTTGATGAGGCCCCCAAAACGTCTTCGCTGTGCTTTCAATTTTGGTTTAAATAAAACAACACATAATAAAAAAAACATTTACTATTAAATGCATCATATATTAGGCATATTCATAGATATATTATTTTTTTGAGATAATCGCCCGCAATTCTTCGAGATATATATTTTTATTTATTTAATTGATATAATGACATGTATAAGACCACCCTTGATGATTTTTTTAAGACCCACGTTTTGAACAATTATTAATTAAATATTCACTAAACAGGTTATGTAACCAATTGGTAGGAGTTTATGGGACATTCCTTATTACTGGCAATCACTTGTGTTAAAAAATAAAGTTAATTTAGGTACGTATGAAATGTTTAAGTTTCTCAAGTCCCTTTTTAGTAAAAAAAATACCTACTTTTAATACAAAAATTACTTGTTCAGTTTAAGGAGAAAACGCCAGGGTAAAAGTTCCTGTCGGTACTAATTAGCCTAGGTCGTAAAAATAATACCTAGATTTCTAAAAAAAATCTAAAAAGAATTACATGTTTCCTTTACAACATATTTTTAAGAATTTAATATAAAAACATTAATATTGTACCTTTTTCTCATAGCCGTTAGAAAAGGGTTAAGGAGAAAACGCCAGGTACCAGGTATATAAAGCGTAAGGCGGGTTTTCAAGAGCTCTAATCCTCAGTCCACACCCAAGTGCACGCCGGCGTTCGCACGTGATTTCGCGTCATTCCGAGTTAAACACCAAGCGTAGATTATAAAATATTACGCGTTCTATTTGTAGGAAATTTATTCAAGAGCGTAAATAATCAAACTTCTTCAAGTAGTCTGTAAATATCGTAAATAAGGTCTACAAGAAATGAGAGAAAGCGCGCACGTCGCATAATATATATATATATCAAAAGCTTTCCCCTTGAACTGAATAAGTTTTTTTTTTCATTTTACGTACGTGACGGAGTAAACGAAAGATGCCCAAATCACATTTTATTGTACTGATCAGTTGTCGATAGAAAAGAAGGTCCCATATTTTAATAATTATTATCTTATGTAATTATTGTCTAACGTAAGGAATTCTACGTTGATGTGTCTGTTTATTTTTATTTTTTTTAGTTACTCTTGAACTATCTTTTTGTAGAATAAAACATTACTTTTTATACTTCTTTGCGTTATTTTGAAAGCCATGGTAGTAAAACACTGAGCATTTATTTAAGTGCACGTTTAAACAGATATATATTTTATTATTACTATTATTCTGTCTTTGCCTCAGGGGCGGATACGCCATTGTGGGCACTGTGGGCAGGTCTATAGCCGTTTAAATTGAGGTCGATAGGCTCATGTTGCATCAAATGCCTCAATTATATTAAGAGAGGACGAGTCAACCCAACAAAATAAAGAGAAATCGTTTTCTACTCTACGCAGAGATCAACGTCAATGGCACAGAAAATATTATACGGATGTGAGCCTCGTATCACTGAAAGTACGATTATATTGTGAAAAAGAAACGTAAGCTCGAACTTGGCAATTACAATTGGTAAATGCGCTACTCTACCTTAGCACTAGTGAGCCACCGCTAATATTTCTCGAGGTGGCAGCCTGCTAGAGGCAACTCACCATTTTTTCTTGCGGCAAGCACTGTAGCCAGTTGCTCCGTAACTTGATTATCAAAAGAGAATTAAAGATATCCGGGACGAGTTACCAAAATATTCGAGCTCGATTTTTTCGCTCTTACATTTTTAGTTTTCGAATTTTCTATAAATATACGTTAGTAAAAAGAAAATCTACGTATTCGAGACAAGGAATAAAAAAAATCGTATTTGCTTCGCTCGGTCTGACATTCCAGACTTACTTTCTACTAAAGTTTTTCTGAATTATTCGATAGTATATAACCTTTGCGAGGTACTTCAAATATACCTATTTTGTAAAGGTCTCGGAAGAACGAAAGTATTGATCGTCAGCGATTTCGAAGTCTGACTAGCATTGTTGGGAGGCCGTGACCACAACCATTTTTGAGGGCCGGATCCACCCTTAAAAAACCCTTTTTTATGAAATTGCACTACTTTGAACTGTAATCATTTCGGGTTTTTAAGGAATTCATAAGTCTAGGATATAAAGTTTATTTGAACTTATAAACCCAAGTCAATCCGAAGTTTTTGTTTTGCCCTTCACCAGGAAATACCCCTGTATCGTGAATGTGTTAACAAAAACTCACAAACACAAAACACCCAGACACGGAAAATCTTTCTGTAGGCCATACAAAAATTTGTGCACTCTGGTATCAAACCGATACGTAACACAGCAGTCAATCGTTCAACTGCTGCGCTAACAGTACCCTCAAAAGTTCAAAGTGACCAGTTTTACTTTACATTTGGGTACAATACCTAATATTGTCTAAACAATTAGTTACAAAACCTGAAACTCTCGTCCCTTAAACTTTCAAACATCGACGAATAAAATTTGAACCGTACAGATAGTAACAACATGTTAACATACAACAGCACCGATTCACTTGTCCACCAACTTAACTTATTTGAAACTATCGCTCTCTTTTACTAAAGGGGTGACCAGACGGTTGCAAACTAGCGTTCAAACCAAGGTGACCTTGGTTTATGTGTTTGGTTTGTGTTCCGGCTACATGAATGTAAACCACGCGCCAACACGTTCGGTGGTTGGGAAAACGCGCTTCCCAACCAAGGGCGTTGAACGTCGTGGATTACAACTTCTATCTACGCAGATTGAAACTAGCAAGGTTACCTTGGTTGGGACAGTAGAAAGAGATAGCAATAATTTTACTCCTGCTCTCTAGCCAAGTTACGATCGTTTCGTTTTCGTCGAACGCCTCGAGTAGGCCACGCCTCCGATTCCTTTGTTCTGACCACGTGACTGAGCGTTGAGATGACATCAGAACAAAGGAATCGGAGGCGTGGCCTACTCAAGGCGTTCGACGCAAACGAAACGATCTTAACTTGGCTAGGGGGGCTGTCTAATTAGTTTACGTGATGCACTTTTTTGTATTCTTACCAACTGATAATCACGTTTAAAATTGTATGACAAACGAAATTCAGAATAATTTGACAGGAGTATTTTTTTTTATTATTGATGAGCTCGCGCCTGTTCGCTATCTTACTTGATGGAAAGCGATGATGCGGTCGAAGATAGTGCGCGCTTACCTAGAAGTAGCCTATTTATTTATTTATTAAAACTTTATGCACAAGTTATAAACACTGTACAAAGGCGGACTTAATGCCTATTCACTCTTGACTTAAAGATATATTGCTACCTACCTGTTTCTAGTTATAACGATTAGTAAAAGAGAGCGATAGTTTAAAATAAATTAAGTTGGTATACAAGAGAATTGGCGCCAATATCACAAATGTAAAATTTATTAATAATAATTATTGTTAATTTAAACAGCGCCTATCTGCAGTATCGGTAGCGCCAACTGGAACGCGTTCTGGATGTACGTGGAACTGTTGCCAGCCTGAAAAAAAAACATGGGAACTTTTAAGTTTAGATTATGCTATACCTGCATTATGAAAGCAGAAAAATATTTTATTCTAGCTGCTGCCAGCGACTTTGCTTGTGTGAAAATAGAAAATTACCCAAAAGGAACACTTCTATACTTCCGGGATAAAAGTATGCGGGTTTGCTAATCCAGAACGTGGTCAATTCGTACACCAAATTTCACCCAAATCAGTTTAGCCATTCGGGTGTGAAGAAGTAACAGACAAATAATATACATACACACACAAACTTTCGCCTTGATTTATGCCAAGTTTTTCTTGTCATTATCTATATAAGGTGCTATAAAAATATCTGCCACGGCTGCAATGGGAGACAGTATTGTGTTTATAGATTACAATGGTAAAGGTAAATTATTGATCATTTGTCATATTTTTTTTCATACAAAAAATTTTACGTATAAATTTGAATTGATTTATTGGCATAAAACCTTCCCGTAGACTTAATAAGCTGTTGCCGCGCACTGAATTCAATTCAATACTCGTAATTTCGCAAAACGCCGGCGTCGTTCATACACTGTTGCCATTCTTATCAAACGATGCCGCTGCGCGACAGCCACTCGGTCGTCAAAGCGAGCCCCGCGCGCCCCCACCCTCCCCCGCACTACCCCGTGACTCCGGTCGTCGCACGCGCTAGCCGACCGCCCGCTCGCCAGTCGCCGGGAATATCGCGCGCGGGAACGCCGGCGTTCGCTCTCTTATTGTCTCTAATTACGATATTCGAAAGGTTAAAAATGCCTCCCAGACGACGGTATTCGAATCAAGAATATCTTGAAATGGTATTGTGCTACCGCGAGTGTAACTCTACAACTGCGCATGCAGTAAACTTATACCAGCAGAGGTTTGGCGTGCGAGTGAGCCATCATACCATCCTGGATGCCGTGTACAGGTTTAGAGAACATGGCCGCTTTGACCCGCCCTCGGTTGACGCAGGCAGGCCTCCATATTCTGCCGAACTCGAAGAGGAAGTGTTAGACTTCTTCCGGCGTCATCCTCTTGCGAGCACCAGGGATGCTGCTCGAGTCTTTGACGTGAGCGACAACTACGTGTGGCGACTTTTAAATCGGGAAGGGCTCCATCCTTACCACTTCACAAGAGTACAAGAATTGCATCCACATGACTACGCGGCTCGCCTCACGTTTTGTAATTGGATTCGAGAAGAACGCCGCAACATTCTGTGGACTGACGAGTCCACATTCACACGTGTTGGTATGTTCAACATACATAATGCGCATTATTGGACTGAGGCGAATCCTCGTGTTGTGCGGCCTGATCACTTTCAGACTCGGTTTAGTCTTAATGTGTGGGCCGGGATACTTGGCAACAGAATCCTAGGACCAGTGTTTTTGGACAGACTGAACGGAGAGACGTATCTGTGCTTATTACGAACCCGTGTGAGAAGAATGTTGGAACGTATTCCTCTTGAAGAGATAAGAGGGCTACACTTTCAACATGATGGAGCACCACCTCATTTTGCCCTCAGCGTACGGGAATTTTTAAACGGTGTGTGGTACGGTGGTGAAAGCTGGATAGGCCGAGGAGGGCCAGTGTCGTGGCCTCCTCGCTCGCCGGATTTAACCCCTCTAGACTTTTTTTTGTGGGGTCGCGTAAAGGACCTTGTGTACGGTCAAACCGGACATGACATTAGAAGTGTGGAAGAACTAAAAAGGCGCATCAAACGCGCATTTAGGCATGTAAAAAGTGAAACGGACACATTAAATAAAGTGAAGAGACATGTACGTAAGCGTGCCTACATTTGTGTGCAACGCGAAGGCGGACTTGTGCAACAGTTTTGTAGATAAGTAGGTAGGGAGTGTGTAAATAACTGTAAATACTGTGCAATTGTTGTAAATAAGATGATTAACTTTTAAACACGCCAAGTTACTGTAATTTATCGTTATTTGATATTAATCTAAATACCTATTGTTTAAAAATAATAAGAAAAAATTGCGATTCTTACACTAACTTGACAGTCCAAAGCCTGTTTTAAGTGCGATGGGAAGTTTATCATCTTATTTACGTAAGTTTTTTGGAAGAATGCAGTAGCTGGTAAGTAATTGCACTTTTAAAACACTTTAGTGCGTACCTAGTGGATTAGATAGTGACGAGCTAGTCAGCTGATTTCAGTTTTCATTCACAGAACAGATGGAAAGAGATAGCAGTTGTTTTCATTGACAAGCGACACATCGCGCGTAATTTGTGAACCACGTTATGCAGAGTAGAGTCAATGTTTATTTAACTACTTTATTTTCTCAAATTGAATTAACTGTTCCGGGGTACGAAAGCTCTTCTCTATTGTAATCTTTAAACACAATACTACCTCCCATTAAAGCCGTGGCAGATATTTTTATAGCACCTTATATATATAAAAGGAGAAACTGACTGACTGACATATCAACGCACAGCCGAAACTACTGGGACTAGGAACGAGAAAATTTGCACAAGGTTTCCTTTTATAACGTAGATGAGCACTAAGAAAGGATTTTTCAAAATTCAGACCCTAACGGGATGAAACGGGGTCTAACTAAAGTTTGTATGGAGAAACCTACATTCACGCGGGCGAAGCCGCGGGCAAAGGCTAGTTCTGTTATATAGGGCGTATATTAAAAGTGAAAAATATTTACCTCTAAAAATATGTTTGTGATGTATGTGTTAACTTGTTCTTTATTGTCCGAAGGAAGCGCATTCAGCTTCTCTGTGAACAGCGTCGCTAGCTCACTGATGTGTTTTGTTAGTACCACTGTCATTCTGAAAGCAAGAAATAAGATTCAGCAACAGTTACAACTGATTTTAGCTTTCACATCCAACATTCTGTATCCAAGAGAAAAAAACGGGACCCTATTATTGAGACTCTACTGTCCGTCTGTCTGTCACCAGGCTGTATTTCATGAACCGTGATAGCTAGACAGTTGAAATTATGCATTTTTGTTGTCGCTATAACAAGACAAAATACTAAGAACAGCATAAAATAAATTGTGAAAAAAAAAGTTGTAAAGATAATGGTATGGAACTCTTCGTGCGCGATTTCGACTGGCACTTGGCCGGTTCTCCTGCTTTAGATTGAGCGAGGAGTGTCATATTTTTATTGTCTAAAACCCACTCATGTCCGTTCAGCCCCCCTAGCCAAGTTACAACCGTTCCGTTTCGATTCTCTTCTTCTCGCCTCGAGTAGGCTACAGCTCTCGACGCTCAGTCACGTGGTCAGAACTAAGGAATAGGAGGCGTGGCCGAGGCGATCAACGAAAAGAGAAACGAAAAGGTTGTAACTTGGCTAGGGGGGCTGTTGACTTTTCGAGTTCCAGGACTACGGAAACTGCTGGACCCCTACAGTTTGCTGACATCTCTTTCGAGGCGTGCGTGGAACACTACGCGTAGTAAACGACTCGGGCTCGGTCCCTACCAGCGGCCGGACGGCGAGCTAGCTATTGCTCATCGTTGGCAAACCCGCCCCGCGACTCCAGGGAATATTATAGCACAATAGTGGATCTTGGTTACTTACTGTGTGAGAGCGTCGGCTTCATCGGCGGTGGATCGGCGCGACTTGACGAGTAACATCTCGGCCGCCTTGTGGTACTGTTCCACTGACAGCGCAGTACTCTGTGCTAGTGTTGACACTCCGCGTTTGTAGACAGTTTTTATTGACGTTTCGGAGTCTACGGAGGATATGTAGTCGAGGATTTCTTTGTATTGCCTGGAAATAATGGTACTTTAAGTAAGTAAGATTTTTTTATAGAGCCTCTCTTTTTATTATGACATATACATAATACTGTAAACTCCGTGGATTCATAATTACTTTCTATTTCGATTCACTTTTTTATTATTTTTATTGTGCTTTTGTGTAAAATATTGGTAGTATAGAGGTTATAATATAATAACATTAATCTTTATTTAATCTTTTACACAATATTATATCAATCAAATATAAGAGAAGTAGTTCTCTGAATAACTCCAGCATCCGACAGATGGACAATGGCGCTATGCCATATAACCTTTCAACCAGCAGAAGCCAATGCTGTGATAAAGTCAAATAAGACGACATTCTTTGGAAGTTGCTGAAATCCGATCTGTGATGCGAAAATGGGTTTACCCACGGTAGGTAAGAGCTATTTAATTTGTACTAATATTTAATTTAAAAAATAAAAATAATATAGTAAGATAAAGTACTTGAGTTTGAATAATTATACTTATATATGATTAAATAAGCTAATACTTAGAAGTCACTTGCATGATGTTTTTAGACTCTGTTCTGTGTGATAAACGACGAAGAAAATGATTAATCAAATATATAGAAAAAAAAATATTTTACAAATTAAAACTGATTAACTCATTTCCTTCGACTTTTACTTAAATTTGCCCCCTAGCCAAGTTACGATCGGGGGCTGTAATAGCTGTAAAAGGTTTATAAACCATGGTACATAAACCATGAATTTAAGTTGTCTTGATATATGTCCACTGTGGGCCAAAGTTTGTATGAATAGTGGGCCATACCCTATAAGGTTGGACTAAAATAAATCTCTTATGAAAATCTGCATAGGATAAGACACCTCTATATTCGTCTTGCATCATCGTTTAGGATATAACAGCTTTAACAATTATATAACAAGATATTTACTTGACAAGCGGCTGGAACTGCAGCTTAAGACCCAGGTCTTGTGTAGCGGTCTGCAGTCGCTCGAGAAACGCGTCAGACTTTGACAGGTCTTCGCCTGGAGATTCTTCGTCGTCTTCATCTTCTTCTGGCATTTCGCATAGTTCTGTGAATATAACAATAAAATTGAAATATTTGTTGTGTTCCGTTGTTGTGTTCTGTGATTAAAAGATCTTACGAGTATCTAACTGCTATTATAACTTTGGATGAAGTGGAAGGTTTTTATTTTTTTGTTGGGTGGGAAAATCATGACAAATCTCGTTCTTGGGCGGAGCGCGAGATAGTATCAGACTTTTACTGACTAAAAAACCCACTCCTGTTCCTTCTTTGCCTTCGTCCCAGGGTCCCGGGTTTCGCTTTCACACTACCCGTGGATGAAGTGGAAGGTTAAAGAAAATGTAACTTAAGATTACAAGAAAGAATGATGAGCGACCTTTTGAGTTAGTGTAGTTTTTACTAAAGTATTAATTTAAAACACTCGCACAGCATTTAGCACTATTATACACTAGTGATAATAGTGATAAATGCTGTGCATACAAATAACACGTGAACAGTGTTTTCATTAATATCAGACTCTAGCACTCTCAGCGCCATGTGGTCCGCCGGCCGGCCAAATAAATTATTTAATTGCAAGCCAATGCGATTTTTTATAACTTATCTCCGCAAGCCATGTGGGCAGCCAATGACAAAAATCAATATGAATTTGGGGGATCACAGCAGCCCACATGGCTTGCTACAAAAGTTAGTTCAATTGTAGTGTGGCCAGATGCATAAAAAAATATGTGACCCGCGCGCCCACTTGGCCTGCTTCTCTAGAAAATGCTTAAATATACATACGTGGCGCTGAGAGTGCTAGGATAGTGGCATGAACTAAATATAGCTTATAATCACATGATATTAAAGGTCTAGTTTGGTTTTTTGTGCCTCCTTAAAAGTTACGTATTTCACAGTTACGAGGTAAGTCATCGCAACCTAAACAAATTATTTAAAAAAAAAACCGAAATTATTTTTAAAATGTCTACACTGTTTCGGTGCGGCCGAACTTTCGGCAGATTATCCGCCGCACCGAAACTCCTTGACCTTAAACCCCGAAACCTTCGTTCGTCACTTAAAATAAGCAAATTACTTTTTAGAATATTGTAAAGAGTATCACAGTTTCGTCTCAAACAAATAAAGATCAAGTTCGAATCTTACCAGCTACTTGCTGAAGAGTCTCTTTGATGTCCTGTCTCTTGTCAGCGTCCACGCTGCGTATGCGTTCCTCTATACGCATGCTCACTTGCTTCGATAACATCTCTAAAGCTTCTAAATGTACTAGGCCTGAAAATTAGTTATTTAAACTGAATTAAAAATAAAGGAGGATGAAATGTTTGACGCAAATATATGTTTTTTATTTATGTCCAGCGAATTTTCGAGTTTTTTATTTGAAAGAGCGTACTTTCGAGGTAGCACTGTTGCCACCAATTTGGGAAATCGAAGAAAACCGTTGTTTCATATATTTTTTTATAATAATAGTATATATTTGCTTCTTGTAGTCATCTAGCTGATGATGAGAAACACAACTCCTCAACTATTAAGAGTTTGAAAGATTCAAATCATTTTATTTCAAATAAACCATTTATTGGCACTTTTGAAATGTCAAGAAGTCAATCAGTCAGAAAAATGATGCTGATTGCATATTCCAAAGCGTAGATCTCTATGGAGAAGAATGTGCAAGAAACTAGTGTGCCTCACTATCAATGATTGCATCTCAGCTTACCATCAGGTGAGATCGCAGTCAAGCACTGGTTTACATCAATTAAAAAAAAAACTCCATGGAAACTCATTTAAATCATGGTATGTATCACAAATATCTCGGTTACATATTTCTCGTTGCTATTATTATGTGAGAATAAATAAGGAAAAAAGAAAAAGAAGTCTAAATATAGATAGATGTTAAAATAGGCCACTGGGAGCTAAGAGATGACCAGTATCAACTGACGGTTAGTTAGGGGATTATTATTGGCCATGTTCTCGCTAGATGGCGCTGAACTCACCATTTTTAGTTTGCTTTGTTTTTATTGTATGGGTGCATTATTAAGTCAAGGAAATGGTGTTTGCGAAAATCGTATATTACAATTTATTGAAGTAAGTCAAATTGTTGCTTCCAAATCCACCTAAAACTCACTGTTCATATTTCTAACTATAGTGCATAAGTAAAGCACAGTTGCAGCTGAAAACTTAAATGCATTCAGCAAGTCTATACATTTTGCAGCTATTATACAAAAAATATGTACATGCTAGCACTGTAACCGCAACTTCATTCACGATAATTTTTTCATAAAAACTTTAAACTATTTTCACCCCCTAAACCATCTTTAGAGGGTAGTTTTGAAAAATTAATATCGACATTCTTTATTACTCACTAGCCGTCCCGGCAAACTTCGTACCACCTAATAGTAAGGATAACGCCATCTACTGGTATTACCAGAACAGCATAATTCATTTTATAATGACATTTTAATTAGAGATGGCGTTGAATATGGATTTTTTTTTCGTGGTTTTGCCGTTTTTTCTCACCGTTTAAACCTGTCCTGGACCATCACAAATATTTCAAGACCAAAATTTGCCAAATCGGTCCAGCTGTTCCCGATTTTCAGCGAGACTAACGAACAGCTTTTCAATTTATATATATAGATTTAAGTAAGATTTTTGTTCTTTGCAGTCTTGTGACTAAAGCTATGTTGTAGGTGTTAATTGGCTGTAGAAGTCATTAAAATAAATCTGATATATTTTTTTATGTTGTATTGGAGCACTAACTAGTACACATACGATAAAACACTTGCGTTATTATTTATACATGCCATATGTAAAGCAATTATACATAGATGGACTTATCGTCAGTAGGTCACTTTTGGGCTTATATATATTTTTTTTATACGATAAATCAGTGCTTGACTCAGATCCTTCCTGAAGGCAAGCAGTGACGCAATTGTTGATGGTACACTAGTTTATTAAGAGCATAAACACTCTAGCCTTGAAGACATCAAAATTAAAATTGACCGCGAATACTGCTGCAGGAAAATTGTTCCAACCCTTTGATGTATGCGATATAAAGGACGAGGCAATATGCTTAGTCCGGACTGTAGAGGTGTTAACAACGTAAGGACTGGAACAATTTGCGTGCTGCGGTCTTCCCGTCCAACTATAATTTAGGTGTCTTCAAGGCTAGAGTGAATAAGCTCTTAATAAACTAGTACGCCTCACCATCAATGATTACATCTCTGCTTACCATGAGGTGGGATCGCAGTCAAGCACTGATTTATATCAACAAAAAAAAATTGTTTGGACACAAGCCGTAGGTACGTATAATTATTATCATGTAATGAGAACCCCTTACACATAAACCGTCACACCCCTCTTGCCATTTAACTACTACGACTCTGTAGATGAACACAAGAACACAATCTAAGATTTTGTAAGTATAGAAACCTTACCTTCAAAATCATCAAACAGATTCTCATAATGGACCTCCTTCGCTTCCCTCTTTTCCTCCCTCACTCTATCATCTTCCTCTGCCTTAGCCTTAGCTTCCCTCAGGACTTGCGATAGGACTGGCTTGTCACCAGCCCCCAGGCCGAGAAGGGCACGCTTCTTAGCTAGTCCAGGGTCCCCGTCTTGAAGAACCTCCATGGTTTTCTTGCCTATAGTTTCTAGGGTGTCGAGGCCACCATGTATTACTTTTGTGCCTGAAATATTAAGTAGGAAATCAATCTATATAATAATATATATACTAGCTGAAGCCAGCGGCACTGCCCGCGCGATAGTATAAAATAATCTCAAGGGACATGGATATGGTCTAACCGTGTGCCAAATTTCATCCAAATCCCTTCAGCAGTTTCTGCGTGAAGGAATAACAAACATACCTACACATTGAAAAACTTTCACCTATATAACCCTCTAACTGTTTGTGGCGCATTGTTTTGACGAGTGGTTTTCGTGACGTATACGCCAGGGTCGAATGTGTGTGTGTGTTTGTGTGTGGTGTGTGAGTGGGTGAATGTTTGCGACTGGGTGGGTACTCCATCTCGTTTAGCTGTTCAATCCCCATAGGTCACAGTAGAGCTGACGAGATGGAGTAATTGATCGTCGATGTGCGACCATGGCGAAATAAACAAACACAATATATCCGACGTAGGCGGTTAAAAGGACAATATTAATGTGATGATAGTAAAGCGGAAGTTTAAACGCGCTTATCTCTGGAATACTTGGATTGGTAAAAAAATAACTGTTCATAGCGAATAGTATAGGCTATATAACATCACGTTGCGACCCTAGAAATCGGAGCAGTAATTAAAAACGTGGGTGAAACCGAAGGGACAGCTAGTTTTAAATCACATATTGTGAACAGACACAGAAAGCAATTTTATGTACAGATAACTGAGCCCTACCAAGAGCTCTTAATGCGATCCATTTGACGACCTAAACTGAACTGTTGGAGTTATAGATAAAGGGATGGTGTTGCCAGACGACCGTCTCGAGTTCCCCCCAAACCTTCCCTGAAATCCCCCCAAAATTTAAGTTTTGTAGAAAAAATCCCCCACGAAAAACGAAACCGTTTTTTTAATTGAACCGAATTAAAGAAAAATATTTTTATACTATTTCAGCAACTCACTCGCGTCGTCTGAAGTTCTGTACATTTTTTATTTTGTTGGTGCAATTATCTTCAAACACCAAGGCACAAAGACCAAAAATTTTATACCTATACACTTTTTATCAGACGATAATGGTGAGTGACGGTAAAAACCTGCTTTTCTTAGCAAGCGAGCGAGAGTACCGTGGTACGGACGCAAACGATGCGCGGGGCGAGGCGAATAGGCGCGGCAATTTCAAAGATACTCTTATATCATCGTGCATAGCATTGCGCTTTCGTATGTGTGCTAGCACATAGCATTTACACATTTGTAACTAGTTTGATCGCGTTCATGAAATACACAAATTAGTTTTGTTCATAAAAAACCTCCAATTCTCTCCAAACCCAGTTTTTACCCCCCCATATCCCCCCAAAAATTCTGTCCCTTCAATTTTCCCCCATAACTATAAAAAACCCCCAGTTTTGGGATCCTCCAATCTGGAGGATCCCAAAACATCACTGGATGGAGCTATAGTTAAGGGAGTATAGCTCCATCACTCTTTCTCGCTCACACGCCTCACATTTTAACAAATCATAGTAAGGAACATATATACAATAACAATAAAATTGCTTTCAGCGTCTGTCTTTCTGTTTATCCGCTTTTTTTCGCGCGTTAATTCCTCCAAAACAATACACCTGTTTTAATGGCATTATTATATGAATGAATATTAAGTAAAACTATCCCTTACCAGTAGTTTCAACAAACTTAGTAACACCAGAGAACAGATTACCAAACTGGAATGCATCGCCAGCATTGGCTCCATCATTGGGTGTAGCACTAGCCCAAGCCTGCTCATCCCCGACAACTGTTAATTTGTCACCAGTTGGCGCATTGTCGGGCTTGGTGACTCTGGGTTCTTGGTCTTTGGATGTTCTCCTAGCCAGTTCTTCTGGGTCTGGGGCTCCTATACCGGTTTCTAGGACCGTTGATATGCCCTGGAATAATATATTCATGTATTGTATTATTGACATGGTGATTAGTGAATTAGTGATTGTAATTAATATTATGCGATAAACAGCTTCTATTAAGGGCTTCACCTGTATGAAAGTAGAAGGTAAATTACATTTTAAAAATTTAAATTGTTATTATTACAAATTATTATTATTATTAATTAATTATTTCATAAAAATGTATTTAGATTAAGTCAGATTATAAGAAGTCGAAAATAAGTCCTCTTCGCCACTTATTATATCCTTCTTCTGCTATGCCCGGCAGGGTCCATGATTGTTTCTTTTGTCAAATATTTACCACCTAAGTCTATATTGTGGAATGCAATAAAGAATTGAGTATTAAAATAAGGTAAAGTATCCCAAGGAATAATACTACTGGGACAAAAAAATCCCAGACTTTGTTTACCGGTGTGTAAAATTTTATCCAAATCCGTTCAACTACCAACAGGAACTTGTGTTATTCAAATTATTATTTTTTTTTTTTTGGATATTATTAGGCTTGCATTTGACCACTACCGGATGAAAAGCGATAATATGGTTGACAATGGAGCATGCTTGCCTAGAAGTAAACTATTGACTCTTAACTTAAAAATCAGACTATACCTTTCATGAAACACAATCTCTGGCAGGAAATTCAAATGTTTCACAAAAAAGAGAAAAAAATCGAACTTTAAGATTTTTACTGATACCTTACCTGTGACACCTGGCTGGTGATATTACTAATACCAGCAGTAGCAGAACTAAGTCCAGCTGTGGCAGTACTTAGCAGAGAGTCCACACTCCAGCCCCAACCCCACCCACTGCTACCAGCTGCAGATGTTGCTGCCAATCTGTCTGTCACTTCTTGGATGTTAGGTTCCGGTTGTCTAGTTATAGGTTTAGATTGAACGGATAGTGTTTTTGGTGGGTCAACCTGTAATTTTGGATACAAATATTTATTTAGTTTAGGCAAAGGTATATATGTAATAGAAGCCAAATCTATTAACAGTGTTGAGTCCAGGCTGCTCTTAAGTATTTCTAGACTGACAAAACTCAGTAATACTTTATTTGATCTGGAAATCATACCCTTTTATAACACAATCGTGCATGCAGTCACTAGACTAATGATGCAGGCATTGACAGCACATTTGGCTCAATGATTGAGTCAATGGCTGGTGCGCTGCATATTGCAGTTTCTACTGCCGCAAGGAATAAATATTTCTATGGCCTACAGACAGGTACAATACAGGGGTAATTCCTTGTGTGAGGTAAAGTTAATCCTTTAACTGCTTGCGCGTTGCGTTGGATTGGTCCCACAAGTGTTTTCATGTCCTATTCACCAGATTCGTATATTAGCGAGTGGGTAATCCATTTTGTTTGGCTCTTTAATCTATAGGTGACTGGGCACGCCACAATTATGGCGGTAAGTCCCTCTTTGAGGCGTGGTTGGAAAGACCTCACGGCGTCCTCACATTCCGCATGACGCAGGTCCTCACCGGACACGGTAAGTTCGGGAGGTTCCTGCACCGGATTCGTGCGGAAACACGATAGAGCACACGGTGGAGGTGTGCCCCGTTTGGGCAGAGCAACGCCGTGACCTCGTGAGGGCAATCGGCGGCGGTGATCTCTCGCGCCGGGCCTTGGTTCAGGCCATGCTCCGGAGCGAGGTGGCTCGCCGTCTGACCGTCCGGTAACCGTCCGGACCGAGTCCAAGTCGTCGACGGCGCGTATTGTTCCACGCGCGCCTCAAGGAGATGTCAGCAAATCGTAGGGGCCCAGCAGGGTCGAAGCCTACTGGGGCCACGGGTAGTGTGAAAGCGGAACCCGGGGCCCTGGGACGAAGGCAACGAAGGAACAGGAGTGGGTTTTTAGTCAGTAAGAGTCTGACACTATCTCCCGCTCCGCCCAAGAGCGGGGATGTCATTAGGATGATTTTCCCACCCAATAAAAAAAAAAAAAAAAAATCTATAGGTGACGGAAGAGCTGATAAAATGGAGTATTAGCTCGTGGATGGGCGACCCTGACAGTATAAACGCGAGTGTTTGTCAGATATATCCAATGTAGGCAGTTAAAAGGTTAAATAAGGCACTAAGGTAAGGGCATAAACACGAAACTGTGATATGACGGTGTATCGTGAGCTCACACGACACATTGCAAGTACTTGTGGATCGATTTGTATTGTATATTGTATAGTCACTAGAACCAATGCTTTGCTGTATCAAATCCCATCATAGTTTTCTGTGTTGAGTAGTATTCTATTGAATCGCAGCTTTGTGTGGGAGCCATAACAAAAAAAAGTACCTTTTGGACATCTGAAGACACATATTCTGTTCCCCAGTCATCAAACTCATCCCAGCCTGTATCCTGAGATTTTTCACTGTCCTTTACAACACTATGCACTTTTTCAGGTTTAGCCTTAGTCTTGTCTGGTATGTTACTGTTTGCAGCTGGTTCGGGGGTTATTGGTTCAGCATCATCTATGTCAAAATCATCCCAACCATCAGCATCTTTCTGTAACAATGAATGTAACTTTATTATGCATAATTGTTGTGAAATATTTATGATCTAATGATCACGTATTTCTGGTTTTTCTAAGTAGTACTGTGGAGGTTGTGTGGTTGGTTTTTGTTTCCACACAATTTCGTTCACGGTTTTGAGAGCACTGGTGATTTATAATTATACAAAGTCAAGTGCCTGCCTGGATTTGAACCTGAGTCATGTGTCTCGTAAGTCAGATCTATTCTAACCGGGCCACCATTGCTCTAACGCTACTAGCAACTGCCTAACTAGCTCCTGCAGAATTCAAGCAGGTATGGGTAGAAATAATGTTGTTGAGGAAAAACATTGAACAGTCATAGAATATAATTATAAACCACCAAAATAATTTGTTGAAACATTACAGAATTCATGTATTAGTATTCATTGTGGAACAATAAACTTGAGCAGATGTTCGAAATAAAGTAATTAGCAAACCAAATGTCGTCACATAAAGTCAGAAAGATTTTTTTTTGTTTAAATTGATGGATTTTGTAGTCATAAAAAAAGCATTAATTTTTGATACCAAAAATATTATCTATTATGAGAATATCAAAAATATTTATACCCATTATAAATTATAATATGGTGCTTATATTGTGTAAATATTGGCTTATGTTGGGTGGTGTGGAACCAACCAAATGGAAGATTAGGCATCACAGTCATCCCAGCAGTGGACTGCGTTTCGCGAAATTATTTTTTTTAACATACATACCACTTTTTCTACGACCTTCTGAACATTGCCAGAATTTATTCGAGTAATCGAGGGTTTTTGTTCAGTTTCTAATGCATTGTCGCTAAAATTCGAAGAAGACAAACGTTTCTTTCTTTCCTTCTTTTCTGGGCTACCATGGCCCTCATCAGCACTTTCGAAGTCCTCACTGTCACTTGTAGGCATTGTTATATTATTTCTTATAGTAACAGCTGTTTTACTTTTTAAAAGAGTTAATTACAAAGAATATAGAAATCTTGCTAGTTTATTACGTGTTGACAAAACTGCCAACAACACATGACATTGACAATTTCACAATTGACTTATGATCGCGTTCCGTAGATGAATCGTAATAAAACGCATTATTCTTCTCCTGCTCTAACCTATGTAAGACGAAGGAAATAATGAAATCTGTTTTATTTTAAACATAATGAATAAGTAGAGTCCTTAGTATTATTAAAATAAATATCATATTGCGTGTGTACTAATTTTGAAAACAATACGTCCGTAGGTGCACAACTGCTTTAGTTTTAATATTTCATGAATTGTCACTTAATAAAAATAAAATAAAATGTTTAGTTTCATTTCACGTGGTAGGCTGAATAGACGATACAATTGCTTATTAAATTTTTAGATAAAAAAAAGAGAAGATAATAAGTTTAAAACGAAATCGAATGGTATTTCAGTTATTTTTAATTAATTTGCTTGGTCAAAATAATCTAGTGGTTGTGTTTTGTAGTTCGCATGCTTGCTTTACTATTGTGCTTACTGTTATGCTCATTTTTTTGCTAGAAAATTGAGAATTTCATTGCTTCAAACGCTTCAACAGCTAATTTTCGTAAGTGAACCACTAATTTAAGTTAGTCGTTGATTTTCATTATTTTGTAAATCAATTTTATTTGCATGTTTATTTACCTACCTACCTATTGTGATCGTGGTGATGAAGATAACCCGAACTTTATCAAGATTTCCAAATCACCGTGAACGAAGTAGGTAGGTACGTAGGTATCTAGTAATACCCTCGGGTTCTTTCTGCGTTTATATTTCTTATTTGGTTTATTATCTAAGCAGGCGTTCTTTGACCGACATATTTGTGTGAAGTACTGTGAAGGGACTAATAAGGTGAACGCACACTTATGCGAGCCGAACGCGTCGAACGAATCAAATTTTAGAATTCTTTATTCTGGAGTCCTTCCAGATTCGGACGATTCGACGCGATTAGGTGTGCGGGGCTTCAAAGGATTTCTTTTCTTTCGATTCTTTCGACGCGTACGGCTCGGATAAGTGTGCGTTCACCTTTAGTCCACTAAATTGCTTGTAACTTGAACTACCTTGCCTAATATATTTATTTATGGGGATTCCTACAATGCGTACGAAATTCAAAAATTATAACGTTTTTTGCAGCACTGTTTAGGTTACAAGTAGGTATAATCTACATTTCTTTTTACGTCAATTTTGATAACTCAATTACAATAATTAAAATCACTTATTTATCTCTTGCAAATATGCTACAAATCGTCATGGATATTTTCGCGGATTCGTCTTATTTATTTGAATGTCGTTTCGTGTCGTTTTGAAAATTTAATTTCAAATGAACCTATGATAATTCGACGGTAATTTTTAGTGCGGAGAACGCGAGAATCGAGACAATAGAGTCGATCACTCAATCAGACTCGAACTGCAACGAAGTAAACTTGCCTTTAGTACCTACGATATCAAGGACAAAGGAATTTTTGTGTGAGTCAACTTATTTACCTACTTTGTTGTTTCTTATGGCCTGTGCGTGCACACCGCGTTCTTTAAACGCCCCGTTGACGTGCGTTTGTAGCGATACAGACGCAATACGTACGCGAGTCAGACGCAGCTTGTAGATCTTTGCACATCTGTATAAATTCAAACACGCGTTTGAATCGAAAAAGACGCGCGTGTGTAGCGATACAGACGCGAAGCAAACGTGCGTGTGTTTCGATACAAATGCGCTCTTTATTCAAATAATCTTGCAGTCGTGAATTCCACAATATTGGCCGGTTTTGAATTTCAGATATGAAGTTTTCTGCGTCGAAAGGCTCCATATTTTGTGTTCCAAAGACTTGCGGTGCACCAAATTGCTCGATTGCAACTAACTGGTGTCGCGCGTTTGAATTGATACAAACGCGATCCTTACGCGCGTGTGTATCAATACAAACGATAACAAACTGCTCTGTAGTATAAAAGCGCGCCGTCGACGCACGTTTCTTAAACGCGCTTCAACGGCGCGTTTACAAAATGTGGTGTGCACAGGCCCTTAAGGCTACCACAGACAGTATTCATTGAATTTGTTCTACAAGCCAGAACAATTACTATGTAAACGTGTGTTCTGTTGATGCATCATAGTCGCCGCGTCGCACTCGTCTTGCGGAGCCTTATTACCTAATGTTAGCTTATGCTGTTTACGTAAATGGGCAACCCTGTTTTCCCTAGGGTGTGTTATTTGAAAGGGCAACAACCTTTTGCTGTGATGAATAGGTCTACTTCACCTACTTCCTTACTTAAATATCACGCGTCGTGGTTTGGTAGGTAACGCGTTTTGTAGGCAAATAGGTACATTCTTAAGTAGTATCTGTTGAGATTGGGTGTATAGGTGGATCTTTGGGCACACCACAATTGCGGCGGTAAGACCCCATTTTAAGGAGTGACTGGAGAGGCGCCGTGGCGTCTTTACTTTCTGCTTGACACAGGTCCTCACTGGACTGGAAACGCCCACTGGACACGGTGAAGCATACGGTGGAAGTCCGCCCTGCTTGGCCGGAGCACTGCTGTGCCTTCGTGGAGGCGATCGGTAGCAGCGATCTTTTGCGTCTGACTCTGGTTAGGGCCATGGTCTGGAGCGAGAGGGACTGGAAAACAGTTACCTCCTTCTAGGAAGCAGTAATGCGACTGAAGGAGATGGCTGCAACAGTGGGGGGTGCAACATCCTCACATCCGAGCCGTCGCTACCGGAGCAGCCCCGGGTGTCGGGAGCTGCAAGGCGATTTTTGGCGCCTCTGTAGGCGCGGGATTGCGGACGATGAGCATTGGGTAACTTACCGTTCGTGTTCGGCTGTCCGGTAAGGACTTGCCTCGAGTCAACGGTGCATAGTGTTCCACATGCTCTAGATGTTCGCAAAATCAGAAAGGCCCGCTAGGGCTGCTGGAGCGTTTAAAAGAGTTACTGTGGCCCTGGAACGCAAAGGGCAACTACTAAAACGAGAAAAGACATTAAGTGATGTACCACTTAAAAAAAAAAAATAGGTCGATCTTCAAATACTACGTCAAATGATTTTGGGACAAGTGCGTATTTTTCATGCTATTAATTCCATTCATGCTCCTTTTCTTTGACACTTGGAGACATCTAAATGATTGCCTAAAAAGCGCTCTCTTGGACTTGCAACGCTCGACTGGCGCCGAAAGTTCAAAATCAACTCGCTTTTAATAATTAGTTATTAGTTTGGGTGACTCCTAGTGGGTTACCATGACGTTTAAAGTAAGATTGTTTCATTCTTATTTCCAGTGTGGGCAAGAGATGGCGGTAGACAACCTGTATAGCTCTGTCTCTTACCCACACTGGAATAAGAATGAAACAATCTTACTTTGAATGTCATGGTAACCCATCTGGTGCTCTTTACCTTTCGTTAGTTTTGAAGGGATCGTAAAATCAGGAATATAGCCGTCATTTTGTTTTATGGCGCTAGACAACCTGTATAGCTCTGTCTCTTACCCACACTGGAATAAGAATGAAACAATCTTACTTTGAACGTCATGGTAACTGGTGCTCTTTACCTTTCGTTAGTTTTGAAGGGATTGTAAAATCAGGAATATAGCCGTCATTTTGTTTTGTAATTTTATTTACATTTTATGAAATGGAAAATGAAATTACGTCTGACGAAGTTTCGAAGTACATAAATAATTTCTTATAATTTTTCGAATAACGGAAAATAGATCGATAATAGGTATTTGTGGATACTTATGAATAATTTACGCGCGTCAATAGGACAGATCGATAGTCACCTTATTTGCTAGTCTAGAATCAAGTTCTGAAGTTTGCTTGCGTCATATTTTGGGGAGGTAGGAAATACTTGATAAGAATTAAACTGACACCTAGGTGAAGTATTGGTGACCACAATGGTGTCCGTATAGTCGCCAAATCTTAAAAATTGATCACTTGTGTCAATCCTCGTTTGGTCTTTTTTCTTTAGACCTTTTTATTATCATAGAAATCCTACATCAGTGATATGGCCAAACGAGGATTGACGTATTATCAAACGTTAATGTTCAAACAATCTGACCAGTTTTAGTTGGCCATATCATGAGGTTATCAATTATAAGATCTGGCTACGACATCCACATAGAGATAACTTATTACTTCATGTGAATCATTAACTTTAAAACGCCTACAAACAATGCTTGTTGATTATTTTATGTGATGCTGTCCATGTGATTTGGAACTGAAGGACCTTTTTTGAGGATGGTTTTCAGTTTTTGATGTGGATGTGAATGTCTAGAAAAAAAAGGAAAATCTAAGAAGTGTAGGTAAGAATGATGCAGTGGTTTCAGAAATGAATATAACACTTAATTTTTTTTTTTTAATTGCTATAAACCAGTGCTTGACTACGATCCCACCTAATAAAGTTTGTTACTTCTTTACACTCGAACTGCTGAACGGATTTCAATGAAACTTAGTACACGGGTGGTCGTGGTCTACACGTTCCGAAATAGCACATAGAATTTCTTAACCGAGCATAATTTGTTCTCTTGGAATGATTTTCTACTATGACGTGAGTGAGGCCGGCGACAGCAAATAGTGTGTGCAGTGAAGTTTAATTAATTAAACCACAAGCGAACGCAGGCGTTTGATCTCTCATTGTCTTTCCACAATAGAAAGACAATGAGAGAAAAAGAGAGCCGTCTCTTATTACGGTATTCAGAAGGTTAAGATGATAACTTTTTGATCATATCATTACTATCATTAAATAACTCCTTGCGCTCTAGGTGGAGTGAGAGGGAGTCTCGGACTTTTACTGACTAAAACTCAGCTCTGTTTCTTCAGTTGCCATTTGCATTCCTAACTACGGTAACTCTTTCGAACAATCTCACAGATGAGAACAAGCTGTGCCTTCGGCAAAATTTAGAAAAGACAATATAAGGGGAAGATGGTAACTGTTGCATAACCTTTTGTCTCAAACTTATACCTCTCGTTCATACTAATAGAAAACTGGATTACACTACCCGTATTTAAGAGGCTCCTTTTCCACTCGCCTATCGTCAACATCGAACATGGTTTCATAGCTTGTTACTTCATCTAACGCAATCCAATGCGATGTTTGACGAAGAGGCAACGCTCAAAAAGAGAGATAACGCCTGAAAACTTTGTTAGCATTCGGTAATTCCGTGATTTACTCGAATATTTCACAAAACTTGTTCCAGGGTGTTTTTCAGAATCAGAATTCAGAATCTTGTTTAAAATCGCAAGGATTTTTTTTTGTTTTATTTTAATTTTTGAGTATTTTATGAAATGTCAAAGTTCAGAGTCAGAGGCCTTTACTGGATTAGTTGACAGTGACACAAATTTACTAATTGATTTCAAAAGAAGCCTAGAGAATATCCACAAGATACTGTGTTTCCAAAATATCTAATGAAAAATGTGTAATAACGTTATAATCGAGTAAGAGCGGTTGTATAAAAAAACAGTGAAAATGTTTGTTGAATTGCATGCCCATAAGTGGTATTCCTCTTACTCAGTACCTGATTAATGATCTGATAAAGATTGAGATCACTTTAGCAGAAGAACAAATTAAAACTACCTATTCCAAGTGATATTAGAAATAGGTCGTCCAACTTGTTCTCCTTGTATGTGACTCATAATTGAAACACACCTACTGAATGGAAGGACAATATCGCAGCTATCCTTATTGGATTCGCCAAATATTAGTCAGCGGAAATATAATTTTTGTTCTTTTATCCCTGAACCTGCAAAATTACCTAGGAAAAAACGTAATGACACAGACCAAATTGGTTCTTAAAAACTGTTTTATCAAGACTTCGTTTCTAATAGCACAAATTCAAAACATTACAAACGACTTCGGTAAAACAAAAAAATAATTAAAAGTGAAAAATAAAAAGTGTTTCTGTTTTGGTTTCTGCATTATTTCGCATAGACTTCTGAAATTTAAATTTGTATTATTCAATCACTTTCAGAAAAGGAGGAGGTTTTAAAGTCGTCGGAATTTTTTGTTCTTGGATGAAAAGCTTTACCTCCAAGTGGTCGCATTTTAATTTGGTATAGATATGATGAATAAATTCGAAGATAGACTATGGAACGCTTCAATGAATGATAGCGAATCTTCCGGGATTGCATGTCTGTTTATTGTTAACACTATTTCATAGCATGACATTACGCCAGTAAGCTCAGAAAGGGTACCTACCGCAAAAAGTTCACACTGATATAACTCATTAAACAATAATATTCAAATGTCTTGTTATTGGTTTTTTTTTGCAAGCAAGGGTATTTCCTTCCATAAAAAGTATTTGTGATAAAATATCAATAAAGTTTTTCTAATAAATCACTACTTTTATAAATAACAAGTCTTATAATATTTTTTGAACGCTATTACTTACTATAAATACTTTTAAATTAAGAAATGATAAAAACTTAAAAAAAAATACAACCGACTTCAATGTAAAAAAAAAACACTGAAAAGTGCAAAATAAGTTCAATTTCGGAATTCGGTGTTAAATAACGAAGGTACAAAACTATTATAGAAACACCGACTTCATTACATATACATTGAAGTCGGTTGTATTTTTTTGTATTTTTTATTTTTATTTTACAATTGTTGGTTATGATACCACCACTAAAAATTATCCCTCAGCCAAACTTAAATACCATATAGTCAGAGTTCATCTCATGAAAATTCCAAAAATCCCAAAGACGGTTAGATTACATTAATTTATTACCTAATGTGAGTTCCGGTACCTAACTTAAGGCTTCATCATCAGATCAGTTCGATATATTCGACCTCTTCTTTCCGTCAGTCATCGACTACACGTATAAACAAAGCAATTTTACTTATTAGGACGGTTCGGCGGTGATCCTATGAGGAGTTCTGTTCCATATCTTCGAATTTTATGGTCAGATCATAACAATATTTCTATAGGACGAGCTTGGAAGCATAACCAATCAAACAAAAAAAAATCGATGTTGGTCCACAATTGACCGAGAAATCGGTGAACATACATAAAAAAAAAAATACTTTCAGCAGAACATAGAAAATCCTCCTTTTTTAAGTCTGTTAAAAATACCCTTCCTGCATAAAGCATAAATTGTCACTTACGACGATTTTCCTATTATGGCTCGATATTCACTTTAAAGTTAAATTTATTTGTCTAATCGCATAGGATTTAATTACTGAATACATTAGTACCTAATATTGACATAGTAAATTAAATTTCCTATCCACATAATTATAAAACTATTAGATTGCAATTAAATTAATTATAAATACAACGCGCATCGTATAATTTAAACCACACCAGTGTCTAGTTGTAATGGGGCTAATAATTAGGTAGACAATTCAAATAATGAATATGCATGAAAAAAATATTTGTTATCTAACTTGTTTATCAATCTAATATATAAAATTCTCGTGTCACAGTTTTCGTTGCCATACTCCTCCGAAACGGCTTGACCGATTTTGATGAAATTTTTTGTGCTTATCCGGTATCTATGAGAATCGGCCAACATCTATTTTTCATCCCTCTAAATGTTAAGGGTAGTCCACCACAAAATTTATATTTTTTTAATTTTTAGACAAAATTTTTAATTTCTATTTTTTTATGATACAACATACAAAAATACATACAATCCTCAATTTTCACCCTTCTACGATCAACCCTTATTTTTTAATAATTTATATGGCAAAACAACGTTTGCCGGGTCATCTAGTAAATATATAAAAATAGAATACTAACTGCGAGAACATCAAAATTTGTACAAAAGCAAACGAGATAAAACAATTTTAAACAAATATATATATGCCTGTCTCGCCATGATGCAATTTTCTGTGGCGGCCATACGCGGGTGTGATAAATTTTGATGTCAAATTCCATGTCGGACTATTCGTTCTCATTGGCAGCTTTGAAGCTATATGACTTTGTTGTTCTCTTTATTCTTTATTGTACGCACAATTTTATACAGACAATGAAATTAGGACAGTTGATGTACATAGGCGAGCTCTTACAGCAAAACATATAAGTGAAAAAGAAATTTTACATTTGAGGAAGTCCAAAAAATAAATAATTAAACACATAAATTAAATCCAACTTAAAACTAATAATACACTAAACAGATATGTGTACATACAGCACACAATACATTATACAATAAATAAAAGATAACAGAAAATGTTCCTTAATTCTTCCCCTGAAAACTTTCAACGAAGGGAGGAGGAGAGGTAGTCTCAATGTATGTGGAAGAGAATTCCACGAACGGTAAAAGATCCACTGTAGCGACTTGAAGAGTGGGAAGGAAAACGAAGGAGAAGAGAGGATGATGAGCGACAAGGTTTTCCTCTCGGAACAAAAGTTGTTGATTAAGATATTTTAAACATTCTTTCATATTTGTTTTTAGCGTCAAAAATTATTTCATTTAGCAATAAAAAAAATATTGTATACATATACCCTATTGTACGGGAAAGTAGTACATAGGTAGTACCACAAAAATGTTTATGATATGCCTACTTATCAAAAACATTTTTGTGATAACTTACACATAGATATAGACAGACTGTTTTACTGGTAGACAATAAAGAATAATATTTCTTCTATGTTGATAAAGAGGTAAATAATAATTATTGCTAAATTGGTATCTAATCATAATTTCCTGAAATTGTTAATTAAGTAGCTTGAAATATTTGGTTGAAGAGATAGACAGAGTCTTGTCAACTGAAATCGCGTAGGAAATTCTAATATTGTGAGTGTAATGTAGTAGTAGTAGTTCTCGCGTACGCGCTTAACTTGTGTGCCAAATGTTTACCTTTGTCGGCAAACCGTAGGGGGCCCCTGCAGCAGCAGGGTCGAAGCCTACTGTGGCCATGGGTTGTGCGAAAGAGAACCCCGGGGCCCTGGAACAAAGGCAAAGAAGGAACAGGAGTGTGTTTTAGTCGGTAAAAGTCTGTCACGCCCTCACGCTCAGCCAGAGTCGAGTGAAGATGATTTCCCACCTAAAAAAAAGATGGATGGTGAACTTTTTCATGAAATTGCCAATCAATAGGCGGTTAGGTAGGTTAGGCGAACTGAGAGGGTTGTATAGATGATTTTAATGATTATGATTCCGTAAATAAATTGGTACGTGTTACGGCCGTCAATGATATTTTTATCAACATACAACTTACCACTGACCTGCGAAATGCAAAAAAAATAAAAAAAATGAATTTCGTGGGCTTCCCTGGTGCTTTCACGGTACACATAACTGTCCCTACAACCTACTCCTGAACTTATTAAATAATCACAATAAGAATTAAAAGGTAGTCAATTGCCATTGTTAATGCTTTTATGGTTGAAACTAATTGAAGCGAACGTTTACAGCATAAAATTAATCATTTTTATGTTTCTACAATCCTTCACGTATGCGATCGCTTAAATCGATTGGTTAAACTAATAAAAATCACAAATAAGTCTATTGTGAAAAAAGGACGTAGTTAAGATATTTGTGAAAAATAAACAATAACAAGTATTTTTGTAAACCCTGATAAGATAAAAGTGCTTTTGTATTAATCCCTAGATGTTTTGTTTGGTTGATTGACTAATTAGTGCTTTGTTTCTAAAACAAAGGTAGGCTTAAAAAAAAGCTTGTTATTGTTTTCCTTATACTCTTTAAAGAATGTTAATAAGTCTTCAACACTAAATGCTAAAATATTAGTTCCGTCGGAAGAATGTCAGTAACTCAGTAGTAACCTTGTTTCTAAGTTTTTATGTTAGATCAAAATTAGTAGGTCACATAAAACTACAAGATAATCATAACACAACACAGTAAGTTGTATATAATATGGCAACAATATTATTATAACGACAGATAAACATACTTACTTATGTAGGTACATATCTGTAATTTGTATGTATGCCCGTATATACGTACATACGCTGTGGAATGCGATCTATACGTATACACGCCCGACTATACATATTTATACAGCGGAATCGTAAATAGATTGAATGGGTATGTACCTACCTACTTTTTGCTTACATTGCCAGTTCGTTTCACAGTCTCCGCACCGTACATAGCATCAGTCAGTCGGCACTAGTAGACCATGTAATGTAAACATTAGATGGTCGAGGAATGCATTTAGACAGTAGGTGCTGGTAGTGAATATTATCATGTGCGGTGATAACGTGGCTGCGAGTCGGCGGGGTTTAGTCGGCGACGCGGGGTCGCGTGGTGCGGTCGCGTGTATCGTTCCTATCGCTCGAGTGACGTACGGAACCGCTTCGTGTGTTCGCGCTCGCGTACGCGCCGCATTCCATCGTGGGGGCCCTTCGCCGCTATTGGCCGATCCCGCGTGACGTCACACCTCGTAATGAGGTATTCAACATGGCCGTGTAGCTAGTTCGCGAGTGTGCTTCGTTACTCGTTTGAATGGATTTAATCAGTGAAATATGCCAAGGAGACGAAACGGTGAGATACCCTTGCCCGACGGATGGGATTACGCGAGGGACTTTGACGGAAAATTGTATTTCATCGATCACAACAGTAGAAAAACGACGTGGATCGACCCGCGAGACAGGTAAGTTTTCCAAAGAGAAGTGTTAACCCGTAAGAGCCCCATGTCAAAACTTTACATTCCAATGCGATTTCTAATGTTTTCTGATTGAATTTGAGTGTTATGGTCGTAAATATCGGGAGTGCACGTGATATAGTTGGTTCTGTTGAAGTTACAAGTGTTAAACATAACTTTAAAATCGGATAAATCGTGAAAAACAAACTGTTCCTTTGCCGCGGCTCTGCTGCTCTCTGGTGGTAAGAATGCGAGTTAACCTCGATTTCACACGACATTCCACTATTTAGTGACAACAAATGAGCTAAACACAAATTATGGTTATCATTTGTTATCCTTTGGAATGTGTTCTGTGATCTTGTTTTTATATGGATTCGTATTTGGTGAGCGGAGCAGTCGGTACGCGACTAATGAGGCCACGGAACTGGTTCATAGCAATGTTAGTGGCTGAACTGGCGCAGAAATAATTCGATGAAGCGTTTATGTGTTAAGAATGAATGTGGCATGTTGTCTAGATGGTGGTGCGGTCGGTGGTTTCGTAAGGTGCGCGTGTGTGTATGGTGCCGATGCGTGGAGAACGCGGTGGGAGATGGAATGCAATGCATAGGCAAGTTGCGCGGTGTGAATGACAGGCCGTAGAATGCGGCCCGGGCCTGCGGCGATGGTCGCGCCTTTCTAAAGCGGCGCACTCCCCCTCCCCGCTGCCCCGCGTCTCCCCACACCCCCCTTCACCACCTCAGCAAGCTGCAGGTGCTGCACAACACATCCCTATTAAATACCGATCATGTCTCTAGCCGTATCTATTTACCATAGTTAAACCGACACCTGCACCATTGTTTTAAAAGTTAACCTTAAAAACTGTACACCTGCACTTGAAAATGCATGGTTACAGTTAAAACCGGCCAATTATCACTTTGGTGATGCTAAACGGCGTAACAATTAGCAGTAGTGATACCTGTACCATTACGAAAATGAGATATCCTAAAAGGCTAACCGTCAGTCTCTAATGGTGTTGTATAACGGGCTAATAAGATTTGCTATAAAGTTTGTGATACAAAAACAAAAAACCGTTAAATGTTTTTCAGATTAATAATATAAAATGCAGTTTAATTGCAAATGAACTTACAACATCAAGTTGAAAATGGACACTCAATGCAAACTTCTGAAGTTAACGATTAAAACAGGACGAATTAATACAATTTTGTGTTTCATTTCAGACTTATAGTCGCACAGTGGAATCTCGGTAATATTTAATTTTATAACCGAATTAAGTATTGAACAAATACTGCATAAAATGCGAATGTGGATTAAATTGATTCAAGTTAAGAAGGCACATGAGAATCTGGTCCCGGTACATTGACACCACAATAAAATTCGCTGCTGACACAGGAAACATAAAGTGGAATTTTTATTGAACCTTTTGGCAAACTGCATTCCGTACAGCCGACTTTACAATATGATATTTGAGACGTGGTAACCAACTTGCCGAACCAAAACATACGACGATGTGGCTTTTCGTAGTTCTTCGTTATCATGTTTGCATGATAACCGAACCAACCCACTGCAAGGTAAAAATGAGTAATGGAAAACTCAAAATCCACAAAACTTGAATGACTGTTACTGGAAGTTTTGGAGTTAATTGGAGTCAAAAAGCTACTATCGCAAAATTGGGCACTCAGAACATTGTTTTGAAAGAACTAAGTGGATAGTAAAAGAGCAACGACAGTCAAAATTGACCTAGAATTTGGTGTGTGGAGCGGAGGTACCGCGGATGTCACTCCAACGTCGACATCTACTTGTGCGAAACGCGCACACAATAAACCGAGCCACTAAGCCAATTTATGAATGCTAAAAATAACCCGGCCACGTCTCGGGCGCATACGACGCTATTAACCTTATACGGAACCTAAACGTTGTACTATGAAAAATGTGCACTCCGTCACTGCCTTTGGCAGAATGCAATTATTTACCTACCTTAAGAATGTT
Source organism: Mythimna vitellina (assembly GCA_949316375.1). NCBI lineage: Eukaryota > Metazoa > Arthropoda > Insecta > Lepidoptera > Noctuidae > Mythimna > Mythimna vitellina. Next base: position 13,656,089 of record OX438702.1, on the reverse strand, counting down.
GTCAGTTTAGTAGACCTGCTTTTTTACATGCAGATGTAATGGTCTCATTTTGACGACGAGAGATCGCCGTTTATAACGAAATATTTGCCCTTGAATTTCAATATATATGGCTGTTTTAACAAGATAAAGATCTTTATGGTCTCGTTGGGCGCTGAGACTATACATTTACGGTAATAAGTAGCTTCTCAAATGCTTTTGTAACGAGACGTTGCGTGCGAATGAGCATTTTGCGGTTTTCGCAGATCTCAAAGGCAAGTGCGATAGGTAACTAGATGAGCGTCATAAATAGTTATGAAAAAGCTAAACTACATAGAAGTGTTCGACAGCTACGCATTGTGAACAGAGGAAAAACTACTCATTGTGTCTTTAAGTAAGGAAGCGGTGAAAACAATGATAGCGTCGATTAACAAGCGAATGGGAACTTATACCTGTGTTCGCCGGTGTTTATTACTTTAATTGTATCGATTGAATGCAGTTTCACTATGCCAGTACATTGTTCTACTGCATACCAGAGTGTTGCGTTCAGTTGATCGTTAATGCATAATTCTATGTTGCGAGTGAAATCTGCGTTAACTGTCTATGCGTTCTTGCCTAGGTACAGGCAAATTGTATGTGGGAAATACAAGGATGCTCGCGTTGGAATGTTTCAATGCGATCTGCATGTCTGCAGTAAAGTAGCTGGTGGCGTGATGGCTAATTTTATAATGTAATTGTTCCTTCCACCCTTGGATTACAAAGGCTACTGCAATATTCTTTAATGTTTCCATTGTTCATAGAAATCTCTATCTCATCTAAACAGTTTTCCTAAAGCAAGATTTAATGTATAAAATCAATCGTGTTTAACGAAGGTATCTTCACAAGATTGTGTAACCCAAGTATGTGCTTCCCACGCACTGCACAAGTTCCGAGCTCCCTCATGCGTAACGACGAAGGGGCTGGGTATTTTACAACGTTTCTTGACTTTAATCGACTACGTTTTAAATAGGTTTATTGGTTCACTTTTGAACCTATTCAATTTGATTAGGTGCAAGAAATGTATGTATATTTTGCAAAGAAGATTTACAAAACATTTGTTAGAGTGTGTACCGCAGGGTGCGGCGCGTGGCGGCGAACGGACGCGAAATAGCGTACAACATTGTTTATTCTACGCATTCCTCTCAGATAAATATGTCCTTGGCGATTTTATATACCCAGACGCGCGTCGACACCGCCGCCGCCGACACCGGCTACACTGCACATTTATTTTGATTCCAACAACTAATAAGACGAATGGTCGTTAAAAAGTCTAGAATCTCGACGCGCCAAACCAATATAGAGGCGCTTCTTTATCCAATTAATTTATTAACACCTGACATCCAAAGAAATTGTAAAGATATTTCTAATTATGGAAATATAAAATCGAAGATTCCTAGTCCTGATGTAGTGTACCTAACGTGTTTCAAATGTGAAACGAAATCCGTTTAGCAGTTGCAGCGAAAATGTGTTTAAAATAAAATCACGCTTCTTTAAAAGTTATCTATGTGAGTATGCGATAAAAGCTGTTCTGCTCTCGTTTCTAATCAAAATTGGCATTCCTCTCTTATCTATATGCCGTCATAACGCAGTTGTTTACCTACTTGTAACGACTTTTTCAATGTTGTGCACAACTATTTTAATTTTCGTATCTTCACACCGTTACGCCTTTTGTTTTGTTATATCATTCGGAACTCTATAAATGGTTTAACGTGTATTTGTATCGGCCGCCCCATAACTTCATGAAGTTAGCATAAGCAATAATAAACTTGCAAAATATGGTGTGTCGACATAGCGGGCCTCAGAATGGTCGGATGGAATTTCTGCGTGTTTGTCCCTCCATATAGGGAGTGATAAATTGACGATAGTCGTCGCTCATAAAATTGTGTAACTATTTGCTTGATTTGCATAAGAGTGTTTGATTAGCTATCGGAGGACGCCCAGACGTCGCTGGCTTAAGAATGTTGCCTATTTAATATTTCCTCTATAAACGTTTGGGACGATTTAATGTCCACAGTAAAATGTACGATACCAATCTGTCGAATGATGGAACGAAACCGATACTTTACCGCTATTCGACTTAAAAACGTCTAATAAAAATTAATATCGTTATTTACGGGCGAATTCATTAAAGAAAGTCTTTTTTTATGGGAAAGTAATTAACGACGCACTTAATAAGGTGACTGATGGTGTATGGTGATGTTCATCAGTAGTTTTTGTCGATGATGGTACTTAATAGTTTAATTCTTATAGTAATCCTGATGTTCAAAAGATACCTGACTACGGCGATAGTAAAATTCACTAACGTTCACATTCTCTGCAATAATTGAGATAGATATAAATCAAGGTTTTGATATACTATGATCTAAAACTTATGCAAATTCTAGCAGGTGTTCTTTCGTTTTATTTATTCCAATTTATTTGCTCTCAAATTATATGGTTTATATCTGTACATTTCGTATATCCTATTGCCGAAGTTAGTACCGTGAATGGTTTAATTTTTAGGTGTCCATAAATAGAGGCACAGTGAGGCGACTGGCACAAATCCTTGATTTTGAATAAATTGTTGACGACCCGCCATTTGGGCGTGGGCGAAATATGCGACAACAGATAAACAATTTTCTCATTCCAATATGTACCTTGTTCCTTAGCAATACTAAGCTATTTGGGTTTGTGAATTTGAAAATGATCGTAAGCGGTGTGGTATGCGAAAACACCTGTATTTAATAGCGATTAGGTGATAGTGTTGTTTGCGGCGATGAATTGTGTTTAACAGTATGTTCATTTGGTAACTTTTCGAAATTTGTATTTGTAAATAAAGCTGCTTCCTTGTCTTTACCTTTATTACAGTTAGATTAAATAATTTGATCAAGCTTTAAATCCTTTACCTGTGTTTTCCCATAGTCTGCCATGCAAATTGTGAATTAGTTTTACTGTTGTCAACGCTTCGTTTCCGCTGTTTTCGTAATGGATGCTTCTAGTCGCCTTCATGCATTTACAATGCTGAATATATTTTCCTGCTGCATTGTAGTATTACCAACGAAATTGGCAACAGTGTGTAGCAGTAAAAATCGCAAATATTTCCCCGACCCCATTCCACGCGGTCGATCATTCACGAAACAATGGAGCGAGGAATTTTGTTCCTCAACAAACATTCGCAGAAGCCCGGCGCCTCCCATTCATTGGCGATGCGTTCGCGCACATTGATATCTGCTTGTTTGGCCTCTGTTTAATCCATACTTTCCGGTCTTGACACCGCTCTAATAACAACGATATGTGAATGGAGCCGCTTTGGTGCCATTCCTACCTAATGTTTGACTTTCTACCGCTGGGAAAGTATCATTTGTGCAGTCGTGAAGTTGCCGGCAAACATCGTTACAAGCCATTAGCAACATTTCTGCCATACTTCGAGGGCGGTATTCGAAGTTGCAACGAGCAACTGCTTGTGATTGCTTTTCTACATTCTGTAACTATTGCATATTTGCATAATGAGAAGATTTGAATGCCACAGATATCGTCAAAATTGATGGTATGTGTATGTTTTCTCAATATAAGACATACCCTTCTGTTTTATGTGTCTAAATTTTAAAACTAGTTAGTCAACTTGATGAATCGGTAGTTTTTATAACATTCGCTTAATTAATTAGCATGCATCGTTAAAAATAACAAAAATACAATAAATTACGACGATCATAAAGTTTTGTTCCTGCGAATTAGAGTACTAGCTGATTTACTACGACAATTTTTACAACGTCGTGTCCGAGTTGTATCGAGATTTATAGCGTTTAATCTCCTTCATCAGACTGTAGGTACTTATTACTCAAACAAGCAGCAGAATGGGAGTGACCACAATGCAATATCAATTAGAAATTCCTGAGTCTCGGCGATATTATAAGCGGGCGGCGGATAATTCGTCATTCTGTATAGACATTATTTAGACTAGGTATCGTATTATCGAATGTTTGTGAACGGAGTCGTGATACTCATGATATTGTGTCGCACGCGCCGCTTGGCGGCGTGACGAAGGCGGCTGGTATGCGGCGTGATTCAAACGGAAACCCTATATATTCAGTGTTTATGCAACCCGCTGTCCGTCCGTCCGTCACTTCTACAGACAGCATGCAACATTGAATTGTATAAATTACGTTCGATGTGCGAGTTTATTTTGACTATACTTCAAATTATTTCAAACAGTGGACGAAAAGTAATGGAAAATAACCTCTTAATGATAGCTTTCAACTTCCTTACTTGAAATATTGCTAATGATGCTCATAATTCATTAAAATAAGAAGAAGGATTTCGAGATTTTAAAGCCAGTTGGTGTCAAGAGAGCTTTATTATTCAGATCGGAGCACTTAATATGTGTATATTCTCAAGTCTCTCAAGACGAGCATGAGACCTTGGAGAGAATGACGTGACGTGCGTTTCAACAACACAGTTAACACTAGGCGTTGGAATGTCCGTTTGTCAATGATCGAATAACGTATGACGTCATAGCGTCACATTAGCCTGCTGCGTTTACCATCAATACATAATTACCACTTTCGAATGATTGTTGAGGCAATTTGGTGGATAAATTTGGTGATTGGTCGTGACGCAAGATGCGAACAATGTTTATGTGTATGGTTACTTTAATGCATGGTTCAGTTCAGATATACATTTTATATTCACGCATTGGATCATCCGGTCGGCATGCTTCGACGAATTAATTGCAAGTTGTGTTTAATTCGATTATAACGTACGAATGTGTCAGGCGAACGGAATGCGAGAGGAAATCACGTTGACCCCTAAGTCGATTCCTTTTTTGGTCATTGGAAGGTTTGTAATCTTCCTGTCCGTGAGTATATTTCAACAGCACATGAGGATTTATTTAAATAAGCACATAGGATACGTGACATCACGTCGTCGGAATTTACTTATAACTTTGTAAGGAACAGGTTATTCACCTAACATTATTATCCTTAGCCGTGTCTACTGACACAGTTTCATATGACAGATTATCTTACGGACTAAAATCTAAGTAGGGCAATGCCCTCTTGGAGTAAAGGAGTAAAAAAATCGAGATTGTTCCGAAGCCCGAGGAATGTGCATTAAACGGGCCATCCGGATTAAAATATTTCCCTGGCGGTATTTATAGAGCATTAGTAGGTGTGCGTGTTCGTCTGTCGGTCGGTCGATATGTGTGAGACAGCATGGCACCGCCTCCCACCAGACGTGCACCAAGTTTGTCGTAATCCAGGATTTGGTCATTGGACTTTCGAAATGATACTTGGATAACACATGACTAATAGTCTAATCATTTAGATTTACGGTGAGTCTCTTGGTTCTTTGGCGTGTTGGGAACACATTAACGAGATTTGGCTGATATATTGTTTTGAAATAACGTTTGGATTTTAAGAAAATAAGAACTTGGTAGAGGTTTTACACCTGCAATGGTGTTAAAATCTGCAGGGGCATGTAACTAAATAGTCCAAAGCGGGCAGCAACCTTCGCGTTTCTATTTGTGGCTTCTGAACGGCGGTACATTGGCCTTCTCCCGCGCTATTTTCCAATGAGACTGTGATGCACTGGCATATCGCACGGCATAGCTCGCGGATTTATTCGCATCGATTACGCGATACAGCTGTGTGTGAACTCAATTCTCTTGCGAACTGTATTATATGTGAAAACTTGTACAGAGAGTGAGGTAAAGTAGAACATATTATATAATAGTAAGTCGGATGTGATTGCAAAAAAATAGAGGACAATGTTTTTCTTATTCAAAATATTATGTAGAGGTAGTTGTTTATGCTTTATGCATTCTTACTACAATATTGTAGCAACTAACTGATGTAAAATTGTAATTTAATAGACTCTAATTGTTTCACCAATTAAAAAGCAAAACAAAACATTTAGAATTTTAATTACTTCCACATTTGTTAGAATGTTGACTGATCGTTATGAAGTTCACTGTAGCGATTAATAATATGTATATCTTTTATACAATCTTTAGGTTACTATATAAACAACGGAATGCAGTAGGTACGTTTAAATCTCAAATCTGTACCCAACTGGTTGAATAGGACACTATATAAGACAATGAGCGTCTTTGGCTCTTGAAAATCCAAATTATATACGAATAAGTACATTTTCAGAGAAATAACGTCTCCCTGCCTCACGCCCTGCTGCAAGAGGATAGGTTTCGAGGTCTGGTCTTGTAGTCGGACTGACATGGTGGCGTTTTTGTACAAACATTTTAGCACTTCGATGTACCGATAATCAATTTGGCACCGTTGGAGAGACTGCAGTACAGCCCAAGTCTCGATCGAATCAAAGGCTTTCTGGTAATCCACAAACGCCAAGCAGAGAGGCTGATTGATTATACTCCTCAGTCTTCTGTATAACCTGCCGCAGCGTATGTATGTGGTCCACGGAGCTAAAGGCTTTTTGGAATCCGACTTTTTCAGGAGGCTGGAAGTCGTCAAACCTGTGCGCGAGACGATTTATGATGAGTCTAGAAAACAGCTTGTAGAAACTGTTCACGGCCGCAATGGAGGATGTCTTTAATTTTCTGGCATGGAGAGGGCTAGGCATTAATGTCAATGGCGAGTACATCACTCACCTTCGATTTGCCGACGACATAGTAGTCATGGCTGAGACTACGGAGGAGCTCAGTACAACGCTTGATGACCTCAGTAGAGCTACCGCACTGGGACTTAAAATGAACATGGACAAAACCAAAGTCATAGTAAACAGCCATGTAGCACCCACTCCTATTAAGATTGGGGACTCTACACTCGAAGTTGTAGACGGCTACGTTCACCTGGGACATACGGTCCAGTTGGGTAGGTCTAACTTCAAGAAAGAGATCAATTGTCGAATCCGACTGTGCTGGGCAGCGTTCGGGAAGCTGCGCGGTATCTTTTACATACGAGATGCACGATTTTTTTCGATACGAGATGCACAGGACCGGTCACAGACGTCTTTCGGCTGCAATGATGATGATGATGAAGTAAATTTTCATTACATTAGTAGCAATAGCTTTTATCGACTTTTGCTAGAACTAAGCGTTCAAGACAGGTAGCCAAATTCTAACATTATCTCGATAGATGGTGTGATTTTCAAATAAATATTATTAAAACCAAAGTTTTGTTTTACTAAAACTACTCTTTGGCAATAGTTTTTATATTCTAGACAATTGCTCCCGATATTATCGGAATTCCATTTAAGATAATTATGAAGTGTAAAATCTTATCCACGAAGATTACGTTAACACTTCCATTTCTATCTACAAACTGAATGTAACAACAATACAATCATTGATAAGTTTTTTCCAATACTATCTGAGGAATGCGACCTTATGCTGTGTAAAAATGAGTTGCTTGCTAACCAATTGCAATAAATCTCGGAATACAAAATCCGCAAAGACCTTATCATTGCGGATTTTGTGATACAGAACCAGAAACAATTAAATGTTTACCTATTATAGCACCAATAATTCTGTCGCAGAGGTATTTGATTGGAGTCAGTGTTTCGTTTACGTGGGCGCGACGCGCGTGTGTGAAAGTGTGTCTGTGTGTGCGGCTAGGGATTCCGTGACACGGGTCACCGTTTCCGAGAACTCGACTCGTCTTGACGTCCCGCTGACAGGACTGGTTTTGCCGTTCTCCCATAACGCAGCAACATTGTTTCTCTATTGGTCTCGCTCACTTTTACTACTCTTGTATCTCCCTCTTGCTCCCACACCGATGCATTGGATGCGCACACGCACGCGCCCTCTATCCCCTCACCTCGATAAGAGTGATCGTGTTTTGAAATGGACGCCGCATTCGGTAGCTGTGCGGAAGGAGTAACGAATTTCCATTGAAGATTTACTCCTCTCGACTTTGTCTCAATATGCTGTTATAACAAAAATAAAGTATTTAGGTATACTTAGCGTTTTTGTAACGCTTGATTTCTAACAAATAATTTTTAAATATTTTTTGCTTGTGTGTTCATGAGTGTATGTACATATTAAAATATTTATTAAATTGAGCTGTAAGGTGTTTATTATAATTGCATGTGAATATAACCTTACACGAAGTTATACGCACTCATTAAACAGCCTTTACTTGATTGCTTACTGTAAAACAACCAGCAAACGGTAAAACAGAATCACGCGAACATCGAAAACGTCGATTTCAAAAGTTGCACGTACACCGAACTGGACATAAACGTGGCCAATTAACCGAAGAATCTTATTTAATAACCGACTACCGTATAAACGCCATATTAAAAGTCACGAAAACCGTTAAGTGGGATGCGTATGAGACGCGGCGTTCGGTTGATTTCGTCACTATCGGAAATGCGAGTGTGTCCGCTTTTTGTTGGTGAACTGGTTGTACGTGAATCATGATTGAAATTGTAGCAGCAGTGGAGCAGGTCGGCGGCGCCAGCGCACCACGCCCTGCGCGCCAGCTCCCGGGCACCCGCATCGCCCATCATTAATTATTCTCATGCCACAACCTGCCTGTATTATCTGCACGCCTAGGCACAACTTGAATCTAGAAACTTGCACCTGTTTTTTGTTCGATACTATGTTTTATCTATAATTCCATCGCGCTCGTAACATTACATTTTGAATCAGAAAATCTTTAATGTAAAATATATTCTCGCTTTTAATAATCATGGCGATTTCTTCGTCCTATATAATGCAGCAATTCGTAACCTAATTGCCTCTATTTTGAACGATGTGATTGACTAACGAGGTGCTATTTCGACTGGTATAAATCCAATGATATTGACCGCGTCCTCTTGATCCCGTAACTTCTAAATTGATTGAAGGCTAAACGATTTGAACGGTCTGGTGATTAATCTATTTTCGAACTGGTAGCTCTTAAAGACATAAGATATCGGTGTCGAATTTTTGTGAGACGTCTAAAACAAAATTGGTTGGTTTAAAGGAGGCCAGTTGCATGTTTACACACAGAGTAAATACGGAATCGTTTCAACCAGTCCACATTACCGAATGGCCAGTGAAATTATCCAGTCGAAAGATTCGAAATAATAACTGGAGCTTATTATTATTTTACCTTAATGATAGTTATAGAAGCTCAGTAATAGGCTCGCCCCTGTTCGTGGGAAGAACGCTGATGTAAGGCCTTCTATGGGAAGTTTTTTTTTTTGTTTTGTACTTATTCGACTTTTCGTGTTTGATTTTTAAAATTAAGTTCTGTTTTTAATAAGAAGCATTTAAGCATTGTTAGTCAGTTATTGGTCTAGTTGAGAAAGCTTTCGGAAACTTGTGCTTATTTCAATTATATGCCAGAATATGATGCAGAAACCACTAATAAAACACCCGATTAATTTCTTTGTGCCACAAAAACTACTTATCAACAAACTATTCCAATATCACAAGAAAACAACAAACTAGCATCAATTCTAGGATCACACAGCAGTATACAAGCGTTTCCTAGACTCAACAAAAAACTTTTATTGTTCCAGATATACTAAGCCACAGACATTCGCGGACTGCATTGGCAATGAACTGCCTCTTGGATGGGAGGAGGCCTACGATCCACAGATTGGACGTTATTACATCAATCATGTCAATCGTGAGTAACACCTGTTGTTTTATTTGGCAGTTTTTCCAACAAAACAGATCCCTAATCTGTTCTCAGTATTCTTTGTAGTAGCATGTGTTTTGAATATTGAGATTAATCGTCTTTAAGAATAAAATGTTAAAATAAAACACCAACTACATTGTTATATATTTTCGTCATTTGGAAGAGTTCATTGCATACTAATAAGAAAGTATTTTTAGACATTGACAATATCTTCAAAACCAGTTATATTGGTAGCATGTCTATGTCTATCGAATTTTCGTCCGAGAAATTTACCTATATCAAGATAAGCATACTGAGTAGCGAAATAGTGGGCTTGTATTAACAATGCAATAATTCATTTTAGCACAATGAATTGTTTGTACCGGTTACAACAGGCTAACTCTTATTTATTATCCCCTGGATTATTCAGTATGTCGAGTGAAAAATATACTACGCGGGGGGCTTATGAAGTACCACGGTGCTTTAGTTATTCCCTATGAATTATTGAACAGGTTGATTCATGTCTAGCCTATAGAATGTTGCGACTGTTGCGGCCACCATCTTGAATTCGATATTTGAAATCGAAATGCGCAAGAGTTTTAACGTCACACTACGAAAAATAGATGGCGTTGCGCGTATGTTGGGATGCACGTCCATGCAGTCGTGACTCGTGGATATAATATGTTTTTATGTGAATCCTTAGATTATTCTATGGCGGAGCACTAAATAAGTCGTGTTATGAATGGAATGCTTACGTATCGTTTATTTACGCAAATGTATCTTCGTGAGTCGTATTGAATTGATTAGTCGTTGCATAGATATTGCTTAGCTACCGTGTAATCTCACATGCAGATAAAATAAACGTGTTGTTTTGAATTTTTAATACATTTCTATAATGCGTAATGCCCAGTATGAATATTATGAATAAAGAGTTCCTAAGCAGAAAATCTGAACTACTTAACATAATATTTTATAAACGAACAAATCAAAATGCATAACTCATGGCCTAAAAACCTTAGCATCTAGTGCCAAGGTTCCTTAAAGAAAAAAAAAATCCATAAGTAATATTTCTGCATCTTTAACTTTACCATATTTCGTTCCGCCTTTTACAGCAATGCTGAGAACATACTAAAAGTAGGCTCGGCAATGTCAAACAAATAAGATAATCACATTTACAACAGTAAATAATTCCTAAAGAAGCAACTTAAATCCAGTTTATAAATGACTTCTAACAAGCTTTATGGCGAGTGTCAAAAACTTTCAACACGACAATATAGTTATCTATCTACACGAAGCTATAAAAGGTAAAAAGGCAATAATGACCGCGCTATAAGATGGAAAACGCGCGATATCTGACGACCCGCGAACACCCGATAACGGTGTGCGCAAACGCACGCTGTACATTTTCGCACGACGCTCACGCATTCTTATGCATTATTTATGAAGACCGTAGAACTTTTCCGCCATTTTCTTCCTTTTTTTTTGAGACCACCCATCAACTCTAGCTGATCGGATCGGCTTTTGATCGTAGCTTGTTAGTTTTTATGTTTTTTCGGTGTTAATTTCTGAGGAGAGCTAGCTCGCTGCAATATTCTACAGTAATGGTGCCTAGCGTTGAAAATTTACGAGTCGACGGAGAAAGACCGTTTCATTCGCATGAAAAACTCTAAAATGTTATGTCATCTAATTTTCCACGGACGTCAATACTACTCTTACTACGCCAGTCGTAGATGAAAGTACGTCATGTGATATTAATCAATGTTATTATGAATTAATAGGTATGAATGCAGCAATTATTGTTTAAGTACAGTCAGCGACGTCAGCTATCAACAATGTCTATTCTGATAAGATTAAAAATATTTTTGATACGATTCTCCGAATTATCGTGACTACCTTACCTTTTTTTGAAGGAAATAGAATATCTACAACTTTTTTTTATAGACACATTGTCGCGACTGGGTCTTGAAAAAAGAGTTTATTGACAGGTTTTACTATCATGATTAGCTAACTTGTCTAATTAAAAACCCTTAACTTAAAAACAAAGTAATTCTTTATACTTTTTTAAAAACTGATCGGCCAACGTTTCTGTATACCTAGGTAGTTGATTGGAATAATTCAAAGTAACTTTGTCTTACGAGAAACAATATTGACTTTTCGAAAATAAACATTGCACTGAAACCTGCAACAATAAATATTTGCTTTAAAATCTGGGTTTTCGCATCACTGACGTGTACTAAAATTAATCTGAAACATTTGTACAGTAGCAATTTAGAAATGCGTGCTGCCATCTATGTCGTCGACTGTAAAACGTGTGTATATTGCAGCAAATATATTCTTCGAGCTCATTAAAAGTATTTGCTGGGCAATGTTACACGAACTAGAATATTTGTCTTCAGCTAATTTATACATAGGGATCCAGGACAAATTATGCGAAAGAATTCAAATAGGTTTCATTATTGATCCTATCACGAAAGACAAACAGGCTTGCGCGCTTTTTAAATTAAACACGACTTAAATACAAATTTACTCTTTTGTCATTACATAAACTGATTACAGTTTATATATTTAAACTAAATTTAAACGTGTTGGGAGGAAATTGGATGTTTATTTAGTGTATTGTGGTGTAGGGTGCTGTTCTCATAAGTTGTAGGCTACATGCATCTATGTAGCTATGCGTCACATTTACTATTAGTCGTTGTAGGGTTGCTATGTTGATGATGCTATTACTGTTTTATGTTCTGTTCATTTTATTGGTAAAACAATTTCTATATACAGTGAAAAAATTACGATGCGTAATGACGGTTCAAGTGAAATACCGCAAGCTTTAGAGATAACTCAATGCAATTGAATAGAAATTATTAATATATACAATTTCAGCTTATATTTTCCTGTGACTCACTTGTAATTTGCATCAATGAAAACTAAAATTATTATATTCATGGAAATATTGACTACTTATCATATGACTACATACATTTTACTTGGCCAAATAAAAATACAGTCACTACATCCAACTCTCGTGCAAAAATAACTTAAAAACGCTTTGTATATTCATAAATTCCTGCACAGTAGCCCTACGGTGTCCATTTGCAATATTCAATACAAAATGCAAATGACTCCCAACTCGTTTGTGGTACCTATGGTGTTTTACGCGTGTAGATGGCTTGATAGCTTACCCATAGCATCGACGCCATCGCATAAATTCTCCTCAATGTTAATTGATAATTAAAAATATTTATTTGATTCTATTTTATTAGGTACTACTGTGTTACTCATTTTAAGATTCTCTTCTATTGCCGTTTGATGTTTGATTTTAATTATTATGGTTGTTTCGTTTACTGTTTGTATAATTTCAACGCTATCATTATTTATAGTCGAATCAACCAAAAATCAAAATCGAATGAGTCCAGTTGATTAAGTATAGGTAGAATGGGCTGTCGAAAATGAATTTTCAGGAGAAAATTGAGTTTTTTTTAGTTGACTTCCAATTAAAAATTGATGTATACGTATAGAAGTGATGTAAAGAAAATAATGAAATGCTTATCAAGGAATTTTAAATCAAATATGTGGATTTATTAGTCTGAGGCTCGACTAATAAATCCGACAAACTGCTTTTCACAATCAGCATACCCAAAGGAATTTACCGTACCATTACAGTCTTACAATATATGTCGATCGTAAAGAAATTCCTGATAAAACAGTAACACGTACAGAATTATATCTCTTACGTAGTTAAGCACGTCGCCATAATAGCGAATTACATTGGAAGTGGCATAGTAAAACGGCTAAATAATGTGGTCAAATTAGATATGAAAATGCACGACGTTACAAATGTTTCGCTCCTCATTTAAAAGCTCATTTCTTGAAGAATGCCTTGCCGATAACATTATTCATCACTAACGTTGCCCGTCGTTAGCGTAATAATGAAAATAAAAGCCAATCTACTTCGAAGCTCCTCTAGCTATGCATTTTTCGCATTAAATGTAGCGTTTAATGATTAAAGAGGTTCACGCTGCCCAGTTCAAGTTTCCCAGTACTCAGATGGGATCTTGATAGCTTTCATTCAAATAATACGTCTACTTTAGTTTCTACGTGCTTCGGATCTAGGAGTTTTGGACAAGCCGTGTCTTGAACATTTCTTCGTTAAATTCCTGTACAAAGCTTTATAGATCCTAGTTTATATTTCTAGAACCATATATATTTTGTGCCTGCACTGTTAAATACCGTATGCGAGTCAATATAAATTCACTGGAATGTTAGAACTTGCTAGAGAAAATTTCCTACGCGCACACCGTGTTAAAGTAACTAAATAATTCTGCTGAAGGCATACTGGCAAACAGATAATTCAAATCTTAAAGATAAAAACAAAGTTATAAAGTAATTTTAATTTACAGTAAGTAAAGCATTGATTGCAAATGAAAGAGCAAAGCGAATGAGAAATAATTGACATTTAAGTAACATCCATAACCGAGACCGACTAAGATTATCACATGGAGATTATAGCTTAAATAAAATAAATATTAACATGCCGATTCAAAGACAAATTGGCAATGAAATAATCTTACAAGATCAACAAAACATTGACACACTCATTAACGATCGTATCACAGTTGTCAATAGAAAAGGACAAGCAATAATGAAGTTGGAACTTGTTTAAAATGAGCGCTGCAATTAATTTTAATATTTTTCTAGTATTTAAGTCTTTGAACCTGGTGGTTTGCATACCTGTGTAAATATGCATATGTTACTTTGTTAATACCTCCACCACTTTACATATTTAGTTTACAGCATCCATGTTCTTTATCAAGGTATGCGATCTCCCCCATACCTATTTTCTGCATAAGCCCGCAATATTTATACGCTTCATACCAGCTTTTATTTTACACCGCGCTGTGTTGAGAATTTCATTTGATACTTTGAGTTCGCTTTCTTGGTTAATTGGAATTGAGTAGTAGGTATTCAATTTTGTTGCATTTAATATTATGTATACGTTACCAGTTTCAGCGTCAGGACTTCATTTAAAATTGTAATTGAATTCCACGATGTCTATGATAGAATTTTCATTGATTGTTTACTAATTATTCAACAATGGTGACATCGCTTGCATTTGCATGCCTTTTTAGAGGACTCACATCAGTCACATAGTTTATAGGTGCGTTAACTTCGTGATGTTGAATATTAATAATTTTGGCTGTGTGTGGTCAATTTCTACCGTCAAAGGAATCAAAGTCACGTGCTTAACTTGTTTATGGTCCTTCGGGTTTGATTCAACTTTGATATTGTTTATTATCGGTTTTCGAAAGAACTTCTATAAAGAATTAAATGCGACGTGACTTTGATTTCTTTGTTCACACCTTAAAATGTGTGTTAATATTTTCAGCGCATTTTGTCTGTGTTTTTTCTCCCCAGACATAGGGTCGGATTCTATTAGTGACATAGTTTATTTCATGTTTACGATAAAACGTAACGAACTCTAGGTTACTATTTCGCCTTTCAGACGCAAAAGAGTCTAGTCATCTACCAAACGACAATCAGATACTTACCAATAGTTTTAAATACTTACTTAAATCCTTATAGATCAGAAAGAATCATTAATCATGAGTTGCTTATTCGTTACCTATTTGATTAACCACTATCACTTAACCTTCATCGCGAACAGTAGCCAAATTACATAGCAATTTCGACGGCATTGTTTCTCTAATCTGATATAAAGTGAGTAACAATCTGCCTGTGGAATCGTTCCGGCCTTGTCGGGTTCAGAATTGAGAATAATAATTGAAAGATCGTCGCATGCGTACTTTGTATGTCACGCGGTCTGCGAATGATGGCGGAATGCAGCTGCCCGATGATGGCTGACTAAATGTGGATCATTTGCTTAGTGTAGGTCATTTTATTTGATACAGCTAGTAAGAGTAGTTATGTTTATTAAGATGATTTTGTCACTCAGAGTAGCTGACTAAAGCTCAGCAGCAAACAACACCGTGTGAGATGTTTGATCTCCGATTTTTGTGATAAATATGATATAGCAAAAGTAAAATAAAATTGTCATGTCATCAACATAAAATTGACTACCAAAAATACAGTCAACTTCTCAATCAGTTTTTCAGATAAACGACCGTGAATTTACAATCACGCCAAGCCTCGTACCAAATGTCACTATCGGCTGTAAAAGCGATTGCTATCAGTGTTTATTGAATGCCACCATTATCAAACACTACCTCGGTCTCGTCATTAATCGGCTGGTAATCGGCAGCCGTATCGCATAGTTTGACGATGAGTAAGAGGACCTTAATCTCGTTCGCATATTGGCTTGCGGTTACCGCTTATTTGTCTCAAGTAATTGAGCACAGAGAAATCGGATTTATTAAAATTTTGCTTTGAGTAATTTCTGATCAAATAGGTCGAGATTTTCAAAGTAATAACTACGTAAGAATAAGAAAAACAATGTTGGGTAAGCCATGAAGTTTGACCTTTGGAAGTGATGAATGACGCGATACAGAAAGCGTAGATCTATCGTCAAATGTAGGCGTTCTTGAGAATATTTTAAAATTGTAAGACAAATTGAACGCGAATCGTAATTGTATTATAGAAAGCTGATATAATGATAAAAATTGTTACAGAGGTGACGCAGTTGGAAGACCCGAGGTTAGAATGGCTCAGCATTCAGGAAGCGATGCTGAGGGAGTACCTCCACACAGCACAGGAGGCTCTCGAGGTGAGTACCTTCTTTTTGGTATTCATCAGAAGATTATTCATAGCAATAGCGATCGTACTGATGAGATTTTTAATTGGAACCCCATTAAAACATGTATAATTTAAGCTAAGCTAAATACTAAATAGGTACATCAGCATAAAACAACAATTAGTACAATTACCAAAATATAGTGCGCGTCTAGTTTTTCATCTATATATAATGTAAGAAACATTAAAACAAGTTTAAAATCGTTATATCAACTTGAAAACCTTCAAATTTATTATCATTTGCTCTGATTTTTACATATTTTTAACTTAATCATACTCATACCTTGAGATGCTAAATATTAATTCAACATTACAAGCGTGTGTATTTCCCGTGATAATTTGCCGTTCAGATCTCAAAGCACTTACTTTGTATCGTATTAATGGTTTATCTTGGTTCATCAATCGATCAGTTTCATTTTAATGTGCTGATACGAAGGCAATGTTGTCGATAATTTCAACTTGACTTCATCGTCTATCGAGGGCAGCTGTTACTTATCGGACATCCATCGATAAACGCTTTAGCTTGTATCACTGGAGCAATGTCATTGGATTTAATTTTAACTCAATTAACTTATGTCGGAGGAAGCGCTGGCTCGCGATAAGTGGAAGGAGTGGCCCTTCACTTCTTTGACCAGGAGTGCGACAGAATAGGATAGCAAAAATAAAACTTATGACGTTGGTACTAGATGGCTGAGAAATTGGTTCGCCTACTATGCTTTCGATGTAATCTTGGGGCTTACGATCAATGTGTGGTCAGTATACATTATCTGTTAATTGTGATGATGTGTTTAATTTAGTTGCAATTATTCAGTATCGCAAACTATAAGTGGATTTGTCATTCAAGTTCTCTGTATCTTCGAGAAAACTGTATTTGGTATGAGAAACACAGTTGAGTACCATAAAGTTCTACCCACTCGCGGGGGAGGAGCATCTGCACATGAATACAATATATTGACAGCGGTGGGAATAGAAAACAGAATTAGCCTCGTTTTGTGTGTCATTTGGACTTTCTGTAGCGGTACATGACCATCAAGTTCATGGATTTAAATGTCATTTGGCATTGCCGTGACCCTTTTTATGTAAATTCACCTTAACATTACCTACTGTTGTTGCTAAACGCTCAATAACTTCCATCCCGCTTAACTTTTTGACTCTTAATGTAAAACGTGGTCTTCGCACTAATATTATAGAGGTGAAAGTTTATACATATGTTTGGTAAGGTACACCATGTCCTGGAATAAACATAGGATACTTAATGTCCCAGGAATATGTTTCCTTGGGATAATTTTCTGCTTTCAAGTGGGCAAAGTCGCTGGCAGAAGTTACTTTCAATGAACCTTTCAAGAGTGCTTTGGTTCGAGTGTTTCCTGTAATGAGAGGTTGATGAATATAAAATTATTCAAGCACCGTATTTATGTAAATTTGTTATCTAGAGTGGAAACGTGATAATATCGCTCTACTGTCTATTATGCAAGTTAATAGTTAACAATAAATACAATGTATATTGCCATTGTCAAAGGTTGAAGTCTTATCTCGGTCGAGAGACATACACGAATGCATATATATATTGAAATGTACATAGTTGTTATACGAATGATTGATTTAGATGTGGACGAAAAGCAAAATTACTTAAAATTTTTAGTACCACTTGATGATGTTATAATTGAAGAAATGTAACAAAGATTAAAAAACCCAAATAAAGGTCAACCTAATAATGAAAATGTGATGAAACTAAATGAAACTGGGCTATCCATAATTTATGTGCTCAAAGGCATATTAAACACTCGTTTAGTGGCTTCTCCGGCAGATAACGATGGAATGCGATCGTGCGCTGATATAGAGATAAGAGATAAGTGGTTGCGGTATTGTTTCGAATTGAGCACGCAATGAGACGAGACTTGATGGATCAAAGTTCAGTCAGGAAGCGAAGTTGAACGCAATTCTATTTTAATTTCTCATCGTTTGGATTAAATAACAACGTGGGCTAAAATATACTTATCGTTTGAGTTAGTGGAAGTCAGTTTCTTCAAAAGTCTACAGTACGTAAACTCAATTTGAGATCTTTGTATAGTGATCGCTTGAAGGAATACTGAATAGTAAATATCTATCCATCATCCAAAGAATAATAGAATTAAAAGTACTCAAGTTGATACATATTGGGCACGCCACAATTATGGCGGTAAGTCCCCTCTTTGAGACGTGGTTGGAAAGACCTCACGGCGTCCTCACATTCCGCATGACGCAGGTCCTCACCGGACACGGTAAGTTCGGGAGGTTCCTGCACCGGATTCGTGCGGAAACGACGCCCGGGTGTCGCCACTGTGTGGCCCACCCGGAGGACACGGTGGAGCACACGGTGGAGGTGTGCCCCGCTTGGGCAGAGCAACGCCGTGACCTCGTGGGGGCAATCGGCGGCGGTGATCTCTCGCGCCGGGCCTTGGTTCAGGCCATGCTCCGGAGCGAGGAGGGGTGGCAGGCGGTCGCCTCCTTCTGCGAAGCAGTAATGCTAGCTAAGGAGGCGGCCGATCGCGTGAGGCAACGGTCCTTACGCTCCAACCGCCGCCGGGATTCCGATCCCGATTTCCGGCCACCGTAGGCGCGGGCTTGCAGACGGCGAGCAATGGGTGGCTCGCCGTCTGACCGTCCGGTAACCGTCCGGACCGAGCCCAAGTCGTCGACGGCGCGTATTGTTCCACGCGCGCCTCAAGGAGATGTCAGCAAATCGTAGGGGCCCAGCAGGGTCGAAGCCTACTGGGGCCACGGGTAGTGTGAAAGCGGAACCCGGGGCCCTGGGACGAAGGCAACGAAGGAACAGGAGTGGGTTTTTAGTCAGTTAGAGTCTGACACTATCTCCCGCTCCGCCCAAGAGCGGGGATGTCATTAGGATGATTTTCCCACCCAATAAAAAAAAAAAAAAAAAAGTTGATACATATGAATTTTAAAGTCGTTTGTTAATCTGAGATCAATGATACTAAATAATATAAGGGTTTTACAAACAATTGCTTTCCTGTATAATATTAATCGCAATTGTAATGACAAGCAAAGGTTAAAAACACTTCCTTACTTATTGTTTGTAATTTTGATTATAACAACAAAATATTTTTCGTGTCGTTATCAGGGTTAATTTATATTTTGTCGTTAAATTTCTGTGTCATTGCAACTACATTTAAAATTCTTCGCTATGTGCCTGAATTAATTTCCAAATTATTGTGTGGACTTACATAAAGTTATCTTGATTCATATCAGGCATAAGGTTAAGAATTTCTGGCTTCAACTTTCTCGGCTTTGGCGTGAAATCATAGAAAATGATAAAACCATATAGGAGGCCATTTGGAATAGTTTCCTGTTACCTATGAATACTAGGTTATGGACTTCAAACATCTCACGTCCACATTCGCACTCCGAATACCGTTATCACGACGAATCTGCATTCGTTTAGCGAGAACATACGTGATTTTACCTTCGCAATGTATTTTTGAGATGTTTATTTAGAATCGTGACTCCCAAAAAACTTAGTCTACGGTATATTTTTTTGTTTTGTTATTGCGTTCAGAATTAAGTTAAGTAGATTCAAAAGGCGAAGTTAATTATGGCTTATTTTGGCTAATTAATTCAAGTTTAGGAATAAGTTTCAATTAAGCAGCGATTTGAAAAAGGACTTGAATATTCCGAATTACTTAATTTGAACTATCAAACAATACCGTTGACTAAATACTACAGCATGAAGGAAATGATATTTAAATTAATATAATTTCAACGAATGAACCTTGATATTTAGCTCCATTTAGTTTGCTCTCAACTGTCAAAATGTTGAGGCTGTTATGTCCGAGACATTTCAGAATTTGCTACAACGTAGATAATTATAACTTTAAAAGGTGCGGAATGCTTTGTTTCTACTATAAAATTCTATTTATCAGAATTTTTTCGGGTGTGTCAGAGTAAATTTTATATAACGCCTCAACTTCGATGTAATATATTATATACCTAAATATACGTCAAATGCCTACCAATCATCACGTTAATTTCTAATAGGAATGCGACAGACGTCACAGTCGCTAGATAGACTAGCAGCAGTCATCAACGATAACCTTCATTCTGCCAATTGACGTCAATTGATTGATAACTCCGGTGCAAGTAAACAAAAAGATACATTAGAATGATCAATTACCGTAACCCAAGACCTTAGACCTGCGCAAGCGCAAATTGATGTGGATCTGTTCGAAGTAGGGAGATTATAATACACTCCGTCATTATTTTCATGTCTGCTAGATGCTTTCTGTCAAAATGTCGTACGGTTAATAGTTTCTCGGTTATATACTTGTATTGGATGAGCGATGTGGAATTTGTGTGCTACTTTTGTTTGGGCTTTGTTGGTTTGTTTATTTTTTACTAGCTTCTGCCAGCGGCTTCTCCCGCGTGAAAATAGGTTTCCCTATACAAACTTCCAACCCCCGTTTTACCCCCTTGGGGATGTAGTTTCGAAAAAATTCGTGATAATAATCAGTGAGTGGTATTTTGCTTTTATGTATATATAGATTTACGAATTTTGCGCGTTAATTTTTGGAGCCATATTTACTTTGATTCTGTCCCCTTTCAGTTTCAATTCTGCAATTTCCACATGTTACCTAGAAATTATGACATTTGAGCTTTTAACATGACTCAATGTTTTCTAACAATAAAGCTATGTTGTAAAATAGCTTGTAGATATTCTCGCTATAAAGCTCGCATAACACGTTTGCTTAGTCATAATACCAAGAAAATGGCATTCTAGCATCATTTATGTAATCCCCACGTGTTTTGGTGCTCAAAAATATGTAAATAGTAGGTGTCGCAAGATGAGCAGTGATCGGAATTCCCTTTGCAGGTTGGGTACAGTTACCCAACTTGAAAAGGCATGAGCTACATTGAGGAATATTGTAAAAAATAATAAAATTACAAAATATTTCTAATCTGAGGGTATTGGTAAATTTGAAGAAATGGGTCTCAAAGTGAAAAAAAACAATGATAGAGCTCATGCTTTGCTATCTATATGCACTTGTTAGACTGTGTTCTACGGTTACACTGCTATATTAATCTCAAGTTTATTCACATTCTCGTAGGCACAGAAAATATCTGCCCAGGAAATTGTAACACACAACGGTATTTTTTCTCATAACTCTTTAAGCTATTAGGTTAAACAACCTGCATGAATCAGATGGTCAAACACGCTGTGAAAGCGAGCCACATCAGGATATAGTGGTCAAGGATTTATAATATGGCCGCCTTGGTCAGAGTTTGCTTTAGATTGTAATATCAGCTGTAGGCTTAAATTTTTAGTAGCTTTGGCTGGACTGGAGAGAATGGAATTAATACCTACTGAACAGTTTTTCTTGACAAATATTAGTACATATAGATTAACGTTCCGAATACATTGGGTCTTTTGTTTACACTCATTCTATAGTAGACATCAGTTATCGCTTTCCAAATGGTAACACCGAGGTTAGCAGCAGGTCTTAACCATTAGAATACACCATAATCTGTATTCAGCCATATGAATGGAACAATAAAGATACTAAAATTGATGAAGACAATAAAGATTAATACTTTGGACCGCCCAAACATCTTCTGCAATGGTCAAATACCTTTCTAACACGTTAACCACGAACTTGTAATACACGTTGCGTGCAAACACATCGAAGTGATCGGATATTGCGTTCCGATGCGTGAGTCAATCTTTCGATAGGCGCTCCAATTCTGCGTAGCGAGTTGTTCCGCGAATAGACGCGTGCGCAGGTTTTCACGTCTGTTTTAATATTGGTGTAAAACATGAGTTTTCTTTTTAGGAATTGTTGGAAGAAATCAAGGTTTATTAACACATACAATTATGTTTGAGGTTTTTTAAGCAAGACTGTTTAAATATTGCAAAAACCTGGAGATAATAATAAAAATGCAATAAATAGAAAAGATGTTGGGAGAGCTGATGATACTTTTAGAAAAGGGCAAACAATATTAAAGAATATTCATTTAAAAATATTAAAGTAAAAAAAAAAATGAAGCTACACCAACAACCAAGAGGCTCTTTTATGACCTCATAAACGATCGACACATCGTAAATTGGTATCGACACTTGATGCTCCATTTCATACTTTTAAGATAACAAAGACATAAGCAGTAAAGTTGTGCATATTGTACGTTTTACGAGAGTTTTATCATAGTAGATAGCTGAACAGGCCATCAAAGTCACTTAGCTGTAGATAGGACACGTCTAGTCAAGTCGCAAATCGTCTTGGAGCTTTGAACCGATAATGTTGGCTTTTTGTAATGGGTTTTGTTGTATTTGTAGGCTCCTTTGCATAGACTTGTATTATGTAATTTTATTCAAGCTTTTCTTGAAACTTTTTGAGGTACAAAGTGTGACTTTGCATGCTTAAAATATACTTTTTGAATTGCTTTTTCGGTTACGATTTCTAAATCATCTGTCAAGTATCTTTTCACAATGAAACATTTATGTTACATCCATCGTTATATTAACAATCACTGATTATGATTACAATAATTGGTTATGCGGATGCTTGCTACCTGGATGCCACTGTGGAGCTATTAAATAAGCTTGAGCGCTTGCAAAACCTGTGCATTCGTTTTGTTTTTGGCCTAAGAAAATACGACCATGTTTCTCAATTCCGCAAGGATTTCAAGTGGCTCCCTATCCGTCTTCGTAGGAACATAATATTATGTCTCCTGTACAACATCCTTTTCAACCTTGCATACCTTGACTACTTGCGTGATCGTTTTTCGTTCACTTTTCCTGCCGATGCCCCATGCAGATCCCACCTTAAATACCATCTCAATTTCCCATCCCATAATACCCATTTCTATACCAACTCCTTCTCTTTTCATGCGGTACGACTATGGAACTCACTTCCAGCTAAGATCCGTGACGCTAAAAGTGTATCTGTCTTCAAGAAGCTAGTCAAAGAACATTACCTCTCTACCATCTCGTAAAGTTATATTTTATAGATATATATTTTTTTAATTTAGTTTATGTATTGTATCTATTTATGTGTTTTATACATTTTTATTTATATATATAATTATGTATTATATGACTTAATTTAGATACTATAGTATATTTTTTATTTTCTAACTTATTTTTATACACTGTGTCTACATCTCTCATCCAACTCTCCTGTCGCAGGTCTGCTGGAAGAAATTTCATTTGAAATAAGCAGTACCTTTGTGCTCTTCCATCTGATTTTGTTCTTTTCATTTTTAAGTGTTTATATGTACATAAATAAATGAAAAAAAAACAAAGTCGTTCGATTCTAACATGACAGAGAGCATACGAGTGGCATATAAAAATTCCCGACTTATCTTGAGTATATTAGGACAGAAGCCTCGCCACTATAGGGACGTGCAAGCATGTGCACACAATTAAAACAAAACACTTTACTATCAGACAACATACGCATCGAGCAAAAAGAACCTCTATCACCCAAAGCATAAAGTGAATCTAAAAAAAATCGAGGAGAAAATTTAACTTTGCTCAAACGTATACATGCTCAAGTCTTGTATGGACGCGTTTGCGCAAAGAAGATGTGACTAGCACTACCTAAAGAGTTTAGCAATATGAATAAAATCGTGCTTACTAATTAGCAAATAAACTTTCGTATAGAATTCTAATTGGAACGTTGCCTACGTAACCTAGAAACAAGCTGTGATAATTGTTTTTGTTAAAGGTGATAAATAAAGTAACGGGTTAATCTTTGTTATAAGCTTGATCGACGATTGTATTTTGTGCTCAGTAAAAGGCCTTAATGAGAGCTAAGTGATGAAATCTACTCAATCGTGTACTGAGAAAGAGAACACTGCTTAGGGCAAAGTATATTGCAAAACGAGTAAGAAATATGGAGTTATATATTCAATGCTGGTAGAATTTAAAAAAAATAGAATTTAGGAAAAATAAGAGACCTCAAAAAAATTTGGTTACAAAATCTAAATTCTTTATTTCCAGTCCTGCACTCACAGTATTTTTGCATACACTCCAGGTATTTCCGTCGTATCGTGCGATTACAGAATTAGACTTGGTCTATAAGACATCAGTCCTTCGCAGAAGCATAAAATTTCTCGTGTCGCTTCCTAGAACCTACTCATGCCACTAATTTTGTAACATGGAATGCGGTTGCGTGTGCTAAGGAAAAATGTATCACTCTTTTGGGAATTAATGTACCTACTAGGTAAATTACCGGCAGGTAGAATTATGTATATTTTTGCATGTTGTGAGTCAATTATTTCGATTTAAATTATATTGAGGTCTTATGAATATTTTCCGGATATCTGAATAATATTTATCGTCCCACATACTAGATTAGGCTCTGATTTTTTTAGTGTACATTTTTCAAATTATCCTAATCCTATTCCTACTGCGGCTCCAGTGATCTCCTCTAAAGAATGCCATCTACCTTTCTGCTTCCTTCCTCTAATTTATAATAATCTTGTCCCACCTAACCCTTTGAGCAGTTAATCTTATAGTAGGTAGTCAAAAATATTTCCGGGAAGGACCAGCCAGATTTGGCATGTTCTTCGAAGTGTGGGCATGCGCCACTGGTCGTGTGCCACTACGCTATCCAATTACAAAGGACCTTAGCTTTGCAGGTGCTTATAACAGTTATACGAAGTATTATTCATTGTTTCTAGTCCTAATTTTATTGCAAGTGTTTGTTTCACACATTATTACATTTGTATTAGGGTGTCAAGATATAAGTATTTTTTTCTGAGGCGATAAATCATACAAATCAGCTCTCTCGTCTAGGCTGGGATGAACGGGCGTATTAGACTTTTACTGACTAAAAGCCACATTTGTTCCTTGATTCGGCTTTTACATTCTAGAACCAATGTTATAAATTCGAAGGGCCTTTCAATTCTTATAGTAAAAATACATATTTACGACTGCTTAAAACTCTTCTTGCAACAAACTGCATGTCTAAAAGCCAGTTCTGATAAGCCTCACATAAAATGCTTCATCAAGATTTCTCAAAGTGAATACTAAAACACGTTTCCATATTAGGAGCTAAAGCATTCCTGTCTATTACAGCATTCCGGCTTAAACCGTAACAGGCCTATTGTTTTCATATCTCCAGTTCAGTAATTCGATCATCCAGCGTCACTTTCGGTACCAACGTGATGTCACCTTTGTTTAGTATTACTCCAACAATAGAGCCCATATTTACTTTTTATCTTTGTCATTGTGGTCATTGTAATGTATTTTTCTTTTAACCTATAACAGTATCATTACCTGTTGTCCGTTATCTTTTTTAGATGGAATGCCTTTGGTATGTTAATACAACATTGTTTAATTTGATCTTGGTGTGGAATGATGTGTAGATGAATGATATGAGTTCCGTTCTATAGAATTTTCTAACATATTTGATTGTCATCAGAAACAACTGTTTCGTTAACAGATGCAACTTATATTTAAAATTTTGATTCCTTCATCTAATAATAACTTCGGCTAGCATTGCATAAAATCTTCCCTTTCTTGATGATCTTTATCAGGGAAATCAACATTACGAGTGGGTAGCAAAGCAACTTGCTATTCAAAGCCCTTCTAATTGCCTTATTGAATAAAGATTTAGAGCCGAGAACAGCGTGAAGATTTGTCTAATTAATACAATTACATTTTCAAATGCAACTCCACGGATCTTTGTTCCCTATATTTACAAACTTTGCCATTCAACGAAGACTTCTCCTGGCTTCATTGTCAGCAGGCAACTGCAAATTCTGTTTAGCATTGCATTTATTCAAATGCTGAGCAGTAACAGACGCTAATACATATTTAATTGAGCACGCCCTGTACATTTAATGTGCGCCGTAACAATTGGTTATGGGGCTAACAATTTTGAAATGGAATTTTCAAAAAAGGATTTTATGCCATTTTTATGGTTTGAGGGACCCGTGCAGATTTTGAAAGCTGAAAAGAAGTAATTAATGAGAATTTTGATTTCCAGTTTCTATTGACTCTACGCATTTAAAATTACACTTTGAACTTCGGTATTCAAAGTTTTTGTTTAATACAAAAATATGGGTTTTTGTATTATCAACAGTGAATAAAACTGAAAGAGAATAAATGTCAAAACTCAATTCAAATTCAAATCACGAACATGAGCCTAATACAGCTCACCAGTTTTTATAAGGAACCCTAAAAAGGGATAAGTATAATTTGTATTATTTTGATTGTGATGGTAGTAAATTGATGGTTGCGGCGAACGGTTATTATTTTTGACCCGGGTCGTACCTGGAACCAAGGTCGACGTGGACCGTAGCCTCAGGCACCACAGATGAGGGGGAGGGGCAGCTTCCAGATCTTTTTTTTTAACCATAGACAAGGTTGTTTTGATGTTTCGGAGGTTGAGAATACGGGTTTATGGTAGCTTTGTTTAATGAACTATAATGATATGGTTTGGAGTTAAAGGCATGTTTGGGTACAGTCTGATGTTGATGGCAGCGTAGCGCAGTACCAAAACCTGTTTTTCTATGAAATAGTTGTGAGTGTAGCTGACTTTTAAACTGAGTTGAAAATCCGATCCGACTACGTAATGCCTATGTTTTTAAAGACGTTCCACTTACATCCAAAACATGCCAAGAACCTGCCTCAACGTTTTTGTGAAAAACATAACATTACATAAAAGATGTCCGCTTTGCATTCTGTATAAGGCTGTTTCCTGTGAGAGGCACCTCTGTCCACATTCTTGGAAACGCCCGATTACGGTCATTATCATTACAAACTCACAAATGTCAACATACGTGGTTAATCTTGAAAGCAAGGCCCTAAAACAATGTCGGTGTCCTATTTTTAGGGTTCCGTACCTCAAAAGGAAAAAACGGAACCCTTATTGAATCATTTTGTTGTCCGTTTGTCTGTCTGTCTGTTTGTCATCCGTCTGTCAAGAGCCTTTATCTCGAGAACGCGTGGAGGTATCGAATTATAAATTAAAAACATATACATACTAAGGTCTGCGATCCCTTGAAGCTGTGAAAAAATCAAACTTCTAAGTTAACGAATAAAAAAGATACGGCCATTTATGTCGCAAAAAACGTGTATTTCGGTACTCTCAAAGGAATCAAAATTCATTCACCCAGGATCATGAAATTTGGTATAAAGCAAGGTCTTATAACAAATAGGAATAAATCTGAAAACCGTAAATTTGTTGTTATCTACGACAAAAAAAATTTTTTTTTGAAATTCGGAAAAATTTTCGAGGCTCCATTCGGGAATTGTAGTTTGTACAGAACTCTCAGTGCGCGAGTCCGAATCGTACTTGCCCAGTTTTTTGGCCAATGTGCCAAAAATTGTGGAAAATAATTTTGACCCTTTAATCTTTCTCCTTTCTGAAATTTGGATGTACTCATCATTGCGTAGCTTGATATTTCCATGAAATTGGTATCGCTGTGTCATAGAATAGAATAAACTCATATTATATTATCAGACATAATGTGTTTCATATTAATCAAAAGGGTCATATTTAGCCAGATGGTCAATCCTACGCTTAGATTCCCTAAAAGAACAGCTTCTTGACCGTATTAGCTCACAAACTGAGGCTGAGCAACATTAAAAGATTTAAATGTTATGTAAACACAATTCTATTTAACTGCGTAGCCACAGAAATAACAGGAAACACTGACATTCCATAGGTAAGTACTCATCTTTGTCCAATGAGACAGAGTGGCTGTACATGAACTTTGATAAGTTCTCTATTTATAACTTTCCTATTGCAAGTCGGTATGCGTATGTGTTTGAAGTCAATGATAGCATTAGCAATTAAATTACATACATGCACTTAAAAGCTTTAGTACAAGAAATTAGTCGTCACATCTATGCTTCTTATAGAGCATTAGGTACCCTCTATTCCTTAATCAAAATATAAAAATTTGTTGGGCCAGAGAAATGAATCAAGGCTCACATATATAGAGTCAACATATTTTATATCTTAGCCGGAGGCAGTGCTGCTGTTCAAAACCAAAATCGTAAAAGAAGCAGTAAAAGTTATAGGACCATGTAGAGAGAATACAATTCTGTAGAGAAAAGTTACAAAGTTATTTTAACAGTCCAGGGCTGGAGTCTCTAGAGTAAAGGGTCTAAAATTAATATATTCAATACTAGCTCCTGCCAGCGGTTTCGCCTGAGAAAATATAAAATCATCTCAAGAGAACATACTGCCAGGTTAGATATCTTATGTCCTATTCCAAGACATAGTCTATTTTGTGCCACTAAGATCTAAAGAAACTATTCCAAAATTATTCTTATCTTGTATTTGATTCAAGTTTATACATTAAGTTGGGCACAGGGAGGTTCGATGTGGTAAAGCTTGTTGAAAAACTAAATCCAGTAGTGGACGGCAACGCCTTTCATAAAATAATAGTAAAGTTTAGGACCAATTAGTGCTTACTGTATTTTAAAAACAATAATTCATCATCTCCCTAGCCTTTTCCCAACTAGCATGGGGTTGACTTCCAGTCTGACCGAATGCGACTGAATACCCGAGTTTTACTTGGAGCGACTGCCTATCAGACTACCACAACCCAGTTACTGGGCCAAACAACAATTCATAAACAGTAACTCAATAATAATTATATAGTATTCAAAAATGCTTCTCTCTATACATTTTTCATGAACATAAACGACAGTACACTAACAAAATCATCACCCAACTCCATACCTGCATAACCGAGACGGGCAGCGATTAAACTGAAGTGTGCACGGCAGCGGCCAAGACTCATCATTACACTAAATTTAAAACGAAACAAACCGTCCATAAATAATAGTTATGATACAGCCACCAGGTTACGCTGCAAGCAAAAAGTATGAGAGGGACGATGGAGGGCCGTGTGGCGAGGTACACGGGGCGATGTGGCAAGCACTTTATTTTATCAGTCAAACGAAGGAAAATGTTTGTTGGACATGTGAATTGTGACAAAGGCTTGGCTAAAGATACAGTAATGTTTTTCAAGATTTATGATGGTGAAAATAAAATAAATTTATGTTAAGTTGAATATATAGACGTGCAATAGAAGTTAGAAATCTGGGGTTTCAATGGATACAGTGATCATATAAAAAAGATGATTTAAAGAATAGCAGATGTGTTAAAAAGAAATGCACAAAATATTCTCAAGATGCGATGATGTTAAAATAATATCAATAATGGTGAAGCCTCTGCTGAATTTTCTTTACTTTCCACCAAGTTGTCAACATCACAATCAATATCATAAACAATTTAGCCATCGCGTGTAAGTAAATCTCAATACATTCTTTTGTTTTAAAACCAGAACTTTCGCGTTAACTCAGATTTTGAACGCAGCAGCAACAGATACACATCTTTGCTCCGACAGTTTTTTATTACCTCTACAATGTTGCCGGTGATAAACGACACAGTCGATAATTTATCAGAAGTATTGCTTTCAACCGAGGAATCTCAATCCGCATTCGATTTTGGGTTTCGAAATATTTTAATTGAAAAAAGAAAACAGTAATGTTCGAGGTGCCAGGTAGCCAAGTATGGCACTTTTGCTTTTTAACGTAATTAAAATTTTTTTCAGAACAGTTTTTTAGACAAGATCGTCTATTAAAATCTGTAATCTTTATTTGTGCGTGATAACCCTATTATAATTGGATATGATATGCTGTTAAGATGACATTCTTCACTTCCTTAATATTTGTCCCTGGTCATAAGTTATGCCATGCCTCATAAGAAATGGGTGATAATTCGGCCTCTTCGAATGGCAAACATTCACCAGGCTTAACATTTGATAAAGTTTGCTCATCCTGTAAAGAAAATAAGCAGCAAGGTAATATAGTACATTAATATGACACATAGGATACTTAATTTACTAAGGGATATTCAGAGTCCCATGTCGTAACGGTCCGAACATACGATCAACCGGTTATAGGACTCACTACATTGGTCCTAATTGCAGAGTCTATTTCTAGCCAGGCAATTTTAGAGGTTTAAAAAAGAAAATTATCATCGCTACAAGCAATTATGTAGCCTTTTTATGTAACACGGTATTATTATATCCTAACATATGAGGCTGTATTTTGAAGACACGTAATTCCAGTGCTTGAGAACAAGAACCAAGATAATTGTAAGGCTTTAGAATATAGTAAAGTTTTAAACAAATCTTGAATATATATATATATAAACAGGTCTAAGACATGGGAAAATCTGTAGAAAATCCCCGTCTGTCGTAAGACATTTACTGGAATTCCAATGATTGGAAATACAACAAATTCTAGTTAATCCAGTTTTGGTTTCATTTATGAATAGCCAAACGGGTATTCCTTGTTGGCATAGAAAACTTTATTACAGCAATTTCTTCAAATATCAACGCCGTCTTTGTCGTTTTGGATTTTCCATTTATTCTGCCTTAAGTACGGGTTATTATAATACCTATGCTGAAATGATTGGTCGCTAGATAATGTCACCTTTCTTGTGGGATGGCACCTAACCTACCCACAAAGCGGTAAATGCCAACTTGCCTATACATTTGATTAAGCACCCACTTCCTTGTATGAAGGACATAGCTGTAATAATCGCCTTGTTTGACATTACTTCATTTCAATCCTGTAAATCTATTAGAAATTGCATTCTTAGATAAATTATTCTGAATATGTAAATTCAATTACTGTTTTAGTGTTATCTTTATAGCCATACATCTTTTCGCAAAAACAACAGGTGTTGATGTTTCTATATTTATAGTAAATGATAAGAAGTGAATTGTAACATTAGAAACATGTTTATGATCTGCAATGACGTTCTTCACTTTAATTTTACGTCAAACAATATAAACAAAAGTATGATGCGATGATGAGTAAATGTTGGTGCATCATTGTTTTTTTGTTATTACTCATGCCGTAATCCTATTCATTAATCTCATTTAATGACATATTTTCTGCAGCGACAACAATTTGCTTTATAGGCTGAAACTGACGTTGATGTGAAAAATTATTGAAATAGTTTATTATTAATATCTCTTGTATATTATAGAACAAAGTTAAGATGTAAAATGTTTTTGTAATTATTCTAAGACAAAGCATTGTCAATGTAGGTTCATACTCTGAACAGAATCTACAGTGTAATAATTATATATTATGGCTTCCGCACACAATGCCACTTCATCTATTGTTCCATTCATAAGCATCTCAGGTCATAAGTCCGACATCTTTGTGCCTCATCGAATAATTTCTCCCACTGACTAATAGTTATAAAAAACGTAAATCTAAATCCATGCAATTGAAACTACTAAGAACAAAGAAATTTTCACTTCAAAATTACTATTATCGTAGCAAATTACGATATGCGATAAGCTGTTTTTAGACCACGTCAATCCTCATAAAATATGTTTACGCAATCAGTATTAGGTAATAAAGTAACACATGGGTGGAAAGCTCTTATGGTTCGCGTAAAATGTATGACGCCATGACCCGATGTGACTTTGACTGGATTTTGAACGTCGTTTAGTTATTTTTTCTCTAAATTAAGTACAATCTTTGGTGCTATGGATTGTTAAAAGTTTTAACTCTCACAACAAGTCACGTTTGCTTGACGGTGCCTGGTCGTACATATTCTAAAACACAAGAAACGGTTCCTAAGATATTATACAACACTAGATGAAAACAACACACACGATTTAGAATTATTATTTAAAATCTTAACTGTAGGCTACGAAAATCCTGTTACTTTTATATAACCGAGCATCCGGCAACCAGCTGCCAATCTGACCATACAATAAAATTTCATATCATTCGAATACACTCATTTAAATCAGATATTACAGTAATTAGTAATAAATTGAATAATTTTCTCCTTGTGCCCCGTAAATTGATTCTTTCTAACGAGATGTTAGATAAGCTTGTTGGTTGTGTCAATGAACGTAATACTTAAATGAATATTCGAAATGGTAGGCATGGGCAATTAAATAAGACTTTCATTGTTGACGTACATTACAATATATATCATTAAAGTAGTAGTACAACAAAAAAGAGGTAAAGCAGCATGTAGCGTACATTTATATTGAAAAATTGTATACCAATGATATTAATACTGCCTCAATAAAATATGTGAAAAACAGCATGTAATACAATTAGTATTTAATATCCATCGGTAATGATAGCAAACTTGAGCGTAAACGGACATATATGAAGTCGATCTATATCCCGACTTGCTCTAAAAAGTCGATCTGTATGCGGTCCCGCGACGTAGGTATCGCCCATCCCTAATTGGCAGTAATAACCATGACACAGAAATTGATGTACCTGCTAATTGGATACAGCCGATCTTGGTCTTGTCCATCGGAAATCGTAAAGAAGAACGCTGTCGTAAAGTTGTCAGGTTGACAGGCTGGTCGGTGGTACACATATGTCTGTTGCAGCATCATGCATAAACCTTCTTGAGCGCTATTCCTTACCATGAACCAACGTTTCTTTATACGTATAAGTCAGGGAAGGATTAGCATTTGAAATTGAAGAAGCATGGGGACTGGGAAACCAGTTTGTAGTTATAAGTATAGCCATAAAATACTAAAATAAACCAACACTGAAATTAATAATCTAGAAATAAACGACAGCACAGGCAAAACGATAGCTAGATACTAGCTGACCATAAAACAGGTCAACACGTAATTACAGTGGATGTACAATATCGCATAATATTATAATAAAAGGCCGCTGAGTTAGAAACGGGTCGTTTGTTAATGTAATGCAACGTTGGGCTACCGTTCGACTGGCTACCGCCCAGATAATATATTGATTCTAGATGCTGGCTTGATTATGATATATCTGCCGCTCGTATTACACGCCGCCTCGTCCTATACAGCCTTCGGGCTGTAAATTTACGAGGATGCGTGGGTTATTACGCCAATTTCATGGGCCATGAACGGAGAAAATTTTAGTTAACTAATTGCACTGGTGATCCGATAGCTACTAAATTGTACAATCTATCATTCACAGATTACACGTAGAAAGTTTAAAACCATTATTTCAATACGTCCCATAATAAATGGACATTCTCTCTAGCAGTTGGGAACGATACATCTAGATAATATGCAAAGCGATTCTTCCATTTTTCATCGTAAACGCACCCGTGCACTAGAGGAATTGATTAAATCCATTAACATACCGTCGATATAAATCGTCTGGGTCTACGCATTTGTCATAAGAATCCAATGACATGTATTTTAATCTCCATGCAAGCGTAACTTCGCGTCAGTGTAGGCAGATTTGAATATTTGATTATAATCTATACTATGAAAATATTTTACCTGTCTTTTTCATCAATCATTGGAATGGTAAGTTAATTTTTATTGTTCGCTTCAAGTTTCGTGTTCTTTAAATAAATTTTATTAAGATTAAAGTCTTTTTACTTAAAACTTACATATTCAATCAAGATCATGTTCTTTCTTAAAATAGTGTTGCAAAATTTTCCTTGAGACTGTGAAACATAAAGCTCCTAGTCTTGTTACTTCACTGTCGACTATATCATCTTTCTACATCGAGTTGACAACCTCACAAAAGACCAACGAACAAATCCCCTTTCATATTCAAATACCATTTTCAATCCTTTGCAGCCATTAAAACACGTGCATCATACAGTCATACACTTGGAATGTTCAGAATGGGGATCAGTTGTACAATAAAAAGCTCGAAAGTACTATACGATGACAGAGCATCCAGCGGTAAAATTTTTCTTTGGTATTTTTATTGTAACATTTTAGTCTTCAAAGGTTTATTACGTCGAATTAAGATTTCATGTTTGTTATCTTTCTGAAGTGGTAGTACTGGCAGTACATAACTATTAAATTAATAATGATTGAATCCTTAATCGATTGTTATATTTTCTTATTTAGTACGTTATTCAAGTCATACGTTTCAGAATCGAATGTTCTAGTACGTCGCTTTATTCTTCATGGCGTAAATTTTTCAACGTCAGCATGCCTTTAAAACTGTTTTTTTAAGGATCCCTTTTTCCAATTATGCCAATTTTCAACACTATAACTTGTTAAACTTATTTTAACTTTCGTTCCATATTTTTTCCTGCAAACTTAAGTGTCTTGTGCAATCAAATATAAAAGGCTTTTGTTTAAAATCCACAGTTTTATCGTTGGCTCGTATAAAACATGTAACGGCCATAACATTAACGAGTAAAGCCATCGTTATCATGAGAATGTTGGAATTTTAAGAAGTGCCTCTCGATACAGTCGCGTGGACCACGATGTTTCACCCGGTAGCGTTTTAAAATTCACCTTGTAATCGTGAATGAATATTTTCGGTCCCAAACTTGTGGTAATGGCTTATAAGAGAAATGTGATCGATGCATTCGAGATAAATAAAATATGGGAATCGTATGTTTTATTTTACAAGCTGATTGGACATTTGCGATCGATGTCAAAATTTACCAGACTTTTGGTATTTAATTAAGCTGTTTTGGTTAGTCTTGCTTTAAAAATGAGGACAGAAAAATTAATAGTGAAACTTTATTTCGTTCAGCATTCCATAATGTTAGCTCAGCGTTTTAAAATTCCATTGGCACTTAAGCTTGGTATTAAAAATCTGATTGTCATAAAACGTCTTGTATAAATCTATAAAAATGTTGACAGCACTCGGGTCGTTGGGGTCACGAGTATATCGCATTCCTCTCGACAATTCTTGTAACATACTGTATAATTATAAATTATCTTGGACGAGATCTACTTCGGAGTTTTATGGGAAAATTCCAACATAGTTGATACGTTACGTTTATTGACTGCTGACGTAAGTAGGATTGAGGTTTAAAATTATCTCTAAGATATAATTACAGCGTCGACTAGTGCTTATAGAGAAATATTTGAATCTTCCACATTATGCATTGGTTTCCTATCTGGATTTCTTCGCATGATTTCTGTAGTAACTAATATCGCTTATATAAACGGTTACCCAAATCTATCCCCAGTTTTTATGGTGTCTTCATTCTTTTATTAATTTAATCAATAGCTATGTTTCTATGGAAATTCAATGTTAGCAAGTCCTGAGGTTCCCTCTCCCTTTCAGAGTCTCTCTCTAACTTTGAATTTTAATACAAACTTATAACTACGAAAATGTTTTGTTACATGTTCTACTTTACGACTACACGTGTTAAATATTGCGTGTTTTATACTCATTCAAGGACTATGGCATGAGTAATACGAGATGGCCTGTAAGAACAAAGTAAAATAACTCATTTTTTTTTTATCCTTTCGTTCAATGGGTCTCCTGCATATGAATAATTATTTCTCATTCATAAAAAATTTAGTTTAATTATGTAGGGCTATATAGTACATTGAATTCTCTACCGCCAACACTAAGGATGCATACAATTTCAAGAGGATTCTTAACGTGCAATTTACATGGCCCGGTTTAAATATTTAAAAAATAATTATTACGTACGTGCAGGCTACTGTATATAAATTACGGGTTGTTCTTTTCCCAATAATTGTAGGTTGGGGTATGAACAAAAATGTTGCGCTAATATTATACAGGTTTGGCGCATCTGGTTCGTCTCGTCAAAGATTTAAGAGTCGATTGGAATTTTCTCGGAGTGTTTTGTATTGATACTACTTGTATGTTAATATTGCCAGCGTCTCTTTTTGTTTTTTTTTTTTAAACTTATTATCAACAAAGACATTCTGATTTCTATCATACATTTTTAAGTTTTAAATGACAAAAGTTTTAAGATGTTAAAATACTTAAGCTACCCCAAACTCAGCATTCAAGTCCAACCCCAGTCGTAAACTAAAGAATTCTCTTGATAAACATTCCATACGTTTTATTTTAAACCAGTGACATTACCACACTCTTTTGACCCGATGCGTTCATGCTTCATTATAATTATAGACGCGTTCCTAACTTTTAAAATGTTTTTTTTTTTACCGTGCGCATAGGCCGATGCAGTTAATGACACCATCTGTCAAAGCTGTACGCCGTTAAAGGTCACGCTGGTCCATACGATTAATTTTATATTTCTTTGGTAAGCATAAATAGAAATTAACATTTTCCTTATTGAAAATCGTAGAAATTGTTTTTGGTTGACTCTGACGCTTAAAACGTGCTAAGCTACGTATTTGTTTAGCCTGAGGCCTTTAATAATCTGTTACTACAATAAAGTGAAAGTTAGACTTTTTATATGTTCTTTATTGAACAAAATGTGAAATGGTAATTAATTATGTAACGTTACTATCTCTTAAATTGTGTAATTACGTTGCTTATTAAATATAGATTACCAGAGATGATCTGGCGCCTTCGCATGCTTCGAATAATGGATGGGTACTAAACCTCATTTGGAACGTTGTATTCGTTTTGAATTTTGAATTGGTAGAAATTGGTCAAGACATTCACATAACAAAAAAATGAGAAAGACATCAAAATGTTCATCTCAAATTTCCAAACAGACAGCTACATTTAAAAAATTTAATCTCCAAATTCCTAATAAGATTACACAGTCAACATCATAAGTTATTGATAGCAACTTACATGGTATAGCCATAAAGAATAAAATTTAAGAGCTAGTAGTTTACACAAAGGATCATTTAATATTATCTAATCTCAACGTAACTCAGTAGTCGAAACACATTGTCCTTTTAAATCGCTGTCATAAAATTTAAACAAGTTTGACTCGGTATGTAGAGCCGGGCCCTCTGGTGATGTAAATTAACCAGTAGTTGAAACTATGAAACTTGTCGTGTAAAATATTGGGATTTGAGAGCCTTTAAGTGTTTAGGTGAAACTTATTGGCGACTGTAAAGGCAAATGACTTCAAATAACTAAAATAAGGGAATAGCTGAAGCTGGAACAAGCAAGAGTAAAATATAGACTTAAGTATGAAAGCGTACATGAAGGGTATAATGTATTTCACGTTTTTTACATTAAATGATAAACGTGAAATTATTTTGATAGGATCACTAATTCTTAAAACGTTTCTATAGGTACTCAAAGCCATTTAAAATCAACGTGACAAACATAATAGAAGAAATTGTATATTCACATAATTCCACTTCTACACAACATTGAACCCAACATAAAATTAAACAAAAAATAAAAATCCATGTCCTATCTTATTTGTATTCACTCATAAGACATGTCGGTCGTGCATCAACGATGGAATGCGTCCTCCCAATCATAAGCAGATGACATGAGTCCCCGGGCGTCGCATTTTTAAGTAACACTCTAAAATGTTTCATCACGAATTGAATTATGGACATTATTCTGTTACGTGCCTGTCTTTTGAGTCACAATTTCATTTTGAATTTGAATTACAACGCTTCTTATGGGTTTTTAATTTCCATTGGCATATGAATTACAATTTGTCTTTCGTATATACTTATGTATATTGCTTAGATTAATGACGTATCTACTGGGATTGGTATTTCTATGATTTAATTTAGAAAAATGGAACGTTTGCCACGTTTTTCTTTCGAGATCCTGCAAATCAACTTCAAATCTCCTATAAAGCCGTTTCAATAGGCTTTCAAGTGCTGAAACATAAATCCAACTTGAGCCTAAATGTTAAGCTTATGGCTATAGGTCCGTAGCAACACGTACAATAAAGCGGGCAGGGCTGAAGGACGGGGAAGGCTGTCCGGGCCCGTCCTCGACCCGGCGAGCGACCTCAGCGCGTGCGCCCATTGTTTCACCGCCCGGCTAATGTTACACCCGTCGTAAACTTGCGTGCGCGCACCGTGACCAACGCTCCCAGCCAAGGTGGACACATTTTCTCATTTTACGAATTTGCATGCCTGTTTTTCCAGTAATCTGGAGTTATTACACTTGGTTGTCGATCCCGTTTGTTGAGTTAAAGTCTCAGTCTCAGGTCTGCAACATAACTCATGATGCGGTCGTGAACAAGAATGTTTTAAAAACATTTTGTACGTTAGTTCCATTCCCAGCGGCTAGACATAACTATTAAAACAATTTCAACGTTGTTTACAGAATACTAATGCATTATCAGTAATCAAACACTTGATAAATCAGATTTGCTCTACGTGTCCCACGTCATGAATACAGCACATGAAAATATTTTCACGAACGTTACTCCTCCACATTTTCGGACATACATTTTTTGCACGGGCATATCAATCTGGATGTTAATCGGGCGAGTTCGTGTCGTCCCGTCGTAGGTACTTCGTGCCCACACGAGCTGGCTGCTCGTAACCCGAGATTGTTTTCAAAGCGGGAGACGCGTGCGCGCAGGACGACCTCCGCGCTGGACCTTGGAGTAGGGTTACCAGAAAAATTCTTTTCGAAAATGTAATTTTGGAGACTTGGTATTAATTATAATAAGTTAAATATGAGATCATTTCAGGTGTTTCATTTTTATCATACGACTTCCATACATCCAAGATATAAACTTGTATTTTTTAACAAATACCGTTCATTTCATAGAGTATTCATTTACAATGGCGTAACAACTCTTGCACGACTAAAACTCTGAATACAATTCAAAAACTGGCTTTACTTTCAGGCCGATTCCTTTGTCTGGTAACCCTACCTTGGAGACTCAGGCACTCGCAATTATGTGTATTCATGCCTTTAACCGCGTTTGCGTTACGCGAGCTATGCGCATGTGGGCAGTATTTAATACAGCCATATGAATAAGTATAAACTTGAAACGTAACACAAATAATGCCATGAAGAATGTCCTTAATTCTGACTTTACTCGCAGCGTTTTGTAGGTTTTTGCCACCTACACTTGCGCGTTTCTGTTAAGGTTGCCTTGCTTTACAATTGTCTTAAGAATAATGTTTTTGGAAGTCTTAAAAATTATCGGTATGTCTGTCTTTTTTTTTCAGTTCAATTAAATGTGAGCGCGTATATAGTTTCATTGATATCTTTCTATCCACAATGATAAATTCGAAATATTTCCTCCTTTCACGTATTGACTCACAGACAATGTTTAACCGACCTGGTTCGATCTTAGATCTGTCAAAATTGCAAGTGGGCAGGAACAAAGGCTCCTAAAGGGATGCTTAACGCATTGCCCAGAGGCACAGCATTTGTTCGTCTTTGTGCTTGCCTACTAAAGGCACACGCGTGATTTACGAGCTTGTTACCCATAGTGTAATTTGCCTGTTCCAAGTAAATTGTAATTTAGTTGATTTTCTATTTTCGTTGAACAAAATTGATGACTGTGGAAACAGTGTTCCAGGAGATCAATCTTTCGAGTACATATACAATTATAATGAACGCTCGCAAAAGATTGACGATAATGTAGTTCAGGATTCTTAGAAAGAATCTTCTAAGTTTTTTAAACAATGATAAGGAACCCCGACAAAGTGAAACAAAAACAAACCTAGGAATGTTCATCATCTAATTGAAACTCCGGCGGTTTTTTCCTTGCATCTACGTCTCCAGCAGTCATTGGTGCGTTCTTCCACACAACGGCGGTGCCTGTGCTATGAACAAACGTATTTATTGTATGGATGGCACGCGAATTCCTGGAACTCACGATTCCCATCCACGACAAAGGATCTTTGTTTTTTTTTTTAACCATTTCTCACGAGGGTGTTCGCTCGTTTGTTGTTTTTTCAACAAATTCCAGAAATGTTTACGCTATGAAGGTCGTAGGTAGATCTGCATCCTGGCCGTATATTTTTGTTTGGTGTGTTTCCCATTTTACGTTTTTTTTTGTTAAATAAGTGCTAGGTGATTTGTATTATTATTTTACCGTTTGCTACCCTGTACCTTTATAACTTAAAATTCTTTAAAAATGTTACAGAGGTAATACCCACAACCTCTTTTTAGCTTAAGAAACCAATCAATGATTTATTGATCTGAGCTTACTTTGAATTCTCACTGATCAAGGTGTGAATAATCGAAGACATTATATCCAAAATATTATCATAAAGATCTTTAGTTGTTAAAATGTTTTCTCAACCTTTGTAAGGGCAGTGATGAATGTCATTTCATAAAGTTTAGTGCGTGCACTTACGAGTATCTAGTAATAATAGCCACTTTTCCAGCGGACTGGCGTTCCAACATGATAACTTGATTACTATAAAAATATTTATGGAATTGATAATAAGCGTATACTAAATGAATTTTATGATAGGATGCACTGAACTACAGAGTGTTAAGGACTACGTAACTTTGATTGCTTTGAAGGAAATTATTCCGTGAACTAATTCACGTTCTGTTTCAATGTAACTACAGTTTTCATTCAAGAACATGGTATTTGAATATTGTTATCGTATACAAATCCAGAAATTATACAGATAAATAATATGTGTTTAAGTTGATACGTTCCTAAGTTACAATTTCAGTTTCATCTTATATTCTTGTGTTACCTACTCTTCTCAGGCAGTTTCCATGGATTCTTATCGCTTGTCAACACGTAGTGCGTCTACCACATTAATCTGTAGGTAACTATTGAGTCAGACTGAAAATCAAAATAAACAAACTTATAACTATGTAGTATATTAGTAAATAAAATGCTGCCGCGTCTGCGCGAGAGTTGAATCTATGGCGCATTCCACGCCCGTAACACCGGGAGCGGTTGGACCCAATAATAAGAATATGAGCGTAAAAAACGAATACGTCAAACCGCGTGTTTCGTGCGCCCGCGCGCCTCGCCTCCCCCTCCACCGCCTCCTGTCATATTATTTTTTTACCATCGTTTTTTCTTTTCCCCCTGGAAGGATAATCGTGTATAACGCTAGACCGCATTCGACTCGAGTTTATTAATATGAATATTCGGTACATTCTTCTCTTTGTACGTACGTCTGTATGTATGATAGATGAGATTAAACTCGTGTGAATGCGTGTCCTTGATTTTTTTTGTTGTATTGATAGTAACATTACTTTTTTGTACCATGCTCGTACGATCGCTTTGTATTTTTATTTTTCATCGTGAATTTAATGGTGTCCATTTTATATTTCGTCGTAATAACTTTTACAGGGAATTGCTAATTAAAAAGCCGTAATAATAAGTGTTTGACACTTGATCGATCCATCAAATTAAACTTTGTATTGATTGAAATATTATTATGCTGAAGTAGGTTTTTAGTACATACCTTATTAATGAGTAATATATTATATTCAAAACTAAACAATTTATATTTATTGGTTGAATGGAATAATAATAATGTGTTGGATGTATAGGTAATTTTCGTCGTATTGTTGATAGCGTAGATAGCAGCGTTGTGAAAGCCTCGACTGCGCG
This sequence comes from Mythimna vitellina, assembly GCA_949316375.1. Lineage (NCBI taxonomy): Eukaryota > Metazoa > Arthropoda > Insecta > Lepidoptera > Noctuidae > Mythimna > Mythimna vitellina. Next base: position 13,614,577 of record OX438702.1, on the reverse strand, counting down.
TCAGTTGGTCGCGAGTTCGATCCTGGCATGGTTCCACAGACAGTGTGCTATGTAGTCACGGTCTTCTAAGAACATGCAACAGAAATATTTGTGTCTCCTAGTAAGGTTTCTTCTTCTATAGAAGAATTCTTAGCGGGGCACATATGACATTTTAGTTTTTACATACATTTTGGTCTTGAATATTACTTTTTGTTTCTTTTATTTTTCCATTTATTAAATTTTATTTTGTTTCTTTTTTTCATTTTTTAATATTTGTAGTTTCAGGTCTATTGCAAAAGTAATATTTTTTTCGTTAAGGGAAAACATTTAAAACAGGTAGGTAAACATAATAAAGAAAATTGATCCGTAAATAAACTTATTTTATTACGCAATTAATTACCTATAAGTGACAATTTACATTATTGTCCTTTAGAATATTACTATTACTTCATTAATTCTAAATTAAATATATATGTATGTATATTTAACAAGTAAGAAAAAAATTCGTAGTCGTGTCGGTCGCATCGTACCACAGCTTCGTATTATGTTGTAATGGTAATAATTTCTGTAATATGGTAATGCCAGTGCTTGTCCGTAGGCTTGCTTCTTGCAGGAGATTGCTCTCGGAGAGGCCCGTGGCGTGTCTTGCCTTTATAATGTTGAGACAAGACAACATCACATTTATAATCTTTTTATTATTTTATTTTTTCAACATCTGCTAATAGCCTTTTTATCTAGAACAACCTGTTGCAAGGCCTAAGTTTTGCGTTTATAAATATTTATAAAAAAAACATCTCCAATTCTACGCTATTCTTTCTCAACTTTATTTAAAACGTAAATAACTACACTGAAGCGTGGCTAAAGCACCTGGTCTCCTACCTTGTTTTATAAAAAGGTACATTTTTATCAGAAAATCAGCAATTTGTTAGTACCGAGCAACAATAGCGTAGGAAAGTTACACGGCTTGTCCGGTCTATGGTCATCGAGCGCCCAAGGGAAGGCAGGCGTCAGGTATCTCAGGAATTTTAATCGCATCCAAGCCCCCGGCCGCTCTGGCCGCCATCCGAATGTAATAAAAACAAAACTTGGAACCTCGGACCTGCTTGAATTTTCGGATATGAACAGACATTATCTAGCAAGACCTTCGGCTTTGTTTAAAACTTTTAAACGCGTGAAAATGTGCTTCGTGAACAATGAATCTTATTAAGCGTAAAATTTAGAAAAAACAAACCATGTGCTAATTCAAAATTATGTTTGAGTTAGGATGGATTAAATTAAAATAATTAAGGAGGTATAATAAAAAATGAGGAAATATAAACTTAACAGTTGCTCTTTTATGGATGATCAAATAATTGATGGATATTTGAATAATGCAACATTTTTAAGAGGGAATGAAAACTCGAATGTGTCGGTCGTTTACAGCAGATAGCCAACGAGAAGAAAAAGACGTAAAATTAGTTCCGTAGGCTGCAGGTGTGATAAGGAGAGCTCTATAAGAAAACTTGTATAAGAAAGAAAGAGAGGCGAGTATGGCAGAGTGAGTCGAAAAGCAACCGGTCCAAGGGAGGCAGATGCTCTCACTAGAAACCCCCACGGCAAACTTACAGATTCCAACAATAAGAAAATAATTATTAAAAACAATTCCAGTAAAGCCTTTATCCAGATTCTGGCTTTCGCATGGGAAATAAAATTACCTCTCACGAAGCTTTCGTACGGAGCTTTATCTCATACATAGACGGGGATATAGGCATGAGGAATAGGTATATGTAAATATATGAGATCGAACATTAAGATTTTTTTCAAGTTTTGAATCGAAAACAATGAATCGTCTAAGAGCATAAAAGTTTAGTTCATAAATCTCAAGTTTCTCTTGATTGACTGAAAATAAGCAGACAAAATACCACAAACAATTTCAGGCTTTCTCCGAAACGTTCTACTTTTAAGAATTATTAAAATATTTTTGCAATACGAAATAGAGTTTCAGATTCCTTTCTATCAAATTGCATCTAATTTGTTGACTCATACGAATCTTGTGCTGCGTTCTAGGATCTTCATGTTCAACCAAATTCCGATGAATTTCGAATTCAGCATTAAAACTAGTTATCTTAGATACATTATCCGTGTTATTTTCGTCATTACCTGAAATTTTACCGGTATTTCTTAGCAAAAAAACACATGGTGCTATTAGTCGTACATACCGCACGATGGAATGTAGGCACCGTGCCAAATTACCTGCCTGTATACCATCATCTCGTTAACGTCGAGTTTTATGAATTATATTGCCTATTTTGTAGCTCTTGCTGACAGAGCACTATACTTAACTGCGGTTTATACTGCACTACATTGAATTTTAATAGCACCGAGACAAAAGGGAATATGTAGATGGCAGTTATGGAAAAGCATTTTTTAAATATTTGCATTGTATTCAATTCATAGTATGATATTCATTTTGTATTTTACATAAAATCGCACTGCAGAACAACGTGCTCGCGTGTCTATTGTAAAATCAAACATGTGCACATGTGTGGCTTTAGAATTATGCGGTTAGTTATCTTGAAAAAATGCGAGCTATTCTATCGAACCAGCGTGAGAATAACTGCAGGCTGCATCGATCGAAAAACAGTTCACTTCACTTGCTTTTAATTTTTTTCTTACTTCCGAACTTCGGGTCAATACCAAGGCTCGGAGTCGGGACGAGATTGCAAATGCATGTAAAGGAATTCCGGAACAAAAATGTGCGCGTCTACCTGCAGCCGGCAGATGCGCCCTGAGCCCCCTCCGCGCGCCTCTCTCGCATACCGCCATTAAACCATGTAAATTGATTACGTGGAAAATCTGAGAAAATCGCGCGCTAAGTACTGTGAGCGCGTGACCGCTACATGGCCAGTGTCACATGTGAAATTGCTCGGCTTTTTTGCATTCCGTAGCGCTGTTGTCGCCGCGGTCATCCGAGGATTGCTGCGATTACGATTGTTTATCGCCGCCTAGTTAACGAGCCTAAGCCGATTCTGAATAATTAAACAACTGTTACGTTTAGGGTTGGCACTATAATGCTATTAATATTGCACATTAAGTGTTGAAGTTTTATGATGCAGAAATATGAAGTCAAATATGAGTTATCGTATGTTTAATTTTTCTTTTTGACATTAGTTGCAGTTATCTCTTTATTATTTTCGGGCATTTTATTAGTTTTATAAAATCGGCTCTGAACAACTACTTCGGTCGTGATTTGAACGGGTGTACTTTGTCATTGTACCTTTGCCTTTGAACAATGACAAATCTCGAGGTCCTAAAATTAAATTGGATTAAGTCAATTAAATTCAAAATAGAAAAACCAAAATTATGTGTATGATTTCGCATGAGGGGATGAGGTCAGAGATGGTCCGTTAGTGCGTCGCCGCGCGCCGACACCTCGGCGGGCTGTGCGTTTCGATTCGACGAACTTATTACGACAGATGGCCGCGGCCCGGGAGGCGGGAGCGCCCGCGGACCCCGGCCCTTCGGAGAGATCGACCTCCGAAATGCGCCCGAGATTGCATTCTTTCGGCGGCGCGGGCGCATTCCACTGCGCGCCATCCGAGCTCCGCGCGCCCGCGCCAGTCGACGCGCGCCCTTTTGGGGGTTAAGATGTGTCCGTTGCGGCGAGCGCTCACTATGTGGTCCCAGCCGCCTCCCCCTGAGCCCGAAACGCAGACGGTCCGCGGGCGCGCGCACACCTGGTGCCGCGGCTGTTTCGGCAGCCGCCAACTTGCGCGCATGGTCCGGCAGCCGCCCGAATACGGCGTCCGCGTCGACCCCTCGTCCGTTCGTCCCGCCGGCTTGTGCGTACGCGACGAACCTCAGTACCAGAACATAGACGAGATGCGCAAGCGCCCCGAGTACGCTAACCTCGACGAGATCAGTCGCGAGTTCGGTTACCGTCTCTGCCCCGAAGGTCAGAACCTAGAGGACGAAGCTATTTACGAAAACATACTGTCAGTGCGTCAGATACGTTCCGCGGAAGTGCGATTAGTGCCTGTGTCCGAAGTGGCTTACTACGAAGGTCAAGGTTACGTGGCCACGCAGGTGCTCAGCAGGAATGGAACCTTCCCGCAATGTCCACCGCACACCTGGAGTCGGCTGCAGCAAGCGTGCAGACTCAATGGATCGCTGCGACTTTTCACCGTAAATGTCACTTGTTTTTCCACTCAAAATATGCTCACATTACGCCTAACATTGACGTCATTCCTTCGAATACAATGCTCATAGTTATTTAATTATGATTTTTTACAGAACAAGATATAACTGTACGATGATTCCAAGGAGTTTTTGTGCGGATTCCAAACTAAAAAAGTCATTTCCCAACTTATAATACCGTATTTAACGCTGCTGGGAGCAAAAAATGCGTGTTTCGGTATTTTGATCTAATGACTCGTTAATTTTGTATGTGACTTGATGAATTTCGTATGGACTTGCGATTTTAACCTTATATTTAAGAATTCTCAGTTTATTATTACATTATTTTATTATTTTTATGATGTATTCTAGCACATGTCTTATACAAATATTTTCTGACAAATGTTAAGTTGAATAGCAAGATTTGCTTTGCGAAAAGATTTGAGATTAACGTTTTGTCCAACACGTAGGCAGCTGAACTAAGTTTATTTTAGCTGGTTACATTATATTTAACGATTTGTTAAATATTGATTGAGCTGTCGAAAGATGACTGGCGGGTAACACTTTTAAGATGTAAGTACATCTCCCGCTTCAAGAAGTTCAACAATTTTTCACAGTCGATCAAACGTTTTATAGCAATAAAATGTGATGAAAAACATCGTTGAGTACCAGTAGCAAAATAATTAAGTTTTTACATACAGCTTTGTCTCGTAATTCAATCAATTTTTATGTTACCAACAAAAACTTCACTGACCAACACATCAACATAATTATGTACCCTTTTTAAATCAAATAAGCTCAGTATTTTCCTCTTAAAGAAATTATTGATGAAATTGAATTGTTTAAGCACTTGATTACCTACAGTCTGATTTTGATTGTTGAAACGTATATTAAGCAGTCTGTTATGAATTTTACGATAGCATGGGTATCTGATCATAGTCAGAGTTTGAGTCCACTTTTTGTTTCCTTGATGCAAATCATGCAAATTGAATTGATTTGCAATATTAATCTGTACGGCACTTTAACATCCGTGTACATAAGTCTTCATAATTTATGTTTCAATTTTGATCGATTGACTGATGGATTGGCCAATATTGCGTTGGTATTCGGTCAGTAAGATATTCAGTTAGTGGGTTAGATTTTAAACCAGGATGTTATTGTTTACGGGTTTCTAGTTATTTCGATTACTGGGACCTCTTGGTATGTTTAAGTTTTTGAGATGAAAATTATACATTCACACTTCGATCGCATACGTCTACAAACAAAAACAAAGTGGAGATAGTTATGTAAAAATACTATTAAGGGCCACTAGATTTTCAAGTTCAAAATCAATTTTACTGTTTATATTAGGTATTCAGTTATCAAAAGATGATAATACTTATGGGCTAATTTGATATGGTACTCGCAGCAAAAGTCCAAAACCTAATTTATAAGTTTCTTTTTTAATTATGAAGGTGCTTATGCCCATGCTGTAACTTCAACATTCTCTTGTATTTCCAGAAATAAGCTGCTTTTTAATCATTACTATTGCACCGTAGAATGTTATACTTATATCTGTCTCTTTTTGTCTACAGGCGAAGAAGGAGATGTACGATGTGAAGAAGCAGAGGTTGTGTTTAGCCCAGGATGAGTACAAGCACTTGAACAATGCGCTATCCACGCTCGCAGCCTCTAGGACTAGTCGTAAGTATACCTCATAAAGATACACCTACTAAACCTCCCTTTATAAATATCTACTAACAGATCGTTAAACTTACCAATCGTATGTTTGGGTCCATAATACTAATTTAGCTTTTCCGAAAAGATCTTATATGTGTAGGATTTATTCTTTATTAATTTCCTGTTCAGAATTTCGATCAAGCTAGAGTTATGGCTACATTGGCAACAGAAGAATTTTACTTCAAAGCATTTTATTTTAAATTTATGGAAAACACTTTCCGAGAATGCAAGCCACTTAACCATCAGGCACATCGACCGCAGCTCTTATAAATTAATAATATATAGAGCAAAAAGGCTTGGCGTCGTTGTATTCTGATCCAGATAGTAAATTGTAATGAATATAAGTACTTAATACGTTTGCGTATGCTCAAGTAAGGTATGTGAATAAATTGAAAATAATCATTTTTATCCCGTTCTGCCGATTGAGGTTCTCTTATTTTATTAGGGATCCGTCGCGACTCATGGTGGTCGGAAATCGAAAAAACTATGGATAAGTTGCTATAGAAGTATCTGTTCTGGGTTGCTTATTCTGTAGGCAGTTAACAACTACTATTGTCGGCAGTTGGACTTAGTATAATCCATCTTTACTTTAACATCAAATTGTTTGTACGGAACTTCCAGAATAAGAATTGATTGGCCACTTTTTTTTTTCATCGCAGCAGTACTAATATTTCTGTCAAATACAATGTCCCCGATGCGTGTGTACAAGTGTTTCGATTTAAACTTTTTTTTCCTCCAATAAAACTTAAGTGTGTGAGAGGCTTTATTTTTATCTGATTCCAAAGATAGTGTCCACATTTTATCGCAAAAACTTGCTTATTAATGTTTATGCTCCGTGTCCGTTTATTGAATGTAATTTTTTATTTTATTGTAGTCCACCTGACTACATTATTTTATTTGTTCTGCTTTGATGCTAACAATTTGTTAATCAGTTCTTGATGGTCAATTCTTATTTGAATAGGAATATTTTTTTACTGCAACTATAATACCTAATATATAAAGACCAAAAAACAGTATGGCGGCTCTGAAATATTAAAAAAAGAAAGCTTTTCCATCTAGTACAAGAATTTTAAGAACAGTCAATTTTTTCATTGATCTTCCGACTGCAACTACGACTTAGTTGCGGCTACTAGGCAGCGAATATTGAATGGTGCCGATCTACCTTCAACAAATAACTAAACGATCCATCTCCATCGCAGTGTGTTCATCCACGACGTCGATGACGACGACGTCAACCACGTCCCGGCACGACCCAGAGCTCCTGAGGTCGGAGGTGACACAAGCCCGGGGCCGGGTGGCTCAACTTCGCAAGGAGTTAAGGCAAGCCCGAGCTGAGGTCGCCAGTGCACGCCGCGGAGTTGATACGCTTGCCGAGTTAGTATGCTTGTGTGTGACTGCTTTAGGTTTTAGGTGGCGAAGACAGGTGGAAAGGACAGTTTGTAAAAGGTTCCTGAAAAAGTTCTTGGAAGGCTCGATGTTTGGTAAGGATAGAAATGACGATAGTGTTTAAGAGCATCGTCTAAATGAGTCGACGTAATGGTAAGTGTAAGAAGGAGTAGTTGCTTTGCATGGCATGGCATACAAGAATTTCAACGGATACAACGGTTTGTAAAAAGAAAATATAAATAAGGAGTTCATTATAAATTTGTTAATAGTAGGTAATAAGTACGTCCATTTATTTATTATTTTTCTATTACAGAGTTGAGCAAAAAATCAGCGCTCAACAAGGCTGCTACAACATCACTGAAGCACAAGCAATCATGACTGAATTGAAAAATATTCAGAAGTCTCTCACCTCCGGAGAGAAAGAAAGGGCAGATCTTATGCAGTCTTTAGCTAAACTTAAAGACGATTTAACGAGACTGCAACTTGGGGACGCGTCACCAGATCTGTCGACATTATCCCTCCCGCAAGAGAAACTAAGCACTGCTTCACAAACTGACCTCTGTGCCGACTTAGTTCCCATCGGCACGAGATTAGCAGAAATGGCTCGTGTTCGCTTACAATACGATGAAGCAAGGAAGAGAATACAACAGATACAACAACAACTCGCTGACTTAGAAGACAAAGTCCAACCTGGACAAGCAGAATCTGACAAGGACAGACTTCTACTTTTCCAAGAGAAAGAACAGTTGCTTAGAGAACTCAGGAGTATAACTCCAAGAACTAGATCTAAACAAGAGATGACAGAAATCCAAACAGAATGCAAGAGATTAGAACAAGACCTGAAAAACGCCTTCGAAATGTCGAATAAGTGCATCGCTGATCGACTGAGGTTACACGAAGAAAAGCAACTGTTACTACAACAGTTGAAAGACGCGTTAACTTCAATGACAACCTTAGAAGGACAGTTGAAGACACTTTCAGCAAGTACGCTCTCAGTCTCAAGCAGTTCAAGCTTAGGGTCCCTTTCTACGGCCAGTAGCAAAGGCTCACTAAGTTCTGGCATCAGTTTTACCGATATCTACGGTGGACCGCAAATCGCGACGTCATTCTCAGCTGACAAGCCTATCGACATGGTCGATTTGCATCGAAGAGTTGAAAGGTGAGTGCAAAATACTTTTCCCTATTCAAACGTCAAAGTAAATTATTATGAACGCGTTTGGCGATACATCAAGTGAATTTATGTGTCATCCGGATAGGTTTATGCTAATTTGTCGATTTAGAACCTTTATAATGTAGGATTATGATTTAAATTTAAACTTGAACAACGATTTCAACTTTCTTGGATTCAATTCTGCTTTCTCAGTCCAAATATTACCTAGCACAACCTTTTAAGGATTGTATAGTGCAATGTTCCTTTCTCCTAGAGTTACCAAATCATTACATTGCATATCTTCGCTTGTCCTATGTAAGGTTAACTGATACAAGTCTTGAAATACATACTAGCTATTGTTTTTAAAAAATTCTCGTACTTTGAAAGTTTACAAGTGGATTTACGTGCTTGACTTCTTGGTTGGTTATTGATTTTAAAACTAGATTTTTACTTCGATAACTACGTAATTGCATCTAAAAGCTTAAGATATGTGGCTGATAATATCAACTTGGGGTTTTATAAAAAAAGATATGGCTTTGTAGAGCGTCATGTCTGTTACTCTTTACCGCTCAAGTACTAAAAAAATTAGTTCAGGTTTAAGTCATGACTGAATGGGTTACTTCTAGGCAAGCGTGCTTCATCGTCGCATATATCATCCCTTATCATCAGGTGATGAGCCTATCAGTAGGTAATATTAAAAACAAATGGAAAATAAAATATAATATACATTCTTTGTAATCTAATTTTCACGATTAGCGCATAGCAGTCCACTGTTGGGCGTATGCCGGTTGCTTAGTCCTTGACTGCTCTCATCCAGCTACTCTACGAAGATCGACCACCATGTTAATCTCAATTCTCTTCCCTAGGTTACTCCGTGGCACAAGTTATAACGCCGAGAGCGCCACTCCTGGAGCCAGCAGTTCTCCCTCTCAGCCTTCCTTGTCTCCAAGAAGTAGTCTTTCTTCTGCTAGTCCACCTCCGCCACCACCATCTTATAACCAGGTATGTTCGAGCGTATAGGGGTTTTATTATAACGTAATTGCGCGTTTTTACGTAAAATCACCAGAAAAAGAAACCTTTTCTTGGTTTTTTCCAGAAAAAACGAAGTTATAGAGACCAAAATTTTCGGCCGAATAAATTTCGTACACCCATGTGTACAGTACGACGATTAAGCGTTTTTCAAGGTCATTTGTTGTACAAACGTATGTACAATCGTCGCGCAAGGGGTTAAGATTGTCATGTGTACATGTTTGATTGGGTTTCTTTATTTACTAGCGAACCCATCCCGGCTCTACATGTGTGCAATTTATGTACACAATTTTTTCAAAAACTGTATGTCAAATCCATTGCATGACAATTTAGGAGAAATACCATATTTTTTTAAAGTGACAATTTATTCCTAAATATTTTTTTTCACATGTAAATACGACAGTTTATAGTGTATCTATGCCTTTTTGATACAAAAGATTTTATAATCTCACGCGACTGTTTATAAAATTACGAAGTTCGCAGTACAATCATAACCCAGCGTCATAAATCAATAGTTAGGTAGATTAGTTACACGAATGATTTATTTGATGCACCTTAAGGTAGACTCAAAGCCAGAATTACAAGTTAGGTTAGTAAGGTAAGCAAATAAAAACATTTTTTAAAGGTTAAATTCCTTAACTCAGAATAAAAAATACACAAACAATTTTTTTTCATGTTTACGTACACAACCTTTTCCTCACCTTAAAGATGAAAGCGTGCGTGATTGTAATTGACACACGATTGTGTACACTTGTCAATGTTCGTCACTGTTCAATCATGCTTCTACCACAATGTGACCAATGTGTATAAAAGTGTACACACTACACACGGCGTATGCGCATGTTATGTGATGTTTTGTCTGTATTTGCGTTTTGTGACGGTGCTGCTAAAAAAATTGCATTTTTATGCAAATAAGACCCTTTGTAATTTAAATAAAATGTAGTAAGATTTTTATTGATTTCAATCAATTAAATCCGAGATTTTGAAACATTGGCAGTGCTGCCTAAAATGCAATAAACAGTGACATGAGAAACATTTTGTATACTGTATTGTTTTAACCTTTCGAATACCGTAATTAGAGACACAATAGAAAGACAATGAGAGAGCGAACGCGTTCGCTTCGAGTTTGGGGGGCAGAGAGGAGGGTGTTTCAGACTTTTACTGACTAAAACCACTTCTATGTTCCTTCTTTGCTTGCGTTCCCTGGAATAAAGGGAAACCCATGGTCCTGACCATGGGTTTTCCTTTCGGAAGTCAACCCATGGCCCCAGTAATTTTCTGTATAAGCCTCAATTTTTCAGTCCAAAAGTGATTTTAAAGATCAATGGTACATAGCGTTAGTCCAACCTATCTTGTCTACCATAAAATGTACCGAAATAAAAAATCTGTATGCGATGGATGACACCTTTGATTTACGGCAATGTTTGAAAGAGTTATTGTGGCCCTGGTGGGTTTTAGTCAGTAAAAGTCTGACTGTCCCGCACCAGCCATCATCATCATCTTCCTGCCCTTGTCCCGTCTTATTTGGGGTCGGCGCAACACGTTTTTTTCTTCCATTCTAACCTGTCACCCTATCACTAACTTCCTTTTCTTTCATATCACATAATCCATCCATCTTTTTTAGACTTCCCTCTCCATCCATCCAGACCAGCCAGACCTAGAGAAGTTAATTGACGAATTCAGACATTAAAAAAAAACTCTTCTTACCTACCTGCATTGCAAGCTTGTTTTGGCTAACATTAACGTTTAACAATCAAATAGCAACATTATTAGATGCCTGCCAAATCGTATTAAACGCCCCGGGCATTCCTGTCAATTGCTTTCACTTTGCCAAAGGTAAATAGAGGAGATTAGCGTTTTATTTGTTGTCATTATAATGTTTGTGTGAGAAAGTATACTTGTATGATGTAACCATCACACTTGTAATAAAAATGTTTATAAATAGATGACCGGTAGGTACCTACGGTAGAATTCGTCACTGTTATGTTTCCGCTATTAAAGGTGTAGTGAAGGCAGAAGTATTTTATTTTAAAAGAAATCTTGCCGAAAAATTGGTAGTACAGACAGCAGCATCGATTGGGTACCCCTCTCACGGGTAGGGTAGGGTAATCTTCTTGGAGGGATAACCTTCTTGGAGGGTTAATAATGTGGTTTTTTTTCTGTTCTAGGTGGAAAGGCAAAGGCGGCAGCAAAGAGAGTTAGAAGAGAAGTTAGCAGAAATGAGAATAGGGGTCGCCACTGGACTCAATGAAGTCACAGGATTAGCTACGAGTAAGTATTATTCTATATTACCTATTATGTAACATATTTTTTTTAGTTACAATTGTATTATAAAAAAGAATTATTATTTCTTATTTATTACATCTAGCATTACACAAAGTAATGCGCCTGGCTTGGTTTTGAACCCGTGATCTACAGCTCGTAAGTCGGGGCCTTTACCACTCGGTCACCTCTGACTTCCCTCTCCTAGAGAGGAGGCCTGAGTCCCAACAGTGGGAACATTATAAGGCCGACTATACTATGCTATACATCTAGCATCTGGCACTGTGAGCTTAAACTGATATTGATTACATTATGCAAAAACATCAGTTAAAGTGCTTCACATATTTACTAGTAATAGTTCTTGATATAAACAATTAAAAAAAGGGTCACCTGAAAAATGACCTTTTTGCCGTACGACCCTTTGCGTAGATTTTTAATATTTTGTCTAGTTGTCCCCCGCGTCTTTGGTTACTGCTCTGACCCCTTAGGTCGTAGATTGATTATTTGTAGCCTATAGCCTTCCTCAAGAAATTGACTATATAACACTGAAATATTTAATCAATTCCAACCAGTAGTAGGTACCTGAGATTAACGCATTCAACTAATCAAATTCTTCAACTTCATAATATTAAGTATAGGTATAGTAATATCTAAAAATATAAAATATCTTTGTAAAAAAATTATGACTCACTCTTGTAAACAGGTAAAAAATAATGCACATTGATTAGTTTAATCATAATTTTTTTATCAATTACATTATCGTCAAAAAATTACTAGTATATTTTTTTTACCTGTGAGTATTTTTATTTAATAAACTTTCCTGTATTGATGAACCATTTTTTAGATAACAATTGACTTGGCATATTTTTTAATAGAGTATCCATGGAGTTTCTTGCTGGTTCTTCTCCATAGGAAACGAACAATTTAGAACCGTGCACTAGCTTCTGACGTTTTATAAGTGTCCATGTAGGCCTATGTGAAATAAAAAATATTGAACAACGAATAAATCATGAACAGTCAGAATAAGGTTCATTTTGAGGCAATAACTTGACTAAGTTCAATAAAGTGAAATATCTAATTTTATCAAACACCATTTCTTCGACTTAATAATGCTCCCATACATTAAAAACAAAATAAAAATTGAGATCAGCGACATCTAGCGTGAATGGCGGCGCTTCAATCCGTAGCTTTCACCTTATATTCAATTATTGTAACCTTGTGTATGTATTATTTAGTTCCAGTACAGCTGCAAGGCCCCGGGCGGCCGAGCGAGCCGTTATCGCCCATATCAGAGACGCCACCACCACCCTCGCCTAGAACTCCCTCGTCTAGTGGTCAGTATTATCAACTTATTACTCATTAAATGCTAAATTATATTTTGTTTTGCAATTAGGTTTCAAAAAACCCTTTTACACGTCATTTATTAAGTAAAAAACGGTGAAGAAAAACATCGTGAGGAAACCTGCATGTCCTAGAATCTAAAATTTGAAAACATGTGACATTCACCAAACCGTACTGGGCCCGCGTGGTGGATTCATACGGCCCATTCCCTCTCCTAGAGAGGAGGCCTGAGTCCCAGCATTGGGAACATTGAAAAAGGCTGATGATTATGAGCCAAAATAAGTTTATTACCGACTATTTAACCTAAGGGTAATTATTTTCTGGGGCCATAGGAAGACTTCTGAAAAGGTAACTAGTGGCCCTAGAACGCAAAGGGCAACTGTAGTAATATAGGTGTGGTTTTACTCAGTAAAAGTCTGACACGCTCTTAAAGTTATTCTTCGTCAAGTTATTAGATTTTACCCCACTTCAAAAAATGTAAAAATTTTGACTTTAACAATATGTTGTTCGACTTACAGGAACAAACACTAGATCAGTATCAGCGGCAGTAAGCGACGAATCAGTGGCGGGCGATTCTGGTGTGTTCGAAGCGGCGCAGGCGGCCAACGATCCTTCTAACGCAGGTAAGACATTATAAACCTTATGTGGAAAGGAACTGGGTTGAATTTTGACAGTATTTTAGTGGGGGTTCAATTTTGCTTGAAGACTTTGGAAAGGTTTTAAGTCAGGTATTTGGTTACTTATGTCTTTAGGGATTTTTTGGCAACATTTGATAGGTAACACATGGTGTTGGATGCGTTAAAATATGGTTTAACTTATATATTTAGAGGCAGAATGAAGTCTCATTTTTAAAGACTACAAAGTTTCCTATTGACTCTTAGAGTAGGTCAAGACTAATGAAACAAAAAAAATCGATCCTTTTTTCTCATAACACTAAAAAATTTACTAATTTTTCCTTTTTTTTTACAGTAAACAGTGCCCAAATTGAAATCAAATTGCGCTACTGTGTAGAAGAAAGCGCGTTGGAGATAGGAATCCTGCGCGCGCGCAACCTACACGCACTGTTCATTGATATCGGCACTCAAGTGTGAGTATTTAATCTTTACTTATCTATCATTAATATATCTAAATCATTGAGACAAGAATATCACACCATTCAAATTATTGTGCTGAATGGTATGATATATATTTATTTTGATAAATCTAAGCTTTTTATATGGGTGCGGTCGAATAATGTCGATTAGCCGATTAAAAAGAATACCTAGTCAGTAGTCAGTGGTTATCTATTGTACATAATCTTACTTTATACATCGAATGGATCTATCAAAATTGCTGTACTATCACGCGACTGTAATCTAGGCACCTACTGTTGTTACATTATATGGCGCTGCCATATCGGGGTTTGTGGCTAGAATTATAATATAATAGCAACACAGGTTGAGATCCAAAATTAAGTAACGTTTGCCGAGGTCGGTCTGTAGATCGGTGACCATACTCACATACAAAGATTCCTCTGTACTTTTTTATCTTGGTTCTCATTAAAGTTTGTAGACAGTTGTTACGGATAGTCAGAAATCGTTGTGGAGGTCAGATAGGTGGCTACTTCAGTATGCGAGTCAGATAGTTGGATTTGGTATAGACCGGACCCCAATATAGTTGGAAAGTAAGTCTGCAGTCAGTTTTAAACCTCTTTTATTTAAATTTTAAAGCATTATATTATCCATAGTTCATTCGCGTTAAGAAAATATTGACTGATCGTATTCACTTAGCCACACTCCTGTACCAATTAGATTATAGTAAATTAGAAAACCGTATTCACATTGACCAGTTAAAGTACGCGTATTTTGTCAATTTTAACCTATTTGTAAAAATAAAAGTGAAAATTCGGACGTTTATGATCAAATTTTAAAATATACATAAACAACAGCTGTAAAAAGTTTGTAGTGTTAATGGTTTAATTTTTACTACAGTATGAATACTTCTTTACTTTGCAGTAGTATTAATGCGTCACTATATTCTTAACGCTTATAGACAAAGTCACAATGTTCTTAACGCGTATAGACTAAGTCACTATGTTCTTAACGCGTATAGACTAAGTCACTATTTTCTTAACGTGAGTAGACTATAGTTCAAAATGTGATGATGAACCATTTTGTCCGTTCCCACAGTGGAGTCCGCTGCGCCCTGGTGGTGGGCGGCGGCATGGGCGTGGCGTGGGGCGCGTGCGGCGCGGCGTGGCGCGGCGCGGCGCTGGCGTGGCGCCACACGCACAAGGCGCCGCTGGCCGGCACGCGCGCGCTGCGGGCCGCCACGCTGCAGGTCAACCTCACCGCGGGGACCGAGTGCCTGGTGAGTGGACCGCGAAGAGGCTTACTTTACACTTTAAAACTATATATCGTCTCTCAAATGTTGTGTAAAATGCTTAGGTTCATAAGAGATAGCGATCGAAACTTCAGTCGAGCACAGTAGGTTCTAAATATATTTTTTTATTTGTGCGTTTTGTCTATGGAGATAGACGCTCAAAAGGGTAAATCCAGAGACTTCTATTGCTGTATGTCATCATCTCAAACCCCGCTTATACTACCAATTACTGAAAATTTTCAGCACTCAACGCAAAACGTCACTTTTTCTCTGTTTTCTTCAAATGTTTGACCAAAACAGAATGATATTTGAAGTCAGCCTTAAAGTTAAACCTTTTAAAAGTCAACCTACTTAAAGTGTAAGATGCTTCTAAAAAATAACTACAAAATTGCTATGATATCTAAGGACTCATCGGAATACGGCAAAAACCTCATATTTATGAAAATAGAACATTTCTAGTACCTACATGATTCATTGTCATAACAAATGTCAAACAATATACTTGAATATATTCAAAATATATTTCAAATTGCAACAAGACAAAAAGTAAAACAAATCCAAAAATATTAAAATGATGACAAGTAGCCAAATTCGAGTATTCGGCTAACAAGCCTTGAGTGCCATGTGAATACCACACCAGGCGAGAGCGATTACCTTCTGACCGATTTTACTCTTTACCCTTCCCCCATTTCACCCTAACCTTAACTAACCTTTACACCTTTACCCTACAGGGTTGTGCCCAAGTGAGCCTAGCAGACTTCGAACCGGACTCCGTGTCCCAGAAGTGGTACAACGTACTCAGCTTCAGGTGTATGAGAAGAGATGAGAGCTCTGATGAGTCTACCGTTATATCGTCGCAGACTTCTACGTTGACTAGAAATAGAGGTGAGGATTTAATTTTTTTTTAAGTGAAAACTATGCACGCTGGAGCCTTACCATGGGAAAGAGGGGTGGAGCTTGGGAAAGAGGGGTAGAGCTATACACTCTATATAGCCCCATCCCTTTAACAGTTCAGTTTATATCGTCAAAGGGATCGCGTTAACAGCTCTTGGTAGGGCCGGGCCTCTGAATAGTTTATTTTGTGGGTATTGACTGACACTGAGCTGTCACGCTCGGCTATGTAACGCTCGTTCGGGTAAGATCGGCTCGAGTCGGCTAACTTAACCCGAACGATAGTGATTTTATATTATTAACCTTGATTTCATGAAGTTTTCACTTCTATCGTGTAGTTCGTGGAGACAGACAGATTGTTAGATTTTTAGACCTTGTGTGCCTTTTTAATATCAACCCTATACTATAAAACAATAACGTCAATAATATAGCAAATCAAAGTTTTTGTGGTGTATCTGATGAAAATATGGTCTTTTTTATATTATCTAAATTAGTGCTTGTCTGCGATCCCACCTAATAGTAAGCAGTGATACAATCGTTGAAGATGAGGCGAACTAGTTTATTTAGTATTTGCCAAAATAATATGGTTCTAACGTATTAATACAGCCTGAAAAGGTTGACCATTTTAAAACAAGGACGAATAAAGCTATAAGATGTGTCTGTTCTATTTGCAGGACCAGAAAGTATGACAGGTGCGGAATGCAACGTTGATTGTGGTGACAATTCAGCATCAGAGGACGAAGAGTCTAGAGAGCCACTGAATCAGGTAAATAATACATACGTACACCGAAATAATATAGCACACAAGTGTTATTGTAGTTCATACGCTCATACCTATAGCAGTGTCCCATGTCATTCCATTCGTCTGGAGCCCTGTTACTTGTTCACGTAGGGATTTAATGACAGCGTTAGCGGATAGTATTGCCGTGGCCGAATACTGGGCCAGGCAAGGAATTAAAAATGAAAAAAAAAGAAATAATTTTTTTCATCGAAAATCATGCTCCAATTTATTTTTGGAGAGCAGTGGTGGCCGAGTGGTAACGGCCTCGACTTACGAGTTGTAGGGCGCGGGTTCAAACCGAACCAGGCGCGCATTACTTTGTGTAATTTATTTCATCAACACTGCTCTCAAACCGGTGAAGGAAAATATCGTGAGGAAACCGGCATGTCCTAGAACCAAAAATTTGAAGACATGTGACGTTCACCAACCCGCACTGGGCCCGCGTGGTGGATTATGGCCCGTTCCCTCTCCTAGAGAGGAGGCCTGAGTCCCAGCAGTGGGAACATTGAAAGGCTGATTATGTTATGCTTATGCTAATTTCGTTTTGAATCTCGCATTTTCATCTCTCTTACTCAATACCCACGTAGTGTGATAGTGCTAAAAAAAAAACTCGATGGCTTTCTTAGTTGAATGGCAAAGGAAGTAGGTTTATATTTTTTTTTCTCTCACAGATAGTGGAAGAGGATTCATTCGAGGACTACATTCCTGAAGAAGACATTGCTTTAGAGGAGGAGTACCTACAGCCCAGCACGGCCGAGAAGGAAACCAACACCGAGTGTAACTTCTGTCCCGAGGGAGCCAGGCAGCTGCATAGACGGTATGTTACTATAATGGGTCACGGTGGAAGTAGTTCATAGAAAAATCGGCCCTAAATTAGATAGGATCAGTTTTTCTATAGTCAAATCGGCCCTAAATTGGTCAGGTCCAGTTTATCTATAGTCAAATCGGCTCTAAATGAGTTAGGGCTGATTTTTCTACAGTCAAGTCGGCCCTACATTAGTCAGGACCAATTTTTTATAGTCAAATTGGCCCTACATGAGTTAGGACCAATTTTTCTATAGTCAAATCGGCCCTACATAAGTTAGGGCCAATTTTTATATAGTCTTATAATTTTACCTGAAGAATAAAAATGACGGCTTCACATATTTTATAATTATGGAAAATAAATCAAATAAGCATAAATAATCTTTAGTTAAAATTATTTGACTATTTAAAAATTATAGATTTGAATAATTTTAGGGTAAAAATGTAACTAAACTTTGCCTCGGTGAACGTAATGGATAGACTGTCTTTCTAAGAGATTTTTTGGGTTGTAGTATATTTTATAAGGTGTTGGTAATTTGACTAAAATTTATTTATTTAAAATATTATTGGTATCTTTGTAGTCGTAAATTGCGTTATTTATGAAATTGCAAGATGTTTTTTTTTAATGTTACCAAACTTGAAAATGAGACAAGTTTTGGAAATATTGCCTCGATTGAATTAGTGCCTCTTGCTCTAACGTCTCCTGTTGTAAATCAGAACAGGATGTTCATAGTGCAGGCCAATTTAAACCTAATTACTACTTTATAAGAAGTCAAAATTCGTTTAAAATAGGTTTCGGCTTACTAACCTTGGTGTCGGGCTACAAATGTTCCTTTCCTCCCAGATATATGAAGTTACGGCGAGCCGCAGGAGACGGCCGGCCGCAGCGCGCTCTTGCGCCGCTAGACAAATAGTTATAGCTCCTAGTGTACATAGTTGTATATAGGTATGTTTACATTGTGTCGGCTGCTTTATAGAACGTATAACATGGGTCCTTTTTGCCTAATATGGGTGATTTGCTCAATACTTTTGGGGGATTCTTAAACGTAACTTAATTTTAGATCATAGACATGTAACAGAGATATTTAATTAATAAAACACAAATAATAATATTTCAACATTATTATTACATTTGTATTATTATTAAATGTCATATAATAATATTACACTAGCGACATGTCTGTTGCCACATAGGAACTAAATTACAAAGAGTTCTTCGCCTGACTTAAACATATACAACAGTCCGAAATCATCTATCGGGCCGTTGCTCGGACCAGACACAACACCCGTCTGGTCGAAGGATACTTCCTTTTCAAAGATTTGCGGGCCTTTATACCCATGGGTGAGACAAATAACTTTTCCGTTAGCGTTCCCGCCAAAAGTTAACTGCATAATGTATGTCAATGGCATTACCTGCGAAGAAGTCACGTGAGAAATGATGTGATAGTACTCTGCTACTCCGCATATCTCACAAACATTGTGAGGTGAACATGGGTGTTCTGAAAGATTAATCAGAACAAACATTGTTAGACAAATTGTCAAATTCACAGTCAGATTGGCCGTTGTTATTTTATTCAGCCTATCACAAAGTGGTTAACTGAGTGACAATTTGCCAGGTATTTAGGAACTTGATAGTCTATCTATTTAATGCGGCCCCACTCTCTGTTTAATTGTTCTTAGTGCGAATTGTTTTTACTTCAACGTTATCGATACGTTTACCTCGTTTGGCTCTCTAATTGGTTAAGAGCTTGGAGCGGGCCAATCGGAGCGCCGAACGTCCTAAACGTGTCGATCGTGTTAGCATGAAACAAACTCGGACTAGGCACTAAGATGTATTGTGACGATCAAAACACTTTAAACCATTTAAAAATTAAGTTTCGTTTGAGAATTAAAAGGGATAAAAACATTTTTTTTTGTTTAGTTTACATGAATGTGTGTGATAAATAATAAAAAATATAATTATATTAATATATTGGGTATTTCACCCTGCATGTTATATTCAATTGAAATAAGTATATAAAGTGTTATGTGCATGAAACAGCATGAAATGTGGCACAATGTGAATGTATCTATGTTTTTTTTAGCATTTTTTTAGTCAATTTCATAATCAACAACAAATTCCCTGTTTTTTTTTTGTCATTTTGAAGTTTTTTTTTTTTTGCTGTATTTTAAATATCTTTGGTTTATGAAATTGACTAAATCAATGCTCTGCACATACTAACCTTCCGCTCAACTTGTTATTTTTCTACAATATAATTTTGTATCTTTATAGAAAAAGCCAGCAAGTGAACGCCAGCCTGTCCGAGCCCCTGGCCACCATTAAGAGGTCACAAACATTCTCGCCACAACCACAGAGCATCGCCAAAGCCCAGTATATCTGCAGGTTAGTATTATAGTAATATAGGACTTGTACGCAGACATATACATATACCACTCCAATCGACAAGCCAATATACGGAACTCCCACCCCCCCTTCTCCCGCCGGAAACGCACCGGGCGTCTAAAGTCTCTGGGTTACTCCCAAACTCAACTATACTATTTCACATCTAGGCTTATATAGGCTCTTATGAAACGTTATCGTTATTTCCTATGGAGAAGAACTGGCAAAAAACTACATGCTACCCTTGGTGACCTTGCTAGTTTCAATCCGTGTAGACAGTAGTTATAATCCATGACCTTCAATACCCTTTGTTGGAAAGCGCGTTTTCCCAACCACCAAACGTGTTGACGCGTGGTTTACATTCATGTAGCCGCAACACAAACCAAACACATAAACCAAGGTCACCTTGGTTGGAACGCTAGTTTGCAACCATCTGGTCACCCCTAGAGTAAATCAGTATTAATCTTGTAAATGTAAAAGTAACTCTGTCTGTAACTTCTTCACATCATAACGGTAGACCGACTGGAATAGTAGATATCATCATCTTCCTGCCCTTGTCCCCGACTGGAATAGTAGATATATACTTTTAATTCAGAAATTCCTCTTGGATTTAGATTCAACTTTAACATGGGCAAACTTGTTGGCAGCTAGTTGTGTCATAAGTCTAAAACAACTGTATCTCCTAATTTTTTTTTCACATCACCCTAAAAATATTGTAAATTCGAAGGAGTCCGAGACTTTTGTACATATTAATTTTATTAATGTGAATAAAACCATTGGTTTTATTACATAACTAAGACGAAGACGTATAATATAATTAAGTCGAGACCCTATGAAAGCTCTGTAACGAAACCATAGAGAGATGTAGAAAAGTGAGCTCATCTAACAACGCCATCTAGTAGCACAAAATAATACTACTCTACTATGGTTTCATGAATATACAAAATTATACATAATGTGTATTGTTTGTCCTCAGATTGAACCGTTCGGAGTCGGACTCGTCGATGGCTGCGTACGCGCGTCGCGTGACGTCACACCCGCCGCCCCCCTCCGGCATCCCCTTCGACCGCACTGTTCGTGAGAGGCGCTCGCTTAGGTATGTGTATATTTTATGATAATATTAATAACTGGACATTTCTACGGTATTTTTTTTTTCTACTTTGTGAATAAAATCAGTTATTCGAATTTGAACGAAAGTAAGTTTTAAAGGTTTTGTACCCAAAGGGTAAATAAATGAACCCTTTTACCAAGACTCCACTGTCCGTCTGTCACCAGGTTGTATCTCATGAATCGTGATAGCTAGAAATAAAAACAAATGCTAAAAACAGAATAAAATAAATTATGAAAAAAAAGTTGTGTAGAATGTTACGGATCCATGGTATTCGTTTGTGCGTCGATGTCAAAGACACCCTGTATAAATATGTTTACCAGTTGTCTAGTCCTCACAGCGCAAGCTTTGCTTATTTTAGGACTAGATGACGTTGTGGAATGTTATTACTATTATCTCTTATACCCAAAAAAAGGTCAAGTGCGAGTGGTTGAATGTCTTAAAATTTTTTATTCTAGGTCCATCCATTTCCTTGTGATATCCTCCTTGAACCTTTTGAAAGCTTTACTCATGTCAATTTTCTTCTCCCAGATGGGGTAGGTCGGGCTCGATGGGTCGCGGGCGCGGCGGGCCGCAGGCGGCGCGCACGTCGCTGGACCTGGCGCTGGACCTGCGCGCGCAGCACTCGCGCCTGCACCACCTGCGCACCGACATCGCCAACCTCACCGCGCTCAAGAAAAGGTACGACACTCTACACACACACACACACACACACAACATCGATGCTTTTACCCACTGTTATACAAACAGACACAATATTAACTATGGAATTCAGAGATACACAATACATTTTAATATTGTAATGGGTTACAATATTAAAATGTCAACGTCGTTTATAGTTTACCCGTGAGATACATAAATAAAAACAGTAGCAACTGATTTTACGTAATGAAAAAAAAATCAGAAGCTAGAAATTTTCACAATTCGTCTTAACCATGTTACTTTAAGAGATATCAGCAAAACGTAGGGGCCTAGCAGGCAAGAAGAACGCATAGGGCAAAGAAGGAACATAGGTGTAGTTTTAGTCAGTAAAAGTCTGACACGGGCCTTGCTCCGCCCTAGAGCGAAAGAAGTCTTTATATGATTTCCCACCTTAAAAAAAAACAAGTTCATTTAAGTGAGTGGGTTGTGGAGTTTATAAGTAGTCATGGTTAGTATGGGCATGATTGACGCAGGATAGGCTGCTGCGTTGCTCGCGGCTTCGATTCCCGCACTGTATGGCTTACAGATAAGTTGTTCTGGGTCTGGGTGTCTTGTGTATGTGAGTTTACATGTCCACGATACAGGAGTAATTCCAAATGTAGGCCAAAAATTCTGAAAAAAGTCCTTCTAAAATACTGGTTTTCAGCTGCATCCGGTTAAATTGAAAACCGGACTTAACATAGATGGACAAATATAATCAGACGATGAAAACTTAAGATCTCACTTTATCCCTAACCTGCCTTTGACCAAATTGTCAGCAGCTAACAATCCCAAACCTGCCTTTGATCAAATTGTCAGCAGCTAACAGTCCCTAACCTGCCATTGACCAAATTGTCAGCAGCTAACAATCCCTTCCCATTACAGATTAGAAGAAGCCTGGAGCCGCGGCGACCCTGCCGTGGCCGCGTGGGTGGCGGAGGACGAGACGCTGCGGCGCCTCGTGGCGCGCGGCGAGGCGCCGGCGGACCGCGCGTCCCGCCTGCTGAGCCGCACGTGCCGCGAGATCTACCGCCTGCGCAAGTCGCGCCAGGGCGGACGCAAGCCCGACCTCGTCACCTTTAAGTGAGTCATCCAATAACTCCTCATCAGCAGGAACTGCAATGGCCTATCTAGAAATCTCTATACCGATTGCGGGCTCAAGTTGGCCGCTGCAGAAGGAATCTGAACAAATGGGGTCAAATCAAAGCATTTATCCATATAGAACATTAGTTTTAGTAATAGAACATTAGTTTTAGTATATGCAAAACCCGAATCACGTGTCTAGTATTTTTATGTAGAGAATCTATGTACAAAATTTCAAAAGTTACAAGCTTGTTATATAAACTGGTTGTCCGCACAAATACATGGTCACTGGGCCATCCGGGCATCTGAGGGTTGGTTTTGCACCCAGCTGTGCAATGGCACCTAATGCCGGCTATAGCCTGTCGAGACCTGTGACTTGTTGTGACCAATTTGTGACTCTTTTTAGGGAAAAATATAAAATGGTGTAAAAATTATTAGAATCGATTCAGTTACTGGTTCTGAACAAACTATATTCATGTTTCCCATATACTAAAAATAAGGTTGTATAAAAAAGGAAAAACGGATTGACTGACATATATACAACGCACAGCCGAAACTACTGGGATTAGAAGCGTGAAATTTTGCGCAAAGTTCCTTTTTATGACATAGGCGAGCACTCAGAGAGGATTTTTCAAAATTCTCTAAGGGGATGAAACAGGGTTCCATAGCTTGTATGGGGAAACCTACTTTCACGCGGGCAAAGGCGCTGGCTGAAGCTAGTTTCAAATAAATCAATAAGTCAGTCAGTAAGATCAAATGATGCTAATTGCACATTCCAAAGTGTAGATCTCTATGGAGAAGGATGTGCAAGAAACTCCATGGACACTCTTGGGTATGCTTTCTACAATATAATAACAACATAACTAACAATTATCTTCTCCTCTCCACAGAGAAAAAATGGCCTTCTTCACTCGCACCAAAACCACAATCCCCCTCTTACCTGGAGAAGATGGCGACGAAATTCTATCAGAAGATGACTGGGAAGAAGATCTTGAGGAACGACGAACTCCGGACGGCCGGTCTTCTAAAACCTCGTACGAACTACGTAGAGACCTCCCGGCGACTACGCAAGAGGTGGCCGAGGTGGTCGAGTGCAAGAATCCCTGCTTGAACCTTGAGGGGCCGACAGAGGTGAAGGATGACACTAAGACTGATGAGGTGAGGTATGACTTTGTGGTTGATAGAGTGCTGGGTGTACAGGTTTGAAAGGTGCGCCGTTTTCAGCGGTTGGTTGGAGGTCAATTGAGATGTGCTGCGCAGGAGTTGCGACGGGTCTCGATTTTGTTTGGGTGGTTTAGTCATAAATTCTGTATCTTTCATTGTTTTTGACACAAAATCAACACAAATTACAACGATTTAATTGAGATTCTAATTGAACAAAATCGATTTATGTTGCAACTCCTGCGCTTTACAGTCAATAATTTCTTAAAAATCAATCGATGCAAAACAGCTCTAGTATGGCCTATGGCAAAATATGGCACCATTAAAAATTTGCAAATAAACAATATTTAAATATAACTGTGATCATTATTGCCTATTGAGATTTTCTGGATCCAAGACTGAGCGAGAACTTATATTTATGTGTTATTGGTTATATTATATATATCCGGACTCTAATACATGTACGTATCTGTGCAAATAGAGTGCCATAAAATTAAGATTACATATTGAATCTTATTCATTTTTTAAAACTACTTATTATGTATCGTATTGTATGTACAAAGTAAAGAACAAAATTTTTGAATGTTAAGAACTCCTGAAAACAAGTATGATTTGATATAATCCCGTCCATATATAGGTATACTTATGTATTTAAAATTGTATATTGTAAACTAGTAATACAAAATGTTAAAATTTGCAACACATTTTCATATTGATATTACAAATGTTGTCGAAAAATATGTTACTTGTAGTTCAGGGGTAAATTTGTGCCTTTTAATTATTGGTGCCTGATAATAAAGCCTGCGATTGTGCCATATATGGCATGCCTGACGGGGTGAAAAGGTACAAAGTAGTTGTATGACGAGTCACAAAATATATGCCAAACATATTTTTTTATTGTAATTAGAACATAATGTGGGGTTACGGTCACTTTGTAAATAAAAATACGTAAATTTGCGGACCCACCGACTAAGTTCATCTGTAGATAAAATAAAAAAAAAATAATAAAACAAATAATTTTTGCAAAATTTTAAAATTATTCCTTAAAAAATTAAATCTTTTAATTTCACAACAGTTATTAATTGCAATTTAACTGACTTTGCAGTTATGTTCTTTTTTTAATTTTTGCAAAAGTTATATCTGATTAGGGTTCTCTCCACCGAATAAATAGGACTTGAAAGGCCAAAAAGAAAGCTTTGTACATAAGGCTTTAGATATGTGGAGTACTTGCCCTACACAAAGTTTCAAACTTGACCTAGAAATTATTTGAAATTACAAAAAAATATATTTTAAATTTTCTTTTTTCACAAATATCCACCATATTTAAATAAGAGGTTGTATCAAAGCGCGTGCCTAATATATCTAAGTTATAATTTTCTAGGTCTCTGACGAGCGTACCCGGGCACATTGTCGTTTTAAACGTGCAATATACAACGTAATATCAATAGCTCATAATTCCATGTGTGTAAAAAGATCTGAGTTTGTACTGAACATTTTTTGTCTCACTCATTATCATTCTTATGTTTAAACAACGCCATCTTTAATTATAAACGTTGGAACTTTAGGGAAACACCCTAAGCTACCCTTTCTATTTATTTGTCATTCAAATACATCAAGCAAAGGACTCGTAAACCAGCGTTTATAAGTAAAGACATTATTTTTAGTATTTTGTGAACAAAAATATATCAACTTTTTAATAAATTACATTTTTTGATCAAACATTCAAAATTTACAAAAATTGTTTGGTTTTTTAAACAAGTCGATATATTTTTGTACTCAAACTTGATGTTAAGCATTACTTGTACATTTTGTACATATCATATTTAATATTATTATTCTAGTTTAAGAAATCTGTGTAAATAATCTGAATAAAAAAATACGTTTTATAAAAGAATTTGCATATCTGAATTTTGACTCTAAGACTATTATTATTTCTAATTAATTATTTAGCAATATTAGTCGATGTTAAGTATTTTTATAACAAGAATACAATAGTCTCTTAGCTGTAATCTTTACGTAATGTTACATTTTTGTAAAAAATGTATATTTTTTATTATAATTATTTACTTGGAGTTTTTATACATAGTGTAATTGTTACTGAGGTGAATTTGGATTTGCCAAATTAATATAAGCCTTGTTTTAATTCTTCCATTAAAATAAAGGGGTCATTATATTTTGTAAAAATGCCAATACAATTCATACAAATGAAAATAAAAATTATAAATTAATATTTCGTTGTTTGATTCTACATTTTCCTGACGAAAGCCTTGGACCCAGTAGTGACTAAGAAGTACCCCTAACCTACAAAAAGTGTGAATCACAAATTGTCCGCCCGATGACAAGCAATGGGTAGCTCGCAGTCCGTTCGTCCGGTAAGGACTACCGTACCCAAGTATTCGACGGAGTGTAGGTATTTTTCTACGCGCGCCTCAAATAGATGTCAGCAAAATCGTAGAGACTCAGTAGGGCCGATACCCGCTAATGCCACAAGGAATTTCTGAAAAGGAAAACTGCAAGCCAAGTTACGACCGTTTCGAGTCTCTTTCTGCAGTCGATAACGCCTCTGTAGCGACATCTATGGCGTCACATAAGAACTAATCTTGCATCGTACAATTAAAGTTCTCCACGAAATTTGAACATATAGAACAGGCCGAAATCATCTATCGGGCAGTGTCCCTCCAGACATAACACCCATCTGGTCGGAGGATCCTCCTTTTTCATTGGAGGTTTGCGGTACTTTGCTCTCTGTTCCGCCTACTTCCAAACCTTCGATTCCTTTGTTCTAACCACGTGACTTGACGTTGAGATGATGTCATTCCCATACATTTGAAGTTTTTTTTACTAGCGTTATCAATTGTAGATTATCAAATTGGCTAAGCCCTCTGTGATCCTAGCACGTAAAGGGCAATTGAAGGACACAGGTAAAATTCTGACACGCTCTCTCTCTCCACTCTAATGCGGGAGAAGTCATTGGATGATTTCCCACCTCAAAAACGCCCATATTCCAAATCAGTTTAAAGGACCTCCATTCGACTCAGACGCCATGACAACGGAAAAGCCCTTGATTTAAATCAATAACGAGTTATAACTGTAAGTTTGATTGAGTGGCGTTAATGACAAGTTTTTTTTATTGCTTGACGACTATCTCACCTGATGGCGAAGCGTAAGCGATGAAAGCGATGATGTGGTCGACGATGGAGCACGCTTGCCTAGAACCTGTTCACTCTTGACCCGAAAGACCCCTATATCACTCCACTCCTAACATATACTACTCATAACCACAACCCACTGGCGCAGTTACCAAAAGAGATAGGCGGACAGCACCCTAGGGCCTCAAGGATAGGGGGGGGGGCAAAACTTTATTTGCAAACCTCTTTTTTTGAAGTAGCGAAAAATTCTCACATCAAATTCTAAATAAAATAGGTTGCAATACTATTCCCTCTCCTAGAGAGAGGAGGCCTGAGTCCCAGCAGTGGAAACATTAAAAGGCCGACCATGCTTATGCCTTCTAATGCAATAATATTTTATTCCTGGTAACTCGTTTGAACTACTAAAAGTCTGATACTCGCGCCCACTCCACTGCGAGAAGGAAGGCATTTGATGACTTCCCGCATAAAAAAAGGGCCCAAGTGTTTTTTGCCCTAGGGCCGTTGGTCAATAAGCTACGCCACTGTACCTGCCTTCATAATGACGATAAAATCCCCACCTACAAAATCCAGTTACAAAGCAGAAAACACAATGAAGCAATACAAACTAAAAAACAATCTAAACTAAAATCACACACTTGGAGATCAATCAGAGATAGGCGACATACATAATGGACCACGCAAACATTAGTTACGTTTCCATACGACATACGACAATGTGGTGCCAGAGAATGGACTCTAGGACCGCGTGAATTTTTGAAAGATTTACCATGGCTCTGGAACGCAAAGGGTTATTGAAGGACACAAGTGGGTTTTAGTCAGTAAATGTCTGACACGCTCTATCGCTTCATCCTAGAGCAAGGGAAGTTATTCCATGATTTCCTAGCTCAAAAAAGGATAATGGACTAGATGGTTTTACCACGCTGTTTTATTGAGCCATTTAATTAAGGTGTGTGTCTTTTGCCGAGTTGGTCGAAAGTGTAATTCTGTTGAATAAGGGGATCGGTTCCCTGATTAAGTTAAGAGACATTGGGATAGTTACTGCAAATAATTTACAGTATTACTACACTAGGACAATATACAAAGTTGTTTAATTTTATTATGAGACATTTCTATCTAGAATATCTCAATAGTAGATTAAAGTCTGCATGTCTACCCTATTTCTGCTGGCGATAGGCTAGCGCAGACGTATCTTACTGGCGAAGGTTATCGGAATCGGAGTCGGCTGGGACGTGAGGGCTGCTCACTCGCGCGTGCACGGGGTCTTCTTTTTTGCTAGCATTAATGCTTCGCAGGAGGTGACCGCCTGCCACTCCTCCTCGCTTCGGACCATGGCCTGTACCAAGGCCCGGCGCGAGAGTCTTAAACTGTTTATGTATAGAAAACTGTTTGAAATACCGACTTGTGAATGCTAGCAACCCAAAGTCGTTGGTAAAAGTCTACCACGGCCACTCGCTCCACCATAGAGCCGGAAAAGACATGTGATGATTACTTATCTCAAAAAAAAGGAGAACGGAATAGACGGCTTTACCACATGAGATGATGGTGGTCTACAATTTAAGCAAGGTGTCGTTTTCTGTATTGACCGAAAGTGCTACTCTAATCCAGCGAGCGAGTCTGATTGGACTGACAAGCCAGAATAGAGCTCTTTGGCACAAACGTATGAGGAGAACCGACCCCAGCTAAACTAAGAAGAGGATTGGACAAAGAAGAAGATCGAAAGTACTACTCTGCTGAATGAGGGGTTCGAGTCCCTGATTCTGTTAAGAGAAATTGGGATAATTGCAGTAGCAGCCCCAAGTCTCGTGCTACATGATGTTTAGAAAGATTTAACGTGGATGAAAGGGGAAACTGAAGGACACGGTAAGTTTGGGAAGTTCCTGCACCGGATTCGTGCGGAAGCGACGCCTGGGTGTCGCTACTGTGTGGACCGCCCGGAGGACACGGTGGAGAACACGGTGGAGGTGTGCCCCGCTTGGGCAGAGCAACGACGTGTCCTCATGGGGGCGATCGGCGGCGGCGATCTTTCGCGGCGAGCCTTGGTACAGGCCATGGTTTGGAGTGCGGAGGAGTGGCAGGCGGTCGCCTCCTTCTGCGAAGGAGTAATGCTTGCAAAGGAGGCGGCCGATCGCGTGAGGCAACGGTCCTCACGCCCCAGCCGCTGCCGGATCTCGATTTCCGGCCACCGTAGGTGCGGGCTTGCGGACGGCGAGAAATAGGTAGCCCGCCGTCTGACCATCCGGTAACCGTCCGGACCGAGCCCAAGTCGTCGACAGCGCGTATTGTTCCACGCGCGCCTCAGGGAGATGTCATCAAATCGTAGGGGCCCAGCAGGGCGAAGCCTACTGGGGCCATGGGTAGTGTGAAAACGAAACCCCACCCTGGGACGAAGGCAACGAAGGAACAGGAGTGGGTTTTTAGTCAGTAAAAGTCTGACACTATCTCACGCCCCGCCCAAGAGCGGGATTTGTCATTAGATGCTTTTCCCACCTAAAAAAAAAAAGACGGATGAAACACATTCTAATCGGTATAGTCATATTTGGCGGCAAATGTAAGGAACGAGTCGGCTTTCTTGGCAAGCTTCGCTGAGGCAGTCAGAATTCTCTCAAAATTATAAAAAAACTCTCAGCTCCATTTTATAGAGATCGCGCCTGTTTCTATGGATACCACATGTTGTCCAGCTGTGCAGATACTTGAGATACAAAACCACACCATTTTTTACGTCACAATCGCAACAGCTACTGAGAAAGAAAGAAAGAAAACACGTTTATTTGGCACACAGGTACACATAATGTGATAACAATTACAATATAGAAACTTAAATACTAAAACTTAAAAAATACATCAATATTATAATAATAATAATATATTCACACAACTATCACACAACGCCGTCTAGTCCCAAGTTAAGCAGAGCTTGTGTTATGAGTACTAGACAACTGATATATTTCTAAATACATACATATTATAGAAAAATTACACCCAGACACAGGACAAATGATCATGCTCATCACACAAACATTTGTCCTGGGTGAGAATCGAACCCACGACCTCTGGCATAGCAGTCAGGGCCACTAACCACTAGACCAACAGGTCAGTCAAAACATTGTGTATCCACTGCACTTCCCTCGAAATCATACCGCATAAATCTCCAAGCTTGGACTTAAACTTACCTAATTAGATATCCTGATCTTGATAAAGAATCTTTTAATCCCACAAAGGTCTTAGCAAGCACCCGAGCAGGCAACACTACCCAAAACAGAAAACTCATCAGTCATTTGGCTCACGCAAGCAAAGTCACATTAAAACTCAACATAGAAATTAAAGACACAGCCGAAATTTCTGAATCACAAATTGTAATAAAATAGGAAATTAATTATGTTGCTGAAGTAGTAACAACACCTATACTTACCTGCGTAGGGTCACCTGAATATATATCGTAATAAACTTGACGTTGTAAGTGCCTTTATTTCGTAGATATAAGGCTGTATACAGAAAGAAAGCTGGAAACTTATAAGCGCTTAACGGCGCTTGACAGCGCTGGTCCGTTCTACACAAAGGAAAGCAGGTTGAAGCAGACCAAGCAAAATGTCGGACTCATCGGACGATAATTTGGTCGTAATTGTACGTGTTGTCGCAGTTGTTTATTAATTTTAAATGGCAGCGCCCAGCGCGTGTTGAAGCTTGTCGGAACTTGTCGGCACCGTTCAGTGCTTATCGGCGCGCGTTCATATATTTTCCTGCGCGGGTTACCAGCGCTGTCAAGCGCCGGTAAGCGCTTATAAGTTTCCAGCTTTCTTTCTGTATACAGCCTAAGGGTGGTTTTTGCAGTTCAAAGTTTAGTAATGACGGGCGGTTGACCGTATGGGTCAGCTCTGCACGCAAAGGGCCAATCGTACAATCTTTACTTACAATCGCTTAGATTACACTTGAAGTTAACGACGGGTTGGTTGTGCGACTGAAATAGTGCGCTGATTTTGTTTGGCTTGGTTTATTTTTACTTCGGAAATGGGACTAAATTAAAAAAATCAGCTTACAGGCAATATTACATTTTGATACAAGTGGAGAAAATTTGTCATAGCGACGAACGAACGTTAATAATCTGATTCTGATTCTTGACACATTTCACCAAAAGTTGCTGGACATCATCAATAACTCCACACGTCACAATTTGGGGAATCAAATTTTTTCATCTAGTGGCAAAATTTTTTGGTGGGATAGTGTCCAGAACGAAGTCTCTCGAAGAAGATTCTACTAAAAATGAAAGATCAGTATAACCTGGTTTGGTTAGACAAGCGTTTCAGGCATTTTCTTCAACGGGGTGAGAAAACCAATTTCACCCCAACTTGCAAAATATATTCACGTTATTTTTGTGGTAAATGATGTCATTCCGAGCAAACAAAGCCCTCCACCGCGTCAGTCTGTCTGTCCGTTCAAACTCAAAAACAACGAAAGGGATTTTTATACGGTTTTCACCAAAAGACAGTCATTCATGAGGAAGGTTTAGGTGTATAATGCATGCATATTATAGTAGAAAAAAACCAAGGCTATCAAACATTCCAGCCCCCCTAGCCAAGTTACGATCGTTTCGTTTGCGTCGAACGCCTCGAGTAGGCCACGCCTCGGATTCCTATGTTCTAACCACGTGACTGAGCGTTGAGATGACGTCAGAATAAAGGAATCGGAGGCGTGGCGAGTAAACAATCGTAACTTGGCTAGGGAGGCTGACAGCGTGAAGCTAGGACAGGTAGCTATTCAGAAATAAATAAACAACTATGAACACAAATAGAATTTGCGGTGACATTTACTCGTACTTACCTACGGTAAGAAAATAAGCCACTTAACCTAACTGTAAATATATGTAATATACAATAAAACAGTAACCACATCTCATTACGGTGATTTAAAATAATATGACAGAACGGAATTATGACTAACTAGCGTCTACTGGTAATGGATGGTAATTTCAAATAGATGATTAGGTATTATTTTATGTTTCTAAGGACTTGGGAGTTGACTATGTCGTAAATCACAAGGCTACCAGTTCCTGTGAGTCTGCTGAAACACTTATTGTATTTGCTGATGTTAGTGGCGTTTATGAATTACGTATTAATTTACGTACGGCGTTGCGCCACCGGTACATGGAGGACATCCCACCCATACGCACAAAGCGTTTTGAGAACACATTTATTATGCGTACAGCCAAGGAGTGGAATTCCTTGCCCGAGTCTGTGTTTCCTGATAGCTACAACTTGGGGGCTTTAAGTCAAGAGTGAATAAGTTACTTCTAGGCAAGCGTGCTCCATCGTCGACCACATCATCGCTTACCATCAGGTGAGATGACGATGAGATAAAAAAAAAAAATGAATTACGAAAATTTTTGAAAAAGATACTTAGGTCCTGGATCTGTTGTTGTGTATAAATAAATACAAGACAATACAATAACTGTTTTTTTTAGGTGGGGAATTTTCGGTTTCGATCCTGCTGGGCCCCTACGGTTTTGTTGACATCTCCTTGAGGCGCCCGTGCGTGTCTGTAGGTGCCCTACAGACAGTTACCGGATGGCCGCCTCCTTCGCTAGCATTCCTAGCCATTCCTTCTCGTACCGGACCGTGGCCTGTACCAGGACGCCTAGAGTAGGCCACGCCTCTGAATCCTTTGTTCTGACCACGTGACTGAACGTTGAGATGACGTCAGAAGCAAGGAATCGGAGGCGTGGCCTACTCGAGGTTTTCGACGCAAACGAAACGATCGTAACTTGACTAGGAGGGCAGGCTGTATCATCTCTTTTTTTTTTTTAAAGATATAAACCAGTGCTTGACTGCGATCCCACCTGATGGTAAGCGGAGATGCAATGAACCGTGATAGCTAGACAGTTGAAATTTTCATAAATGATGTAATTCTTTTGCAACTGTTATATGTAACAAATACTAAAAACACAATAAAATAAATATTTAAGTGGGACTCCTATACAACAAACTTGACTTTTGTCGTTTTTTGCTACGGATATAAAGCTTGCTTTTTCTAGGATATATATTTTTTTTTATCGCTAGAATCGATTGCGTAGCCTATTCTGAACGTATTACTTGCGGGTTTATTATGTTAAATATATATATTATACTAGGTTCTGCCTGCGGCTTCGCTCGCGTAAATGTAGGTTTCTCCATACAAACTTTGGACCCCCGCTTCATCCCCTTAGGGGGTGAATTTTGAAAAATCCTTTCTTAGTGCACACCTACGTCATAAAAGGAGACCTTGTGCAAAATTTCACGCTCCTAATCCCAGTAGTTTCGGCTGTGCGTTGATATGGCAGTCAGTCAGTTTCCCCTTTTATATTTTTATAGATTATAAGTACCTCAATCTTACCGCACTCTAATCCTTCGAACAAGTTATATCAAGCGGCCGAACGCACGCACGCCGACCACAGGATACGGTTCATATAACCCAGATTGTAACTTCAAGCTATAAGAATTTATATTTTTTTATCACCACCACCTTAGGGTGGAGCTAATTAGGAATTTTCGTCCACTTACAGCCACGTTTTATGCGTAAAAGAACACCATTAATCATAATCATAAGTAAGGGTGCTACTGTATTTTGGTTTGCGTAATAGTCTTGGAAGAAACTAATGTAGCGACTTTTTAGGGTAATAATTCAGTTTCATTCACGCAATTCTGGCATAATAGTTGGCTGTATGAAATTGGGGTAAAAAATTACTTAGATTTCTGATGGCCTAAATCATATAGACAGACACGTAGCCGTAGTTTTCTAAATAATATTTAGAAATCTATACTTATAATAAATCTGTAGAAGTGAAAATTCTGTACATTGAAAATATCAAAAAAAAATAAATGGCATGGGGGGTGTTACTAGATCGACACCGAACCCAAAAAAGTGATTAAAAATTTTTTTACGGTTATCGGACGGCCGGACGGTGAACTAACCTGTGTTCGTCGTCCGCAAGCCTGGGTTTACGTTGACCGGGGATCGTCCTGCGACTCTCATCACCCGCACAAGCTAGTCTTCATAGATAGGTATGAGAAGAACTAATCAAAATCTACTAAAATCCATGTACCATCTTTAAACGCTGCTAACCTTTAAAAATAATTTCCTTCAAACTAAATACGTTTCTCTACTTTTATTTTTGTTATACAAGGGTTGATTCGGGGCATCTATGTAACCTTTCACAAGGACATTTTATAAGGGTGAACTTTGTCCTTTTTGGGCCTTCCCTCCATTAAGGTACGATGGTAAATATAATGTTACTAACTTCTACCAGCGGCTTCGCCCGCGTAAAAATATGAAGTTGTCCCAAGTGAACATGCTCCTGGTCTACTCGTGAACTAAATTTCATCCCAATTAATTGGCCGTGAAGGAGTAACAAACAGAAACACACAGCTATGGGTGGTCCGAAAGGGAACCCCGGGGTCCTGGACCGCAAAATATAGAAGAAACATAGGTTTTTTTTATTTATTGGGTTGGAAAATCATCTAATGACAAATCTCGCTCTTGAGCGGAGCGGGAGATAGTTTCAGACTTTTACTGACTAAAAACCCACTCCTGTTCCTTCTTTGCCTTCGTCCCAGGGCCCCGGGTTTCACTTTCACACTACGTGTGGTTTTAATTAGTAAAAGTCTGACACGTCCGTCCGCTCCACCCTAGAACTGGAGATGTCATTGAATGATAAATTAATAATAATATATATAATTCCCACCTTTAAAAAACACTCACACACACATATTTATAAAAACTTACGCCTTAATAAAATTAGTTTGATGCTATTAAGAAAAAAAAAATCGACTTTATAAGGACAGAAAAAATAAAACTGATAACATTATTCTAAAATCAGAAGGACAATAAATAATTCGTCTATCTACAAGTACAGTTTACAAAATTTTCAACATGCGACGAAAAGCGAATACGGGAATTAACCTTGAGATGAATGCTTTTCGTCAGTTTCTCCTTTGATTTATCATTCCATGGTAACAACTGTAACAAGTGGGATTCCTGCGCATTTCTCAAGAACATAGCGTGAAGTAGAGAAATAAAAGATGTGGAAAAGGGCGTATAACAAAGGACGAG
Organism: Mythimna vitellina; assembly: GCA_949316375.1. Taxonomy (NCBI): domain Eukaryota; kingdom Metazoa; phylum Arthropoda; class Insecta; order Lepidoptera; family Noctuidae; genus Mythimna; species Mythimna vitellina. The sequence goes on along the minus strand of OX438702.1, from coordinate 13,579,078 downwards.
TTACGTATTATGCGTGGGCGCAAGTTATAAGAGACATACAGTCAAATGGGGTGAATAGAAACTCAGGGGTAAATAGAAACAAAACTTCAAAGGGTAATTTTTCAGCATTTAACTACATCAATTTATTAATGAATTGTTATTCTAAAAAGTCGATGCTTTGTTAGAAGCCGATAATATGGTATCAAATTTAAAAACCAAACCACAGTTTTGTTTCTATTCACCCCGTTTTACGGTACTAAGAAAATATTTCATTCTTAAACTAAAATTCCTGCCAACTAATTAAGGCAACTCTGTTACAATCTATGTAGATATTGTTTTATTATTAGCAATAAGCTGAGGAGAACCGACATAGCACGAAGAATCGCCAAACTTAAGTGGCAATGGGCAGGGCACATTGCTCGCAGAACGGATGGCCGTTGGGGCCGAAAGGTTCTGGAATGGCGACCACGTACCGGAAGACGCAGCGTTGGAAGGCCGTGGCCCCAGTAGGCTTCGACCCTGCTGGGCCCCTACGATACCCCGCTGGGCCCCTACGATAGCTAAAGAGGTGAGTTTTAGTAGTTAGTTAGAGCCTGTAAAGCCCTCTCGTTCCTCCCTAGAGCGGCGTAAAATATTGATTTCGCAAATTTGCACCACCAGAAAAAAATACTTTGTAAGTCCGCAACCAGGACTGTTTTAATGACCTATAGAACATACAAAGTGTATTTAATTTCTGGGTAGATATATAGATAGATATACTCTTTGCTGTACACCATTAATACCACAGATAAATAAAAAACTGGGTTAAAACTAATAGGGTGTCACAATGGCCGGTCTTATCGCTAAAAACGATTTTTTACAGACCACCTTTGGATGAATTGGACAGAGAAGGATAAAAGATTCGAAGATAATTCGTGGTGTACTATTTACATTATATAAAATACATCTATTTATATAAAAGGTGACACTGACTAACTATCAACGCATAGCCGAAACTGCCGCGAGTAGGAGCGTGAAATTTTGCACAAGGTTTCCTTTTAAGACGTAGGTGAGCACTAAGAGAGGATTTCCCAGAATTCACCCCCTAAGAGGATGAAACAGGGTCCAAAGTTTAAATGGAGAAACCTATTTTTACGCGGGCGGAGCGGCTGGCAGAAGCTAGTAACTAATAAAATTTATATAATACAAATAATACGAGTATACATATGAAAGTTGAGAAATATGTATAACTTAAGGACGTTTAAGACTTCTACTTCATCATTAGCATTCAGCAATTTCGCTTTCTCTTTCACCTTGCACCCCTGAAGTGCGTGACCACGGCGTCATGCGCCGCTTAGCCCGGAAGTGGCCGGAGGTAGGCAGCGAGGGAGGGGGAGGCACAATTTATACCGAATTATGGAAATTTCGTAACATTACTGTTACTGCCCTGACCAGCGGCTTATGGCTTCCAGTAATGGCTACTGATTAATGTAGCTAGATATAGTTTTGATTAGAAGGACGTATGTTTTTGGATGTAGGGTTTTTTTAAGACATTTCACTATAGTAAACAAATCAACCCTAGCTGCCCCAGCTGCATGACCTCATAAGCGTGAATGCTATTAAGAGTGCCCTAGTCGTAAGGTAGAGTTAAACATGTACTTACACCGATTTCATACAGCGAAAGAATACAGTGGATACTTATGCCTCCAATCCCGAGATTAATTTTAAGGATCAGTTTTTTTTTATGACACTATCAGAAACATAGCAGAAAAAAATTCTTCCTGCATTAATGACGAGGAGGAGGAAGTGTATAAATTTAGTTAACCTGACCTCAGTTGACGTAGAGAGATCTTTTTTTAATGAAATATACTAATTAAAATTGTATGTTTTATCTTTATTTTATTTGTCTTATCTATCTCTGAGGTTTTTGCTATTTTTAATTTGTAATATTGTTAGCCACACGCACCTCAGGGAGATGTCAGCAAATCGTAGAGGCCCAGCAGGGTCGAAGTCTACTGGGGCCACGGGTAGTGTGAAAGTGAAACCCGGGGTGAAGGCAAAGAAGGAACATGAGTAGGTTTTTAGACAGTAAAAGTCTGACACTATCTCCCGCTCCGCCCAAAAGCGGGATATGTCATAAAATGATTTTCCCACCTAAAAAAAATACCCCTGCTCATTAAGTATCATCGAACTCATAATAACAATAAAGATAGATTAAACCTCTTTTTAGCATGATAGCATAATCAGCCTTATAATGTTCCTACTGTTGGGACTCAGGCCTCTAGGAGGAAGAATGGACCGTAGTCCATCACGCGGTCCCAGTGCGGGTTCGTGGATGTCACATTTCTTCGATTTTTTGGTTTTCACGATATTTTCTTCTCTTCTTTCCTCCAAAGTTGGAGCCATTACCACAGGGCCACTACTGCTGTAAAGTCTCATTATAATACAAGAAACAAGTGAAGTCCATATACAACATAATCCACATGTATATCCAACCACTTATTTAATGCCCTATTCCTAATTCCAGCAACTCCAACACAGGAACATGTAATAACTCCCGATGGGCTAACGGTCGTAAAGAATAGCGCATAGTGGCCAACAATGGCCTAGTCACACAATGGTTGGTGTGCGTTGAATGACAATATTGGACGGCGCGGATTGGCGGCGCCTAAGGATGGGGGCGCAGTGGTAGCGAATTAATGAGCTTTACAACTTTGAATAACACAATAAGACAACCTACTCTTACCACCTAACGTTCCTTGACACCCTCTAAGGACCGGACTAAACGCTTCGCCTCGTCGTTTATATCGCGTACATCGAAGGACTGGAACCATTTGCCTAGAGCGATCTACCCGTCCAATTATAATTTAGATGTTTTCTAGGCTAGAGTAAATAGACTCTTAATAAACTAGTGTGCTTCACTATCAACGATTCCATCACTGCTTTCCATCAAGTGGGATCGCAGTCAAGCACTATGTTTTTTTTTAATTGATATAAATATCAATTTAAAAGAAAAACTTACATATTTTAATGTCGAAGGACAATTACAAATACCTGCTCATGACCTCGGCTTTACTGTAACTTTGAAGGTTGAAGGGGCACTTTAATCCTTTCGCTTCCGGCCCATGTCCCCTCCTTCTGCAAAATAGTAATACAAGCAAAAGAGGTGGCGGAAAGCGTCATAGAGTGGAAATCCTCACGTTCCAGCCGCCGCCGGAGACGCCCTGGGAGTCGCAGGGCGATTCCCAGCCATCACAGGCGCGAAATTGCGGACGGCGAGCAGTGGGTAACTGTGGGCTGGGGCCGACGGCATATTGTGTTGTAAAGAGTATGAGTGGCGAAGCCCGCCAGGCCGATGCCTGCTAGGCCTTTGAAGGAGTTACGGCTCTGGAACGAGGAACATGGGTTGGTTTTAACCAGTAAAAGTCTGACACTCTTTCTCGCAATATCCAGAGCACGAGGAGTCATTTGATGATTTCCAACTCTAAAAAATAATAACGTTGCTGATTGTTATATCTACGTAGCATGATTTATTATCTCACAGCTCTTGTCAAGAAAGGAAGAATATGAAGGTAGATGTGTTACTGGACAATTTGAGCATCATAATGAACGTCGCCATAAGCAGCCTAGCACCTTCCACTGATAGACAAAACAAGTCTCTCCATCGATCCTTGACTCGGTTAAGAGAATTCAGAAAATAGTGAACTTATATCTCCTCCTTCCACTCTAATTTTTCTTCTTCTTTCTGAATTTTAAATCTCAAGAGTGACTACGTTACTTCGCGTGCTCCACCTTTGTCAACATCATCGCTTACCGTCAGGAGATATTTTTTATGAGGTGTACAATAAAGAATATCTATCCATATAATTATATATAAATGAATAGTTCGTTAGTCTCGCTAAAACTCGAGAATGGCTGGACTGATATGGCTAATTTTGGTCTTGAAATATTTGTGTTAGTTCAGAGAAGGTTTAAACGGTGAGAAAATATGAAAAAAAAAAATCAAATACAACGCCATCTCTAAATGAAATGTCGTTATAAAATGAATTATGCTGTTCTGGTAATGCCAGTAGATGGCGTTATCCTTACTATTAGGCGGTACGAAGTTTGCCGGGGCAGCTAGTAATGAATAAATAGATTGGGGAAAATATTTATACCAGCTCTCAAACTGCCCACACCTCCTTCGGTAGGAAATCTCACACGCCTCTCATTTTCATTCCCTTCACCGTCTCTTGGCGGCTGTTATCAATAACGCCAGCTATTGTATGGTTATTGGACATTGCTTGTAATATCGAATTACCTGGAAGCTGAATTAAAAGGATTTAAATACGTATTGTAGGTTTTGATTGGGAGACCAGTCTAATCAATACGGCACTTGGTTTATTTGTGTTTGATAAGTAGGACAGAAATTGAAAGCCTGTCTGACCTCCACAACTCATCAGTAACTAGGTAATACAATATCCCTTGGCAAGACTGATAATGCCTGACTGCCGACTGTCAAGCAAAATGACACCTTGATAATAATTCATCTGTCTTGGCGAGATCTTAGAAATTGATCATTTCATGATGAGGCCAATTAAAACTGGCCAGATCGTTTTAAACGTTAAAGTTTAATGATATTTCATTTCTTGTTTGGCGTACTTTCTTTAGACCTTTTATTATCATAGAAATCCTTCATCAATGATATGGCCAAACGGGGATTGACATATCATCAAATGTTAACGTTAAAACGATCTGGCCAGTTATAGTTGGCCACATCATGAAATGATCCACGACAACTATCGTAGCCAGATCTTAGAAACTGATCACCAGCACCCCTAGCCAAGTTGTACCGAAAAAAACGGTTGTACCGTTTCGTTTCGATTCTCTTTTCGTTGATCGCCTCGAGTCGGCCAGGCCTCCTATTCCTTTGTCTGACCACGTGACTGAGCGGTGAGATGACGTCATAACAAAGGAATCGGAGACGTGACTGACTCGAGGTCGATCGACGAAAACAGAATCGAAACGAAACGGTTGTAACTTGACTAGGAGGGCAGGACTTTCTTCAGGGGTTAGCGACACTATAACCAGTCCAAGAAAATGTTCATTACGACAGTTCAGTTTAAAACAAAAGCGGAAAAATATTCTTTTCTAATATTGTTTTTTATTTTAGTTTTTGGAATTTAGAAAATCTGTTTTATAAGTAGTAACTTGTACAAATGAAACCTCTTTTGAGATTGATGATAAGCAAAACTTTTTTATTATAACATGGTGCTTATACAGCGATCTATGTACATAACTTTAGAGGATATCACAGTTTTTCTATGTGACCCATTTTTTTTGCATCCTAGTGTAGTATGTAATTAATGTTGGGCAAAGATAATTATTTAAAGATAACTTCTTGATGATAACTGATACAGATTACATTTTGAGGAACATTGTAATATGCGTTGCTATTTTTTAATTGGCAATTCAAGTCAAGTCATCATCATATTATTATATTTTAGGAAGGCACCCCAACACCTATATGGATGTAAATAATAATTAACGTAATAACTAAAGGTGTTTTTTTTGAGGTGGGATATCATCAAATAATATCTCCCGCTCTAGATGCAGCAAGAGGAAGTGTCAAACTTTTACTGACTAAAACCCACCTGTGTTCCTTCAGTTACCCTTTGCTTTCAGATACCCCTTTAAAACAATTCTACAGCCTAAGGTGTGGCAGTCGCTGATGTTAAGTTTTGTTCACCTAAAACTCTAGATTCAATCGACCAAAATATTTTAATAATTTCCGGGTCAACTTACTCATAATGCGGTATTGTAACGTAGTGCCGATTACGATTAGCCTGACCATCACACACGGGTCACCGACCACAACCACAAAGCGCCGCCACCGATCTATTTAGTTTTCATACGTTATGTTATGTTATGTTATGTCTGAGTATGGTTTCTGCACTTAGTCCTACGCGGACCATTGTACGTGGATATAACATTTGGTGAGCTCCAAACAAGCCCAGGCAACCAGCTTCAGGTATTTCAGGGCGTCAATGAGGGAGTTCGGGTATCCAAAGGTTCGTGTGCGTGCTTCAGTGACACCCGTGCATTCTAGGCACATGCAAAAATTGTCTCCTCCTCCTCCTCCAAGCATGCTCTGCACAGAGGATTGTTTGTGATGCCTATTGTGTGGAGATGCTTATTCAGTGTGCAGTGTCCAGTGATGGTCCCAGCCACCAAGCGAAGGCTGCCTAGACTGGATTTTTAGTGAGGGCTTTGTTGAGGTATAGAATGGTCTCTTTGGCCTGCCGGTATCCTGGTATCGAGGACCACTAGCGTTCTACTTGTATATGTGTGTGTTCACGTAGCCAACTATGCAGTTGACGAAAGGGGACCGGCACAGTGGGTTTGAGCCCAAACACATCGCATCAGATCCTCTCCTGGCCAGTTCATCCACCGCGTCTTTACCCGGTGAGCCGCTTTGTCCTTTGACCCACTGTAGCGTCACAGTGTTGCACTCTAGGAATTACTCCTATATCATTGGTGCGTTCCCAAACATGTAAACTCACATACACAAGACAGATCCGGAACCCCTGTCTGCAGGCCAGACAAATATATGCTCCATGCGGGAATCGACCCCGCGACACTCGATCGCTCAACCATTACGCCATGCGTGGCGTACTCTTTGATGATCTTTTTTAACCACCCTGGTCTTCCGACGAACTCAACCATAATACAGTTATCCTCGTAATCGGCATAGTCGAAGTGATTTGTAATGATTTGTTCTATTATGCTAGATACGATTTATCACGTAACTAGTAGATCGTGACGAAATAAATGACGGCATACAGGAAAAAAATTGGCAGTGAGTGTGAAATGTTTGGATTGATTAAACTTTTTTTTTGTGTGTGAGACAGACCAGGACCTGTACCATGGCGTTTAAAGTAAGATTGTTTCATTCTTATTTCCAGTGTGGGTAAGAGATGGCGCTAGACAACCTGTATAGCTCTGTCTCTTACCCCACACTGAAATAAGAATGAAACAATCTTACTTTGAACGTCATGGTAACCCCGCAGGCCAAAATACGTGAATAAGAAATTTCTTCAAAAGTAATTCGCGTAACAATGCTGAATCCAGTTAGCTAAAGAAAGATTCAGAACAAGATTAGAGCTAAAATAGTTCAAACTGTTAAATTCCAAAGGAAAATATACCGCAAAGAAATAGGAATTTTTTCCTCCATTTTTAATCCAACTTTGCTATTATAAAGTTACATTTCACTCAACGCTTTTGTTAGAGTTTTTATCCGTAGGGTAAGACGGGGATAGTTGCCACACTTTTTTAAATAATTTTATATTTTATTGAAACTTCATGTACACTACTGGTACATTTAAGGACTTAATGCAATAGGGAATTTTCTACCAACCTTTGGGTTAAAACAGATTAAATTGTTGGAGGTGTGTATAATAAATAAATAATAGATATTTGAAATAGAATGAAGTAATATAATAAAAAAAAAACTTTTTATTTCTGACATATTTGGTCCATACTATTGTTAGTTACATTTTCATTATTATATAGGGGTTACAAAATTAACGTAAGATTTGAATCAGCCGACATTTGTGAAATAAAGTATTGGCAACCCCAAAAATATAAAAAATAAACTGTGTTTTCTATTTAATTCAAACCTTGCGTTAATTTTGGGACACCCTATATTATACATATTATGTTATTAATTAATATAATTATAATAAATATTAGTGTGGTAAATTTATACCCTGGGGCATATCTCCCACTTTTACCCTAATCGTGAAACGGTTTCAGTTTTTCTTATAGTTAGTTTCCAGTTAATACGGTTGTACTTATAAGTCGGTCAGTAAGAACATTTGTTCGTGATTGAATTGCAAAGAAAATAGTTTAATAGATTGAATTCTGTTTTGTAGACGCTGAAACGTAGGAACAGGTTGCTTGAAGAGTTTTTTTTTCAGTGATTTTTCTCGTGCTCGTTATATTTCACCTAATAATATTATCTCCCTTTTTATTTTGGGTTCTAACATTCCATCTTATGGTGGTCAGTTTTTTTTTTTTTTTTATTGGGTGGGAAAATCATCCTAATGACATCCCCGCTCTTGGGCGGAGCGAGAGATAGTGTCAGACTCTTACTGACTAAAAACCCACTCCTGTTCCTTCTTTGCCTTCGCCCCGGGTTTCACTTTCACACTACCCGTGGCCCCAGTAGGCTTCGACCCTGCTGGGCCCCTACGATTTGCTGACATCTCCTTGAGGCGCGCGTGGAACACTACGCGCCGTTGACGACTTGGGCTTGGTCCGATTACCGGACGATCGGACGGCGAGCCACCCATTGCTCGCCGTCCGCAAGCCCGCGCCTACTGGTGGTCAGTTAGATTTTGCTGTTAACAATAAGACCGCCATTGTATCCATAGATTACAGTTTTTGTAAATGTTTACTAGTTTGGTGTACAATAAAGTTTAATCTAGGTCACGCTCAAAGTCGAAGTACTCATCTTTTTTTATTAATTTTTTATTAATGATAGGCTCGCGTTTGACCACCATCTCACCTGATGGTAAGCGATGATGTGGTCGACGATGGAGCACGCTTTCCTAGAAGTAATTTATTCACTCTTGACTTAAAGATACCTAAGTTGTAGCTATCAGGAAACACAGACTCCGGCAAGGAATTCCACTCTTTGGCTGTACGCATAATAAATGTGTTCTCAAAACGCTTAGTGCGGAATAGGAGTGGGTTTTTAGTCAGTAAAAGTCCGACATTATCTCCCGCTCCGTCCAGGAGTGATGATTTCACACCGAAAAAAAAAATCGCTGTCATTTGGAAACGTGCGTAGTTGACTACGGGAACACAGGCATATACAAGCAGAGTGCTGGTGGTCCTCGACACCGGGATGCAGGCAGGCCAAGGAGGCCCTGCCACATCTCAATAAAGCCCTCACCAAAAAACTCATAAGACTGGACAGAGGCGGCCTACGCCTGGTGACGGGGACCATCACCAGACACTGCACGCTGAATAAGCACCTCCACACAATAGGCATCACAAACAGTCCCCTGTGCAGAGCATGTTTGGAGGGGGAGGAGACGATTGCACATGTGCTCCTAGACTGCACAGGCGTAACTGAAATACGTACACGAACCTTAGGATCCCCGAACTCCCTTACTGATGGCCTGAAAAACCTAAGAGGCCTAATCTGTTTTTGGAGAGAGGTGGGCTGGTTGGAATGAGCCTACTTAAGGTTATGGCCGCCATGGCCCACGTACAATGGTCCACATAGAACTAAGTGCGGAAACCATTCCTAAAATAGATAGATAGATATTGGGAAGCAAGTTGCGGGACACTGGGCAACACTGCAGCGACGCGTAAATTGAGCGTCGTGCGTCATGAAGATTAGCAGTGTCGTCGCGTTGAATGGCGAAGCCATTTTTTTTTATTTTTGAGTTGGTAGATATCTAATAACTACTCTCGCTCTAGGTGAAGCCTGTAGAGGGAGTTTCGGGCTTTTAATTACTAATAATAATAATTTATTTCAACCAATTAAAATTACAATTTTGAGCAGTGAGAAAATTGAGAGCAGTGGTGGCCGAGTGGTAACGGCCCCGACTTACAAGTTGTAGGTCATGGGTTCAAACCCAGCCAGGCGCATTACTTTGTGTAATTTATTTCATCACCACTGCTCTCAAAACGGTGAAGGAAAACATCGTGAGGAAACCGGCATGTCCTAGAACCAAAAATTCGAAGACATGTGACATCCACCAATCCGCACTGGGCCCGCGTGGTGGATTACGGCCCATTCCCTCTCCTAGAGAGGAGGCCCGAGTCCCAGCAGTGGGAACATTATAAGGCCGACTATGCTATGCTAAAATTACAATGTTATTATAGGTACATGAGCAGTGGTGGCCGAGTGGTAACGGCCCCGACTTACGAGTTGCAGGTCGCGGGTTTAAACCCAACCAGGCGTATTACTTTGTATAATTTATTTCATCACCACTGCTCTCAAAACGGTGAAGGAAAACATCGTGAGGAAACCGGCATTCGAAGACATGCGACATCCACCAACCCGCACTGGGCTCGCGTGGTGGATTACGGCCCATACCCTCTCCTAGAGAGGAAGCCTGAGTCCCAACAGTGGGAACATTATAAGGCCGACTATGCTATGCTATGCTATAGGTACATAAATAAAACCATTTGTTTGTTGGTTACACTTGGACAGAAGCAGGTAGGTGATGCAACCAGCACCCTTACTAAGTTATATAATAACTTGTATTAGGGTGTTCGTACAAGCCCATACATAATTGTTTAAACATTCAATACACTGAGGCAGAACTAGTCTTTGTTAAACTACCTAACATTAATATAAGGCTTAATTTCAAATTTCCCAGATCAGAAATTACAATTAATTAAATAATTAATTTACAATTCACTCATTAATTCATTTATAATTAATTAATATAAATTTCATTTCATTATTTTAATAGTCTCATCAATATGAATGAAGATCAGATTTTAGTAGATACTAAAATCTATCCGTGCTTCTTCAGTTGCCCTGTGCATTTCAGAGCCTCGATGGTCGAGTCTAATTCTTTAAACCAAATAAGTTGTTCCATACTCACAGAAAATGGTCACATAACGTCTGCTTTAGTGAGATAAAAACTAAAGCTGTCATACCGGTTACATTTTTACAGAATAAAGCTACTAAAGAATGTATTTTTTTAAATTCTTACGTACACGTTACCTGCTATTATTTTCTATTTTTGTATATAGCAACTACAATATTCATTTTATGGTCTGGTAGCTGCATAACACAGTCATTGCTAATGGCTGTTGTTTTGACAATTCAAGAACATCTATTGCGTCAGCGATGGTTTTGAAATTTAATTCAATTTAAAATATTTTTTAAAACAAGGGCACTTATGACGTCAGTAGCTAGTGCACGGTTCCTGTTGTTCGTTTCCTATAGATAAGAACGGGCAAGAAACTACATGATTACTTTTAAAAATACTTAATTTATTCAAAAAAAAAAATCCGTATTACAATATTAACAGGCATGAAAAGAAGGACACGCCACAATTATGGCGATAAGTCCCCTCTTTGAGGCGTGGTTGGAAAGACCTCACGGTGTCCTCGCCTTTCGCATGACGCAGGTTCTCACCGAACACGGTAAGTTCGGGAAATTCCTGCACCGGATTCGTGCGGTAGACACGCCCGGGTGTCGCCACTGTGTGGACCGCCCGGAGGACACGGTAGAGCACACGGTGGAGGTGTGCCCCGCTTGGCCAGAGCAACGCCGTGTCCTCGTGGGAGCGATCGGTGGCGGCGATCTCTTGCGACGGGCCTTGGTACAGGTCATGGTCCGGAGCGAGGAAGAGTGGCAGGCGGTCGCCTCCTTCTGCGAAGCAGTAATGCTAGCAAAGGAGGCGGCCGATCGCGTGAGGCAACGGTCCTTACGCTCCAACCGCCGCCAGGATTCCGATCGCGATTTCCGGCCACCGTAGGCGCAGGCTTGCGGACGGCGAGCAATGGGTATTCCGTCGTCCGACCGTCCGGTAACCGTCCGGACCGAGCCCAAATCGTCAACGGCGCGTATTATTCCACGCGCGCCTCAGGGAGATGTCAGCAAATCGTAGGGGCCCAGCAGGGTCAAAGCCTACTGGGGCCATGGGTAAAACGAAACCCGGGGCTCTGGGACGAAGGCAACGAAGGAACAGGAGTGGCTTTTTAGTCAGTAAAATTCTGACACTATCTCCCGCTCCGCCCAAGAGCGCGATTTATCATTAGATGATTTTCCCAACTAAACAAAAAAAACGCATGAAAAGAAAGTATAGATCATTCACCGTAGGACCAAATAAGTGTACAATAAAAAAAAAGTGGATCACAATAGAAAATAATCTATGAGACTACGGAGTACACAGTGTTTCTTCAAAACCTTCGGATTGCTATAAAAGCCGTTTTATATAATTGAGCTGCTTAAAATTCATAAAACCTTTTTGTTTTTATAGTTCTAGGTATTTCTTATCAATGTTTCACTTCATTAGTTTTCAAAGTACCTGCGTATTTTATTCAATTTCCTACATGCTGTTTCAATATTATTTCTGTTCCTATCGTTAGCTAGTCATGAGTACATGGGCCTCCCCAAGTGTCGCCATAACGTCCGATCCTGTTTTCTTTTTTCCGGTTGGGAATATCATCTAATGACAACTCCCGCTCTTGGGTGAAGCGGGCCCCCGGGGATCTCTTTCGCATCACCCATGGCCCCAGTAGGCTTCGACCCTGCTGGGCCGCCTCCTTTGCTAGCATTAATGCTTCGCAGAAGGAGGCGACCGCCTGCCACTCCTCCTCGCTGCGGACCATGGCCTGTACCAAGGCCCGACGCGAGATCTCGCTGCCGCCGATCGCCTCCACGAGGACACGGCGGTGCTCTGCCCAGGCGGGGCACACGACCGGTCCTGTGCGTCTCGCATCTATACTGCGACCCTCACCAGGTCATCGATCCACCTTGTGGAGACCTTCCAACGTTGCACTTTCCAGTGCGTGCAACTCTAGAAAGTCATCCTCATCGACCATCTGTTTTGGAAGCAATGTGCCTGGCTGGCCATGACTACTTTTCATTTGGTTTAAACTTTGTATCCGCAATAGACATTTACGCAAAATTCGATAGCAGAAGCTATTGGATGATTTTAAAATATATAGGAAACCAAATCAAATCAAGGTGCCAGTTGGCTCCATAGAACGACCTCACAAAAGGTATTATTGACCAAACCAGCATATAATTAATCAAAGTTTGACAAAGAAAATCCCTGTAATGACGTCGGAAAGCAATCCATTTAATAATGTAGTTCCAAACCTATAATTGTATCTACTTTACAAAAGCCGCATCATTTGTTATCACGGCTGTAGTTTTCCTGTCACAGAAAAGCCATTAATATTAAAAATTTCCTAGTAATTTTGTGGTTATTTTGCCGGCTTATAGCAAATGGTTTTTTTTACTTATTTTCCGTAGTGTAAACTATATTAATTGGTTTCTTTAATTCTTTATTGTACATTATAACAACTTATAAAATAAGTGGATAACAAAGTTCATGTACGTAAGCGAGCTTAACTCGAGAGTTGAGTTTTCTTCCAGCAAACCATTGAGTGATAGAGAGAGATCACAATAGAGCGTAGGATCCAGTGTATAATTTTATAATTACAAACAAAACGAATACGTTTCCCATAGCTAAACCCTTACATTTATACCGCGTACATCGAAGGACTGGAACAATTTGCCTGCTGCCGTCTTACCGTCCAAATATAATTTAGGTGTCTTCAAGGCTAGAGTGAATAGGCTCTTAATGAACAAGTGCGCCTCACCATCAATGATTGCATCTCTGCTTACCATCAATCAGGTAGGATCGCAGTCAAGCACTGGTTTGTATAATTAAAAAAAAAAAAACTTATTTTTTGTGAATTTGTCTAGTGACTGCTCTCGCTCTAGGATGGGGTTTTTTTTTTAATTGGGTGGGAAAATCATCCTAATGACATCCCCGCTCTTGGGCGGAGCGGGAGATAGTGTCAGACTCTTACTGACTAAAAACCCACTCCTGTTCCTTCGTTGCCTTCATCCCAGGGCCCCGGGTTCCGCTTTCACACTACCCGTGGATGGACGGATGGATGGGGTGAGAGGGCGTGCTAGACTTACTTATTTCCTTACCTTTGTTCCTTTACTTCCCCTATGCGTTCTAGGACCGCAAGCAGTCTTTTCAGAAATTTCACATTGCCCTAGTGAGCATTGGCTCTGTTGGGCCCCTACGGTTTTGCTGACATCTCTTTGAGGCGCACGTAGAACATTATACACCATCGACGACTGAGGCTCGGTCCTTAATGGACGGCCGAACGGCGAGCTACCCATTACTCGTCCACAAGCCCGTGCCTACGGTAGCTGGATATCACTCAGCGACTCCTGAGACACCCGGCGCTTCTCCTGTCGTGACGGCTTGAGCGTGAGGATATACGTTCCCTCACTCTTGCAGCCGTCTCCTTCGCTAGCATTACTGCTTCGCAGATGAAGGAGACCGCATCCCAAACGTTAACTAAATAGACTGAAAAAGTAGTGCGACGAGGCAGTTAACATAAGATGTCTATATGATGGAACTAGCTTCGGCCAACGGTTTTGCCCGCGTGAAAAAAGGTTTTTCTATACAAACTTTGGACCCCCGTTTCATTCCCTTAAGGGGCTGAATTTTAGAAAACCCTCTCTTAGTGCGCGCCAACGGCATAAAAGGAAGCCTTGTGCAGAATTTCATGTTCCTAGTCCCAGTAGTTTCGACTGTGTGTTGATATGGTAGTCAGTCAGTTTCTCCTTTTATATATATAGATAAACATATATAATATCATCATATTCATTTCAGCCAAAAAACGTCCATTGCTGGACGTAAGGCTCCCCCAAGTGTCGTTACAACAACCAGTCCTGTTTGTCTCTCATCCATCGGATTCCCGTAACCCTCATCACTTCATTGATCCACCTTGTGGTGGGAGGCCTAAACTGCATCTTCCAATGTGCGGTCGCCACTCCAGAACCTCTTGACCCCATCAACCATCTGTTTAGCAAGCAATGTGCCCAGCCTACTGCCACTTAAGTTTGGCGATCCTTCGGGCTATACCGGTAATCATGTTTCTCCTGCGGATATCTTTATTCCTGATTTGATCAGACAAGGAAACTCCGAGTATAGCTCCATCTCCATTGTTCGTTAGGCTGTTTCAATGTAAATAACTATGAAACACAACTAAAAGAAAATCCTTCAATTGTTTTTAGGATTCAGTACCTCAGTTAGCAAAAACGAAACCCTTTATAGGATCACTTTGTTGTCCGTCTGTCAAGATCCTTTTTCTCAGGATCGCGTTTAGGTACTGAGCTGAAATTAATATCAAGTAGTACACACAGGTCCCTTTAAGCAGTAAAAAAATCAAATTGTAAGTCAATGTACCCTAGTAAGGAAATAAAAACATATAGGGTACTTTCCGGTGATATAGAATCGTGAAATTTGGAAAGAAGCACGTTCTTATGTCACTAATAAAGGAAAAAGTCTGAAAACAGTTTTGTTACGTCACAAAATAATAATAATAATATTCCACAACTATCACACAACGCCGTCTAGTCCCAAGCTAAACAAAGCTTGTGTTATGAGTACTAGACAATTGATAAACATACTTATATACTTCTAAATACATACATATTATAGATAAATTACACTCATATGATCGTGCTCATCAGACAAACATTTTTCCTTGGTGGAAATCGAACCCACGACCTCCGTCATAGCAGTCAGGGCCACTAACCACTAGACCAACAAGCCAGTCTACATCCACTACTTTTAGAGATTCAGAAAAACCTTCGAGACTCGATTCGGGAATCGAACTACTTACATAAGATAAATAATTAGGTAATAAGTAAGTGTACGATGCCCACAATATACGAGCCCGACTCGCGATTGGCCGGTTTTTTACTATCTAAATCACGTTATCAATCAGTGGAGTAAAGCACCACATCGTACGTCCGGTCACGGTCCGGTGGCGCGCCGGACGGACATCAGCCGGACCGTGTAACGATCGTGTGTGATTAGCGTTAGGCCACAGTGGACACGGTTTGATACCATAGCAATGTTAGTTTTATTACACAAATGAGTTAGGCTATAAAACAAATAATTGTGATGTAGGTATGGTACTAAATAAATTCAACGTAGACACGGTTGGCGAAGAGAGTTATTTACTTTTTAAAAATTCCATAAATGGTTTTAATTGGTCTAGTAAGAAGAATGCAAACAAGGATGCTTGCCTTAAGCATGCTGCATGCAAGCAGACATGCAGCATACAAGAAGGTATGCAGCATACAAGAAGGCATGCAGTATGCAAACAGGCATGCAGCATGCATCACTAAAAAATTACTCCTGTATCATAGGTGTGTTCAAAAATATGTAAACTCACATACAAAAGACATCCAGACTCGGACGACTTATCTGTAGGCTATAGGTTAAAAATATTTGTTCCGTGCGGGAATCAAACACGCAACATAGACTTTTCACGCCACGATTGTCACAGTGAATGCTGCGCTGCGCCATATATTTGTCCATATAAATAGTTGCTTCAGCTCTAGTTGTCTTATGTAGTTATAACTCATATAGTTTGAATGTTGCATTCAAGATACAGTAGTAAATCGTAGTGTGGGGCAACACATCTTGTTCCCCAAGCGGACGCCAAAGTCCGCCCGTGATGACATCGTGCCATTCCGTCAAAACCCAAGCTGACGCCGGCGTCAGCATAGATTATAAAATGTTATGCGTTCAATGTGTAGGAAATTTATGCAAAATAATCCAACTTCTTCATAAAGTAATCTGCAAATATTGAAAATAAGGTCTACAGTGAAGCGGGAGAGAGTGGACGTCGGCGTTCTTGCCCTGACCGTGGGATCAATCCTCAACTCATAGCATAATCATTATTTCAATCGAAAGATGTCAGTGCTGGACATAGGCCTCCCCCAAGTGGCGCCACAACGACTAGTTTAGTGCGTCTCACATCCATCGTATTCCCATGACTTACCGGGTCATCGATCGCCTTGTGAGAAACCTTCCAACACTGTGTCATTTCATTCGATCAAATGGAGAATTGGAGCGACGAAAATAAAATTGTAAAAACATTTTTTATACGTATCGAAATTCTGATTGAATAATATAGTTATTTAACCTATTGATCACCTACGTCGGAACTTATAAACACTATCGCGTTTATTCCGCTAGGGTCGCACATCTACGACCAAATACTCCATCTCGTCATATGCAGCTCTTCTGTCACCTATGGGGATTGAAGTGCTAAAGCAGACGGAGTACCCAGTCGCCCTTGACGACGACCCTGGCGCCCTTGACGACGACCCTGGCGAAGACCCTGGTGAAAAGTACGCAAACACACTTGTCGTACCTCTCCGACGCAAGTGGTAAAAGAGTTAATAATCTTCATAGTAACCTATAACAAAATTAAACAGTTCTAAAAAATAATTAGTGAGTAAAACTCGTTTTTTCCCGCTTATTAATTACAAGAACGGAAACACATTAAAACGTTATCGAATAAATATTTCTCACCATTGCTACTATGAAAGGTACCTATCAACATGAGACCGGACAACCAGGTTGTGTTGTGGTGGGAACACTTACGATATCATTAGAAAACTTAGCATTAATCTGCTTGTAGTTTAATTGGGTGTCCATGGAGTTTCTTGCACATTCTTCTCCATAGAGATCTACCCTTTGGAATGTGCAATCAGCATCATTTTTAGGGTTTCGTACCTCAATAGGAAAAATCGGAACCCTTATAGGATCACTGTTGTCCGTCTGTCTGTCTGTTAAGACCCTTTATCTCGGAAGCGCGTGGAGGAATCGAGTTAAAATTAAAACCATATACTCAAGTCTGTGGTCTCTTGAAGCTGTAAAAAAATCAAATTTCTGAGTTAACGAAAAAACATATATACGACCGTTTATGTCGCAAAAAACGTGTATTTCGACACTCTCAAAGGAAACAAAATTCATCCTGTTGACCTAGAATCCTGAAATATGGCATGAAGCAATGTATGTATGTATGTAAAAAATCTGAAAACTGTAAATTTGTAGTTACGTCACAAAAAAACTTTTTTTTCGATTCGAAAAAATCTTCGTAACTCAATTCGGGAATCGAACTGTTTTTATAGGTAAATTCTTGATATTTCAAAAGTTTCTGTAAATGGTTTATTTGAAATAAATTGAATCTTTGTATTGAGGATAAAATTATCATAGTCATAGTCATATTAGTTTATTGGTAAGGGATCCTTATAAGTCATATACAGAATGTTAAATTATACTTAGTCAACAAATACAATGTTAAATAATAAAAAATGTCAAACAAATAAAAGAAAATACAAGAAAAAAAATGAAAAGACTTATGACTTATGACTCTCTCTCCTCTCTTTCTCTCTCTCTCTCTCTCTCTTGACTTATGTTGAACTGTGTCTTGTATAAGAATTGTAGTCAGGGGATGATAGAAACCAGGCCTCCTGGCCTGCTCAAAAAGTTACCGCGGCCATGAAACATAAGGGTAACTGAATTAACGCAGGTGTATTTTAGTTAGTAAAAGTCACTCCACCCAGAGAAGGAGTTATTTGTTGATTTTCCACCCTCAAAAAAAGGGGGCTGGTAGAATTATAGAGGTGTTCTTGCACCTCTTCTGACGTTTTAGCATAGCATAGCATAGTCGGCCTTATAATGTTCCCACTGCTGGGACTCAGGCCTCCTCTCTAGGAGAGGGAATGGGCCGTAATCCACCACGCGGGCCCAGTGCGGGTTGGTGGATGTCACATGTCTTCGAACTTTTGGTTCTAAGACATGCCGGTTTCCTCACGATGACGATGACGTTTTAAAAGTACTATAAATAAGACAATCATCCAAATACAAAATGATAAGATTAATCAGACTAGTCCATGGAGTTTTTTGTACATTCTTCACCAAAGAGATGTACGTTTTGGAATGTGCAATTAGCATCATTTTCTGACTGTCTTCTTGACAATTCAAAAGTTGCCATTAATGGTTTATTTGAAATAAATGATTTGATTATTTGATCATAAAATAAATATATTTGCAATCATCAACATTGCAAACAAAATTAATAATGTCGTCCTTCTTTTAAAAACAACAAAGACTCAAGGTTAAGTATCGTATCTAACTGACCGACAGAATTACATAAAATAATTACCGTGATAATGATATTGTACAGAGGCCAGCTAAAGTGCTTGGATACCTTAACGCCTATTTTCCCTTGCACGTTAAAGTACAAGTTTTCGAAAATTTAACTAGATGGCGTTGGTTTCTTCACAGCTTAGTGGCGTCCAAAGGCAATCTCACAAAGTATAAACTTGACTTTTAGTCCGACAGTAAATAGACACATGCGTCATCAACAACTGACTGTAGTTCATAATTTCATCATTTAAATTAGAGTCAAGTTGACCTAGTGGTTTAGCACGTGCAGATAGATGCGTAAATCAATAAGCCGTGAGTTCGAATCTCACGTAGTACTCACACTTTTTGTAAGTTATTAATAACAAACAAAAGAAATCGGTAGGAATGATATAATATTCCTACCGATTTCTTTTAATAAAGCTAACAAGTGGATATTTATTTATTTGTAATATAATATTCAAGTGGGTAGTTACTCAACAAAATGAAAAAAAATGCAGGTAAACAGGCTCATCAAACAAAAAGGCACTATTAAAAAAATAATACGTTTATTTCTTACAATTTATTAATCACTGTTTATTAATCATTGTTTATTACTCACCGTTTATTAATCACCGAATAAGATTATAATATTATATATAACTTCTTATTGAGGCCATAGCTTAAGTATTCGTTTCCAAAATTGGAAAGAGGATTGAAGCTTATGTAACCTTAACAAACAAACAATAGACCAGATAATTTTATCCCAAATGTCAAAAGGATTAAATGTAGCCTAAAAACTATAAAATTGCACAACAAAATATCAAGTGTTCATAACTTTTTTAAGTTGTTTTATATACGGGTATTAAGTTAAACACACATAACAAGGTCTCCAGTTAATACAGAGTATAAGTACTGAGTAAATAATATTAATTTAGTATTATAATTATTTATCATCTTGACGCCACAAACATAACTGTCCGTGTTCACTGGACTTAAAAGTTTTTTCATCAGTAAAGATGACACTACTCTAATCAAAGTTTATGTGATCCATATATCAAGGATTTCACAACATGCCTCCGATAATGCATCTTTTCGCTAAGTATGAAGAGCACGATGAACAGTGTCAAAGCTTGTGTCAAATAAACCAGCATAGTGGTTCGTCGACAGAAATCCATTTTCTTCGTACTCCCTTATCATGGTTTGACGCTGCAACATGTTTATTAGTTTTAGTCTGCCAGCTCTTTTATGGTGTTTCAAAGAACCCTCTTCTTCAAATCGTCCTACCCATAGAGCAACTGTTTTTCTCTGCAACAATAAAACAGAAATATATAATACCCAATAATGATTATTATATTAACAAAAACCTATATAATAATCATTCATCATTCATATCTTCATGATGATGATGAATGATTATTATATAGGTTTTTGTTATATAAAAAAAGAAAAAAAATCTACTTACGTTTACACCGGTCTCTCTGGCTATTCCTGACAAGTTTTTACCTTGATTATGCATAACAATTATTTGAGCTCTTTTTAGTAAATCCAACAATGCATATCTACACATTTTGGTAAAATAAGTAGACAATACACCTGGTTAAAAATAAAATTCAACGAAAAGCACTGGAACGAGATAATCGAAATTAACTTAGCGAACAATCAATTGAGCTATGTCATAACTCTGGTCTAAGTATTATTTATACTACCTACTAGTTATTATTTATAAATCCATATTCAACCTACCCTCTCAAGTTTGAAAACTAACACACACAGATAATTAAATATTTATAAATTGATATTCAATTTTAATATCTTCATCTCTTTAAAAGAAACTATAAATTATTTCAGTGTTTGAAGAAACTAAAAGAAAGTATAAAAATAAACATTAATTAAGCATTAATCATTTGAAGCACAGCGACGCCATCTATTAACACTAAAATGTAACGTTGTCGATAGCAACATTTCAATCTGGTTTTACGCTAGATGGCGTCATTTCCCGCTTCACTCGATTTTTTTTCTGTACTATCCATGCACTTTTGCATGAGAGTTTACACATGTTGATATTAATATTTCCCGTAAGTAACCTTTACTGACGGAAGAATGCCGTAGTTATGAGATAAGTACTGGAGCCTGCAAAGTGAGCACATGTCCAAGTGAAAACTGTTAGAGTGTTATAAAAAAATAGCTTTTGCTACACAGCACGGTGCACAAATATGAAGCAGACTTTAATTTAGGTCTATGAACTAATAAAAGAGACACAGCTATTCTAGGTATAAATCTACAAGAATCAAGACCCCTCAAGACTCGCGGGCTTGCAGACGGCGAGCAATGGGTGGCTCGCCGTCCGACCGTCCGGTAACCGGGGCCACGGGTAGTGTGAAAGCGAAACCCGGGGCTCTGAGACGAAGGCAAGGAAAGAACAGGAGTGGGTTTTTAGTCAGTAAAAGTCTGACACTATCTCCCGCCCCGCCCAAGAGCGGGTTTTGTCATAAGATGATTTTCCAACCCAATAAAAAAAAAAAACCCCTCAAGAGTCTCTTTAAGACACAAGTAAAAGTGCACTATCTTTCCTCTCTTCTGTGATAATCATATATGTATGTATTTATTTTTAATATAAGGTATTTATAGTTATATAAGTATTTATTAGCTTAATTTAAGATTTCACAAACTCTTCTTTGCTTATTTCTACACACTATAGTCTACATCTCTTCTAATCTCTCCTTTCGCAGGTCTGCTGGAAGAAATTTCTTTTTTCTAATAAGCAGTACCTTTGTACATTTTTTTTTATTAAGATACCTGTCTTCTTCTGTATGTTTGTGTGTACATAAATAATAAAATAAATAAATAAGTATAATTGCTAAATGATGATGATTTTTCAATGATAATATTAATGTTGTGTGTGTGTTCACGTTCTCGCGAAAAATGTGATCGAGTAGTTCGTCAAATCCTGAAGTATTCGGGCGAACACGAATGCTTGTCGACACTTACATAGCTCCATGGAAATGCGATTGACCGCTAATGTAGACAACAACATCGCGTGACCTTGAATATGATGTTTGTATCGCAACAACGCGACACGAATATTATTTTGCACGATAATGTCGTCGCAGCATTAGTGTAGGTATTAGTATAAAAAAAAAACATTCGATTTTCTTTATTAGAATTTTCTACTTGGTAGTCTTCAATGAACATTTTATTTTTAATGACATTATAACTATTACTAATTTGAAACCTTATCTTTAACAAACATGATATAATAATGATTACTTATGGTTATGTCTCATTATGATAATCATATTTAAAATAGACTTCCCCTCATTTATGCCCTCCCTAATATTATTTACCTCTGGCCGCTAGAGTAATTTACTAAAAAAAAACTATTCCCACAAAAAGCCTGATAATGAGTTTCCGCTGCATCCCCTGCTTGTGGCAGCCCCAGAACTAAAGGATCTACGCTAGAGCACGCGCCGCGACAGCTGCGCACGCGCACCTGTTGTCTCTATCGAAGTAGGACTCGTTGACGATAGCTTGTTTTATGCGTATAAAATAATTGAGTTTACAACAAATAAATTAACTTCTTATTTAAGCTTGGAAATTAAGTGTAGCGTAGAGGTCGAAAGAAAGATTGGTCTTATTCAAAGATTCAAAGCATTATTACAGGCATTTTTGAAATGTCACGAAGTCAGTCAGACAGTCAGAAAAATGATGTTAATTGCACATTCTAAAGCGTAGATCTCTTTGGAGAAGAATGTGCAAGAAACTCTATGGACACTCTTTTCAATCATGTTATGTATTATAAATATCTTGGTTACATTGGTTGGTACCATCGTTCATTTCCGATATTAAGGTTAAAGCACCAGGGCTGCAGCTCGCTGTCCAGCCATCAGATAATCGTCCGGACCGAGCTCGTATCGTCGATGGCGCGAAGTGTTTCATGCGTGTCTCAAAGAGATCATCATTTCAGCCGAAAGACGTCCACTGTTAGACATAGGCCTCGCCCAAATTTTGCCATAATGAGCGGTCCTGTGCGCCTCGCAACCATTACCCGCAACCCTCACCAGGTCATCGGTCCACCTTGTGGGAGGCCTTCAAACGCTGCGTCTTCCGGTACGTGCTTGGCTGGGTTTGAACCTGCGACCTACCACTCTTAAGTCGGGGTCATTACCAATGCTTCTTACTTATTCATAATTCTACCACAGCATGCACTCCCACTCCATCGTCTCACCATTACTTATCGCTTAACGTTTGCTTGGTGAGATAGTGGTCAAACACGAGCCTATCAATAAGAATAATAATAAAAAAACTCAATAAAATATCACCCATTTCACTTCTAGATCTAACTTTCACACTGTACTCAATTATCCATAATGACCGGTCATTATCAATTCTCTCCGTCACCGATGTCCACTTAAACGCACATTAACCTGGTCTGTTTGTACAATGTGTTATAAAGCGGTCAAAGTTGTTACACGAGCAATCTGCGTAATTTATTATCTTACTAATGTAATAGCATTTACCGCGTCTTCACTCTCGGGATTTATCCCATTTTTTTTCTATAGTGAGAATTTTTTAGTCAGTAAGAGTCTGACACTATCTCCCGTTGCGCCCAAGAGCGGGGATGTCATTAGGATGATTTTCCCACCCAAAAAAAAAAAAAAAAAATAGTGAGAAGTTATTGAATGATAAAAACGTTTTGAGTTTCTCTGCAACTCACATACAAAGTTGCTAAGATCATCAGAGAACTTGCGACTTAAATTGCCAATCCATACCACGACTTTCTACGACAAATCATTTACTGTCCAGGCTGCTCGTCTGTGGAATGAATTACCAGACACAATTAAACGTGTTCAATCGTTGCCTGTTTTTAAAAGACTCGTTAGAGAACATTACCTGTCGCTGTGAGTATCGATAGTCATGATTCATATTTCTGTCTATAGTTTTCAATATATGTATCTATTTTATAGCATATGTATGTATTTGTGTATCTATTATAATATATTATGTTTGATGCAGGTTCTGTCACACCAATGACAGCCCCATTTCTTGTCCAGGCAATTACTGTCTATTCCAGGTTGCCTGGAAGAGATCGCGGATTGCGATAAGGCCGCCCATTGTATGTTCGTATGTGTTTTAGTTTAGTTTCTTTTTATATTTATATTGGTGTACAATAAAGGATATAATAAATAAATAAATAATGATTTACGCTCTGGGTAGAGTGAAACTGACCTATGTTTCTTCAGTTACCTTTTACGTTCTAGGGCCGCGGAAGAAAATAATTAAAAGAATTAAACAATCCCAGAAATGACTTAGAAATCGTTCATTTTGATAGTATAGCTTTTCATAGATCTGTAAAAGTATTTTCGTGCTTAGTCAAAAAGTCAAAGTCAAGTCAAAGTTTTTTATTTCACATAGGCCTACATGGGCACTTATAAAACGTCAGAAGCTAGTGCACGGTTCCAAATTGGTCGTTTCCTATGGAGAAGAACCGGCAAGAAACTCCATGGTTACTCTTTTAAATTTACTAATCAAGTGCGGCGACCTACCTATTGTTCACCGTCCTCAGGCCCGTGCCTTTGGAAGCCACGAATTACCTGTCGACGCACGACGCACAGGGTGTCTCAAAGCCCTTTTACACGGTACGATTTGTCTGTCCGATCCGTCGGTTCAGACCGATCGTGAGCGACGAATCGATAGTGTTGTCAAGTTAAATTGTTAACGATTTAGACATACACTATCGATTCGTCGCTTTTTTCGGGCCTTTTATGTAGTGGCTATCCTCTCTGCTACACTTCCTGCCACCTCTTTAGCTCGCATTATTGCTTGCTAGTGCTACTGTACGCAGAAGAAGTAGGCTGCTTCAAATTTCTCCTCGCTCCGTGTCGTGGACTCTCGCAGCCTGGCGATCTCAGAACTATTCTTCAAATCACCTCCTACATACAAACGAACAAACAATTTTAACTCTTTGATGATATTTGTTTAGATTGATCTGTAAAAATTATGGACACTGGGTTTAAGTGGGATATTGGGTTTTATGGGTTTTAACAGTGATGGGTTTTACGGCCTAACTGATTGTAAAAACGGCTTTGTGGGATTACGGTTATTTTTGACAGTAAAAAGAGAGGTTAGTGACGATTTTGTTTTAAGTATTCAGTTGGAACTTGGAGTTTAATTTTTCTCATTGATTGGGAATCTATTTTTAGAAACTTTTTCTATAAAATTAATTCATCATCATTTCAGCCGAAAGATGTCCGCTTTTGGACATAGGCCTACCCTAAGCGTCCTGTGCGTCTCGCATCCATAGGCCTCCCGTGACGCTTACCAGAAAAAAAATTAATAAATTGATTAAGTCAATCTACACTTCTACACTAATATAATAAAGAGGTACAGTTTGTTTGTTTGTAGGAGGAATATCTAGAAGCACTAGTTCTAAAATTTTTTCACCGATAGAAAGCTGCTTTATTCTTGAGTGACATAGGCTATACTTTATGTACCTACGCGGGCGACACCGTAATTAGTTAAATACATCTTATCTTACCTACGTTAAAAAAATGGATTAGAAATAATAGTACCTGCAAAAAAGAGTACCATGTCAGATTGCCGAATAAGTTTTTTTTGAAGCAGGAAATCATCAATTATCTCTCGCTTTGGGGTGGACGAGAAGGCAGCTCAGAAATTTACTGACAATCCCACCTGTGTCCTTTAGTTACTCTTTGCATTGAAGGGTCAAGGTCACTCTTTCAAACTTCCCACAGCTCCAACAGACATCAGGCCTACTGAGCTTCTTCAGTTTTTCCGAAATCTCTTTGAGGTGAACCGCCGGCGCGTCGACTCGAGTCTGGTCCTTACCGGACGGGCAGACGACGAGCTATGCTAAATAGACTGAAAATTATTTATAAAAAGAAAGAAATAAATAAAAAAAGATCTATTCGTGCCTCACACAGTCGTATAAATTAAAGATACATAATTAAAAAAACTATAATCCGTGCGAGGCCAAAACGGCGCCTGACTATACCCTATTCAGGGAGCCGTGAGACAAAAGGTAAACAAACCATATACAATACTACTAAATTATAGACCAAAGATACTGCAAACATTTTACATTAAAATGTGACGTTTTGTCTTAGGGCGGGTTATAATCCGCCATCTTTTTCATTATCGATCAAATTGTTGTTACGAGAGTGCCGCTTTCAGAAATTTTCGTTGAATTCTTGTTATTCACTGAAGAAAAAGCGTGCAAAGAAAACGCCAATGCATTCAACAGAAAAGGAGACTGTTTTAATGTATTCAAACACGTCGGAGAAACTTGACCTACATTGTTTTCTCTGTTTACATTTTGTCTCAAGCCCAGATGAATAGGGTATCTAAGTTGTAAAATGTGATATTTTAATTGACAAATAACAACAGCGCTGGTATTCTGTTAGGGCCCGCTCACCACGGACACACTCACTTGACGATTTTTAATGTATGTAATAAAAAAAAGAAACCAATTAAACCAGAAAAGTTAATAAATCTAAATTAATTAAATCGACCCGTCGTGCCAATCTCAGATTAATGCAAATAAAAATAAATAAATTCAGAAACAGCAGCTAATTATATTTAATTTAATGTTATTTGATCAAATATGCAAATATCATGATTATTTTGCATAAGATTTATTTATAGGAAAACTAGCTGTTGTCGGTGGTTTTGCTCGCGAGAAATTCGTAAGTAATAAGTAAGTATGTTCCATTGTAATATTTAATAAACGTTTAACAAACATACATCAATCAATAAATGTATTATTAAAGGTCGTGGGGCTCTTTGGACCGGAGCCGCGGTCCCAACTTCCATCTATAAAAATATTTTTTGTTTTAAGTTGTATTTTGGGACCACAAAAATAAAGTTATTGAAAAACTGTGTTTATATGTGGTCTCAAAATACCAGTCAAAAATTATTTTTTTTATTGATGGAAGTCGGGACCGCGGTCCCTGGCCAAAGAGTCCCACGACCCTTAATTCAGACCACGCAGCCCTTAAAGAGATATTATTAGATTGACGAGGCCCACTAGAGCCGATGTCTGCTTATTAGGGTTAGGTTTTTGATAATAAAATCATCGAGTAAGAATTCTATTTTAGCACGTCTATTTGGTTTATTGTAAAACACCATAAGATCACGCAAATTCACAAAGGTAAAGAAAGTTAATGTTGTGCTACCGTAGTGTTGTAATCACACAAGCGGACTAAACAACTAAATATACTGATAGGGATGCGGGATTGTTCGAAAGAGTCACCGCAGCTCTGGAACGTAAAAGGCAACTGAAAGAACATGGTTGGGTTTTAGTCAGTAAAAGTTTGATACTCGCTCTCGCTCCACCCAGAGCAGGAGAATGACGAGTAAGATAAATTCCCATCTTTGAAAAAAAAAAACATAATCATGGTTTACCCGTTTGCCAGGTTTCATCCAAATCCGTTTAACCACTAAAGCCTCAGATATATTAGGGGACAAAACGTCCCCCAACATGACGCGCAACGCTGTTAAATTGTTCATCAACATGTCCCACGTCACGTGAATGCTTTATAAAAAACAACTGTTTGGAGATTAGTTGCGGGATACTGAACATACATACTTATATGAATATATCTTAATCTACTAAAGTTATGTTATCTATGGGTATTCACAGTTACTGGTAAAATTAACAGTAAATTAAACTGTGGTCCCCAAACTAGGCAGTGCCCGTATCTTGGGGGCCGGTTTACGTTTAATTACATTTAGTCCAAGACATGCTAATTGCTAACGTTCATAATTGTAACAAGTTTTTTTTATCTTTTATTTTTTTTTTGTCCCGTAATGTATCTAAAGCTTATCAATTGTCAAACAGTCAGCCATTTACATTTATAGCACTATTAGGATACATTAAAACTAAACGCATTATATTATAATATTGTATGTCTAAATTCAATACATTGTATTTGGAGTTTTAGTCATTATTTTTAATTGCTGTCTGTAAACCTGTCTAGACGTAACCAAAAAAAGTGTAATCCCGTATTCATAGAGACAAAACCGAAACTTAAATATTTCGTTAGAGGAAAATTGTTAACTGTTTAATATCGAAGCTTGATTGTCGACAAAAATAAAATGACTAATTTGTGGTAGGGGACTTTTTAGATTTATAATTCAATTTAAATAAAACCTTAGGAAAAACTCCTTTTAGATAGGAAATAAATATGATACGCTAAGAGCGTCCAACCCGAGATACATTTTCATACAACCGCTCTACGTGATTATGACGTTATTACACATCTTTCTCTAGATAATTTGGAAACAAAGGTATCTTGTGGATATTATACACTACTAATTTTTAATTAGTACAAATACTTAAATGTCTTTTTAGAAAAGGTTTCTTTATTATTTAAGTAAAGTCTCAATAAATAAGATTCATAAACAGAAAAGTTATTAGAGTTTGTATATATCCCAAAATGTTACTCAATTTATGGAAATATTGTACAGGCATGTAAAATTGCTTATGAATGAAAACGCGTAGTATTTTCTAGTAGCAATTGTTATGAATAATTGATTCCCTCTCCTAGACAGGAGCCCTGAGTCCCAGCAGTGGGAATATTAAAAGGCTGATTATGTATGCATATTGGATGACTTCCCATCTAAAAAAAAAGTGTAAAACTCGTTCAGTAAAGACATCTGAAAACCTGCTGCTTGGCGTGCTTTTTGAGACTCCATAATGTACTCACAAATGAAACAACTAAAAAAAAATCTATATTTTTAAAAACCTTGCACATTTAATCGAGATTCTAAACGACGAATTCCGTTCCAAAAATTTTTAAAGTTAAAAAAAAAATGACTCGCCATGTGGTGGAATAGTTCGTAAATACGTTTTAATATTGGGGAAATTCCCTTGGAGCAGTGGTGGCCTAGTGGTAATGGCCCCAACTTACGAATTGTAGGTTATGGGTTCACACCCAGCCAGGCGCATTACTGTGTGTAATTTATTTTATTACCGCTGCTCTCAAAACGATGACGGAAAGCATCGTGAAAAACCGGCATTTCCTAGAACCATAAAATCGAAGATATGTGACATCAATCCGCACTGGGAATCCAACCCGCATGGTGGATTACGGCCCATTCCCGCTCCTAAAGAGAAGGCCTGAGTCTCAGTGGTGGGAATATTAAAAGGCCGATTATGCTATTATATTCCCATAGAATCATTTCCTACTTTCATGCAGGCGAAGCCACCAATAAAACATAAAGAATAGAATAGAATAGAATAAACTTTATTATACAACAAAGTACTAACAATACATTAAGGTACGTATTAATTAAAGTTTTAGCAAGATACGCTTTATTAGATTTTGGCTCATCCTTTTATTAGCATCGTTCAAGGCAACATCCCTAGTTATGAAAATTCACTATTTACTTACCAAAGAAAAACCTTATCTATTATATCTTTCTATACTAGAAATCCTGCTTACAACCTTTTATAGAAAGTGCAACACAGTTGTGTCACATTCATATTATAAAGACGCAGAATGTGTGTATGTTTGTTTGGACACTCAAACAGCTGACCAGATTTGGATGTTTTTTTTAACCTGCCTAATTAAATGATTATTTATTTAATATTTATTTATTTTATAATTTATTTACACACATAAATACAAAAGAAGATACAAAAATTGTACAAAGGTATTGCTTATTTCTAAAAGAAATTTCTTCCAGCAGACCTGCGAAAGGAGAAATAGGAAGAAATGTAGACAATATTGTATAGAAGTAATAAAAGAAGAGAATGTGAAATCTTAAATAAATTAGAATAATAAAAAATCAAAGACATGTGACATTCACCAACCCGCACTGGGCCCGCGTGGTGGATTACGACCCATTCGCTCTCCTAGAGAGGATGTCTGAGTCCCATACCAAGGAATTTCTGAAACGGAAATCCGCGGTCTTGGAACGCAAAGATGGTCGTGGTAATCCGATGGATGTGAGACGCACAGGACTGGTCATTATGGCGTCACTTGGGGGAAGTCTATGTCCAACAGTGGACGCCTTTTGGCTGAAATGATAATGATGATCATGATGTACCAATACTATACATGAAGTTAAATAAATAAATAAAATGTTTTTTCGCTTGAGATAATTTCCTACCTCCACATTAATTGTGCGTACAGCTTAGGAGTGGAATTCCCTGCTGGAGTCTGTGTTTCTCGATATCTACAACCTAGGGATATTTAGGTCAAAAGTGAAAAGGTTACAGGCCATGGTCCGGAGCGCGGAGGTGTGGCAGGCGGTCACCTCCTTCTGCGAAGTAGTAATGCTAGCAAAGGAGTAGGCCACTCGTGCACGCGCGAGGTAATTGCTCTCGCGCCCCAGCCGCCGGAATTCCGATCCCGATTTCTGGCCACCGTAGGCGCGGGCTTGCGGACGGCGAGCAATGGCTAGCTCATCGTCCGACCGTCCGGTAAACGTCAGGACCGAGCCCAAGTCGACGGCAGGCGATGTCGGTGATAGTGTTCCACGCGCGCCTCAAGGAGATGTCAGCAACCGTAGGGGCCCAGCAGGTCCAAGCCTACTGGGGCCAAGGTTCTGATTTTGAAAGGCGACTCGGCCCGGGTATAAAAGATAACGAAGGAACAGGAGTGGGTTTTTGAGGATGTCATTGGAAGGTTTTCGCATCGAAAAAAAAAAAGAGTGATAAGGTTGCTTTTAGGTAAGCGTGCTCAACCGTTGACCACATCATCGCTTACCATCAGGTGAGATAGTAATGAAACGCGAACCTATTAACTGTAAAAAAAAAACCTTTACACGACCAAAGCCGTTGGCAGTTGCCAGTCTTCACATAATTATAATTTAATTAAGTTCTGTAGTAGATTACAAGTAAAAAATGTTGCTTATCATGCTACTTTATCTTAAGATACCGGTAATCATTGCTTAACATTACTTGGACTAAAGACCACACGTGAGTTACTGAGAAGTTACTGTGTCGAACTTAGTTGCAGCATAATGTTCTCGAATGTTTTTACTTAACATTTCGAACATAAAATTATCGATGATTTTGTGTTGTGGGGTCCTGCGGCCTGGAGTTTTGGAGCATACGGTGCAGGTAACCCTCGTTTGGGTGAAGTATCGCCGTGTCTTCATGGAGGCGATCAGCGGCAACGACCTCTCGCGCCACGTTCTGGTATAGGACATGGCCCGGAGTGAGGAAGAATGGCAGGCGGTCGCCTCCTTCTGCGAAGCAGGAATGCCAGCAAAGGAGGCAGCCGCACGCGTGAGAAAACGGACGTCCTCCCCCAGCCGCTGGGACCCGGACCCCGATTTCTAGCAACCGTAGGCTTGCGCTTGCGGATGACGAACGACAACTCGGGCTCGGCCCAGACGCTATCGGACCGGTAACCGCTTGGAGCCCGAGTTGTCGACGGCATAACTACGCGCGCCTCAAAGAGTTGTCAGGAAAACCGTAGGGGCCCAACAGGGCCGAAGACTACTGAGGCCATGGGTTGACTTCCAAAAGGAAAACCCGTGGTTCTGGAACGCAAAGGTAAAGAAGAAACATAGGTATAATTATTCAGTCAGTAAAAGTCTGACACGCCCACTCACTCCCCCTTAGAGCGAAAGAAGTCATTGAATGTTTGGGAACCCTAAAAAAAATGCCGGAGTTCGGAAGTTGGTGGTGTGGCACCCCCGTACCCCGGAAAGCATCTTAACTCGTTGGTCCTCGACTAACAATGGGTATAGCTCGCAGTCGAACCCGAGTCTTTAACGGTGCGTAGTGTTTTACACACGACACAAAAATATGTCAGCAAACTCTCTGAGACTCGGGCCATGGGAAATTTCTGAAACACCATGGTCCTAGATCGCAAAGGGCAACTGAAGGGACACAGGTGGGGTTTAGTCAATTCAAAAGTCTGTCACGCCCTCTCGCTCCAATCAGAGTTAGAGAAGTTGTTTGATGATTTCCCATGCATGCATGGGCGAAGTGGGCTCCCGCCCACGGCCTCGCACCCAAAGGTTCCTCGCACAAGCGAGGGCTCTTTAAGAACGAGGGTTTTTTATAATTGATAGGCTCGCGTTTGACCACTATTTCTTCTGTTGATAAACGACGATGTGGTCGAATACTGAGTTGCGACAGTCTCTGTCTTGTTTTTGAATTTACGAAAGAAAAAGGACTCACTGGTGTACCTTCGCCCACGTCTACATTACTCGACACTACGCCTCTGTAAAGGCGAAAGTTTGTATGTATGTTTGTTACTTCTTCACGCTCGAACGGCTGAACGGATTTTGATGAAACTTAGTAAAAAGGTAGACCATACCCTAGGATAAATAATAAATTCCCTTGGGATAATTTTCTACTGTCAAACTGACGAAGCCGGTGGCAGCAGGTAGTAAAATATAATTTACAATTTTTAATTAAGTTGACACCAATAATATACCGTTTTTCTCTGTCATTAAAATATCAAAAAAAAATCTTATATATATAAATCTTCTTAATATAAATGTACGATGTCATTTCATAGAACGAAACACATCAATTAAAAATATTAAAAGTCATAAAAAATATTATATTATTTAAAATATATCACAAAACCTATTTTTCAAATAATAATGAATAGAAAACAGACAAAAATGTTTAAAAACACAATAGATTAAATGTTCACACTATAAAATTACACAATAACTCAAATAAAACAGCTGTTTTGTCTACAAATATTTAAATAACGAGACATTATGAATACAATTTTATAAAGATACAAAAACTAGCAAATTAATAAAAAAAGAAAACACCCAAATCGTTTGTTTGTTTATGTGTTTGTAAAAGGAAATATCTAGAAATTGCAAATATTTGCACAATGATAATTAATTATTTTATGGAATTCTTTAATAAGATATAAACTTATAAACAGTAAAATAAAAAAGATAATATGTTTGTACGTTTCCAAACTCCCTTGCAGGATAGACCTGATTATAAAATTAATTTACTGATAGAAAGACACTGTAATTCCATAGAAAATTCAACACTATTGCAGTATATAACTGTATTATACAAAATACTGTACTGAGATGTACTGAATAACCAGCTTTTTCTAGTGTTTTCGCTCCCCGTTATCCTTGGGCTACAAATCTTTCTGTATGCGTAATCCTTATTCAATACATACTTATTTATATTATGTGGAAAATGTTGTTGGTTGTGCATCTATCTCATTTATTGTATTATATAAAAACTATAAATACTAAACCTAACTATGTACATATAATACAAAAACACCTATTACACTCAGGCGTCGAAGTACTCCTCCACATCGCTGTCATCAGGAAACGTGCCCAGAAGGCTGGCAGCATTGCCACGTTGAATGGCAATGCTAATTCTTTGGGCAAAGAACGAGCCAGCCCTCTGGTCACGCAGTGTCGATCAGACGGCGTGAAATTTTCTTAATATGTACATAGTTAGGTTTAGTATAATAGTATTTATAGTTTTTATGTACATAGTTTTTTTTTTTTTTTTTTTTTTTTTTTTTTTTTTTTTTATTGGGTGGGAAAATCATCCTAATGACATCCCCGCTCTTGGGCGGAGCGGGAGATAGTGTCAGACTCTTACTGACTAAAAACCCACTCCTGTTCCTTCGTTGCCTTCGTCCCAGGGCCCCGGGTTCCGCTTTCACACTGTACATAGTTAGGTTTTATAGTATAAATAGTTTAGTTAATATTTAAGTTTTATGATAGATTTATATTGAAAACTTGTATTGTATCGTTTGTTTTCCCAAATAAATAAAATAAAATAGATAATCCTACAAAAAACAGTGAGCAAAGTCACTAAAAGAAACTAGTTATAAATAATTTAGTTATAACGAACACATCATATTCAAATATAAGTATTAAAACGCGAAATTTGCATCAAAAATTTTGATTAAACTTTTTAGTAATAGACCTGATGTATATATTTTTCGTAAATGATATAGATTATTTATTTATATTAGGTGGTTGTTAAATTAGTTTTTAGGTGAATCAAACTAATAGGTGTTGGAAATATTTACCTACCAATAGAATCATGTCATTAGCTGTGTGATGGACATAACTGTGTGTTTTAGAAATATGAGACTTATTAATGAAATGTAAATATGTGACTAATAATATTTCTTGTTTGTCGCCAGGGGTCAGAAATTCATTCATTCTTTTGTCTTCGTTTTTTTTTCTTCTGCAGTCGTTTGTTTCTTCAATGGAAATGTTTTCGAATCAATTTGTTTTCGCCTAGCGGGTATCGGCCCTACTGCCCGCTCATGTCAGGCTCTGGATGAATATAAGTGGCGTAGCTCGCCATCTATTCTTATTGCTATGCTTGCTATAAGGATCGAACTCGAGTCTTCAAGGGCGCGTAGTGTTCCATGCGCGCTTCAAGCGGCCCAGCAGGGCCGACGCCTGCTAGGGCCATGGGAAAACTTCTGAAAAGGAAACTCGTAGTCCTAGAACAAAATAGGCCACTGAAAGAACATAGGTGTAGTTTTAGTAAGTAAAAGTCTGACACGCCTGCTCGCTCCAACCTAGAGCGAGAGAAGTTATTATATGATATCCCACGTCAAAAAAAAACTCTGTCTAAGAAACCCAAAAAATATTTCTAAGTATTATCTCTATCTCCGTTTAGTCCCATTTTCTACGTCAATATTCCATCATACTGTTTCAAGTCATTATCTTCCTGCCCTCGTCTCATCTTATTTGAGGTCGGCGCAACACGTTTTTTTCTTCCATTCTGTCCTATCAACCGTCATGCTATCACTAACTTCCTTTTCTTTCATATCACTGTTCACACAATCCACCCATCTTTTCTTTGGCCTCCCTCTCCCTCTCCACTCATCCATATGTTCCGTCATACTGTTTCAAGTATTATTTAATATTCAATTCCTTTTGACATCGTTCTAATACCCAAAATATCATCTTCTTGTACCCCAAAGGTCAAAAGATATACACGCCGTATATGTTTAAAGTTTACACGTCAACCCACAGTTTAACGGTCATTTTTAGGGTTCCGTACCTAAAGGATAATAACAAGACCCTATTACTAAGACTCCACTGTCTGAACCGTGGTTGCTAAACAGTTGATATTTTCACAGATGACGTATTTTTGTTGCCACTATAACAAAAAATACAAATAGTAATAATAAAATAAATATTTAAGTGGCGCTCCCATACCACAAACGTGTCTTTTTTGCATTGGTTTTGCTTGATATTAACATACGGAACCCTTCATGTGCGAGTCAGACTCGCACTTGGCCAGTTTTTTTTTAAGTAAGTTACAAATGGTCTATGTTTAAGTGTCTTTTGGAGTCATTAACCATTTGAGTGGTAGAGCGAGACTACCATTGTGTTGTCAGTCAAGTTAAACGTGGAGTCACTTGGATTTATGTTTTAAGTTTATGTAATTACTTAACTAGTTTGTCCAGGAGAGGTGTTAGTTTCGTTAAAAGGAAAGAGTTATTTTGGGAGCACCTCTGACATTTTTAAATGCCATGAAGGTATTTAGATTTATCTATACTAATATTATAAATAGGAAAGATTTGTTTTTTTGTTTGTATGTTATGATTTCACTCAAAAACTACTGGATCAATTTTCAAAATCCTTTTATCAGTAGAAATCTAGTAGCTTTTATCATTAGTATCACTGAGTAACATATGCGTATATTTTACTTATATATATATATAATTTAATATAATGCATACCTATATATTTATATTAAGTAAAAGAAAGGGGTTTTTAAGACGACTTCACTATTTGTGCAGAAAATAATCTTGTCTTATTTAAATAAAATTATTATTATATTAAAACCTACCTGTATCCCTTCTGGTGCCCTTTGGGTTCCAGGACACGGTAACTCTTCCAAACAATTCCATACAATTAGGTGCTTAACAGATAAAATGGTGAAACAATGATAACCATCCGGTTAATAAATGTTTTTCTTTAGCCTCTAGCTTTTCAGGTTTGCTGTTTGAAGAAGTCTTTGTAATTTTCGTCTTCAACTTTGTCCTCCTGCATCTGCATCTGTAATCATAACAGGTTTTTCCTTGATTACCTCATTTCAGTGAATTGATGTATTCATTTGTTTTTTTTTTATGAAATATTGCTTGACTGCGGTCCCACCTGATGGTAAGCAGTGATACAATCGTTGAATATGAAGCGCACTAGTTTATTAAGAGCCGATTCACTCTAGCCTTTAAGATACCTAAATTATAATCGAACGGGAGGACCGCAGCAGGCCAATTGTTCCAATCCTTCGATGTATGCAGTATTTTTTAATTTTATTTATTTATTTGGTCAGCCAACAACTGCTTACACAATACATTTATATTATATTAGTGTAGCAATTAATTATAGACTAACACCACATGCACTACATTCGGATTTACAAAATTGTGTAGTTAATATTATGCTGAAAACAATACAGAATTTACAGCAAGTTAAAAAATGGAAGATTAATAAATAAAATTATATTACAACACAACAGATAAAATTAAAAATAGATTGATTAATATTTTAAATTAAATTAAATTTTAGAGCAACACTAGAGCAATTCGTATATAAATAGTAAATGATAGAATATTACAATCTAATTAAAATGGATTCAGTTGAAATTAAAACAAAATAAATTAAATTGAAATGAATAAAAAAAGCAGTATAAACGATGAGGTGGTCGTAGTAGCTATATGATCAGTTCGTTTCTGCCATCTGTTTATGCCAAGTAAACAGACTCCGGGGACAAAGCCAAAATCTACCCGTGTGCGAAATATCATCCAAATCCATTTAGACGTTTCATTAGAATAGAGTAACAATCACGCAAGAAATCACCTTTAAAATATTAGTGTCATATATTTTTTCATGTTAGTAAAATTCTCAATTTTTCCTCTTCGACATCACTTAAGTAGTAAAGCTAGCAGTTTACTTTCAAACACGGAGAGTAGTTTACACAGAGCTTACAAGGACTTAAAACGTTTAACTTCAACTTTAAGTTCAGGGGCGCCGACTCCGTGGGTGCTCGGGGGCTCAAGCACTCATGAGAAACAAACAGTGGGTGCCGAGCACCCCTGAGAATAGACATCAAGAAACAGATCAGTAATCGCCTTTTAGGGATGGGCGTTTTTTCATTACTCGACGACCTGTTTAGCGCAGTGGTTCAGAGCGCCTGTTGAGACGCAAAGGTTGCAGGTTCGATTCCCGCACCAACACAAATGTTTGTTGATGAAACAGATATTTGTGTTGAGTCTGTAGGGTGTTTGTGGTACCTTCGTTTTTCCTGGTTTCCATAGTACAAGGGAAAACCTTAGCTTGGGACTAGGACAATGCATGAAATGTTGTCTCAATTTATTATTTATTAACGATGCGGGCAACGGATGCCAGTTACTGATCGGCTGCCGTATCCTTCATCAAAATGTCGATCAGTGTGCATTTCTATTCTCACACTTCGCCACTTTTTCGAGTCATCAAATAAGCATGAGCACCCATGAGGTTTTCTAAAAGCCGACGCCCCTGCTTAAGTTTATTTACTTTTAAATCCCTTTCTACTACCGTCGGGAAGAAAGATGGTATCCTATCATTAACTTCACACCATTTACGTAAAATATGCAAAAAGCCTCTCTATTGACAATTACAGGTTATTTAGAAGCCGAGGGAACCTAGACCCGATAATTTATGCTTGAGACGACAGGTGCTGTGGTGCGTAATGGAGTCTTAGGCGCTTAGGAGATGGTTTAACAAGTTGACGCTGTAAAGTTATAAGATATATATTGGATGGTAGGTATTGATTGGAGGTGATGATTGAGTGATTGTGCAGACGGGCAGCACAACAGATGACGCTTGTCCTGTGAAATGGTTCCACACTGACACTGTGTTTGGGATGTGTGAAGAAGCCCCATTTGGTTAGAATTTTTGTGCAACGGCCAACTTGGATCCGCAGTCGGTAAAGAGATTTTCAGAATGACTATTGTAGTTTGCATTCAGGGGCAGATGTTCTGATAAGATGAAAAAGTGTGGGGAGTGATCATGTGAAAACAATGAATTGACAGGGGAAGATGGAAGTTGCGACCGACCAAATGTAACACCGCAGGATCAAGGGTAGGAAGATGCTGAAAGAGGTGCTTTAGTTGGTAACTAAATAAATAAGACGAGAGAGAGATGCTCGTCTGTTAAAAGACATAGCTGATACGGAAGTAAAGAACGATCAATCTGCGTTGCTTTTTCTCAACTACTTTGAGGGCTTACAGTTTATCTGACCTCCAAAACCCAGTAATTGGGTGACAGCTAGGATACCCCCTAGCAACACTGGTGTCATTTTCTGCCGACTATTTCGTCTACTATTGGCAGCCAGGACCAACAGCTTAACGTGCTTTCTGAGGCATGGAGTAATCTCGGTACGTTCGGATGGTCACCCATCTAGAGACTGATATTGGCAGGTCTTTTTTAAATTTGGAGATCGACAGCTGCGGCTGTTATTATTTTAGCTACTAGCTCCTCTAAGAAAGTAAAGAACGTGAAGATATAATATGATGTATTCTTAAAACATGTTCTTTTACAACCTCCAACGAATGACCTACTCAATATTATTATTGAACTATGCACTCTATAAGGCTGTAGCCTTACCTCCATGCTACTATGTTTATTGTTTGCCATTGTTTTTTAGTGAGACAGGTGCGCGCCACACCGCGCTTGCGCCAGTCTCTAACCAACGTGCGCGGGAGTTGGTCGCGCGTCGCCGCAGCCCACCAATCACGTGAACGTATTTTTGAAAAACACATTTTTTCAAAGTGTCTGTGCCTGTGTTGAATCTTACATAAAATTGAAAAATACAAAGTGTGTGTGTCTGTGTTTGTGTTACATCAATTTTTGGATATTTCGACAGGTTCAATCAAAAATCTCGGATCATTTTCGGTAAGTTATTATTTAAAGCTAGTTTTAATTGGGTGTGCTTTATTGTTATGGCATCGTCACGACGTGAATACTATTCAATGCTTGAATTATAGATAATTTGTGTATTGTGTGCGTTACTAGGGTCGTGGGGCTTTTTGGACAGGGACCGCGGTTCCTACTTCAACCAATAAAACTATATTTTTTTTAGTAGTATTTTGGGACCACAAATAAAACAAATACTGTTTATTGGTCACTGTAATTTAATGTCTTTTTCCTTGTGGTCCCAAAATACTAATAAAAAAAAATATGCATAAAGGTGGAATTTGGGACCGCGGTCCCGGTCCAAAGAGCCCCAGGACCCTCTATAATAATAGTAAGAACTTGTTTTTCTTGGCTCTAGGTATGTCAGTCGTGTCTATTATAAGGAAAATATTTTTTCTTACGATATAATTACTAGTATAATTGTCGTTACCATAAATAGGCTAAGTCAATTATATTCATGATGTCAGTATTGTCCTCGCGTTATAATAGGCGAGGCTAATCCTAAGAATGGTGTTTTATAATCGTATTGCGAAACGTAAACAATTAAGTCACACTTTCACAATCAAGTTTTGAATATAAACCAAACGTAAACTCAGCGATGTGTTTTTGATAATTACGATAGATTCTAAACTATTGTGAATAATGAACGAATTGTTTCTCAGTTTATAAATAATAATAAATGATAATTATTGAGAAATCATCTGACTAATGACATGATGACTTCTGCCGCTCTAGGGCGGAGTGCGAGGGCGTGTCAGACTTTTACTGACCAAAGCCCAATCCTATGTTTCTTCTTTGCTTTGCGTTCCAGGCAGGGACCGTACAACCCCGATTAAGAGTTAAGTCTTTGAAAGGGTAAGCTTTTTATGAGGTTACCTTTATCATGATGTAACTCCATGATTGGGTTTTAGGCTTGAACCCATTAAAAGGGTTATCTCTTCGATATGGATAACCCATTGAATGGGTTCTATACTTAAAACCCATTGAAAGGGTTACATCAACATTATGATAACCCATTGAATGGGTTCTATATTTGAAACCCAGTGAGAGGGTTACCCTTATATAAAGATACCTTTATTTAAGGGTTTTTTCGGGTTATCATATTATTATGGTTATTCAATAACCTTGTGCTAAGTAGGTGCTGGATGAACACACACTATCGCTAGCGTACTGACTTTATTTCACTAGACATTGCAGATTTGTAGACGAAACACGTGTTACCTATATATTTAGATTTTAGATACTCTCATATTAAGGTGTGTGTCTTGATCTCCCGTATTTGCGACAATTGTTGTCTTGTGTGACCTGTTTTGGCAGTGTTATTGTAGTCAATTGAATGAACAATTTTTACGTTTAGTGACCAATATTCTATCTGTGACACAAATCACAAATGATCAATCAGTCAATAATCAAGTGAAGGTATATTACCATACCTACGTAAATTGTTGCGCATTGTACGGAGCATCTATAACCTACCTACTTGCCAATTTAAGGGATGACCGGACGGTTGCAAACTAGCGTTCCAACCAAGGTGACCTTGGTTTATATGTTTGGTTTGTGTTGCGGCTACATGGATGTAAACCACGCGCCAACACGTTTGGTGGTTGGGAAAACGCGTCTTCTGACCAAGGGCTTTGAAGGTCATGGATTACAAAACTGCTGTTTACACGGATTGAAACGAATAAGGTCACCTCGGTTGGAACGTCGGTTTACAACCGTCTGGCCACCCCTTAACTAAATTACTACTACTTACCTACTAAAAACCATTATCTGAATGTTCGTTTCGAATTCATAGCTACATTATAGAACTTTCTTATTTATAAGTCTACCATATACCTACCTACCTATTGCTACCTTGGCGAGCTCGGAGCCTCTGGGGGCTTCCGCATGAGGGGCACCGTAACCGGGGCACGAATAATCGAGGTTCCTGGTGCGGCCAGTGGCCCTGCCGCGGATGCCTTGGCCGCAAGGATCAGGGCGACCCTGGACGCGGAAGAGGCCCGAGTGTCCAGGCCCACCAAGTGCATTGATATGCCCATCATGGGCTTGGATGACTCCGTCAAGGTGGACGAGGTGGTGGCCGCAATCGTCAAGGCGGGAGGCTGCACTGCCGAACAGCTTCGGGCGGGCATCCACGCTGACAGCACGGGCATGCGAGCCGTGACGGTAAGTTGTCCCGTGCCGGCGGCCAAGACCATCACTGGGGAAGGCCGACGGCTCCTAGTAGGCTGGATCTCCGCGCAGATAAAACTACTGGAGCCCAGACCTCTGCGGTGCTATCGCTGCCACGTGGGGGCCTGTTGCGCCGTGGAGGTGAACCGCAGTGACCGCTGCTTCCAGTACGGTCAGCCCGGTCACAAGGCGGTTGAGTGCCGTGCAACGCCGCACTGTTACGCATGTGCGGCGGCAAGCAAGCCGGCCGACCACCGGGCTGGGAGCAGGTCCTGCGATCCCCCCGCCAAGGCCAAGGGCAAGGCCCGGAGACCCATCCACCCTGATGTCCTCACCACCGCAGCCTCGTCTTTAGCTGCCGCTATCGCCGCTGCAACCCCCGCGGCAGGGCCCTCACGTGGTGCTCGGGAGGAGACTGTAATGAACTGTCAATAACGGCTCCATTACGTCTCCTCCAGGCGAATATCAACCACTGCGCCCCCGCTCAGGATCTATTGCTCCAGAGCATGGCGCAGTGGTCGATCAACATCGCCGTGGTCTCCGAGCCGTACTATGTCCTGCCCAGGGGAGACTGGGTGCAGGACCTGAACGGCTTGGTGACCCAAATTTCTTCAGCTGCCGCCGGTACTCCGTCCTTCGATGCCGTCTTGAGAGGACGGGGTTGCGTGGCAGCACGGTTCGGGGACATTGCAGTGGTAGTCGTCTACCTGTCCCACAACCTGAACAGAACTTTCGCCGATCTCCACATCTCCCTTATGGAGCTGAATGCCGTCGTCGCTGGGTTTAGTTCCCTCCCCGTGGTCGTTTGCGGGGATTTCAATGCCAAGAACTTGACTTGGGGCTCCCGGTACACGAACCAGTGGGGTCGAATGGTGGAGGACTGGGCTCTGGAGACAGGCCTGATCGTCCTAAACCGGGGTTCTGTCCCCACATGTGTGCAGATGCAGGGCGAGTCAGTGGTGGACATATCGTTTGCCAGCCCTGGTCTGTCACCGGGTGTCGTCGACTGGCGCGTCATGGAGGGAGTGGAGACATACTCAGACCACCAGTACATCCGGTTTGACATCTCCGCCCAGACCTCGACCGCGCCGGTCCAACAGACCCCGTGTGGTCCGCGTTGGGCGCTGAAACAGCTAGACCGTGAGCTCCTGGAAGCCGCAATAGTACAGGCCTAGGTGCAAGCACCAGACAGGCCTGTCGACATCGACATCGAGGCAGAGTGGTTCCGGGAGGTTATGTCGCAAATCTGCGACGTGGCAATGCCTCGAGTCCGGCCAGGACTTGCCCGGCGCCAGGTGTACTGGTGGTCGCCGGAAATTGCGGCACTGTGCAATGCGTGCAATGCCGCGCGGCGCCGGTACGCCAAACACTGCAGTCGCCGCATCCGCCCGCCGGATGCGGAGGCCAGAGAGGCGGAGCTGTACGAAGGGTACAGAGTGGCGAAGAGCACCCTCCGAGCAGAAATAAAGCGGGCCAAGTTAGAGGCCCGCAACGTGTGGCTGGGGACTCTGAACGGAGACCCGTGGGACTCCACCACTCACGCAGAGTCTCCGGCCCCAGATTGTGGAGGGTGTGGTGAACACTCTGTTCTCTGCGCGAGGGG
The DNA here is from genome assembly GCA_949316375.1 of Mythimna vitellina. NCBI lineage: Eukaryota > Metazoa > Arthropoda > Insecta > Lepidoptera > Noctuidae > Mythimna > Mythimna vitellina. Next base: position 13,536,724 of record OX438702.1, on the reverse strand, counting down.
AACACTCTCCCCGCTCATGGCTCCGCCACCAGCGGTGTCTAACGCGGATCACGATGGCGACGACGATGACAATGCTCCAGAGGTGACCGAGATAGAGTTGAGTGTGGCGGTACGAAGGCTGAGTGCCAAGAATACCGTCCCAGGATCCGACGGCTTGCCTGAGATAGCCTGGGTCCTGACCATGGAGGCTCTCGGGTCTCGATTAAGAGGGCTCTTCAGCGCATGTATGGAGAGGGGCCCGTTCCCACTTCGCTGAAAGACGGGGAAACTGGTCCTTATCGCGAAGCCGGGGCGCCCAGTGGACTCTCCGTCCGCGTATCGGCCCATTGTGCTGCTCGACGAGGTGGGCAAGCTCTTTGAAAGAGTTGCAGACCGCCTCGTCGCACACGTAGCACGAACGGGGCCGAACCTTGCGGACGGCTAGTTCGGCTTTCGCAGGGGGCGCTCCACGGTGGACGCCATCATGCTCACGACGGGGCAGGCGGTGTCCCAGGGCAGGTGTGTCGTGGTGGTGTCTTTGAACATCGCCAATGCCTTCAACTCCCTGCCCTGGAGTAGCGCAGGAGGGCACTCCGGTATCGCCGGGTGCCCGACTACCTCTGTCGTGTGATCGAGGCCTACCTGTCGGATAGGTACATCATCTACCCTGGTCACCAGGGAGAGCGGAAAGGGCGAGAGATGTCGTGCGGTGTTCCGCGGGGATCGGTACTAGGACCGCCCTTGTGAACATCGGGTACAACCACGTGCTGCGCGGCAACCTCCCTGACGGGGTCAGCGTGGTCTGCTACGCAGACGACACACTGGTCCTCGCGCAGGGAGAGTCGTACCAGGCGGCGGTTGAATTAGCGACACGCGAGGTTGCGACAGTCGTTGATAGGATCCAGCAGTTGGGACTCGAGGTGGCGCTGCACAAGTCCGAGGCCATGTGTTTTCACGGCCCTCGGAACGCACCGCCTCAGCGTTCCCAACTAACGGTAGTAGGAATTCATATCGGCGTCGGGTCGACATTGAAGTACCTGGGACTCGTCCTCGATAGCCGGTGGAATTTCGAAGAGCACTTCCGACGTCTGGTTCCCAAACTGAATCGGATTGGGGCTGCCCTCAAGCGGCTCCTGCACAACCTCGGGGATCCAGACGCCTCCTTCCGGTGGCTTTACGCAGGCATTGTCCAGTCCATGGCCCTTTATGGGGCGCCAGTGTGGGCGCCGACACTGCGAAAGCGACCGGCGGCCCAGCTGAACGCGTGCCAGAGGGTCATGGCCATACGGATGGTACGGGGATACCGCGTGATTTCCCGCGAAGTGGCGAGCCTCCTTGCTGGCCAGCCACAATGGGATCTGGAGGCAACAGTCCTTGCACGCATGCACAATTTGCGCGAGGAGATGTAACGCCGGGGTGAAACTCTGCTGCCAAAACAAGTCGTGGCATGACGGAAAGAGTTCTGGCGGGATCTCATGGCGGAATGGCGACAGCGATTATCGCAACCCAGTGCTGGGCACGCCATAATTATGGCGGTAAGTCCTCTCTTTGAGGAGTGGCTGGAAAGGCAACATCTTTACCTTCCGCATGACGCAGGTCCTCACCGGATATGGTAAGTTTGGGAGGTTTCTTCACCGGATTCGTGCGGAAAAAACGCCCGGGTGTCACCATTGCGTGGACCGCCCGGAGGACACGGTAGAGTACACGGTGGAGGTATGCCCCGTTTGGGAAGAATAACGCCGTGCCCTCGTGGGGGCGATCGGCGGCGGCGATCTCTCACGCCAGGCCTTAGTACAGGCTATGGTCCGGAGCGAGGAGGAGTGGCAGGCGGTCGCCTCCTTCTGCGTAGCAGTAATGCTAGCAAAGGAGGTGGCCGATCGCGTGAAGCAACGGTCCATACGCCCCAACCGCCGCCGGGATTCCGATCCCGATTACCGGCCACCGTAGGCGCGGGCTTGCGGACGGCGAGCAATGGGTAGCCCGCCGTCCGACCGTCCGGTAACCGTCCGGACCGAGCTCAAGTCGTCGACGGCGCGCACTCTTCTACGCGCGTCTCAGGGAGATGTCAGTAACTGTAGGGACCAGCACGGTCGAAGCCTACTGGGGCCAAGGGTCTGGATTGAAGGATTCTGAAAGGAAGATTCGGCCCTGGTACGAAAGGCAACGAAGGAACAGGAGTGGGTTTTTAGTCAGTAAAAGTCTGACACTATCGCCGGCTCCGCCCAAGAGCGCGATTTGCCATAACATAATTTTCCCACCGAAAAAATAAAAAAACCTTATTGCTCTTTTGAGTTTAGATTGATAAATTACGTAACATAAGTACCTGACTATTGTAAGGCTTTACAGTGAAGGCATTAACATATAGCTAAAATAAAATAAATAACAAATAATTATGTAAGTTGTCAGGATAACTAAGTATTAGCACAGTATAAATATGGAACAGTATAGAAACTAAGCCTAGTTGATAAAATAAATACCTACACTCCATTAAAGCAATAGGGTTGTCACTGTTACTTAATGTTTTTGATATTGTTTATTTTTATGAAAAAAAAATGTGTTTTGTAGTGATCATTCAATCGAACAGAAATAACTAGTTTACAAATAAAATTTAAATACGTAATCTTATGACATCAGTTAACCTGAGCAAAAGACGACCATATCACAGCCCGCCATAAAAGCAAATTCAGAAGTATTTCAGAAGTTTTATTGTTAACTCCTTTTTAACACTCTCGAAAACCGCGAAAAACGACACCCATGACAAAAAAGTTGATAATTTTTTGCAGCCGCCATCTTGGATTCCCATTTTGACATCACTATCGGATTTAACACCCTCGAAAATCATGAAAACGACACCCATGATGAAGAAGTTGATAACTTGTTGCATCCGCCATCTTGGATATACATTTTGACAGCACTATCGGTTTCAACACTCTCGAAAACCGCGAAAACGACACCCATGACGAAAAAGTTGATAATTTTTTGCAGCTGCCATTTTGGATTTCCATTTTGACACCACTATCGGATTTAACACCCTCGAAAACCATGAAAACGACACCCATAATGAAAAAGTTGATAATTTGTTGCATCCGCCATCTTGGATATACATTTTGACAGCACTATTGGTTTCAACACTCTCGAAAACCGCGAAAACGACGCCCATGACGAAAAAGTTGATAATTTTTTGCAGCCGCCATTTTGGATTTCTATTTTGACACCACTATCGGATTCAACACCCTCGAAAACCATGAAAACGACACCCATAATGAAAAAGTTGGTAACTTGTTGCATCCGCCATCTTGGATATACATTTTGACAGCACTATCGGTTTCAACACTCTCGAAAACCGCGAAAACGACACCCATGACAAAAAAATGAATTTTTTTCCAGCCGCCATCTTGGATTTCCATTTTGACATCACTATCGGATTTAAAACCCTCGAAAACCATGAAATCGACACCCATGGCTGCGGTATTAGAACATAACCTGACCTTTTAGAAATTTCTACATAAAGTACATTTACTTGTATTATTAGATGTCATGCATCGTAGAAATAATAGCAATGTACAGCGTCTCGTTTCATTTTTGGCAGTTTTCAATATTAATTGTTCAAAATAATAAAACTAAAATCGCAGAAGCAAAAACTCAAACAACAAAAATGACAATAAAATAGTAAACAAGTACAGACATGAAAAACATTTCGATATTCGGCCAGCAATGCTAAAAAGAACTTTATATTACATGCATTATTGATCATAAATCCCTGTTTGCAAGGCTCTCGGAAAGTAACCACAAAGGCGCCGCCGCCGCGCCGCCGCTGATGCTTAACGCTTGCTATGCCATTTTGCAACGTATGCCTACCATCGAGAGATCATATTACATTCCTCCGAATTGGAATGTTACGCTGTTATCGTTTTCAAAAGAGTTGAAAACGTAAGGAACCCTTTTCAACGACTTAATTTAAGCCGTTCAAAAGTGTTACCCATATCGTATGGGTTTTTGTTTAAACCAAAATGGTCCATTAAGCCATTTAAAAGGTTACCTACATCGTATGGGTTTTAGATTAACTGCTTAGAAAAACCCTATCGAAAACCCTTTCTATAAATAACCAAAATGGTCCTTTAAGCCATTCAAAAGGGTTACCTATATCTTATGGGTTTTTCATTAACTGCTTAGAAAAACCCTGTCGAAAACCCCTTCAATGGGTAACCAAAATGGTCCCTGGTTCCAGGACCACGGGTTGTCCTTGGGCCATGGCGAACCCATGGCCAGTGGCCATGGGTTCGCTTCAAACGCAAATTCGCTTCAAATTGAGTGATTAGGCTCTTAATAAACTAGTGCACCTCACCATCAATGATTTCATCTCTGCTTACCATCAGGTGGGATCGCAGTCAAGCACTGGTTTATATCAATTAAAAAAAAAACGCTGGGGTGAAATGGAACAACTCTATTCAAGTTGCCCCTAAATAAATAAGCGGTTCTACTTAATTTCAAGAGACTTGTCAAACATTGAGGTTATAATAAGATGAGTGTTTTTCAAGATGTCCCTAAACGTAAAACTTTTTAAAGTTCAACTTGGTGTTTTCAATGACTCTAAGGAAGTTAATTCAGCTGTTTTTAAATGATAATTGCTTGAGAAAATAACAAAATAATTACAATTGTTACGTGGTTATGACTCAAGGGTGTAGTCAAAGGGCATATCGATCAAAGTTCAACATGAATACATTAATGTTAGTACCTTCTCCACATTAATTATAAATGCTAATTAATTCTACATGGTTCGTTGCTTTGAAAGCGTAAGTCTCTGAAAAGAATGAATAATTACTTGATGAAATTATTGTGTGGCTCTCTAAAACTCAAACAAAAATCGATCAAAGTTCCTATAATCTTATAAATTTTAGGTTGAACTAGCTTCTGCCAGCGGCTCCGCCCGCGTAATAGCAGGGTTATCCATACCAGGGCTTGTTAACGTTACCAAATTCACACTATAAGTTTCGTTAATTAACGTTATTTTCATAAAGTTAACATTTTAACGGTAACACGAGTAACGATACCTTGGTATCGAATCTATAAAATAACGTTACCAATTAACGTTACAAGTATCGATACTTTTATCGTTACCTAATGCATTGTTGTCAACCCGCGCAACCTAAGCGGCGCGGCGTAGCGCGGGCGGCGGCGCACTACGGAACGGCAACATCGCCAGTCAAACGATGCTTGCTAGTTGCTACTAAAATCTAAACTAAATATGGTACGGTTTCACAAACGAGGCGTGCGGTAATTGTAATTTTGATTAATTACTCATTCGCTTAAAAGTTTTTCAGAAAAATTGGCGTCATTCAGAATCTCATATTAAATGTGCAAGGCTTATATTGTGTACTTTTTTTAATGAGTACATTATGGGGGGCCAAAGTTCACGTAAAATAGCAGATTTTCAGAGGTCTTTTGCTAAATTAGTTTTACACAAGTTTATTAAAATAAAATTATTTTGTATTTTTTTTTCTTGAAGTAATATAGCAAAAGTTCTTAATTAATAACTAAAACTTAAGGGTTTATTCCCACTACTCACCTTCCAACTATGGGTGGTGAGAGTCGGGCCCCGCTTACTTAGTATTTTCTTTTCATTTTACTCCTAACATTAAGTGATTTGTTTTGTAACGAGTATCTATACTCTTCGCCTGATAAACCACGCCTTATTACGAATCGCATTTCGAGGTTACAGATCCGATTAACATTGCTGAAAGGGCTCAAAAGCCTTTACATATATTAAAAAAAGAAAACTAACAATGTTAATCTCTCACGGCTACGCCAAATAGGTCAAGTTCAGCAAAAATGCCAGACAACTACTACAACAACTAGTTGCCTGACGCTGGTTTTCAACTGAACCGTATTTGTATGAATGTACGCGTATACATAAATAAATACATAGATAGAATAGATACAAAGATGCATATATAGACTGCCAAAAACGACAAAGGTCCTGCTTATTTCTAACGAAATTTCTTCTAGCAGACCTGCGACAGGAGAGTTGGATGAGAGATGTAGACGCAGTGTGTATAAAAAATATAGAGAAGAATTAAATAGACTATATTATCTGAATTAAATCATATAATACATACATATTTAACAATAGCAGTAAATAAATAGATACAAACATAAATTGAGTGAACGAAAAACGATCACGCAAGTAGCCAAGATAAGCAGGGTTAGACACACAAATACATATAAAAAAGTGAAGCTAAACTGCACGTTCCAAAGCGTAGATCTTTATGGAGAAGAACGTGCAAGGAACTCCATAGACACCGTTTTAAGTCACATTAGTCGCTTCTATTATGTGAGCACAATGTAGGTAGATAAGTAATGAAAAAAAAATTAGTAAAAAAATAGAAATTAAAAATACCAGTCTCAACTGACGGCGCCCGTACACGAACATGACACGTGCATCAGCCCCACTGAGCTCAACCCTTTTGAAGGTCCACCAAATGACCCAATAAAACGTACCATCATCAGCGAGACATTTGAGTGAGCATGACAAACTCTCAACTGCCATGCTCATAATGTCAAACAAGTTGTAACCTCATAAAAATGCTCCAGGGTACTTCACATTCTTATACAATGCTATTGTTTTTAAATACAAAAAGTAATAAATGAGCACATCATCATCATTTTAGCCGAAAGACGTCCACTATTGGACATAGACCTCGCCCAAACGTCGCCACAACGACTGATCCTGTGCGTCGTCATCCACCGCATTCCCGCGACTCTCAGGTCGTCGGTCCACCTTGTGGGAGGCCTTCCAACGCTGCGTTTCCGATGCCCGGTCGCCACTCTAGAACCTTTCGGCCCCAGCGACCATCCGTTCTACGAGCAATGTGCCCTGCCCACTGCCACTCAGGTTTGGCGATTCTTCGAACTATGTCTGCGACCTTGGTTCTCCTGCGGATATCTTCATTCCTGATGCGATCACTCAAGAAAACTCCGAGAATAGCCTTTTCCATTGCCCTTTGGGTGACTGTAAGCCTTCTGAAGAGGCCAATTGTAAGCGACCATGTTTCAGTGGCATATTTCATCACTGGCAACACGCACTGGTCTCAGACTTTCGTCTTGAGACACTAGTATGTTGGTAGAGAAGATACCGCGCAGCCTCCCGAACGCTGCCCAGCCGAGTCGGATTCGACCATTGACCTCTTTCTTAAAGTTAGATCTACCCAACTTGATTATCTATCCCAGGTAAACGTAATCGTCTACAACTTCGAGTGTAGAGTCTCCGATTTTCGTCGGAGTGGGTGCTACATGGTTATTGACCATGACTTTGGTTTTGTCTATGTTTATTTTAAAGCCCACTCTTTCGGAAACTCTACTAAAGTAATCGAGCATTGTAATGAGCTCCTCCGTAGTCTCAGCCATGACTACTATATCGTCAGCAAACCGAAGGATGTACTCGCCATTGACATTAATGCCTAGTCCACTCCAGTCCAGAACCTTGAAGACATCCTCCATTGCAGCCGTAAACAGTTTCGGAGAAATGACGTCTCCGTGCCTCCACCATCCACCATCTGGTCCTGAAGTCGGACTGACATTGTGATGTTTCTCGTACGAATACTTCAGCACTTCAACGCACCGATAGTCAATCTGGAACCGTTGGAGATTGCAGTACAGCCCAAGTCTCGAGCGAATCAAAGCTCGTAGTCCACGAATGCTAAGCAGAGAGCTTCATGACATTCTGAGAATATCTTGATGATATTCTGAGTATAAGATACGCCACCCTGGTCGACACACTCTCGATCCTCACCACATTGTCCACAAGGGACCTGTGGACGATAAACCTAAAACCATCCTGGGACTGCTGGTCATCTCCCCCGGAAATAAAGCAGGTTTCCAAATTTGAGAATTATCGATCCTCCTCCTGTCTTCAGACTTCAGATAATCCCACAAGACTCTATCGTAACCTGCTCAATTTTTCTTAAAGTTCGATGATCTTCTCGTCGAAGCGGAGTGTACGCGTGCTATATGTTGTCAGGTCCGGTCGTTATTTTCTAAAGGGGTAGCCGGATCCCATCCGGAGATTCTTCGCACGACTTGCTTCGTCATAAGGTTATGGCGAAGCAAGTTGATCGCTACCGGAGTTAAGGGTAGTGAGGCTGCCGCCCGGCAGTAGTGACCACTAGGACCTATTCCTTTTGGTTGTGCTTATCATTATGGGGTTTTGCCATAATCGCCACGCTTAACATGCCGATTGGCGATCGCAGTGTGGATGTTGCAATGCACAGAGAATGCTGCTGCCCATTATCTGGTGTGTCCTTTAGTCACCTCTTACGACACCCTCGGGACGAGATAGGATGGTGTTATTCTTTACGTCTGGACACCATACAGAAATTTTCACAAGCTCCTTTAAAATAAACAGATAAAATAAAAAGCACCATTTCGAAAACAACAATACAAAAAGGCCAGTAGTATCTCCTCCAATACTTATAAAAATATAAAAGAAAAAAATATTCCGGCATTTAGCCAAACATTTTTATCAAGGATATAATCCTCCAATGTATAATATGCTTGCTTTTGTTATGTACACTTTTTTCTTCTGTCCGTACAATTAAACTGCTAGTTTAAAAAATAAAATAATTACAAATTAATTATAAACTGACGAGACTGCCTTAAAAGCCTTAACTGAAAAGATACTATACATTAACTACTAAACAACAGTTGCTCATGTGTATCACAAGCCATAAACACACACAAACGCTCGAAATATATTACCCTCCTTACTGCCGTTCATTAAGGGGGAGATCATGATTATTGATGATTTTAAATCCAACAGCACGTCTAAACGGCTAATCGTATGTTTTGAAAAAAATATATGTTAAACTAGACTACTTGCCTAATAATTTGATATACGAATATTTAATTTTTTTTCGTTAAACTTCGTGTGCTTTATTTTCAAAGTTATGTCTAACACACACAAAAAAACGAAGATCAGGCAAAAACCGTCACGTGTATTTTTATGAAACTTTCTCAAACTAAAAGATAATTTAATTACCAATCTTTTGATATACTGTTTTTGTTCATATTGTGTTTAATAAATGAAGGACATGTTATTATTCGAATAATCTTTATGGGCGGTGAGTGACGCTAGGTCCTCTTTTGTTCGCTCAAGGTCGCTGGCATTTAGTGTCCCCTTAACTAATAGACCGCAAAGCCATAAATATAAAACATATGAGCGAAAAATGTATGACGTATGTCACGCAATCGAAGGTTAGAGAAAGATTTAGGTAGGTATAGGATTTATTTATCTCTAGATACTGAATCAGATCCATTATTATCTTTATATAAACCCTGAAAATCGTCACAATGATGGCGAAAATAATCTTCAGTATCCGTTTTAAGTTCAGGTACAAAATTACGTAGCCTTTTTTCATTTGAATATAATAAATGTACGTAATTCCTATTTAAAATGAAAAACGTTGCGCAGCACAAGTGTTTTTGATTTGAATACCTAGGTGATCAAACCAGTACTGCATTAATGTAGACGAAAAAAAGAGATAAAAGAAAATAAAGTTATATAACGGTACTTTTCGTATGTATTTGGTAACGTTATTCAGGCCGTGGGCCATGGTAACGTTACTATTTTTCGGTAAAATCATCGATAACGTTAAGTCAGTTTACCGGTAAAAGTTGTCCCAAGTATCGTTACCAAGCATAACGTTACCTGTGCTAATAACGTTACCTTCGTCCGATGAAAGTAACGATACCAAATTTTTAACGTTATTCAAAGCCCTGATCCATACAAACTTCCAACTCCCGTTTTACCCCCTTAGGAGTAAAGTTTCGTAAAATTCGTTCTTAGCGGATATTTACACCCTATAAAGAACTTTACTTGGGCCACGGGTAGTGTGAAAGCGAAACCCGGGGCCCTGGGACGAAGGCAAAGAAGGAACAGGAGTAGGTTTTTAGTCAGTGAAAGTCTGACACTATCTCACCCTCGGCCTAAGAGCGTGATTTGTAATAAGATTTTTCCACCTAATAAAAAAAAGCACCTACCTATTAAGAACCTACCTATTAAGAACCTATCTGTAAAATTTTAAGTTTATAGGGGTTATAGTTTCTGAAATTTTGTGATTAATCAGTAGGCGGTATTTTGCTTTTATATATATAGATAGATATGGCACAACTTGGAAAGTGTTGACCTGAAATTGAGTAGAACCCAAACGGAGTACTTGTTCTGCGATTTCGGCGGTCTCTTCAATCCAGTACCTTTAGCTCTCGCTGGAACGCCCATACCCATCTGCGCCGACTTTCGGTAACTCGGGTCGCTCATCTAAGGGGATGGTGAGGTAGACCGGGACGTAACACATCGGATCAACGCTGGATGGATGAAATGGCGACAGGTCACGGGAACAACTTGTGACCCACGGATGCCCCTCAAGTTGAAGGGTAAAATCTACAAGTCCGTGATAAAGTCTGTCATACTGTATGGATCAGAATGTTGGGCTGTGGAAAAGACGGATGAAAAAAGATTGCACGTAGCGGAGATGAAAATGTTAAGATGTTAAGATGGATGAGTGGTGTGAAAAGAATGGATAAAGTGAGAAATGAGTATATTAGGGGGAGGTTGAAAATGACGCCAGCCCACCGCCGCAGTGACTGAAAAGTTGAAAGGAAATAGTTTGTCTTGGTATGGTCATGTGAAGAGGAGGAACGAAACGCATGTTACTAAAAGAGTTATGAGTTTACATGTAGATGGATGGAAAGGAAGAGGGAGCTCAAAGAAAAGATGGATGGATTTTGTGAGAAGTGATATGAAAGAAAAGGAAGTTAGTGATAGCGTGACGAGTGGCAGGACAGAATGGAAGTAAAAAACGTGTTGCGCCGACCCCAAATAAAACGGGGCAAGGGCAGGAAGATGATATATAGATAGATAAATCTTGGCCACTGCAAAAAAAACTGGCCAAATGGGGCTTCATCGACCCATCTCTAACACAGTGCCAGTGTGGAAACACTGCACAAGACATGTGTAGCGACTTCCTATGCTGATCCTGCACAACCACCTGCACTTTTCAGGATTGAAATATGAGGCCAATAACAGAACTGTACAGGTTGCCAAAAACAGGACAGAAAAAACAAAATAAGAAGAGTCCAAAAAAGAAGAAGAAGAAGCTACCATCAATTCAATCAATTCCTCGAAACATAGATACGATATTCCAAGAAGTATCCCTAAATTTATTAAAGGAAAAATGCGTTCTATTCATGTTCAATTCTTCTTTTTGTAACCTTTACCAAATCGTCAGACAATTTTAATGAACAGTAAATTACAATATTCCTTTTCAACCTTTAAAATTCATCATTTGACTTAACCAAAAATAACAAAAATATCAAAATAAGGACCCAAACCTCCATCACCACTTAGTAAATCTTTGATTCACCGTCTATAAGTCATCGACACTCAACATTAAACAACAAACTAGTAATTTATATTTTTCCTATAATTCTCGAAACAAGAGCAGAGAATCAGAAACATGATTATAGTACAGAATTCTATTTTTATTTCTACACGGATCTGTAGGGTCGTTTATTTGAGTTTCTGACGATTCGGACACAGTGTCCGTATTGTCACAATTTTATTTCAATTTTTTTCACTAACAATTCGGACACGCATTGCTTGGTACCGTCAGACAAAATTTAAAAAATATAATTTGTGGGGAAAAAAGCGTTACCAAAACTATTTAGGGTGGATTTAGAGTAATACATTTTTTGTATTAAAACTTTTTTTATCTGACTGTATTAAAGTTTCAAAAAATTTGGTGATGTCCGAATAGCCAGTGAAAAAATATTGAAATATTACTTCGATTCGGACACTGTGTCGGAACCGTCAGCAACTCGTTTATTTCTTCCCTTTGGTCTAAATGGGGGTAATTTGAGACAATTATGATGGATGCTCGCTGACTCACTGCAGTGTGTGACGACCTTGTGCTTGGTACAAAAATAGTAAGCAGTTTTAGTATTAAGTTAATTGATGTAGTTTACTGTGTGTCCTTCACTGTCTGGTTGCTACGTGATTTAAAATTGTATATAGAGACGTGTTTTGGAATAATATGTTTTATTTTGATGAAATTATTTAGCGTCATCACCATGATTGCTGAATGTATAGAACCCACAACACTTATTGTAAATTACCAGACACCGATTTACACGGGGTCTCACCCACAAGTTTAGGGACAGCTATCTCGGAGGTACGAGCTAGTACAAACCTTCCAAATACATGTTAATTGTTTAACTTAATTTCATACACGCTATTCTATTTAAAAAATATAATTTATTTTCATATTTTAGTCTGCTTTCTATTTTTTTTTTTAATTCTGTGTATTTTTTTCTTGCGGATGGCGTGCTGCCCGTAGCTTGCCATCTGAAAGCCTGCGCCTACGGTGGCGGGTAATCGTTCTGTGACTTCCAACGCCTGGGGCCTGGGGCGGGAACTCTCCGGCCTCTCCGGTGGGAGTCGAGGATTTCTCTATCAAAAAAATCCCGTGGCACCAATGCAATAAAGGGTTGATATCAAAAACGATTGACAGTGATTATCAGTATCACAATTAATATGAAATAAGAAATACATTCGTTACTTCTGTTAGCAAATTGCAATAACTCAAGTCAATTAGAGTAGTAATAACTTGTTAGATTCGACTGATAATGTTGGTTTTGCGTATAATATTTACTAGTGTTTGAACATAATTAAAATGATATAATAGTCTTGTAATACGCGCTGGATAATGATTGTAGGTACATATTTCCTGAGAGGATTCTTGGTGATCAAGTTAAATTTGACTGCAGCAAAGTTTAACATTTTTTTAAGGCTCCGCACCTCAAAAGGAAAAAATGGAACCCTTACAGGATCACTTTGTTGTCCGTTGGTCTGTCTATCTGTTGGTCAAGACCCTTTATCTCGGGAACGCGTGGAGGTATCGAGTTGAAATTAAAACCATATACTCAGATCTACAGTCCGATGAAGTTGTGAAAAAATCAAGTTTCTGAGCTAACGAAAAAAAAGATACGGCCGTTTATGTCGCAAAAAGCGTATATAAGTACTCTATGGATTTTGATTCCCTTGCGAGTGTTGAGACTCGCAAGGGAATCAAAATCCATAGAGTACTTCCCATTGACCTGGAACCTGAAATTTGGCATGAAGCGAGGCCTCATAGCACAAGTAAAGGAAAAAATCTGAAAACTGGAAATTTGTAGTCCGTGACTAAAAACAACTTTTTTTGCTATTTAAAATGTTTTTCGGAAGTCATCAAATGTCTCTTGCCACTCTGGGTGGATTAAAAGGAGTGTTAGAGTTTTACTTACTAAAACCCACTTGTGTTCTTTCAGTTGCCCTTTGCGTTCCAGGACCGCGGTAACTCTTATTAACAATCCCACGACTCTGGAGCAAAGTTTTACGGAGTTTTCGAACCGAAAAAAAATAGATTCGTTATTGTATGTTAATAAAATGTATAAGTTTATTATTTTTTAAGATTATTTTATGTATTATGTCTATGGGCCTTAGTTGCCTGAAAATAAATAATAATTATTATTATATCTCAGAACCTGGGTTCCTGGATCTATGGAAGGTGTACGAGGTGTCTTTGACGCTTTTACTGGAACGTGGTGCCAACTGGCGATTATCCCTGTAGGCGCTGTGCTAGTGCATCCAAGGACATCCCCCGGTTGGTGGGAAACTATTGCAACATATGGAAAACAATAGGGGTTTTAGGATTTTTTAATGGACTGGTTACCGGAAGAAGGAATTAAGTTAAGACTATGGTAGACATAATTCTTTTTGCTATTGATTTATCATATAGTCCTAAAGGACCATATGATAAATCTATTTGACATATCTTAAAAAATATGGCCTAGGTTTCACTTTTGGCGAAAAGGGAAAAAAAATATTCATGTTAGCAATATAGGTATGGGAAGAGTTTCAATCCTCTTTCAAGGTGACAGAAGATATATCAAGAAAACCCGCGCATTTGAAATTATAATTGTAGACTTAGACCATAATGCTTTCAGAGTGCTGAGAGTGCTAGCTGTCAGACTAGATTTAATTATAGGCTGAACGTGGCTACTACCTGTGCCAAACGTTTCACGGGAAGATTTATGGTATCGATTTAGAATAATCTATGGTTTTCTGTCGCTTTTTTTTGTCGTTGGTTAACTTGTCTCTGGTTTCGAAACGATAGTTCTGCTGAGGACAAAAGATTTCTTTAATTTATTCTATTAAATCCCAACAAATAAGTTTTTAAATCATTATCCTCATCATTTTACCCAAAAGAAGCTCACTGCTGGATATAAACCTCCCCAAAGTGTCGCCACAACGACTGGTATTGTTCGTCTCGCAACTTTACCAGGTCTTCTCCGGTACACGGTTATCACCTTTTGACTCCATCGACCGCGAGAAATGTGCCCAATCCAATGCCACTTACTTTCGGAACTGACACTGGAACTTTCCAAATTGACCATGTTCGGGGAGAACCTGCGTCATGCGGAAGGTGAGACCACCGTGAGGTTTTTCCAGCCACTCCTCAAAGAGGGGACTTACCGTGCCCAATGAAACTGGCATGCTGGAATGTTCGAAAGAGTCACTGCGGCCCTGGAACGCAAAATCTACTCACGTTATCTGATTACGTATGAAGAAACACCTAACCCATAAAGCCTTTCGAAAAGATTTAACAGAATAGTAAAAATCATTGATTTAATCAACTTCGCGTGAAGGTTACGCTTCTAGGTCAATGGGTTTTACTTAATTATCGAATTGTTTCGTTTATATAACATCTAGGTTTATTGCCTGCTATAGGAATGTGTGTAAACTAATTGTAAATGATATTAAACCTCGTGTTTCAAGGTTTAAATGTGATTGCTCTTAAGAGGGTACTGCGCGCCTCAAGGAGATGTCAGCAACTGTAGGGGCCCAGCAGGGTCGAAGCCTACTGGGGCCAAGGGTCTGATTCTGAAAGGAAGACTCGGCCTTGGTACGAAATGCAACGAAGGAACAGGAGTGGGTTTTGAGTCAGTAAAAGTCTGACACTATCTCCCGCCCCGCCCAAGGGCGGGGGATGTCATAAGATGATTTTCCCGCCGGAAAAAAAAAGCATGTTGTATTTTTTTTCCTGTTTTAAATCTGCCTGCAACAATATAACTGATCATGATCATCCTTCTACATTTAATCCAAACAAACCTTCTTTTATTTATTCTTCAATACATATTTATTACATTATTCAATATTTCTCAGTCCGTCGGTATCGGGAGCAGAGCCCCAGCTACCGGTTAGATACAGGAACCGCCTCACAATGCGAGCCGTATGGCAGGAGTACTGCCTTCTATACCAAGCTCTTGATTAAAACGCGCCATGACAGCTACGACAGATTGGTGTAAAGACTTTTGGCCATCACGCCGTTGGTGGTCTCAACAGTCGGTACAATGACAGCCGAAGTTACATTCCACATGTCGACAACCTCGTGTGCTAAGTCGTTATTTTGTTTTATTTCTCCTATTCACCTTTCCCCTAACAGAATAGCAGCGCTGCGATATTTGTCGTTTTAAATAACGCAGCATATGCTGAGTTAAGTGCCTTTTTGGTCTCGCACTGATTATACCTCTTTTTTATTTTTTTATTGTGTATCTTTAATTTATACGATTGTGTGAGTCACAAAAAACGTTCTTTTTTTCTTTCTTTCTTCTTTCTTTCACGAGGTTCTCGTCATGTAGGATGGTGACATCGAACATCAAATTATTACTTTTATGCTAGCCTGTGTTGTCCCACGATTCTTCGATGTCCTTTGAACATGATTCCTCGCTTCTTTGTTCCAATTCTTAAGGAAAACATCCAGGTCGTCCTGCATTCTCCTTCGTGGTCTGCCGCGGCCCCGTGTCGCTGTGTCTGGGCACCAATCCTGTATATTACGAGCCCACAGCTCATTAGACATGCGGCAGACATGTCTTGCCCATTCACATCAACTATTTGCGTTTTGGAGCGCAGTGTAGTATTTCTAACGTGATTTGTTAATTTAACACTTAGTATGCTGTGCTCTTTAGTACGTTGGCAAACCATGAGTTTGGACTTTTAAATGTTAATCATCAAATGATTTATTTATTACAATATCTACAGTTTATACCATCACATGCAGATAGTTAAAATCTCTATTAAAACCTTTATCAGTCAGCAGATTCTCGTTAAAAAGAATCACTGACAGACAGTAGTTTTAGGGACATGTCACACCTGTGGTGTTAGGAACAAGTCTTGATCATCAATAGGTAGCGATGGGGAGGACACTTTCCTTGCAGAACGGATGACTGATGAGACTTAAAGCTTTTGGCTTACTTGAAGATGTAGCTTTGAAAGGCCTTCCATAATGTAGAATGATGACTATTGAGGGCCGCGGGAGTCCATACGATTTTTTTTTTTTAATTGATATAAACCAGTGCTTGACTGCGATCCCACCTGATGGTAAGCGGAGATGCAATCATTGATGGTCAGGCGCACTAGTTTATTAAGAGCCTATTCACTCTAGCCTTGAAGACACCTGTATTATAGTTGGACGGGAAGACAGCAGCAGGCAAATTGTTCCAGTCCTTCGATGTACGCGGTATAAACGACGAAGCGAAACGCTTAGTCCGGACCGTTGAAGTTTCAACAACGTAAGTGTGGATACTCGCCGTTCGTCGGTTTGTCCGATGGTAGAAAGGAGATGGCGGAATCAAGTCATGCAGTTCCCGCGCACACTCTCCAAAATGTAACCTGTAAAATACCGATGATGCTAGAAAAATAGGAGCGATCGATGACAAGACGCTTGAGAAAGATCGAGTCTTGCAGTGGAAGTCTTTCAGCGGAAATTATGAATTTATTGCAAAAGCATTTGCCAAATATTCCCTTTCATTCGAAGTAGGTAAAGTTTGAAATAGTTAATAAACATTATGCTGATACCCAAGGAAGATAATAATAGCCAAGGCATTACAATTCTACAGGAAAGGAAACCAAAATGTCTAGTTCTAGATCTGCAATCAAATCGGGCATTGCCTTTAGTCACCGTGTTAGGTATGCAGCTATTAGGCAATGCCACCTTTTTTGGGGCAAGTCTACGTCCTGTAGGGGGTATATTGCTTATGATAGGCACTTATAGGCGTCAATTAAAGGCAATGAAGCATAATCTGACGTTGGAATTACATGGTTTATTTATGCCTTTCAATTTTGGTGAAGCAACCAAAATGAATCCTGCAATTGCACATAAATATGAATCATTCAGTGTCTGCGCTCTGCCATATACCCAATCTTTCTTATATAAATATTTGAAATACTAAATTGCTGCTTCATTTTGACAGACCTGTTGGTCTAGTTGTCAGTGGCCCTAACTGCTATGCCGGAGGTCGTGGGTTTGTTTGCCACCCAGGACAAATGTTTATGTGATGAGCATGTTCATTTGTTCTGGGTGTAATTTATCTATAATATGTATGTATTTAGAAATACGAGTATATAAGTATGTTTATCAGTTGTCTAGTACTCATGACACAAGCTGTGTTTAGTTTGAGACTAGATGGCATTGTGTGAAAGTTGTGAAATATTATTATTATTTTATAATCAACTAACTGCTACCAGTGGCTTTGTCGCGTGTTAAGACGTATAGTCCCTTGAATATCCGGCCGGAATTAAATGCACACATAATCGTACTGCCGTAGGGCGGTAGTACGAGTATCTGTGCATTTAATTCCGGCCGGCTGCGCCCGGATAGCCTAGAGCCCCGCTAACCTTTAAATCCATTTTCTTTGCGAAATATTGATTGATTTACATACATATGCTATGTACATTCTGAAGAACAGTTAACCAGATTTTTTTTGTGAGAAACATATTTCTAAAGATCAAAGCCGTTTGAAAACAGTATGGAAAACAAGTGGAAAAATATCATGTTGTCAAAAGTTTTTTTTTGGCTAAAGTATTAGTTTTACAAAAAAAATCATAAGTTTATAATGTTGTACATGATTCTATAATAAACGTATATTTTTTTCATACCTATTGACCTGGCCGTTACTGAGGAGTAGGCTTCAGGAAGTCACTGTTTTATAGCACTGCTTGAGAGTTAGGGCCTTAATAGAAAATAATCCCAAAGTATCCTGTGGGCTATTCCAGGATCTAGTTTACCCGTGTGACAAATTCATCTAAATCCATCCAGCCGTTCGAGCGTGAAGAAGTAACAAACATACACACAAACTTCTGCCTTTGTAATATTAAGTGTGATTTTGAAGCATTTTTCAGAAAATGATATGATGATTATGATGATATTTTTGGCGTTATCTGTTGTTTAGTACAAAATATTGTACTCTAGCTTTTGCCCGCGGCTTTGTTCGCGCACATAAAATATAGCCTATGTTAGTCAGGCATAAAGCAGCTTTAAAATTTTTCACCTATAGGTAAAAAAATTTTAGCAATCGGACCAGTACTTTAAGAGATTACCTACTACAAAAAAATAAATAAAAAAACAAACTTAACCTCTTTATAATATTAGTGTACAAAAATTGATAAAGGCCACTGTGCACTGGACACAGTGCGCACACTTGAGTGAAGTCTAAAGCAAACTTTGCAAGAATACTACCTTTCAAAAACATGGCTCATATGCCATCTTATAATCTATTTACGACTACTCTACTAACATTTAAAACTAGTTTACACTACGTTAAAGTTTTTACGATGGTTTCTTACCTTCTGACTCATTACTTGATGTTTTACTATTTAAGAACTAGCCAGACCTGTCATACGCACCTGGTACTATGAGCTGGTCGTAATGAGAGTCCATTGTAAATAGTCGTGACTGTAATGACATAGTTTGGAGATGAAAGGGTGATTGTTATGAAAGCTTGGTTTTTTTTTTTTTTAGTGAGTGGGAAAATCATCCTAATGACATCCCCGCTCTTGGGCGGAACGGGAGATAGTGTCAGACTCTTACTGACTAAAAACCCACTCCTGTTCCTTCGTTGCCTTCGTCCCAGGGCCCCGGGTTCCGCTTTCACAGTATTGGATAAGAGAATAGTGGCTTTTGTGGAATATCTTTGCTTTTGACCGAGATTCCTGTTTTATTAGTGGTTAAGCATAAGCATAATCAGCCTTTCAATGTTCCCACTGCTGGGACTCAGGCCTTCTCTCTAGGAGAGGGAATGGGCCGTAATCCACCATGCGGGCCCAGTGCGGGTTGGTGGATGTCACATGTCTTCGAATTTTTGGTTCTAGGACATGCCGGTTTCCTCACGATGTTTTCCTTTACCGTTTTGAGAGCAGTGGTGATGAAATAAATTACCCAAAGTAATGCGCCTGGCTGGGTTTGAACCCGCAGCCTACAACTCGGAAGTCGGAGCCGTTAACTCGGCCACCACTGCTCTCCATATAGTGGTTAAACTCTTGAAATCTGAAGGTAACTATCGAATTAAGAGCAATAAACTTAATTTTAATATATGTATTGACTGATACAACTACGGAAAAAAATGCTGCACGAAAATATCACTTTTTAACCCATAAAATAAACATGGCTTCTTTAGAAAAGTGTTGCTTAATCTCTGAAAGAGACGTCAGCAATATTGAAAGGGCAAGTTAGGGTTGATGTCTGCCAGTTCTGCGAATTGTAGCCCTCGCAAAAAAAGGGCAACTGAAGGAAGACTGTGAGTTTTAGTCAGTAAAAGTCTGACAATTCATTTCCTTCCGCTCCAACCAGAACGAGAAAAGTCATTTGATGTATGTCTATGTAAAAAAAAAGTACAGCGTGAGGGGGCGTCAGGCTTTTACTGATTAAAATCCATCCGTGTTTCTTCCGTTGCTCTTTGGGTTTCAGGGTCACGGTAATTATTTCAAATATGCTCGCAGCACATTCAGATATCCACGATCCACGCGCTGATCCCTAGGGACGAAGCAGGGCTGCGATGCCCGCTAGCTAAGACCGCGGGGAATTTCTGACAAGGAAACCCGTAGTCCTAGAACGCGAAAGGTAATTGAAGTACATATGTGTGGTTTTAGTCAGTAAAATTCTGAGAGCGTGAGAAGTCATTGGATGACCTTAAAAAGAAGCCCATTCAGTAAATTACAGACATTTTATTCATGCTCATTGATAAAACGTAGATACATTCTAAATACTGTAGAATCTTCTCTCGCCTACGTAATAAAATAAATTATAATCTGCATATTGCAAATCCAATATTTCTATACATTTTATTACATTGCGAAATCGTTTTTAAATAAACGTATAATTTCGTTATTAACAGATGCTGGTTGTTTATGATTTTACCTGGGGCTAAACTGTTTATATTATTATACCTACGGATTTTAGACTTATGACTAGGTCAAAAATCTTGAACATTGTAATTCTTACGTGGGCGTCATTTTGTGTTGTCGATTTTATAAAATATGTTTTCTGTGTTCTTTGTTAGGTTTGACGATAATAATATCGATGTATCGATATGTTGAGATGTTCATTCTACATATCACGACTATATTTGACGATGTTTTATATTCCAATGTATGATTACAGACATAATTTACACATTTCGAAAAAGTTGGCCTTATAAATAACGCCTCGATTTCGCATAAAAAAATATGGCTTACTACATGTGTTCAAAAATATTGATTTATTATCTTTTGGAATCTCAATCATTCGATAGCATTATTAATACTACTGCACTATACCGTATACTATACTACTATTCTATTTTTTATACTGTGCTATACTTAAGTGGCAATGGGCAGGGCACATTGCTCGCAGAACAGATGGTCGTTGGGGCCGAAAGGTTCTGGAGTGGCGACCGCGTACCGGAAGATGCAGTGTTGGAAGGCCCCCTACAAGGTGGACCTGGTGAAGGTAGCGGGAATCCGAAGGATGCAAGGCTCACAGGACCGTTATTTGTGGCGACATTTGGGGGAGGCCTATATCCAACAGTGGACATCTATCGGCTGAAATGATGATGATGATGATTATTAATACATTTTAAAGTGTCAATATGTGATATTGAATAATCAATAATCGAAATATTTACTAATATGGCTAAATACCTATGTCGATACTTTTTTACAATTCCTACATCTCTATTATTTATATTGAGGTGTGAATAGTTTAATAAATCATTGTGATTACCATTAGGCTTTGCCAATCTCCAGCACAATAGCTTTGTTATAATTTCTTGTTAAATCGCTCCTGGCTATAGGCCTGTCCAAAAGAGGTGTCGTTGCACTGGTTTTGTTGAATAGCACCCGAATTACCTGACTCGAACTTGTAATAGTCAAATTATTAAGAAGTCAAATAAACCATGGTTGCTGACGCTGACGAGCAAAGGACATCGACCATCCACATGTGGATGTTGGACCGAATGCTGCCCAGAATAGACTCACAATGTAATATGTTTTTTGGGCTATTACTAGTATGTTAAAATGTGTGGTAAAATATGTAACCGAGATATTTGTAATATATACGGGATTTCAAAGAGTTTCCATGGAGTTTCTTGCACGTTCTTCTTCATAGAGATCTTAACTTTGGAACGTGAAACTTAGCTTCACTTTTTTTTGACTGATTGAAATTTTGACAATTCAAAAGTGCCTGTTACTAGTCTATTTGAAATAAAGTTTCTGATTTCTGTTAATCAAAACTCTTTAAAATCTATTATTGGACTTTCGGTAAAAAATAATTAACAGGAACAAATAAGTATAAACTTACTAAAACAATCTTCAATTATTATTATTTTTTTTATATTCCTATTTTAGTAATCAAGAGTCCTCCCTGCTACTACTGTAATTTAGTTTTGTAGCATGTCTCTCTACAATGTTTTCGACTTATGAAGACCCTAGCACAGGTTTTATTGAGTGTGAGCTCCTACCTCCCATCATCAAGCTTGTTTCTTTATAAATTGTACAAATGCGGAAGGAAATAAATAAATGTTATAATTATTATTAAAACGCGCCCTTTTTTAATTCTTGATAGGTTCGCGCTTGATCGCTATCTCACCTGATGGAAAGCGACGATGTGGTCGACGATGGAGCGCGCTTACCTAGAAGTAACCTATTCACTCTTGACTTAAAGATTCCCGGGTTGTAGCCATCAGGAAACACAGATTCCGGCAAGGAATTCCACTCCTTAGCTGTACGCACAATGAATGTGTTCCCAAAACGTTTTGTGTGTATAGGTGGGATGTCCACCATGTACCGGTGGTGCATTGCCGTACGCCTGGTGGTCCGATGATGGAACGGGCTAGGCGGATTAGGTTATGCAATTCCGAGCGTCTCTGCTCAGCCGGTCACTTGACAACTATATTTTCTATTATCAAATACAATAATAAATTCACATGATTCTTCAAATGCAGTATACAGTAAAGGGAGAATCTGTTTGTCAAGGAGCTAGATATTATTTTTTTGAGCAAATATTTTAAGAAAATAAAATATTTTATTTAAAGTGTATAGTATTTTTTAACACTGCGACTTTTTTCTTTTCTTTAAACTTAACCATTTAGAAGTACTCCCCACGTCTAGGCAGCACTTGGTCAATGACCTTTAATTCGTTATGTACTATTTTTGGCTTTCGATTTGTGTGGGTGTGTCTGACTACGTATTGTGGTTTATTATTGATTTAATTAAAACTTATATAAGGAGTATTTATGCGAGAGCCAACTTCTGGTTTTCCATGATAAATGTTCACACATTTTCTCCGACTTAGAACAGAGGGGTTAAGAGGGATAGTCAAAGGTAGCCAGAGAGATTAAAATTTTCTTAAGTTTTTTACATTTTGTAGGTCGTAATCAAGATGTATGTCAATTAAAATTTGATTGGTGGGCGTTATACATATATTTGTTTACAGAATTATAATCATTAAAATCATCAATACAACTCTATTCTATTGAATTGCTATTTCATAAAATAGCTATAGCATAATCAGCTTCTTAATGTTCCCAGTGCTGGGACTCAGGCCTCCTCTCTAGGAGAGGGAATGGGCCGTAATTTACCACGCGGGCCCAGTGCGGGTTGGTGGATGTCACATGTCTTCGAATTTTTGGTTCTAGGACATGCTGGTTTCCTCACGGTGTTCCTTCCCCGTTTTGATAGCAGTGGTGATGAAATAAAGTCGGGGCCGTTACCACTTCTCCACCACTGCTCTCAAAATATAATAGCTATACAATAGGCTAAAACGATTTGAAAGGGTTGCTCTACCGCTTTCATCTTAACATTAATCTTACCACAACTTGGGATCGAAGTCACGATCTCCCATTCGACAATCCATACTTTAACCACTGAGTTATTACCACATATAAACGTTGAAATTACTTCCAGTAAAAACAGTAGAAATCTCTAATCACAAATCAAAGTGTAATGACACAATAATAATGACTTTTCGTAACACACGAACATTTCAACTGTTTCAGGTAGTTATTACGAACATTACAACATTTATCCATCGATATTATGTATTGTTTAGAACTTGATTGTGTTGTTATGAGATGAAATATTGTGACAAGGGAAGTAAAAGTGGATTTTCTTGTAGCATTGTTCAGATTTAGAGACCTGAATCTTGGTTTGCATCGATGCACAGGCAACCTATGAAAATCCTGGACACCTATGAAAATCCTGGAAATCCTATGTAAATCCTGATAAATCCAGGCAACCTATGAAAATCCTGGAAAGTATATATATCTTATATATAAGGTGTTAAAAAATTAACTTTAAGAATTTCGAGGAGACATTGTACTCCTCATTATGAACAACTTTTACTATGGGACCAAACATGAAATCGCGAAAAAAAAAAGAGTACTATGTCCCCTCGAAATTCTTAAAGTTAATTATTTAACACCTACCTAGACATATAGTCTTTTTTTGTAGCGATTTGATAACTTATAATCTTGGTGAAGCATTTATATCGTATTTTGTTTATTTCCTTGGTGAGTTTTAACTTGAAGGAATTTGAAATACTTAACCCTCTACATTCTCTTTAAGAACGTCCTTTTCGAGGTATATTTTCATACAACTGCTTTTACGTTACGTCATTTCCGTCGATATACGTCCACTGCTGGACATGGGCCTTCCCCAAATGTCGCCACAATAAACGGTCCTGTGCGTCTCGCATCCATCGTAACCTTCACCAGGTCATCGGTCCACCTTGTAGGGGGCCTTCCAACACTGCGTCTTTCGGTACGCGGTCGCCATTACAGAACCTTTCGGCCCCAACCGTCATCTGTTCTGCGAGCAATGTGCCCTGGTCACTGCCACTTAAGTTTAGCGATTCTTCGTGCTATGTCGGCAACCTTGGTTCTCCTGCGGATATCTTCATTTCTGATTCGATCACGCAAGGAAACTCCGAGCATAGCCCTTTCCATTGCCTTTTGGGTGACTTTGAGTCTTCTGATGAGGCCCATTGTAAGCGACCACGTTTCAGAGCCATATGTCATTACTGGCAACACGCACTGGTCATAGACTTTCGTCTTGAGACACTGTCACTGTGTGTCTTGGTTATGATATTTTGGGTACACAGCTATCTTGTGGATATTATCTAGGCTGCTATAGAAATCAAAACATAAATTTGATTAAAACTAATCTAGTAAAGACCTCTGAAAAATCTGTTATTTTACGTGAACTTTGATCCTCCATAATGTACTCATGTATAGAAAATATAAAAAATTACATCACACTACACGTGCAAAGCAAAGGCGGGTTGTAGATAATAAGAGCTTGTAGGCCACTAGCCAAAAAATTAATACATATTATTCGAATGAAATAAATTAAGATAACATACATTTAAATGGACATTATATTTGACTAGATGTCAAATAAATAAAGATAAACATTATAATATGACAGATATAACAAGCTCGTTTTATTGCTTGATTGACAATCGCCTGTATTGTAACAATCGTTTTGATTAAAATTGTGGTTTGTCTGGTTGAATACATAAGAAATTAAATTATTGTACATAGGTACCGTCAAGAAACCAGATAAGTAACCAGGATTGTCTAATATAATTAAAGTTTTCACCGGAACCGATTTTTTTTTGGTGGGAAGTCATCTATGGTCTTCTCTCTTTCCAGGGCAGGGTGGGAGGGTGTGTTAGACTTTTATTGAGTAAATCCCACTCCTGTTTCTTTTTTGCCTTCATTCTAGGACCCCGGGGTTCTCTTTCGCATCACCGGTAGCCCCCGTAGGCTTTGACAGTACTGGGCCCTTGCGGTTTTGCTGACATCTACTTGAGGCGCGTGGAACACTACGTGTCGTATCGATTCGGCCTCAGCCCTTATCGGCCTGCCGGACGGTGAACTACCCATAGCTTGTCGTCTGCAAGCCTACGCTTACGGATGGAAACCGATGAATGAATGAGTTGTTTACTTTTACTATGAATTTAATAATGTTTCGTTCATATGGCTCATGTTTCATTGTTTTACTCCCGCAACCAGCTGTGCGCTGGCACTTAATGCCCGCTATGACCTGCTGAAACTGCCGATGGTGTCGAACTTGTGACCTTTTTTTAAAAAATATTGGGAAAAAATATAACATGGTGTAAAAATGATTGGAATCGATTCAGTTACTGATTCTGAAAAAACTATATTCAGGTTTCGCATATACTAAAAATAATGTTGTATACTGACCTGCAAAATGTTAAAAAAAAGCCTTCAGAAAATTTATATTTCGCGGTCTACTCTGGACCTGTAGATTCTACCTAACCCTGGGGAGTACGGCGTAATTTTACGTTGAAAAAGTGAAACATGAGTACCTACAAAGTCGTATCATCTCGTTGATGTCTTTTCTTCGTAATAAAGACTAATTTTCATCTCATTTATAACACTAGCACCATAGCACTGCATAGTATAAAAAAGTCGCTTCCCGCTGTCTGTCCCTATGTATGCTTAGATCTTTAAAACTACGCAACGGATTTTGAAACGGTTTTTTTTAATAGATAGAATGATCCAAGAGGAAGGTTTATATGTATAATACATGCATAATA
Source organism: Mythimna vitellina (assembly GCA_949316375.1). Lineage (NCBI taxonomy): Eukaryota > Metazoa > Arthropoda > Insecta > Lepidoptera > Noctuidae > Mythimna > Mythimna vitellina. Next base: position 13,510,778 of record OX438702.1, on the reverse strand, counting down.
TAGTAGAGAAACTATAGGTATAGGTTTCTAATGTGATGTCGTAAATAAACACATTTTTTTTTGCGCTTTTTACATTGCAAACCCTGGCGGAACCCTACGAGATAGATCAAGATAATGTACTACAGTATTGTACATTTTAAAAAGGTCTACAAAAAAGTCTTCGGTGGTATATGTCTATCTCTTAAGGATAACCAGAATAATCATTTTTTATCCTTTACTTTTTACGAGAAATAATGGCTTATTTACGAAGCGATTTTAAGCAATACAGCATTAATCCTTATCCAATTAGGTATCTTAAATATATTGTGCATTTAATATAGATCAATGTGGTACTTTACAGCATGTAATTTAAATGACTATTTTTGAAGATATTACAGATTTAAAACGCAGGGACATAGCGGTTGCGGTGGTATCAGCATTGTACCTGTGCGAAACCGAGGCGGTTCGCTAGTATTATTATAAAGATGAAAGTTTGTAAATGTGTGTCTTTCTTACTGCTTCACGCTTAAATAGCTGAACCGACTTGGATAAAATTCAGCACACCAGTAGGCCATGTCCTGGGATACTTAGAATACTTTTTATCATCGGAGTATGTTCCCTTTACATAGTTTTCTACTCTCGCTCGTCGAAGCGACTGGCAGCAGCTTTTTTTTTCAATAATTTGTTTTTGGTTTTTATTACTTTTACCAAACAAACTTTTGCTCATTAAACTGACAGCTCAGAATCCGAATGTGGAGATATTTATTTATTTATTAAAACTTTATGCACTAGTAATAAATACTGTACAAAGGCGGACTTAATGCCTTAGGCATTTTCTACCAGTCGACCTTAGGGTGGTGCAGAAACAAAACATGGTAGGTGCAGCTTAATGGTAAAGAAATAGAAAAATAATACAATAACATATATATATATATTGTATGTTTTTTGTTGTATTACAATTTCAATTTGTAAATTTGTAACTTGGTATGCAATAAAGTATATATAAATAAATAAATATATACTTAGATACATACAAATTAACAATGTTATTATGAAAAACGGATCCAACAAATCAACGCTGTGATATTGGTAGATAATTTTCTATTCTACTTAATGTGCTAGAACCAAAAATTTGAAGACATGTGACATCCACCAAACCGCATTGGGCCCTCGTGGTAGATTACGGCCCATTTCCCGTCAGTGGGAATATTTAAATGCTGATTATGTATGTATGTATGTAATAGAAATTAATTAAAACTGTTGCCGTTTTTGTGCATTAATCGACAATGATTTTTTGTTTGCTTTCTTTAATTTCGTATTGTTATTTTTTATTTGTTTTTTAATCAATTTGTTATATTTGAATTGTAATTATATAACAATAATAATAGTTTTACCTGTTAGTGCAGAGAATAAATGGAATAAATAATAAAACTGTTTGAACTCCAAGAAAATACTTCTACGCAACAAACCGCCTATCTCGACCACTCAAAACTCAAAACGAAATGATTTCTTTGAAAATCTTTATTATTAGTTTAGTAGTCCCACTGCTGGACAAACTGGAAGGTACCTTGCGTCATTACACGGTACAAACGTGCTACAATTTGGGAATTCCATTGTCAGTTGCTACCACACCAGTTTTGTTTGAGTTATCTATTTTAGGTGGTCGCTCCACTGATAGAGCTGAGCGACAGTTTTTGTAGCAACGAAATAGTTGGGTTAATAATATACTAGCTGTTAGTGACTTCGCTCATGTGAAAATTGTCCCAAGGGAACGTACCTACTCCTGGGGTAAAAATAATCCTATGTGCTATTCCAGAACATGGTCTATTGGTGTACCAAGTTTCATCGAACTCCGTTCAACCATCCGATCGTTTTGAAGTAACAAACAGACTAAGCGTGGTGTACGAGAAAGGGTTATTTATTAACTCATCGATGTAAACATAAATATTTATAACTTATAGCTAATTTAATCAGATGGGTGCAACATATAGTAACATTAGAAAATTTAAAATAGTCTAAACTAAATTATATACTATAATTATAGTTAGTTAAATAAAAATATTTACATTAATTATATAATTGGAAAAATTGTGAATATGTAATACAAAACATTATGAATTCGTAGTTAGATAAAATATTTCGTTTAGCTTTTCAAATACAAAGTATTTTTAACGGTAGCATTAATGTACCTACGACTTTTCGAATGAAACTGGTTCAAATCAATATACAATAACAATCGAAATAGCATTGGATTGATTGAGTCCGAGATCGTCTTTGGCAAGCAATTTATTCGTTCAAAATAATGCTTTCCACAGGTTTATTAAGAAGCCTATGATTACAGTACAGAAGTAACCTTGAAGTTGATAAAGCTTTGTGTTGAGCAATGTTTGTTACTAGACAATATAGCACCGCATAGCTTCATATGGACTCCTACCATTATCACTAGCGAAGGGGTGTTGCGCGTGAGTGACGGGGAGGAGCGGAGGAGGGGGGTGACGGCGTCCAGCGCGTGCGCAGAATGTTTATGAGTCGCGCACCGTGCTCTATGACTTGATATGATGCTTGTAACTTTATAGTATACAAGAACAAGTCGTTTACTGTATGGGTAGCTAACTTGCTATTATTTTTTTATCTATGTTGTAAGTTGTGAATTTGCTGAGAGGTGGAAAATTGAATTAAAATTACGAAAGAAATTTACACGTCAGTCTTAGTTTTCGGTGTTTTCTAGCTGACTGCTTTGAGAAGGAACACCAAAACAAACTCAAACATTTAGCTATCTTGTTACAACCAACCAACCAGCCAAGTTACAACCGTTTCGTTTGGATTTTCTGTTTTTCAATCGCCTCGAGTAGGCCACGCCTCCGATTCCTTTATTCTGACGTCATCTGGACGCTCAGTCACGTGGTCAGAACAAAGGAATAGGAGGCGTGTCCGACTTTTGAATTACTTACGAGCGTGTTAAAAGTGGTACGTACCTACTAGTTGTGTCGTCATCATAATTTCAGCCAAAAGCCAAGCTTCGCCACAACGACCGGTCCTGTGCGTCTCGCATCCATCGGATTCCCGCGAACCTCATCAGGTGTTCGGTCCACCTTGTTCAGGCCTTCCAACGCTGCGTTATGTACTTAGTTATTAGTCACATTGACAGTAATATTGAAGATTTTGCCGCCATTATCAGAAAAAGATGCACCTCTCTGATTACGCGTGTCCGTGGCAGTTCCAACGCTATTCTCAGGGTGTTCGCCGATCGCTTGGACTCCCTGATGGTACAGACGTTACAGTTCCACGCTGAATTTTAAAACTGTTTTAATTTATTTTAGATCAATAGATATATTTCAATTTAATTCCATGTTATTCAATTCAATTTTAATTTAATTTAATAATTTTATTTATGATTATGTACCTCATACTAACATTAGATATTAAGAGAATTGTGATTACTAATAATATGGACGATCGTCTGTAATAAAATTTAAATTATTACTATTATATATATATTTTTTTTTATACATATAATTTACATTTTTAAATATTGATTTAAAAAAATCATTTAAAAATTTAATAATTTGTCGTCCGCCGGTGTCGGGAACAGGGTCCAAGCTACCGGTGGTTAGGGCTTCAGAGACAGGAACCTCTTCACAATACGAGCCGTATCGAGGAGTACTTACTATTATTATTATTAGTTTGTTTACTAAGTGGAATCATTTTAATATTTTGACTGGCCTGTTGGTCTAGTGGTTAGTGGCCCTAACTACTATGCCGGAGGTCGTGGGTTCGATTCCCACCCAAGACAAATGTTTAGAATAGAATAGAATAGAATAAACTTTATTGTACACCAAAATAGTAACAAAAACTTGCGTGATGAGAACGAACATTTGTTCTGTATCTGGGTGTAATAATATGTATGTATTTAGAAATATATAAGTATGTTTATCAGTTGTCTAGTACTCATATCACAAGCTCTGCTTAGTTTGGGACTAGACGGCGTTGTGTGATAGTTATGAAATATTATATATAAATGACTTTGGCCTGTATAGCAAACAGTTTGTTCTACTGTCCCTACCTGTACTTGTGAGATAAGACGGCATCACGTTAACTTGTTTAATGTACTCGTATGCTTGTAACAGGTACCTCTGTCTATGGCGTTTCGGTATATTTCGTTAGTCAACAGGTTGCTTTATGACTATGGTGTTTTGTGATAGTCAAGTGACTAATATCATTACACTCATTTGGTGCAAAAATTACGTTATTACAGACAGCGGCACGAATCTTGAGCGCTCGGCGACAGAACGGGACTCGCTTTGCGCATCGTACACATCGGCGAGCCAATCACTGTAAAAAGATTGCACTCCCCGCCCCCGCATTTCTTTTCATATCATTAAAGAGACCCGATATTTCACTTCTGCGTGCTTTTGCGCAAGCAGTACTGTAGAAGGCAGCGCTCAAGATCTGTGCCGGTATCTGTAAACTGTTAGAATTTTTGCAGCAGATGCATTTAAAGATATTTTTAAAGACGTTGTCTCACACTACGAATAATTTCTTTGTCTGGAGTGCATTTACTGCTTAATCCCACATACACAAGATACCCATAACACCTTTATACATCATAACAATATTTGTTTCGTTCGCGGATCGAACCGGCGACACGTAGCGCAGCGTTGTTAATTCCCACTTTTACTCCTCCAAATCTTGTAAAAAAACACCCTACAACCAATTTTTAAATAAAAAAAAACCTGCATCCGAATCGGTTCACCCGTTTAAGAACTACGGTGTCACAGACAGACACTCATTCACACAGCAGTCAAACTTATTACACCCCTCTTTTTTCATCGGTGGATTAAAAAAGGGTTCTTCTAAAAAAAAAACCATCCAAGTGCGAGTCGGACTCTCGTACGAAGGGTTCCGTACCTTCCGTAGAAAAAAAAAACAGCAAAAAAATCACGTTTCTATAACAACAAATCCTAAAAAATAGAAACGTGATTTTTTTGCTGTTTTTTTTGCCACTATAGTGGCATTAGAAACATATCATCTGTGAAATTTCAACTGTCTAACTATCATGGTTCATAAGATACAGCCTGTTGACAGATAGACGGACGGTCAGCGGAGTCTTAGTAACAGGGTCCCGTTTTTACCCTATTACGGAACCCTAAAAAGAAAGTGGTTTTACACTCTTCTCTTTACTTTCTCTCTGCTATTATACTATAAGAACATAGTATACCATCTAAAAGTTATAAGTCACTGTAGTAAAAACGACTGATGTCCATAAATCACTTCTATACGGTACCCATCTGTCCACTCTGCCTTCACAGCTCACGACAATGCCTGATGTCCTCTTCCGTTATACGACACGACACGACAAGACGCTACAATCGACACGCGAATACGATAACTGTTGGACAAACACACTGAGATTATTGAATTTACTCGTTTGGACACTTGACACTTGGGCGACATACGGTACGAGAGAATGGACAATTTATCGGGGTAGACAAATTAGTAAGCTCGAGTAATTGGAACTGTTCTCTTTCGGATAGTAGGATGCACGATTTGGCTTAATTGATAAGTGTCAACTTAACCAACAAAAAAAATATTGTTAGAAATATATAAAAAATAAGTCTTTTACTGTCCAGGCCGCTCGTCTATGGAATGCATTGCCTGTGGCAATAAAACGTGCGCAAACACTGCCTGTATTTAAAAGGCTTGTGAAGGATCATTACTTGTCACTGTGATCATGTCTTCGTTTCATCACTTATTTCTCTTGCTTATATATTTATATTTTGTATGTATGTATATGTGTATCTATTTTAGTATTAAGTTTTTGTTTACTTTTATATTTGCACCAAGTGCAACCCCATTTTGTGTCCAGGCAATCTCTATCCATTCTGGGTTGCCTGGAAGAAATCGCCGAGTGCGATAAGGCCACCAATTGTATGTTTTATATTGTATTACAATTCAATTTGTAAATCTGTAACTTGGTATGCAATAAAGTATATATAAATAAATAAATAAATTTTGCTCCACTCTAGTAATTAACCCTTTATTGTAGGTGCTTTCACAAACATGAGACACAAGTCACAAATATCTGTAGGTCATTTATATATTAATTCAATGTGGAGATCGAACCCGTGACACGCAAGCACAGCAGACGACCGCTCAAATACTGCGCCAATTGTTTAAGTTCAGTTTTCTGGCGTCGAGTTGTGATCGATGTACCTACTACTTTACTCTTTCAAAGTTGAATTGTGCGGATACAGTGTATGGTCAAAGATTTAACATATGGAAAAGATTTAACGGCATTCGGAGTGAGTTAGCCCAAAGGCTACACGTGTAAAATACTTGACAGTATGCTCTGAAAAGGGTGATTTTAACTTAACCCGTGCAGCGTGAGAACCTCTGTATCAACATATTATATCTCAACATACTCAGTGTACATAATTTTTTGTTTAATTTTAAATTATTTTCGTTTTTGTAATGCAAATACACGCAATTTTCTTTCTTTCTTACCAATAATGCTATTGTATATCAAAGTGAAATTCAAATGTATTTTTTGTTAAACATAGATGTAATGGTTTCAATTACAAAATATCGATTTCGGACCCGAGCTTGTCATATGTCGCTGAACTCACGTACTACATGTGTACATTTTTAGTTTATTTTCTATTTAGTATATAAGAGCATTATTAAAGTCAAGGAAATGGTATCTTAAATCGGACATCCTATATTATTGCAATCAATCTAATTGTGACTGCTAATGACCTAACTATGATGCTTAAACTTAACTTTGGTTTAAGTATAGCACTTTACCCATACATAACGCAAAGTTAAGTTTGACGTTTTTTACTCCCGTGTGTCACAGCAAAGAGGTCATGCATGTGAAACGCTAATGTACCCATAGTAACAGCATGTTGCAAGTCACAAAACTCCACAAAAGTGTAAAATGTATGAAAACACAGTAAACTTATGGCAGCTACGTCCTACGTCACTATCTTTTTTAAAACTAAGCTGTGAACGTTTTAAATATTAAAACGGTGATGTTTTATTTTTAGAATTTTAAGTAGTGTTATAAATTATATTGGTTGCATGCGGTATAAGTTTTATGGCACGCAGTTCTAATGTTACTGTATCGTGTTTTAAAGTTTATTTGTTTTGATTAATTATAGAGAAAAATGTTTTTAGTCTGGGTGTTTGTATAATATTAGCGGATAGGCTACTGTTTGGCATTTTTATAGAGAAATAAAGAGAGAGAGAGTAGTGTGTAAAAATATTTTTCAAAAAACTTACTCAAAAACGCAGGCAGGTACGCAATTTGCTATTTTTCGCACTAGTGCGGAAAAGTACATCACCTCGCCTCCGCCACAATTTGTTACATTTATCGTATCAGGTCATCAAGCAACCCCCCACGAGCCTCTGATCCTCCGTTTATTTATTTATGCGTTTATTATTTCTATGTATTTTTGATGGGTTGAACTGAACAGATATTACCGGAACTAAAAGGAGTAAGCGTGAGCTCGAAGGCGTGGATGTCTTGGCCCAGAAATAGGACAGAACAAAACAAAATGAAGCCTAAATCCGCATTACATTATTATAACAAAAACACAACACCAAAAGGGCATATCTCCATAGCCATAAAGCTCTTGACTATAGATGCTAGGCAGTGGGCGTAGTGAATCATTCACTGCGAGAGAAAGTCACTTTCCATTTTCTAATTGTTTAGTATTGTGTGCTAAACGAATTTAATTAGTTGTTAAGTCTTTAGTAGCGTGGTAATTTTAATTTGTAATTACTCGGTATTCAAACGGTGAAGATTTTTGAACGCGGCTTTCCTTAACGTGTAGAAGCTTTATTTTTTGCATTTAAGCTTGTCAATTGCTAAAAGTAACTGTGAAGGTTTAAAAAGATGGAGTTTTTTTAAAGTGAGATGACTGATCTAATGACTTCTCTCGCTCTGGGGCGGAGCGTGACTAACAGACTTTCAGATTTTTTCAGTTCATACAGTTGCTCTTTGCGGTCTATGACCACCGGTGAACTCTTCAGAAGTCGACCCATGGCCTTAGTAGGCATCGGCCCTGCTATGCCGGCGGACGATTAGCTACGTATTGCTCGTCGTCCGCAAACCCGCACCTACGGTGGCTGGTAGTCGGGGTCGGGGTCTCGCAGGGGCGTAGCTCATACGTGTGGCCGTCTCCATCGCTACCGTTACTACTTCACAAAAGGAGGCGACTGCCATCCATTCCCTCTCGCTCCGGATCAAAGCCTGTACCAGAGGTCGAAAAGAGGTCGCCGCCACAGAAGATTTAAAATGGTAGGCTGTGTGATTGTTTAGAAGAGTTACCGTGTCTCCGGAACACATTTGGTAACTGAAGGAACACAGGTGGGTTTTAAAGTCAGAAAATGACACTCCCTCTCGCTTCATGCAGAACTGGAGGAATTATTTGATGACTTTCCTTAAAAAAAAAAATTGATTTAAAAAGTGTGCTGGTAGATTTTAATTTGACCTTATTTTGATACTTTTGGATTAATAAGGTTGTGAAAAGGTGATCTGTAAAACGTATATTGTTGACCAATTTTTTTTTAAATTGATATAAACTAACTAACTAACTAGCTAACTAAATTAAAGAGCACTTCCTTTCTCAATTGACATAGTATTAGTATATATTGTTATATATATTATATCTATATGTATGTATATATATATATTAGACGTATTTATGTATGTTTATGTTGTACACTGGATCATGCCCTCGATTGTGATCTCTCTCTGTCACTCAAAGGTTTGCTGGGAGAAAACTCATTGTTGAGTTAAGCTCGCCTTTGTACATAAATTGTCAAATCCATGTATTGTATTTAAGTTTTGTGTGTACAATAAAGAATAAAGAAAGAAAGAGGAACTAGTCCTTCACTGCGATCCCACCTAATGGTAACTAGTGATGCAATCGTTGATGGTGAGGCGCACTAGTTTATTAAGAGCCTATTCACTCTAGCCTTGAAGACACCCAAATTGAAATCGGACGGGAAGACAGCAGCAGGCAAATCTACACTAGTATTATGAAGAGGCAAAGTTTGTTTTTTTTTATGTAGGAGGTAATCTCTGAAAGTACTGGTCCGATTGCGAAATTTTTTTCACCGATAGAAAGCTGCTTTATTCCTGAGTGACATACAATTTTTTTGTTTTTTTTTTATTTATTTTTTTACACTGCACCGTCCTTTCGTCTTTACGTCGACACCGCCACCGGCCCACGCAGAAAACCAGCGCTTTGAGCTCATCGCATTATGCGTGAGGCCGCAGCTTTATGCTGAGCGTTTGGCCGTTTTGCGCGGATGTGACGCTCATCTTACCTATCAATTGATTATGTTTGTTATCTAGTTTTAAGATTGCGTCATTTCGCGTGAATAAACTGTTCTTTCTTTCTTTACATAGGCTATATTTTATGTATGCAGGCGAAGCCGCGGCCAAAAGCTAGTTGTTAAATAAACAAAGTTTATCAAGTAACGACGATGACTATCACTTACTGACTATGCAGATTCATAAGTAGCATAGCTAAGAGTAGTTTGTACTGGTTTAGTTGATCATAAGTTCAATGGTCCAGTTGTTGTCGTTTTCCAAATGAATTACATTAATATTGTTGACGTGAATATTTGTATAAGTATGTTTGTTGCTCCTTCACACTTAAACGGCTAAACGGATTTCAATTACTTTGCAAAGAAATTTCTTCCAGCAGACCTGCGAAAGGAGAAATTAAAAGAAATGTAGACAATAGTGTGGGAGTAAGAGAAGAAGAATGTGTGAAATCATAGTCTAAACTATCAAATAATACATATATGTAGTTAAATATAAAAATGAAATACTAATATAACTAATTATTATGTACAAGTAATTATATTTATGAGTTTTGTACACTGACCGCCTCAAATCTCATTTCGTTCAGCCCATCTTAAGGTTGTCTGTAACAGATTGCCCTGTGCGATAAGACCGCAGATTAGTTTTTGCAAATGTTTATTCTCTGTCCACATTATAAGATGTACAATAAAGTAAATAATAAATAAATACAAATGAAGCTTCCGATATGACGACTAAACCACAAGAATTTCAATTTTAAACCGAAAATAACGGTCAGCACGACATTTGTAATCTGGCTAAAGCAAAACATAAAGACAACGCGTAAAGTACTCAACTACGCACTGTGAGCTATGCGAAGTATGTTGATAACTGCGTGAAGTAACATCCCAGAGAATATTGTTGCATAAATACATAACTGTGTCCGCTACCAGTCTCTCAACTGAAGTAAAGTTCGTCCACACTAGAGCTTCCAATAATAAATTTAAAAATAAAATAATCTTAAATCCCAACCTCATAAATCCAGTTACTTCTCCTATTTTTTCTCTCTCCATGCAGTAACGTTGTGGAACTCACTTGCGCCTAGCAGTCGAGATTTAAAATCGATCTCACTCTTTAAATAGAGTAAAAAAGCACTATATCTCCTTTCAACTGTGATGTCATCATCATCATCATCATTTCAGCCGAAAGACGTCCACTGCTGGACATAGGCCTCCCCCAAGTGCTGCCACAATGAACGGTCCTGTACGTCTCGCATCCATCGTACTCCCGCAACCGTTACCAGGTCATCGGTCCACCTTGTAGGAGGCCTTCCAACGCTACGTCTTCCGGTACGTGGTCGCCATTCCAGAACCTTTCGGCCCCAACGGCCATCCGTTCTGCGAGCAATGTGCAGTCTCATTACCACTTAAGTTTGGCGATTCTTCGAGCTATGTCGGTGACTTTGGTTCTCCTGCGGATATCCTCATTCCTGATTCGATCACGCAAGGAAACTCCAAGCATAGCCCTTTCCATTGCCCTATGGGTGACTTTGAGTCTTCTGATGAGGCCCATTGTAAGCGACCACGTTTCAGAGCCATATGTCATTACTGGCAACACGCACTGGTCATAGACTTTCGCCTTGAGACACTGTGGTATATTGGACGAGTTAACTGTGATGTATGATATTTATTTATATTAGAAAGTATAATAAAAAATTTTTGTTCCTTAGATTATGATTGCATCTGCACCAGTTCTCTTGTGTTTGCGCACATAATTACTTGTGCACTATAATAGTTCTTACGCATTTGGTTAATCTCGGTTGAGATTGGGCCATAGTGTTCGAAATACTGTTGAGGGAAGCCTTCAAACAATACCAACTCTTAGATTCAAAAAGTTTTACAAAAAATTTTGAATGGTTTACGAACTCATCATCATCTTCCTGCCCTTGTCCTACTTATTTGGGGTCGGTGCAACACGTTTTTTTCTTTCATTCTGTCCTGTCAACCATCATACTATCACTAACTTCCTTTTCTTTCATATCAATGTTCACACAATCCATCCATCTTTTCTTTGGCCTCCCTCTCCCTCTCCACCCATCCACATGTATACTCATAACTCTTTTAGTAACATGCGTGTCATCTCTCCTCTTTACATGACCATACCAAGACAAACGATTCCCCTTCAACTTTCTCAGTCAGTCAGAATGGTTTACGAACTAATCCCTGTAAAATAAAGAATAAGTACACAGGTATTCTATATCTTTTGTAAATTGTATCCACTTATCTCCAAAATACATTTTATTATGCATCTACAAAGGATAGAGAACTGGTTTTCATTATTCTTCTATTATTATTCTATATTATCAAGTGTTCAATAGTGTCACATACAAGGAAATCGCATATGCTATTATTCTTATTAACTTGTAGACTGATAAGACCATCATGATTTTAATTTATAAATGCAAATATAGAATACGTGTTTGAATTTCACAGATAGAAAAGATTTGATTTTTTTAAGTCAGATGATTTTTGCGAGAGATGATGATTGATTTAAAACCCACTCCTGTTCCTTCTTTGCCATTTTTCCAGGGCTCCGGGGATCTCTTTCGCATCACCCATGGCCCCAGTAGGCTTCGACCCTGCTGGGCCCCTACTGTTGCTGACATTTTCTTGGGGCGCGCGTGGAACACTACGCGCTGTCGACGACTTGGGCTCGGTCCGGACGTTTACCGACGACGATCTACCCATTTTTCGCCGTCGGCAAGCCCATACCTACGGTAGTCGGAAATCAGGATTAGAATCTCGGCGGCTGGGGCGCGAGGATCATTGCCTCGCAGGTGCACGTGCGGCTTTCTCCTTTGCTAGAATTACTGCTTCGCAGAAGGAAGCGACCGCCTGCCACTCCCCCTCGCTCCGGACCATGGCCTGTACCAAAGCCCGGGGCAGGGCACACATCTACCGTATGCTCCACCGTGTCCTTCGGGCGGTTCACACAATGGGAGCACTCGGGCGTTTCTTCCACATGAATCCAGAACTTACCATGTCCGGTGAGGACCTGCGTCTTGTGGAAGGTAAGAACGCCGTGTTGTCTTTCCAGTCACTCCTCAAAGACCCCTCTTTAAGGAGTGACTTACCGGCTTAAAATTCAGATGGGTTAAGATGGCTGTCAATCTAGCCAAACAGCTACGCGTCCGAAGAGAATAGGCCTTAATAATATGATAAAGAGAAGTGCTTCTAGAAATAAATTTGATTACTTAGTATATGCACAAAAGTCTATAATTTTACTCTCCGCTACTAACAATATCTTTTATATTATAAACTGTAGGTCCTCATAGAGCTAACTCGTCTCGATAAAGCAAAAAAACTTGACAAAGAAAAAAGAATGAGGATGGAACGATCATCGTCATCACGTTCACCGGGTTGAAGAATTCAAAATTGCATGGTGGGTGGCTGTCTGCCGTCCATCAAAAAACGGTGTTCTTTGTACCTCAATAAATCACAGCTGCAGTTGAACATTCAGCCCTCAGAACATATGGAAAGCCCGAAGGAACAATTTGGAAATTTTGATTATATTATTAACAAATACCTCACGAATTTACATTCTGGGTCAACAGAACCTAATAGTTCCCTCAAGGAACATTCACAAATGACAAAAATACTAAAGAAAAAGACATTTTGTTCCCCGAATATTCTTCTTCGCCTCTAGCGAATTTCTCCACCATTCGCAGTTATACGTATAGTCGAGTCCAATCAATTCTGGCGCAGTAATTGTCGAGACAAAATTTACATATGCCGCGAGCAACGGCGCCTTTCATCGCGAGTTATAATGTTCGTGTGTTAATATGTGTTGGAGATAAATCGTGAGTTTCCTAAAGATTGGGATGCCCAAGGCGAGTCGTGGGCGTATCCACTTCCCGCTGCTAATAATGGCTGATTGGGGCTCGGGGTTTAAAGACAGGAATGTCTTTTGATCGTTTGTGGGGCGAGAAAGTATTCTGCCTACAGCCAGAATAAATTTGACCTGAATAAGCCGAAAGCGGTGTGCATTTTAGGCTCCAGGATTGTTGGAAAGAGTCATTGCATCCTTGAAAAGCGAAGGGCAACTTATAAGGAACATGAGTGGGTTTTAGGTACACCGTTAGCGTGAGGTTATGGTCGACAAGCTTTGGGTAGCTTACCGTCCGGACCAAGCCCGAGTCATCGACGGCGCGTAGTGTTCCACGCGCATCTTAAAGAGTTGTCAGCAAAACCGTAGGGGCCCTGCATCTAAACCCAGTCTAGTTGCCCAGCAGGGCCGTTGCCTTCTGGAGTCAGGGGAATCCCGTGGTCCTGGGACGCAAAGAGCAACTGTAGGAACATTGGAATGGTTTTGGTCAGTAAGTCTGACTCGCTCTGTCGCACCGCCCTAGAGTGGGAGAAGTCATCTGAAGTTTTGCAATCTCAAAGAAATCGTGGGTTTTAGTCGTTAAAAGTTTCTCGCCCCACCCAGAGCGAGAGAAGTTATTTGATTTTTCGCCCTTAAAAAAGGGGTTTTTTAGGTGAGAAAATCATCTAATGACAAATCCCACTCTTGGGCGGAGCGGGAGATAGTGTCTTGCCTTTCGTACCAAGACCGAGTCTTCCTTTCAGAATCAGACTCAGGTCTGTTTCTGAACGGCGAGCCGCCCATTGCTCGCGCCCGCGCCTACGGTGGCCAGGTATGAATTTTAGAAGATATTGTGTTTCACAAACAAACTCTTCAGTTTTATGATATTAGTACAGATTGAACAAATAAATTATGATGAAATCTTTCTTATGCCTAAACTAAAATAAAACCATTTCTCTCCACGAAACACGAAAAAGTGCTTATCAAAAGAAATCAATAATAAAATTCACAGCTACCCGTCAATTATAATTTACACAATGAGGCCATAAAATACTGTAACTTAGCAATTAGTAGCGCCCACGGTAGCGGCCAAGTAATAAAAGTATGGTAGCAAGTACGGTGTGACATCAGAAAGACCTAGGGGCCTTACCATCAAGGTCGGATCCAGATAGATAGATAGATAGATATTCTTTATTGTACACCAAAATACAACTTACATTAGGAAATTAACATAAATAGGGTGTCACCAGGATCCAGGAATCCAGGAACTCAGGGGGGCAGAAGGGTTAGACGGGCAACTTGAAGTATCATACTTTAAGTTTATTTCTACTTATCTTTTCATTTATATTTTAACAACTCTATAATTGATATAATTTGCTTCTAACTGTGATTAAATCTCCACAGAACACAAAAATACTGTCTAGAGGGGGGGGGGGGGGGGGCACGAGCCCCAGTAATTTTTATTTATATTTGAATAACTTTATAATTGATTTGATTTTCTTCTAACTATGTACTGTAACTGATCTCCACAGTACATAAAAATACCGTCTGGGGGGACACGTGCCACCATGCCCCCTTTAAATCCACCCTTGCCGTTGCATGACGTTTTAAAATATCAAGCGAGCAATCAAGAAAGAGGGATGGAGCTATGCATACTATATAGCTCCATTCCTTTAGCAGTTCAGTTCAGGTCTTCAAATGGATCGCGTCAAGAGCTCGTAGTAGGGCCTAACGTACTTATATAATTAGTCCTTGGGTACATAAATGGAAACGACTTTCAGCTCCTGCAGACTGTACAGCCGAAACTACTGGGAGTAGAATCGTGAAATTTTGTACAAGGTTTACTTTTATTACGTAGATGAGCACCAAGAGAGGATTTTCCAAAATTCACCCCCAAAGGAGATGAAACGGGGGTCCAAAGTTTGTATGAAGAAGAATATTTTTTTCTCTCTATCCATTCTGGGTTGCCTGGAAGAAATTGCCGAGTGCGATAAGGCCGCCAATTGTATGTTTTTTGTTGTATTACAATTTCAATTTGTAAATTTGTAACTTGGTATGCAATTAACCACTTAAACCCCGCGCGATTTCACGCCATTTAGGATAAACGATAGCGTCTGCATAGTTTATACAATATTGAGCTTTTTATACATTTATAAAATGGATTATTGGTTATTTATCCAAGTACATAAATGAGAAGTTATTCATAAAGTAGTCTATATAGTAGTAAATATCGAAAACAAACAAAATTTTCCGTTATTCCCTATATACATATACATATCCATAGGTATATATGAATAAATAAATTTTTCATAGAAATTGTTCTACGGTTTTTGAAGAAATTTGTCTCACGGGTTTGTTATCTATCCTTTTACAATAGTCAATCTGACTTCATAACAATTCGAAATTTCAAAAACGGTAATGTCATAAGTAAAGATCTAATACTTCGTATATCTGTCACACATTTTCATATTTTCTTGCCTGACAAGTTTCTATGTTCCCAAGTACTTATCATACCATAAAAGGTAGAATTTAAGTAGCACAGTTTTCTGACTTAGTGTACACCTGTGGTGAGTATAAACTTGCGTAATGCGCAACAGTGTACTTCACAAATTAGCGAGTCTATAAAAAACTGACCAAGTGCGAGTCGGAGTAGCACACGAAGGGTTCCGTACTACAATATTAAAATTAAGCAAAAAAAAAAGCCGACAAAGTTACGTTTCTTTTAAGGGGGATTCCCTTTCTTTATTCTTTATTGTACACACAATTTTAAATATACAATAAAAATAGGACAGTTGAGGTACATAGGTGAGCCTAACCCACAACTGGGTTTTCTTGCAGAAAATCATATGAATGAGAACTAAATTTTATATTTGAGGAACTTGTACAACAAAAAATTAAACACATAAATTTAACTTAAAACTAAAAATATACCAGACAGATAATATAACGGTGTGCAGTACACTATACATAAATATAAAATATACAATAAATAAATACCTATAATCATACATTTATGGGTCATGTTGACGGAAAATGTTCCTTAATTCTTCCTCTGAAAACTTCCAACGAAGGGCTAGCCCTCAATGTATGTGGAAGAGAATTCCAGAGGCGCACAGAACGAACGGTAAAAGATCCACTGTAGCGACTTGAAGAGTGGGGAGGAAAATGAAGGAGAAGAGAGGATGAAAAGCCACAATTTAAATTCTGTGAAAATTTCAACTTTCACGGTTTATGAGATACAGCTCGCTGATAGACGGATGGACATACAGATAGACGAACGGACGGACGGACAGCGTCGTGCAGTCATGTCGTTGCCGTTTCGTCGACACATTTTCATAGTTTTGTATGTAAGCTTCACGCAGGGGTACACCAAGCGTATAATGACGAATACGCGTCTATGAAGCTATGCGTCCGTGGACAGTAGGCCTTAATAATAGGGTCCCGTTGGTACTCTTCTAGTACAGAACCCTAAAAAGCAGCGTTCACGTAGGCAGAAAACAAATATGTGTTTCATTTGCTACGCTTTGGCTGAGGTCACTAGGCCACTATATGGCGCAGTAAGGCCTGTTTCAGACCCGACGATGTTCAAAAGGATGGGAGAATTCTGTTTCACACAATTGTGAACCTTGTTTGTTGACAGAAAGGGTAGGAATTTGAAAGCAGCGAAAGTTGTGGTTGAATATTTTTACATTTTTGGCAAATTTTGGTAACATTATTCTGTGCTGTGTTTTGCTGCTTTGCTTTAATAAATAATGCCAGATGTAGCTGTATTTAAACTAATATTATTAAAACGCAAACTCTTTTGATTAATTTTTTTTTGTGATGAGCAATCAACAAATTTCTCCTCCCTCTCACCCAGAGGTGGCGCGAGCGGGAGTGACAAACTTTGACTGACTTAAACTCACCAGTGTTCCTTAAGTTGCCCTTTGCGTTTAAGGACTGCCGAGTGTCGAATCGTGACTCTTTCAAATAATTCTTTAATATTAGGCCTCGGCAGAACCGCGGAAAAAAGCTAGTTATAATTTGGGATATCAACAATAAAATTGCTTGGATGTAATTTTTACCGCATTTTCACATTTTTTTTAAGATGGGAAATATAATATAATAATCACACAACTATCACACAACGCCATCTAGTCCCAAGCTAAGCACAGCTTCTGTTATGAGTACTAGACAACTGAAAACATACTTAAATATTTCTAAATACATACATATTAAAGATAAATTACACCCAGACACAGAACAAATGATTGTGCTCATCACACAAACATTTGTCCTAGGTGGGAATCGAAATACCACAACCTTCGGCATAGCAGTCAGGGCCACTAACCACTAGACCAACAGGCAGTCAAGGAAATCATCAAACCACTTCTCCGGCACTGGATAGAGCGTGACTTTACTGACTATTTTTTTTTTTTTTTAATTGATATACACCAGTGCTTGACTGCGATCCCACCTGATGGTAAGCGGACTATGACTTACCTGAGTTCCAGGCCATCCATACTTTGACATTTTATTTACTCGATCGCACCAAAAAGAGGGTCATAATTTCGACTACAGGCTTCGATGACCCCCCTTATAAAAATGCACATCGGTATCCTATGAAACCCCCCTTATGTGCTGTCCATACATTATTGTATAACGTGTGTGGTATCGCTTCGACGAGATCTCGATGCCGAGCTGCAATCGGTCGATATTTTTAACAGGGGTGGAGGACCTTTCGTTGATTATTATTATTTTTTATTTATTGCAACTTTTTATGAGGTCATGGTTCGGCTAGAGAACGCTTTGGTTTTTGGTAAATAAATATAGATAGATATATTCTTTATTGTACACCAAACATTACAAGTTGTTACAAGAGGAAGCCAGTGACTGAAAAGTTGAAGGGGAATCGTTTGTCTTGGTATGGTCATGTAAAGAGGAGAGATGAAACACATGTTACTAAAAGAGTTATGAGTATACATGTGGATGGGTGGAGAGGAAGAGGGAGGCCAAAGAAAAGATGGATGGATTGTGTGAACAGTGATATGAAAGAAAAGGAAGTTAGTGATAGCATGACGGGTGACAGGATAGAATGGAAGAAGAAAACGTGTTGCACTGATCCCAAATAAGATGAGACAAGGGCAGGAAGATGATGATGATACACCAAATATTACAATAGGAACTTAAAATTAATAGCTAAAAGCTATTTTTACAGACAAGCCCACCTAAATTATAGTTGGACGGGAAGACCGCAGCAGACAAATTGTTCCAGTTCTTCGATGTAGAAATGTATTTCTTTTTTAGCGCAGTAGCTCACGCCAGCTATCCGTTGGATAATTATATACCTATTATACATCTTTATTTTCTATCCCTCGGGACAGCCTATCTCTGGATGTTTTCAAGAGGAAAATTAAAGAGAATTTCCTTCCACAACTGACATAATATTAATAGGTTTATATTGTACACTAGATTCTACCCTCGAATGTGATCTCTCTCTGTCACTCAAAGGTTTGCTGGGAGAAAACTCATTGTTGAGTTAAGCTAGCCTTTTTACATGAATTGTCAAACTACAGTGTAAGTACTATATTAAGTTTGTAAAGAATTAAAGTAATTCCATTTTTTATCACAGTCCATAATAACTATAGCTAATTACGTCGAAAGAATTTAATTTAATTTGTAATTTCCTGTAATGTATTCCTGTGGGTTCACTATCCCTGTCTAGTAACAAAGTTGCCTGGTCCGACCCGCGAACAAATAATTGTAAGTCGATTACGTCAGGGTTTTTTTAAATTAATGTCCAGTTCATTTGCATACAAAAAAATTGGTCTAATGAACAACTATGTATTTACAAAGAATAAGAACATTACTTTTTGTTGTAGTTGGTAGTAAAAAATATAGAGCTAGAATACTAATACAATTATAAAGGCGAAAGTTTGGAAGTGTGTACGTTTGTTACTCCTTAACGCACAAACGGCTGAACAGATTGGGATATAAATTGGCGCATAGCTAAATCATATCCAGGAATATAATAGAATATTTTTTAATTTTACGAGAGCAATGATGTTAAGAGGACTATAGAACCTAAAGCGCGGTCACTCTCGGACTGCAAAGAACAGAAAGAGATATGCAAAGAAATTGTGTCTTTGTGTTTCATCATACCGTCATTATTGTGTATTGTGCTTGTAAAATAAGAAGAATTTTAGCGGTTTACAAAAAATGTACAGATCTGATTGTAAAATTAAAATACTATAACGGTAAAACTTTACTTGTAAAATAATCAGACAAACAATCTATAATACTAGTCCAGTTTTTAATTGATAAAAATAATTTTTAAAGGAATCTTCGCGATTTTCTTCTATAGTACAAAATTTGCTGAATTATGTTCTGATCACATTATCTATCTAGAATTTATTCTGGAGAATAATGTATTTTTTTTTATTCCGATTTACTGCAGTGAATCATATACTTCTATACATTATAAAACTCGCGATTAGGTCCTATAGTCCTCTTAAAGACAAAAAATGATATAATAATTTCAACTCAAACTAATGAATAACTTTTTAATCCATGTAACAATAATACAATGAGCTACCGTATACTAAACCCGTTATCCACTGAGGCGTAACTTATAATAATACACTAGCCAGCTAATAAAAAGGTGAAGAATTATGAATGGCCTGCGTGTATGCTCTGGACGATACAATAATAATAATGGTGGTACGTCTCAGTGGGTTGAGGCATTAATTTGTCTTTGTCGGTTCTGAATTATTTAGGTACTTAGATCAATAGAATTATTTTGTGTTATTTTATTGGGTTCCTTCTATCTTTTTAAGGAAATGTTATTGGAGAACCATGTTTTTTTTTGAGTTAGAGAATAACCAAATAGCTCTTAATCGGGGTGGAGTGAGAGGTAGTGTCAGATTTTTAGTAACCCTGTCCCACCTTCGATCCTGCATCACGTGCCCTGTTACCTGTTCACGTAGGGACCTAATGACAGCATCAGCGGACGACATTGCCGTGGCCGAATACTGGGCCAAGCAAGGAATTTAACTAGTTTTGCCATTGATACGCTAAGAAGAAGTGGCTAAAACCCACCTCCGTGCCATCAATGGCTCTTTGAATTCAGACACGTTTATTCTTTCGAACAATCGCATCAAGGCTTCGTCAATTTTGTTGTCATCTCTTTGAGGCAGGTGTGGAACACAAAGCGTCTTAGACTCGGGCTTAGTCCTTACCTGACAGTGAGCTACATATTGCTCACCCTGCGACTTCTGATACCCGGGAAAAGGATGTTGATCATTGATGGACATAGGCCTCTCCTAAGCTTATTGACACAACACCCGGTTCTACGTCTTCAGCATACCACTCATGGCAGGCATGGATAATATGGGCTTATCAGAAGGCTTAAAGTTATCCAAAGGGCAATGGAAAGGGCTGTACTCGGAGTTTGAACTAGTAACCTGGTGAGGGTTGCAGGAATCCGATGGATGCGAGTCGCACAGGATCAGTTTTTGTTGCGATAATTAGGAAAGGACTACGTCTAACTACCAACCAAAATATCATCTATATGTTAGTCAGCAGCCAAAATATAGATGTTATTGATAGAACTGGACCAATAGAAGGTGATAATCATACTAATGATGACAATGATAATGAAAATAAAGATTTGAATAGTTTATTTTAAAAAAAACGAACATAATCTTGACAAACTTAAGAAAAGAGAAGGTAATAAACAAATGGACAGACAAGAGAAGGCACTCAAATGAACAGACAAGAGAATAAAGGGTTTATTAAAGAACAAAACAGGTGAATGATCAGTAAGCAAATCTTTTCTGACAAAAGGATCTCTAAAAACGGTTCTTTTCTTAGAGGAGATTAATCTCAATTAATGAGAATTTGTTTAAGCTCAGACAATGGTTAATTTGACGCTCAAAAATATAACGATGGTAATAGCTGCTATTTTACGTTTATTAAAATACATGGAATTTTATTGCTTGTTGAGGCTTACATTTGTAGAAAAACAGGCAATTTTAATTAAGGTACCTACTTATATAGAGACCGACTTGTTAAAGAGTCTGTCAAGTAAACGCTAAATTTTATCAAAATTTTGAAGGGTACTTATAAATTTGTCACAAAGTATCGGATCATAGGATGGCCAAGAGTAATCTAGGTCTATTTAACACCAAAACGGTCCAATTCATTGTAAGCCTGATGCTCAATCGATTTTACCAGAAATATCGATCGAATTCCTCATGGACCTAGGAGTCAAGACTTTTCATAATCGTGACCATTTGTATTAATGAAGAGGCAAAAAGATTCTGTCTAAAAAACTCCGATCGAAAAGCGATTTGCCTACTCATATATAAGCAAGTGCAAGCCGTTCTTCATCGTTCACATATTTGTGTAATATAATTTCTACATTAACGTTTGTAATTATAATTTTTCAACTATTAATTTAATGATTTCAAAGAGTGTTCGTAGAGTTTCCTGCACGTTCTTCTCTATATACATCTGGGTTTTGAAAATTGCTTCATCTTCATCGTCCGCCTCAACGTCATCTATTTTTGATTGATCAGCTTTGGCTTCATCTCTTTGGATTTTTAACTGACCGATCTTTATAATCCATGTGCCTGTAAATGAATAAATTGAAATAAGTAAATGCATTGAGTTAAAGTATGATACATCCTTAATTATCTCGCCATTGGTAGCTCCGATACAGAAGCACTATAAAAAATCTATAGGATACAATCAACCACAGAACAATACTAGAATCTAACACCTTGGACGATCAATCTAATCCACATAGATAACCGAACGGAAAACATGCGCGTACGCATATTAATAAATCGTTGTTAGCACGCGCGAGGTCACGGTTTCGTTGACCTGTGAGTCACCGCTGCCGCCTCGTATGGTATAAAGTTTCTGATTTGAATAGGAAACATCATTTTGTGACTATTGTTTAAAGAATAGCTTGTTTTTAGGCATTTTTAATTTTAGTTAGCCCTTGACAGTTAGTATCAGGAATGAAGATATCCGCAGAATCATCAAACTTAAATAGAAATGGGCCGGGCACATTGCTCGTAGAACGGATCTTCGATGGGGCCAAAAGCTGCTGGGGTGGCGACCACGCACTGGAGAAATGTGCAGGGCATATTGCTCGTAGAACGGATCCTCGATGGAGCCAAAAGGTTCTGAAGTCATGACCACACACCGGAAGGCGCAGCGTAGGAAGGTCACTCACAAGAATGATGACCTGGTGAGAGTGACAGAAGTGCAATGGATATGAGATGGACAGGACTTTTTATTGTGGTAACACTGGGGGGAGGCCTATGTCCAGCAGTGGACGTCTTTCGGCTGAAATGATGATGCTTATAGTTAAAGGTATGTTATTGTTTTTATCGACCACTGCTAATTTACTTAGAAAAATAATGTAATACATCACAAATTTTTATTTAGTACAAATACTAAGAGCTGTTAGAAAAGGTCTTGTTATTATTTAAGTAAAGTCTCAATAAATAATATTCACAAAAAGCAAAGTTTTTATCCCAAAATATCGCTCAATTTATATTATTTATTATGAATGAAAAACAATGGAAAAATACTGCTTGTAGTATTTTCTAATAGCTATTGTTATGAATGATTGATTCAATTATGATCATACCATTTATGATACATTTTCGAACAGGCACCAGAATTCTGTAATAAATTAATGTAATCTAATCATGTTTGGGATTATTAGAATTGTCATGAGATGCACTCTGGCTATAAGGTATTTAAGTTTGACTGAGGAGTACTTTTTAGTAGTGGTACCATAACAAAAATTTGTTAAATAAAAAACTTTTCACAAAAAAAATACAACCGATTTCGATGTAAAAAAAACACTGAAAAGTGCAAAATAACTTTAATTTCGGAAGTCGGTGTTAAATAACGAAGAGACAAAACTATTATAGAAACATCGACTTCCGAAATTAAAGTTGTTTTGCATTTTTTAGTGTTTTTTTTACATTGATTTCAATGTAAAAAAAAACTGAAAAGTGCAAAATAACTTTAATTTCAGAAATCTGTGTTTAATAACGAAGAGACAAAACTATTATAGAAACACCGACTTCTGAAATTATTATTTTTTGTAAAAAGTTTTTTTATCTATACATATAATAAAACAGTAAAAATTTTTTCCGGTGGTATTAATTGGCGCAAAAACTACTGAACCGATCCTGTTCAAATTTTGCATACATAATCCTTATAGATCAGAGCAACTTATAGGCTATAAATTATCACGCTATTTGCTATGGGGGGTGAGCAATAATCCAAAATGTGGGTATTGAACGACATTTGCCGCGAGTTCGATTCCCTGCTACAGTTAAAAATTATGTCATTATTTTATCTTATTTTTTTGTATTAAAATAACTTTTACCATTTTTTCAAAATAAAATTGATATTTCTATTCGATATCTTCTAAATATTTTGTAAAAACTAATCAAAACACATAATAAAACCAAAGCGGCGAGTAAAATCACGTACCATAATGTTACATTATTCCATTTAGCTGCAAATTTAACTTCTAAAACGAAAATCTTCACGCTATCATCGTTAGGGAGCCAACCAGTCAATTATGACGTTTATATAAGAACGTCTATTTTATACCTTAGTCATCGAAGACCGTAGCGCAGTGGTTTCGTATCTAGACTTGCATGTAATGTAAAGGTGGTTCGAATCCCATATGGCTCTCTTAGGAGAAATTATTGTTTTATTTTTCACCGTGAATAAGATTTTTTTATATATTTTTGCATGCTTACAAATTTTTTTTTATAAATCTACGTATGTAATATATCAGTAGAAATTTTTGTGAAGTGCCTATTATTAATTTTAGAGATCGATGTAGATAACTTTTATACATTAAAATTGTGTGTAACTTGATATGTTACTAATGTTTCATCGCAATTAAACAAAGCATATGAAAGACAAACGGTATGAAATCAAAGTGTTCAAGAAGTAAAATATGACACCACACGCAACTCGCAACGCCATCTAAAGACTCAAAGTAGAAATAATGATGACAATGACGGTTGAACTTCATATTAAATTTGATAGATGACATTGCGTATTTTACGTAAAAGTAAAGTAAAGGGAAACCACCCAAAGGCGATAAAAGTAAATACCTATATGTATTTAATTATTCACTTTAAAATAACACGGCCACATTTTCGGGAGGGGTTACAGGGTACCTTGCGTCGGATGGCCCCCAGGTGGACCGATGACCTGGTAAGGGTCGTGGGAATCCGATGGATGAGAGACTCACAGGACCAGTCATTATAGCGACACTTGGGGAGGTCTATGTCCAACAGTGGACGTCTTTCGGCTGAAATGATAATGATGATGATGGCACCTTCTTTTTATTTTTTTAAGGGTGGAAATCATCCAATGACTTCTCCCGCTCTGGTGGGAGCGGAAGGGCGTGTCAATCTTTTACTGACTAAAATCACACCTGTGTCCTTTGTTTGCCAGTTGCTTTGAGGAGCGCGTGGATCACTACGCGCTGTTGAGGACTGGGCTCGGTCCGGTCAGCTACCAGACGGCTGGACGGCTAGCTACCCATTGCTGGACGTCCGCAAGCCTGCATCTACCGTGCCTGGTAGTCGGGGTCAGAATCTCGGCTCGGCGTGAGGACGTTCATTCCCTAACGTCTGCGGCCTCCTCCTTCGCTAGCATTACGGCTTTGCAGAAGGAGGCGACCGCCTGCCGTTACTCCTCGCTCTGGATCAGAGCCCAGCGCGAGAGGTCACTGACGCCGATTGCCTCCAAGAGGACACGGCGGTGCTCCGCCCTTGCAGGGCACATCTCCACTGTATGCTCCACTGTGTCCTCTGGGATGATGGCACCTTGCGGATTAATAATGGTGTGTTTTATAATTTGCAGTCACTGTTTCATATAAAACGGGATCGAATGTATTTTTCTGATCACAGTTCGACAACGTATGATGTATCTCAGATTCCTTGCAGCCTTACGTCGACATCTGGACGTTACCTCCTTGCAGTGAGTGGTGACCAACATTGGAACAACCCTCTGAGGGAGGCCAGTCTCAGGGATAACACTAATCGGCTGCTACATTTTTTTACCGTAATTTCATTGTTTTATGGATACACAAGCTCAGGACTGTTGTGGGTATTTCGAACGGTTTCTGTTCTGGGTTTGGTTGAAAGTTCCCGATATTACCATTTTGCGAATCGCCTGGAGGACCCGGTGTAGCATGCGGTGGAGGTCTATCCAGCTTGAGTGAACTACTGTGACCTCATAGAGGCAATCGGCGTCAGTAATTTCTCGGTTTGGCCATCAATATACGAGTTCGATTTAACGGGGATACACACGTACAAGATTTCTCCGAAATTAATTCATAAGTTGGAGACTCTTCATAGGGTAGTTTCCGCTGTGGAAAAAACATTGGTCTTATCTACGGGGACGTCAGTTAAATACATACCAAAATATCCTAGGTAAATGAACAAGTAATTCTAACGTCCAATATGATCAAACTGCAACAATCAAAGCTTGCTCTCGCCAATTCTTCATAAGTACTGTTTTGGAAGAAGATAGTTGATGATGATGGTAGTTTCTGGATTCAGTTAAGGTTTTGCACTATCAGTGCACGTTATCTAGCTGAAGGTCAGTGTCCCGATTATGCTCCTTCGTTTACCTCTACCAAAGCTGTCTAACTGCTTAAACTCTTCAGCGAAACATTATGGAGGCGAAAATTGTTATGGGAGATAACTCTTTCGATCAATCTTGCAGCCCTAGCAGACATCGGCCCTAGAGGGCCCTATCCATTTGCTGAAATCTCTTTGAGTCGCGCGTAGTATACTACGCGTCGTCGATTCAGGACTGCTTTGACCAGACGGTCGGACAGCACCACCGCATTCCCGTGTTTGCGATGGCTGGGAATTGCCTTGCGGCTTTCAGCACCCAGAACGTCACTTGCAGCGACAGCTGAGGAATCAGGATGTCCTATCCCTCATAGTTTCAGCCACCTTCTTTGATCGTAGTGCTTCACTGAAGGAGGCTACTGGTTGTCATTTTCTCCACCAATCGCCCCCATGAGGACAAGGCGGCACCGGCGCTCCGACCAAGCGGGACTGACTTCCACCGCATGCTCCATCGTATTCTCCTGGCGATCCGCACAATGGTGAGACCCGAGTGTTTTTTCCCGCTGAATTCGATACAAATACCTTCCGAAACACCCACATCCGGTGAGTCCTGCACAAAGAGAGGATGCCGTGACGCCTCTGTAGACACTTCTCAAAGACAGGTATTACCGCTGCGATTGTGGCGTGCTCACTGTGGCGAGGGGTTAAAATCATACTATGTTGTTTTACCAGAACATAAACCAGAAACATACTTATACCCATGCATACATAAGCCTTTTCTCTTGGGGTAGGCAGAAATGACAACTGCTACGACCCATACATGCTCATTTTATTCATTGACGGTCATACATCTGGATCTGGACGAGTACATAACATGTTTCCTAAAGGTAATTTGCGTTTTTACCTTTAACCGTTTTATGTTAAAGTACAATAAATAATTGCGATGCTTTCTGAATGAATTGCAAGCACAGAGTGATTGTACCGTTTTACGAACTTAACGCGGACGAAGTCGCGGGCAACAGCTAGTATTCATATAAATTCTATCAATGTATTATATTATCTAAGCTTCGACAAGAAACGAAGTACTAGCGATAGCGACCCGTCTCAGCTCCGCTCCGGTGTTACAAATTATTGAAATATACAGCTTTCCTCTACTATTATATGCATGTATTATACGTCTATGCCTTCCTCATGAAACACTTTGTTTATCGGTGAAAATTGCATTGAAATCCGTTCAGCAGTTTTTAGTTTATCGCAAACAGAACGACAGACAAGCGCGGTGGGGATTTCGTATTAGGTCAGTTGAATAAGTATTTATAAAAAGTGACTGGAGCCATATTTACTTTAACATAAAACATGTTTCTAGGTGTTAATAAGGAAAAGAATCCTAATAAGGGTCTGTTACAAATATGGAATTAAACAACTGACTGGCGCTACTGAAGTTAACACCTAAATGACGTCAATGTTACATTAAAGGGAGTAGGGTTTCCATAAGCTACTTAAGAAAATTAAGACAAGTAAATTAATGAACATTTTTAAAAAGGAATGTGTATTTTTAAGAAAGTCTTATTTCGGTAAAATTGAATACCACTCGTGCTAAGGGATATCGTGTCACTCAGTATAGTATTTATATTAATTTTATTATTATAAGCAACTTAACTTAGTTATACTTCATTCTGTTTGAAATATCCAATATTTATGTATTGTGTATACACCTCACAACACTGTTATCTTTATTAACCCAAAGATAGACTGGTAGGGAAAACCTTGTTGCATTAAGTTCGCTTATGTTTTTTTTTTGGTGTGGTGGGTAAATCATCTAATGATAAATCCCGCTCTTGGGCGGAGCGAGAGATAGTGTTAGACTTTTACTGACTAAAAGCTATTCCTGTTCCTTCTTTGCCTTCGTCCTGGGGCCCCGTTTTTCGCTTTTACACTACCCGTGGCCCCAGTAGGCTTCGACCCTACTGGACCCCGACGATTTGCTGACATCTCCCTAAGGCGCGCGTGGAACAGTACGACTTGGGCTCGGTCCGAACGGTTACCGGACGGTCGGACGGCGAGCCACCCATTACTTGCCGTCCGTAAGCCTGCAAGTTCGCTTATGTTGGTAAATCCACACTATGTTGGTATACAGCACTGGTCTACTGTAGATGACGTTTAAATAAATAAATAATGCTATAAAATACTGACTGATTTACTTATTTTGTCTACAAGAAAGTTGCTGTAACTATGCAAAACAAATGAAGATTGATTTCTCTTTTTAGATAAAATATTTTAGTCAATTCTTGGACAAACGTGGGTGTACGACAATAAACTTTTTTTGTGTCGTTTTTTGCACGTTTATGTGTATCCAAAGGATATAAAATCGTTTGTCAAACATTAAAATTTATGCCAAAAGAATCCTTAATATTGATCTTAACATTTTTATGGTTTAATTACTGCCTTTTAATTTATATTCTCCAGTCTTTAGATTTAAATATAAAATACGTTCTGGCTCACATTATTATAGAGCTAAATTTTACATATATTTGCTTGTTATAAAATTTAATTATGGCTATAAAACTATAATGAAAACGAAAATTATAGAGTTCATTCATTATTATTTCATACATTTTGACTTAGCAAACACCTATACTATAATATGTATAAATATTCTATTATAAATACCGTTAATTTTATACATTAAAAAATCGTCTTGGCATTATCATAATTAGCAAAGTATTTCCTGTCCAAGAAAATATGTATATTAGAACATTAACAAGAATATATCGTAAACAATGTTACGGGAACGTTTACAGGAACATACGTGTGTTTTAGTCAGTAAAAGTCTTACACGCTCTTCCGCATCACCCTAGAGCGGGAGACGTCATTAGATGATTTCCCATCTCAAAAGACAAAAAATCCTGACCAAACCTAAAACCAAGGTCACCCTACAGATGTATGATTTTATTATTATCTAAGCTCAGCGTCTGAAATCGTATGTTTGTTAGGCTAAGCAAATACATGCATACCTTACTTAATAAGCTTATTAACCCCATCGAGTAAGTGGTGTTGATTTAAGAGTGGGGTGGGGTTAATTAGTGATAAGTAGGTACTATAGTCTAAAGTAGTTAATGTTCTTCTTCATACAGTATGTTAACGCTTCTGATTCTGTGTACTGTCGCACTCTGCGACGGTTTGTTTGGAGGATCGTACTTTTACTTAAATGAAATGCTTTATCCCGTATAAAAACTTTGTATTATTCTTCATTACTTCAATAAAAGCACATCTTGTTACAACAGTTATGTCAGATCTCCCTTTCAACTAGACATTTTTTTTTCTACTTAATTTTTTAAACCTATTCGTATATTTTACAAGCCAGTTCGTTAACCTAACTCATGCGATCTCCTTTCGATATCACAGTACTATGCATTGGTATCAGTGTGTTAAACTGCTATGTGGTAGTGTAGTAGACTGTGATTTAATTGACTACATTAGTGGCTTTGCTCACGTGGAATTTATTTTTTCAGT
Organism: Mythimna vitellina; assembly: GCA_949316375.1. Classification (NCBI taxonomy): domain Eukaryota; kingdom Metazoa; phylum Arthropoda; class Insecta; order Lepidoptera; family Noctuidae; genus Mythimna; species Mythimna vitellina. Next base: position 13,481,489 of record OX438702.1, on the reverse strand, counting down.
TTTTCCTTTTATAAATTACTAGCTGCTGACAGCCAAAAATCGTTCCAAGGCGACTTATTTCCGGGATAAAAATTATCTAGAGTTCTATTACAGGACATGGACTACTCGTGAGCCAAATTTCATTCAAATCCGTTCAGCCGTTCAAGCGTGACGAAGTTGCAGACATACACATAAATACTCACAAGCTTTTGTTTTTATAATATTGGTGTGATAGCCTTTGGGCTATTTTGATGTATAAGTTATATTATTGTAAAGTTTCATCCGAATCCGTTTTGACGTTTAAGCGTGAAGGAGTAAAAAACACACACACATACATACATACATTCATACAAACGTTAGATTTTGTAATATTAGTGTGATACCTATAAATAAGGAATGGCGTGAGATGAGCTCATAAAATTTAACGCTGTATGTATTTTATTACAATTTTGCGAAATACAATTTAATATAATAAAGATTTTTTTAAATATTTAAGACACAACAAATTAAAAAATATACTTATATCTAATATAATATATAAAAATCTAGTGTCACAGTGTTTGTTACTTAACTCCTCCGAAACAGCTTGACCGATTTTTATGATATTTTTGTGTTTATTTGGTAGGTCGTAGTACTACTATTTGCCTTCCTATAACCACCTATTTTTTTTCTTTGATAATTTAACGGCAGAAAAATGTTTGTCGGATCAGCTGGTATCTGTAATAATAATTTATTTATTATATTCTTTATTGTACACCACATAAACAAAAATACAGGACAAAGAATTAATAATAAGTGTACAATTGGCGGTCAATTTATTTTTGTTTAAACCATTACATTCACCTCGCACTGGGCTAGCGTGGTAGATCATGGCTCATTTCCTCTCGACCTGAGTTCCAACTGTTATTATAAGGCAGATTAAGCTATGCTTTGCTCAGCCTCTACACTCACAAAAGACCAATAGAATACATAGCATAGCTTAGCATAGTCGGCCTTATAATGTTCCCACTGTTGAAACTCAAGCCTCCTCTCTAGGAGAGGGAACGGGCCGTAATCCACCACGCGGGCCCAGTGCGGGTTGGTGGATGTCACATGTCTTCGAATTTTTGGTTCTAGGACATGCCGGTTTCGTCACGATGTTTTCCTTTACCGTTTTGAGATCAGTGGTAATGAAATAAATTACACAAAGTAATGCGCCTGGCTGAGTTTGAACCCGCGACCTACAACTCGTAAGTGGGGGCCGTTACTACTCGGCCACCACTGCTGTACCAAAAGAATACAAATGATTTTAAACCACGTTTATTCTTGTCATACAAAAAAAAAAAACTATATAAACATGTTGACTAAATTCATTCACGATTCCACTAATTTAAAACAAAAGAATGAAGATGGAATCATTGTCAAAATATTCACTTAATTTATTAGTAGTGTTAGAATTTTTTAGTGTCATCAATAAAATTAACAGGGATTTGCAAACATAATGAACTTTCCTGTTGCGTGGGAGTTGTTCAACTGCTATTGTTATAGTCTGTGGCAAAGTTTGGTTTTGCGTACGGCGTTGCTTGTGACGCGATGTTATTTAATTCTTAAGATTTTTAGGCGTGGGCTTAGTTTTGAGAACTTTGTTCTTTTTTGATGACGACTTAAATGCGGCGTCAAATATTAGCAAATTTCTTTTTTTTAATACGTCTAAAAACTTACCCCGCTCCGGGCGAGAGGGAGTATCAGACTGATATTGGCTAAAACCCCCTCGGGAAAGTGTTCGGAAGAGTTACTGTGGCCCTTTGAAAGCTTCCTTTTTTTCATCTTTTTACTATAGCTACTTACTTACATAATTTGTTTTTCCGAATCGAGCGTTCAGTACAATCAAAGTGCCGTAACTATTTTTTTCTACTGCGCCCCTAAAAAAAGACCGTGCTGGAGTTTAATTCGCCTGACAAAGGACCTCACCGGACAAATTCGGTTCTTGTTTCGAATTTGGCGGGAAGAAACGCTCGGTTGTCAAGTGTATGTTGAAAGTTTGCCCCGTTTAGGCGGAGTTCCGCCGTGTCCTGCGGCGATCGATGGCGGTGATCCGAGCGTCCGGCCCTGGCCCGAAATGAGAGGGAATGAGAAACAGTAACTTTCATCTGGTGAAATAAGTGATACAAATCTTGGCCTTGGTTGGATCATTTCTGCGCCCCGGCAGGGTCTACGCCCTGTGCCTAGGCACCGCTAGCATCGCTCTTGTTACGGCACTGAATCTAGCTTGCCGTCAAATACAAACTAAAGCATTTTAATTCAAAGTCAAAGTCAAAGTCAAAGATTTTTATTTCACATAGGCCTACATGGGCACTTATAAAACGTCAGAAGCTAGTGCACGGTTCCAAATTGGTCGTTTCCTATGGAGAAGAACCGGCAAGAAACTCCATGGTTACTCTTTTAAAAAAGAATTTGTTGATACAATACCTTCTGTTTACAATATATTGAATTTATTATGTAAGGACAGTGTAGACTGGTCAATAAAGTACAAGTTACCTAAATATATCTGTCTTAGATCTAATAGGCATTATAATTATTTATAATACTGGACTTACTACTGGTCTAATGCTTTTATAGATTATATTTTTAATCCGTCGTGAGATCTCAGAGAACAGGGATGGATTTAGACGAGCTATTATTGTGTTTAGGTATTTTTGAACATCGGTCTAAGGTCGTTTTAGGGTTCCGTACCACAAAAGGACAAAATGGAACCCTTATAGGATTGTTGTCCGTTTGTCAAGACCCTTTATCTCGGACTCCTGGAGGTATCAATATTGAAATTAAAATCATATACTCAATTCAACCTTCGATGCTGTAAAAAAATCATACTTCTAAATTAACGAAAAAAAAAGATACGGCCGTTTATGTCGCAAAAAACATATATTTTGACACTCTCAAGGGAATCAAAATTTATAGAGTACTTCCTGTTGAACTAGAATTGATTGTTGAAATTTAGCATGAAGCAAGACCACATGGCATAAGTATAGGAAAAAATCTTAAAACTGTATATTTTTAGTTACGTCACAATATAAACTTTTTTTGCTATTCAGAAAAATCTTCGCAACTCTGAACTGTTTTCATAGGTAAGTTAAGTTTGTATGGAACCCTCAGTGCGCGAGTCCGACTCGCACTTGCACGGTTTTTTTCTGTTGTTGTGTTGTAGATATTAATACCTATAAACATTTATAAGTTTTTTTTAAATTTTGTTTTTAATATCTATTACTTACAAACAGGCAAATGCACATATGTTTGGCTAACTAGGGAAGAGGTTGTACCTTACAACACAGAGGACCTCACCCTAGTGTAGGGTCAAGAAAATTTGTAAAAACCTGGCACTTAAGGCTAGATTGTCTAATATTTATTGTATTTTGTGAAAATAAATCGAATAGAGTTTTTATTATTATTCACTTTATTTATTTAATATATAGTACATATAAATTTCATTTTTTTTAACAAAATCATATAAAAATAACATTTAAAATATAAAAAATAGTTGTCCGCCGGTGTCGGGAGCAGGGTCTAAGCTACCGGTGGTTAGGGCTGCAGAGACAGGAACCTCCTCACAATGCGAGCCGTATCGAAGGGCCTTCTGTATCAGGCCCTTGATCCAACCGCGTAACGACAGCTTCGACAGATGGTCGTAAGCTTTTGGTTATAAGGCCATTGGCGGTCACGACAATCGGCACAATGATAGCTGAGTCTACATTCCACATGTCGGCAACCTCGTGTGCTAAGTCGAGATATTGTTATTATTATTAATTATTATCACGAGAGCTAGTGCTGACCCGATCCGAGAATCAAATACAAGAATTTATGCATAACTCGTATTTGATTCCCGGATTGAATACGTAGGTATGTTTTTATGTTTTCTTATAAGGAATTTCTCAGTAACAGCCCGGAGTCTAGACTTAGACCCGGTTAATTCAAATTATATTCAGACTCGTCCCCAATTATAAGGAGTGGAATAATTTTGTAGTTTTGGTATATATATCCATCTGCCAAATCCCTTATTTACTTTAAATATTTATTCATTATACGGTAATCGAATCACAGGTTTTCCCAATTTCTATGGAAATTAATAATGTACAAATATTACCAACCATTAATCAGCCATCAATAAATTCTCGGTTCTGTTTGCCGCAGAAACATGTAGGCGTTATACAAATATTATAAAATATTGACTGGTATTGAGTATATTTAATGAAGCTTGTGTAATTCCACAAAGTTCGTTACTATTTATTTTGGATTATGATACTCGTCGATAAGGTAGCTTACTAAGAAAAACAGATTTAAAGAGTTTCAAAGAGAATCAAAGAAACAGTTTGAAAGAAAGAGCTTCAAAGAAAGAGTTTCTCAGAAAGAGTCTCAAGTAAAGAGTTTTAAGGAAAGAGATTCAAAGAAATAGTTTCAAAGAAGTAGGGAAGAAAACTATATTTAATCGAGCTAGTGTAATTCCACAAAGTTCGTTACTATTTGTTTTAGCCTATGATACTCGTCGATAAGTTAGTTTACTAAGAAAAACAGATTTAAAGAAAGAGTTTCAAAGAGTTTCAAAGAAAGAGTTTGAAAGAAAGAGTTTGAAAGTAAGAGTTTCAAAGAAAGAGTCTCAAGGAAAGAGATTAAAATAATTAGTTTCAAAAAAGGAGTTTCAAAGTGGACGCACTTGTAGATTTATGTGCACATTATTTCTGTGTGCGTAAGCTATTTGATATAATAAAGAAGGCTCCATATCTACGTACACAGAAAAAAATGTGCTCATACACACCAATAACCAAGACCAAAACGCCTTCGTAAGATAGAACAAAATCCCATAAAAGTAAAGAACCCACCAAATAAAAAAATAAAAGTGGCAAAAATCTAATCAGGAAGCTGGATAAGTACTTTCAGAGAGTGTCCATTTTGACTATTGTAATATTAGTTTAGAGTAGATGTCCCGGTAAATTTCCAACGTAGAATCGAGTTAAAATAAATATTTAATAAAATACGATTTATTCGTGAATTACACGTCTCGGCGACATGCTCTTTGTGCTAATACGTGATTCGATAAGATGTTAGCAAAGCGGTTAATTTAGAAGCTTCTGTCAATAAAGACGGTTAAATGTTTGAATAATCTCCTAATTTATACCAAATTAAGCTTAAAACTGTGTTAATGGAATTGGTTGTAAAAGAAAAACGGCTTCAGAAATCTTTGCGCTTCTCTTTACCGTGAATTTTTTTCGTTTACTTATCTATATATGTAAAAGGAGAAACTGAATGACGGACATATCGACGCACAGCCGAAACTATTGGGTCTAGCAACGTGATATAATGCAAAAGTTTTCTTTTAATGACTTATGTGAGCATTTTCTAAAATTGACCCCTAAGGGAATGAAACGGGGTCCAAAGTTTGTATAGAGAAACCTAATTTCACGCGGGCGAAGCCGCTGGCAGAAACTAGTTAATTATAACAATTTATTGGTCACCTTAAAATAACATAGGCCTAACATTTTTAAAAATAAATGTGCGAACTTGTAGACGGCGAGCAATAGGCAGCTCGCCGTCCGACCGTCCGGTAACCGTTCCGACCGAGCCCAAGTCGTCGACGGCGCGTAGTGTTCCACGCGCCCTCATGAAGATATTAGCAACCGTAGGGGCCTAGCAGGGTAGAAGCCTACTGGGGCTATGGGTGATACGAAAGAGAACCCCGGGGCCCTGGAACAATGGCAAATAAGGAACAGGAGTGGGTTTTTAGTCAGCAAAAGTCTGACTCACTCTCGCGCTCCACCCAAGGGCGGGAAATGTCTGTGGATGATTTTTCCACCTAAAAAAAGACGATCATATCGCACAGAGAAATCTCTTAACGACAACTTTTGGACTGACCGAAAGAAAATAGATTTAAGGCATATATATCAGTGTACTACAACAAATGCAATGCTAAATAATCTACACAAATATTATAAAGAGGTATAGTTTGTTTTTTTGTTTGTTCCTCTATGTGTTTGTTAATCTCTGAAAGTACTGGTCCGATTACGAAAAATTTTCACCGATATGAATCTGCTTTATTCCTGAGTGACATAGGCTCTATTTTATGTATGCGGGCGAAGCCGAGGGCAAAGGCTAGTATAGTAATAAAAATGAAAAATAAAAAATTGAGAAAGGAGAAGAAAAATTAAAGTGATAGGTATTGCTCCTTTACCATTTTTTTTAACGTTGGTAGGTTTTGGACATGCCTCACTTCTATGGGTAGTGCATTCCACAAACGAGCTGCTTGAATTGTGAAAGATTTGCCAAAAAACAAAGTAGAATGCATTTATTTCTTCTTTAATTAGTTTTCGACTCATTTCTAAATTCCTTCCACATTAATTTAGTTAATTTTTATTTATTAATATTTGGATGCCCAACAAAAAACACAAAGTTACAACAGGGATCACAACTACGCAATGGTCCTTTAACCTGTGCTTTTTCAGTTACTGGAGACTACAGCATGCACATATATATAGGTGATAAGTTTTTTCTTTTTAGTGCTGGCCCTTAATTTTTACCCGAAAAGTATTAGTAGGTACTTTTTATTTATTTATTTAAAACTTTATGCACTAATGAAACATTGTACAAAGGCGAACATAATGCCTTAGGCATTTTTATGATTGTGACCGAGTAAAAAAAAAATACTGAAGTTTTATTAGCAATCATGTTCCACCGAGTACGTCCCTGTATACTAAGCCGCGATTAGTGATCACACCATAATGGCAGCCATCTAAAAATAATACAAAAACAATTAATTAATTTGCACATTAACATTTTTATTGATTACACGTATATTTACTTTACGTATGCGTCACGCAAGGTTTGAAGCCCCCCGTGGTGATAAGATTTTCGGTAAGTCAATATTAGATTTGACATTTTATTTTTATATATTGTTCTTATAATGGTCTGGGTCACACTTCGTAATTTGTCTACATATGATACTTCAAAAGCACGATAGAATAAAAATGTCTTTCTTTGTTTAGGCGATCTCCCTTTGGAATGCGCTCCCTCTGAACATCAGGATGGCAACCAGTCGGTTGTCCTTTAAAGTGAAAGCACGAGAACACTTTCGCAAGAAGTTGATAGATTCATCACACTCTTGATTTGTTGTATTCGTTTTCCTCTCAATATCATTTTTTATTTGTATGTATGTATCTAAGTATATATTTATTATTGTTCTTATTTCCTCTCTGTCAGCCTTCTTTTAAGCTGCACCTGCCATGTTATATCTCTGCACCACCCTAAGGTCAACTGGTAGAAAATGCCTAAGGCATTAAGTCCGCCTTTGTACAATGTTTCATTAGTGCAAAAAGTTATAAATAAATAAAAGGTTCTAAATAATATTCAGAGATTCTAACAGCAATAATGTTTTTTTTTTTTTAAATTGATATAAACTAGTGGTTGACTGCGATTCCACCTGACGGTAAGCAGTGATGCAATCATTGATGGTGAGACGTATTAGTTTATTAAGAGCCTGTTCACCTTAACCTTGAAGACACCTAAGTTATAATCGGACGAGAAGACCGCAGCAGGTAAATTGACTGTAAAAAAGTTTAAAATGTGTCGGATTGCAATGCGTTATAGAAATGTTAAGTAGGTAGTTAGTTTCAAACATTTTTGGCATTCATCATGTTAAAGTCTATGAAAAATATATAGCGTCGAAGACTGCCAGGAATGCCAGGACGCAGGGCTGCAGGATTCTTCGCAAGAGTCAGCAATTCCAGGAACACGGACCAATCTGTGGTTCGCGGACCACAGGTTGGAAACCACTGGTCCAAAGTGATCGTCTTTTTTTTTCAACTGTTCTGTCAGGTATATAAATTCTTCTAGTCTGTGTGTAATCTATCTAGCCGAATTCTTAAGCTAAGTAGGAATAATGATAAGGAAGAAACGAATGAATGTCATATATGACCAAAAAAATATAGCCTAAAAATTTTATCATTAATTCTAGATTAACATAAGTGATTGGATTGATAAACGACGTGTGTTTTATTGTATAATTAAACTCTAGTCCAACATTAATGAGCTAGATAAGATTTATGAGCATTTTCTAAATTCATTGACTATTATTTCAAGGCACGCTTTTAATGACACATCCTGGTATTTTGGTCTAGTTTTTAGAAAAGAATGAAACAAGTTTCGCTACTTTGTTCTGAATGCATTTGGAGAATCGAATCGACTAGGTATGGTATTTTTATGATGAAAAAAGTTTTGGCAGCGTGATTATTTTAACCAAAAATACCTACGGATCACATCACATTACATCACACTAATAATTACAAGGGCGAAAGTTTGTATGAATACACAAGTATGTACGTTTTTTTTGTAAGTGGTAAAATCATCTAATGACAAATCCCGCTCTTGGGCGGAGCGGAAGATAGTGTCAGACTTTTACTGTCAGAAAACCCACTCCTGTTTCATTCGTTGCCTTTCGTACCGGGGTCGAGTCTTCCTTTCAGAATCAGACCCTTGGCCTCAGTAGGCTTCGGACCTGCTGGGCCCCTACAGTTGCTGACATTTCCTTGAGGCGTGCGTGAAACAGTACGCGCCGTCGACGACTTGGGCTCGGTCCGGTCGGTTACCGGACGGTCGGACGGCGAGCTATACACGTTTGTTACTTCTTTGTGCTCAAACGGCTAAATGGCTTTGGATGTTGTCTTACTAGTAGACCATTAGTGTAGAGCCACTGCACAGGACATGCGTCATTTGCTATGCTGTCCATCCTGCACAACCACCTGCAGTTTTCAGGATCTATACGAAGTCAATAACAGAGCCGTAGAGGTTGCCAAATACTGATCAGAAAAAAATTAGTTAGAGTACATCGACACGAAACGAAGAAGAAGAAGAAGTAGACCATTTCCTGGATTAAGACCTAAGATGCTTTTATATCCGAGAATATGCTGCCCTGGGATGATTTCCATTATTTATATGAGCGGAGCCGCTAACATATACATACCTACAAATGAAAGATGACTTTATATAAGACCAGATACCCCTTCAGAAATCTCCTGGCTTCCCTAACGACTGTCAAATGGGTCAAACGACATTTCGTAAAGGCACGGAGGAATTTCGGCATGTTAAGATGGCCACCGATCTACAGACTGACCTCAGCAAGGTTGGGCACGCCACAATTATGGCGGTAAGTCCCCTCTTTGAGGCGTGGTTGGAAAGACCTCACGGCGTCCTCACATTCCGCATGACGCAGGTTCTCACCGGACACGGTAAGTTCGGGAGGTTCCTGCACCGGATGCGTGCGGAAACGACGCCCGGGTGTCGCCACTGTGTGGCTCACCCGGAGGACACGGTAGAGCACACGGTGGAGGTGTGCCCCGCTTGGGCAGAGCAACGCCGTGTCCTCGTGGGGACAATCAGCGGCGGCGATCTCTCGCGCCGGGCCTTGGTTCAGGCCATGCTCCGGAGCGAGGAGGAGTGGCAGGCGGTCGCCTCCTTCTGCGAAGCAGTAATGCTAGCAAAGGAGGCGGCCGATCGCGTGAGGCAACGGTCCTTACGCTCCAACCGCCGCCGGGATTCCGATCCCGATTTCCGGCCACCGTAGGCGCGGGCTTGCAGACGGTGAGCAATGGGTGGCTCGCCGTCTCACCGTCCGGTAACCGTCCGGATCGAGCCCAAGTCGTCGACGGCGCGTACTGTTCCACGCGCGCCTCAAGGAGATGTCAGCAAATCGTAGGGGCCCAGCAGGGTCGAAGCCTACTGAGGCCACGGGTAGTGTGAAAGCGGAACCCGGGGCCCTGGGACGAAGGCAACGAAGGAACAGGAGTGGGTTTTTAGTCAGTAAGAGTCTGACACTATCTCCCGCGCCGCCCAAGAGCGAGGATGTCATAAGGATGATTTTCCCAACCAATAAAAAAAAAAAACCTCAGCAAGGTTTGCTTAACTTTGAAGATCGAGTCATGTGGCTGTTTTTACTTTAGCCACACTTCTCTTGACTTATATTTACAACTAACTTAAAAACTTGGCAAGTGTGAGTCGAACTCGCACCCTGAGGGTTCCGTACAAACTAACCTATGTAAATAGTTCAATTCCGGAATGGAATCTCGGAAGATTTTTGTGAACCGCAAAAAAAGTTTTTTTTTTTTGGGATGTAACTACAAATTTTCAGTTTTCAGATTTTTTCCTATATTTGTGCTATGACACCTTGCTTCATGCCAAATTTCAGGATTCTGGGTCAACGGGAAGTACCCTATGAATTTTGATTTCCTCGAGAATGTCGAAATATACATTTTTTGAGACATAAACGGCTGTTTTGGTTTTTTAATTTAGAAATTTGATTTTTGTACAGCTTCAAGAAACCGCAAATTTGAGTACCTATATGGTTTAAATTTCAACTCAATACCTCCACGCGTTACCGAGATAAAGGGTCTTGACAGACAGATAGACGAACGGATAACAAAGTGATCCTATAAGGGTTCCGTTATTCCTTTTGAGGTACGGAACCCTAAAAACACCAAAACTGTTATGACACTACAAATTAGTTACTTAGTCAAGTACATACGTTAAGCACGACCCAAACTAACTTAACTTACACTTAAACTTTAAAGATTTATGCCAGTAATTGAGCTCAAAATACTGATATTGGTGGATAAGTGACACTTAAGTGAGTAAGCAGTTATGTACTTAATCAATATGAATGTTTTAAACCAAAGTGGGTGTGAATGACGAAAAACATGCGCTTGAAATGTTGAGTAAGTCATGGTTAAGTTTGTTTTAAGTTGATCTTTCGTATTCAAGAAGAACAAGGCACGTAAAAAAAACTAAAGACAGGAGTGTTTAATTAATGTTTTAGTTTATTATAATATAAATTAAAAAAAAAAAATTTGAAGTACGGAACTCTGACTGTCTGTCTGTCTTGAGCCTCAGCAGAGCTTTAGCTTTAACCCTTTATCTCAGGAATGTGTGGAGGTATCGAGTTGAAATTAATGTTGAAATAAGTGGTCTGCGGTCCCTTGAAGCAGTGAAAAAATCAAACTTTTAAGTTAACGAAAAAAAAAGATACGACCGTTTATGTCGCAAAGAACGTATAATTCGACGCTATCATCATCATCATCATTCAACCGGTAAACTTCCACTGCTGGACACAGGCCTCCCCAACGGTCCTGTGCGTCTTGTATCCTATGGACTCCCGCGACCTTCACCAGGTGATCGGTCCACCTTGTGGGAGGCCTTCCAACACTGCGTCTTCCGGTGCGCAGTCGCCCACTCTAGAACCTTTCGCCCCCATTGACTGTCCGTTCTACTAGCAATGTGCGCAACTTAAATTTGGCGATTCTTCGGGCCACGTCGGCGGCCTTGGTTCTAATATCTTTACCCCTGATACGATTGGGCTCGCCACAATTATGGCGGTAAGTCCCCTCTTTGAGGCGTGGTTGGAAAGACCTCACGGCGTCCTCACATTCCGCATGACGCAGGTTCTCACCGGACACGGTAAGTTCGGGAGGTTCCTGCACCGGATTCGTGCGGAAACGACGCCCGGGTGTCGCCACTGTGTGGCCCACCCGGAGGACACGGTAGAGCACTCGGTGGAGGTGTGCCCCGCTTGGGCAGAGCAACGTCGTGTCCTCGTGGGGGCAATCGGCGGCGGTGATCTCTTGCGCCGGGCCTTGGTTCAGGCCATGCTCCGGAGCGAGGAGGAGTGGCAGGCGGTCGCCTCCTTCTGCGAAGCAGTAATGCTAGCTAAGGAGGCGGCCGATCGCGTGAGGCAACGGTCCTTACGCTCCAACCGCCGCCGGGATTCCGATCCCGATTTCCGGCCACCGTAGGCGCGGGCTTGTAGACGGCGAGCAATGGGTGGCTCGCCGTCTGACCGTCCGGTAACCGCCCGGACCGAGCCCAAGTCGTCGACGGCGCGTATTGTTCCACGCGCGCCTCAGGGAGATGTCAGCAAATCGTAGGGGCCCAGCAGGGTCGAAGCCTACTGGGGCCACGGGTAGTGTGAAAGCGGAACCCGGGGCCCTGGGACGAAGGCAACGAAGGAACAGGAGTGGGTTTTTAGTCAGTAAGAGTCTGACACTATCTCGCGCTCCGCCCAAGAGCGGGGATGTCATTAGGATGATTTTCCCACCCAATAAAAAAAAAAAAAAAAAAACCCTGATACGATCATACAAGGAAATTCCAAGCATAGCCGTAGGATTAGGTCTAATCATCCATATATATAATAGAAGACACAACAACAACTGACTGACTGACATATCAACGCACAGCCGAAACTACTAAGACTAGGAGCGTGAAATTTTGCACAAGGCTTCCTTTTATGACGTAGGCGAGCACTAAGAGAGGATTTTTCAAAATTCACATCTTAAGGGGATGAAACGGGGGTCCAAAGTTTCTATGATGAAAATCATCTTTCACGCGGGCGAAGCCGCTGGCATAAGCTAGTAATGAATACTATGGTGACTGAAAACTCTAATTATTCAACGAAAAAACTACCATTACAAAACCTGTACAACAGAAAGTCATTAAGCTAGCTATCGCTACTTAAAATCTTCGTTCCTAAGTACGTTAACCATTAAAATGTATTTTTACCATAAATTGTTGGAACGATGGACCGCCGGTCGATATGTAAGGAAAATAACATGAATATTTCATGAGGTTTCCACTAAATTTGGTCAAAGATAAACAGGGCCCTTACTATAACGTGTTAAAATGTGTGTGAGAAAGAGGGATGGAGCTATACAGCCTATATAGCTCCATCCCTTTTACAGTTTAGGTCGTCAAATGGATCGCATTAACAGCTCGTGGGCTTTTGGTCAAATAATTTTGTGGAGTGTTAGTTGTGGGAGGTCGATTTTGGTTTGAAAACTGGGTCAGATTTTAATGATAGATGGTCGAAACATCGATTGTTTCTTTTTTTGTAATATTCAGCTTATGAAGGCTTAGGTCTTATCACTGATTAGGAAAACAGATATGGAATAGGTACCTATATTATTGGAATACTAGCTTTTGCAGGCAGCTTCGCTCGCGTACATAAAATATAGCCCATGTCGCTCAGGAATAAAGCAGCTTACTATCGGAGGTAAAAAAAAAATTAGCAATTAAGCCAGTACTTTCAGAGGTTCCTCCTCTTCGTCGAGTCGTATTCCTCAATACTGAGGGTCGTGAAGTTCCCGACGGATTAGCTTCTTATTGATGGTATCTCGCCATCTGTGACGGTTATTAGCATCATGAAGTGAGAAGTCCAATTGGGCGTCCAGTGTGGAGCGGACCTGATCTGCCCATTTTATTGGGCTCTTTTTTTTTGGTGGGAAAATCATCCAATATTCATCATATTCATCCCGCTCTTGGACGGAGCGGAAGATAGTGTCAGACTTTTACTGATTAAAAACCCGCTCCTGTTCCTTTGCCTTCATCCTGGGGCCCTGGGTTTCGCTTCCACACTACCCGTGGCCCCAGTAGATCTTATTGGACTGCGGCCTCTTGGTCGTTTGCCATCAACCATGCCAGTTACGATGAGCTTTCAGAGATTACCTTCTCCACCCAAAAATAAAAAAAAAACAAACTTTATCTTTTTATGATATTATATGAGCAGTGGTGGCCGAGTGGTAACGGCCCCGACTTACAAGTTGTAGGTCGCGGGTTCAAACCCAGCCAGGCGCATTACTTTGTGTAATTTATTTCATCACCACTGCTCTCAAAACGGTGAAGGAAAACATCGTGAGGAAACCGGCATGTCCTAGAACCAAAAATTCGAAGACATGTGACATCCACCAAGCCGCACTGGGCCCGCGTGGTGGATTACGGCCCATTCCCTCTCCTAGAGAGGAGGCCTGAATCCTAACAGTGGGAACATTATAAGGCCGACTATGCGACTATGATATTATATGATATAGTGTAGATGACACACATTAGTGACGACACGAGAAAACACTTGTGGATGGAACCTCCAGCTCTCAGAGGAATATTTTATGAACGAGTTCTCAAGTGACCGCATGCACTTATTTAGTTATTACTTATTCACTTACAGACGTGTGGTGTTGGCGTTATTTTCACATGAAATAGTGCGACTTTGTGAAAGCTTTTTTATTTTTACAAGCACTTTTATGTTAAGGTGTGTCCAGACTTGGCGAATGCGTCGTTCGCGAGTCGCTTGCGAACTGCGAGCCTGTTGCTCGCGTCCTGTTTCAGAATAAGTTTGGTGCACCGCTCATTTTAAATGGGAAATCTTTAAATGACTTCTCCTGCTCTAGAGTTGAGCGAGAGGTTGTGACTGATATTTACTAAAATGCTTCTGTGTCCAGCAGTTGCCTTCCCTTTGTATTCCAGGACCACGGTGACTCTTCCGGAATTTTCTGACTCTCGCGGGCATTAGTCCTGCTGGGCCCCTACGATTTCGCTGACATCTTTTTGGGGCGCGTGTCGAATACTACCGGCGTCGACTCGGTTTCGGTATTAATCGGGTGGCCGGACAGCGCGGCGAGCTGCCCATTGCTCGTCGCCCGCAAGCCCGTGCCTGCGCTGACTGGGAATCGCCCTGCAATAAATTAAGAGAGGCCAACCTGAGATACATTTCCATACAACCACTCTTACGTGGATCTTGTGGATATTATTTAGGTTTTTAAATTAAATCATAATTTTGTGTAAAACTGGTCCTGTAAAGACCACTTTCCGTAATTCTAATTGACAAAAATTCATTTCAAAAACTTTTAAGGTTTATAAAAAAAAAACACATATTTCTTGGAACAATTTTTTTGATATATTCGAGTAAATGACAGAATTACATAATGCCAACAAAGCATTCAGGCGTTACCTCTCTTTATTCTTAAAGCCTCTTTATCAAGCGTCATTGGATGAAACATCAGACTTTTAAACCATATACACGTTGACGATAGACGGCTCGGGAAGGGCCCTCTTATAGAGCACAAGAAATAAAAAAATACCGGTCAAGTGCGAGTGGGACTTACGCACGAAGGGTTCCGTACCGTCCGTAGGCAATCACGTTTTTTGTATGGAAGCCCCCTTAAATATTTATTTATTCAAAAAAAAATCAAACATAATTAGTAATTAAGCACGAAGTATGTAAGTAGGACATTTATTTATTTGTCAGTCGATCTGCTTTTTTAGTATTTGTTGTTATAGCTGCAACAGAAACATGGTTCATGAGATACAGCCTGCTGATAGACGGACAGACAGACAGGCGAACAACTAAGTGATGGGTTCCGACTTTTTCCTTTTGAGGTACGGAAACCTAAAAATTTGCAACTGCGCCTGAGCTCAGCCAAGCTTGCATCTCTGGTCGCAATTTTCTCCCAAGAAAAATGCTTTTTGACCTAGAGATAAAATAAAGTAGCAACCAGCTTGAATTGAAAAAGATCAAAGGTGAATATTAACAGCCTCATCACTTAACAATTAAGATATAATACTAAAATGTCTATAACCATAAAGCAAGTCTATAAAGTTGATAATGTCCATTTTCATTACTTAATTGAACATTGAGAAGGTATCGTAAATTGTATACTATGTAGGATGTGCTAAGCGAATATTTCATATTCACTTAGTGCATGTTTTTGCAAAGTTAGGGTCTGTGTCGACGGCGGCGATGTCCTCTCGTGTCCTGCTCTGGTTTAGGCCATTTTCCGGAGCGAAAGGGAATGGTAAAGCGGTTACCTCGTTTTGCTAAGAAGTACTGCTGGCAAAGCAGATGCTCACTAACGTGCGATAACGAATGTTCTCACGTCTCAGCCGCCGCCACAGGAGACGTCTCGGGCATTGGGAGTCGTAGAGAATGTTTAAACACAAAGGGCAATGGAGGAAGAGAGGTGGATTATAGCCAGCCTCTCGCTACCATAGGTAGTGTGAAAGCGAAGCCCGGGGCCCCGGGATGAAGGCAAAGAAGAAACAGGAGTGGGTTTTAGTCAGTAAAAGTTTGACACTATCTCCCGCTCCGCCCAAGAGCGCGATTTGTCATTAGATGATTTTTCCACCAAAAAAACCCTCTCGCTCTACCTTAGGGCGAGAGTAGTCATTTGATGTTTTTTTTTTCCAAAAAAGGTGTTTATGTCAGAAGATAAATCGATCGACAGTTATTGGATGTTTTTCCCTGCTTACGAATACATTTAAACAATTACATTTTTTTTTTTGTAATTTTTTTGTTAACCAATAAAAAAAAATAGGTTCTCATTACGTCGCAATTTTTTCGTCGATCTTTAATTCTTTATTGTACACAAAACCATAACATAATATATTGAGATATAGACAGTTCATGTACAAAGGCGAGCTTAACTCAGCAATGAGTTGTGGGCGGCTTACTTTTTGTTTTCTTTTTTATATATATATATTTTCTCCGATTATTCAAAGACGACCTAGAACGATTTGAGAAATTCGTTTTTTGTTCGAAAGAGAAGAATATACTTCCCAAGTCGCCCTGTGGTCATTAAGTTAGGTTATGATAATGGGATCCCGGGGAGTTCAAGGGAATCCTTTAAATCTTATAATCACCCTTGTAATGGTTTATATTTTATACTGTAGAATTTGTACACATCAATAAATATAGATATACAATCAACTCCAATCATCATCATCATCATCATCATTTCAGCCGAAAGACGTCCACTGCTGGACATAGGCCTCCCCCATGGGGTTTGCCATAATCATAATCGACTCCAATACAAACACCAAAAAGTTAAAAATAACATGAATTTAGTACTGAAATCGGCTGCATTTCTTTGTAAAAAAATCTAACGTCAAATCCTATTCCATTAATTTGTAGTCCCGTATTCTCCGGGACTGCCACGGTACAGTTCGAACCGACCTTTACAGCTCAAAGGCACTTGTATCATGATTGTCCCACATAACCCCGCCCTTTCCATCGGCCATGACAAACACATTTGATACAAATGCATGAGGCGGCTCAGCTCTTGTATAACCTAGGTAATCGTATAATATGTTGGCAAGTTCTAACTGTAATATGTTTTTATTGAATTTATTATTGGGTTAAGGCCTGTATGTGATATTTCTGTTGTATGTATTGGTGTTATGATTTCACCTGGTATAAGAAGTAGAAGCAGACATGTGACAGTCACAACCGACCCGCAATGGGCCCGCGTGGTGGATTACGGCCCATTCCCCCTCCTAGAGAGGAGGCCTGAGTCCCAGCTGTGGGAACATTAAAAGGCTGATTATGCTGCTTATAAGAAGTAAATACTTAGCATAGTAGCCCTTAGCCCGAGGGATTGAGCTTTAATAAACTAGTGCGCCTCACCATCAACGATTGCATCACTGCTTACCATCAGGTGGGATCGCAGTCAAGCACTAATCTATATCTTTCGAAAACATACCATGTTATTCTACAGATCTATTTATGGCTAGAGGTGAACAGTGATTGATCCTTATAATGTTCGCATTGCTGGAATTCTAGAGGGCCCAATGTGGCTTGGTGGATGTCACATGCCTGCGAAGTTTTGCTTCCACATCATTCACTTTAATAAGTAGAATTCCTGCTTTTGAACCTACGACCTACATACACTCATAAGTTACGGCTGTTATCATTACTCTCAAGCTTATAATGAAAGAAAAATAATGTGATAGCGTGAAATATCGACATATATAGGTGCCACGTGATTACCACGTAGGTATCTATACATATATATACTAGCATTTGCCAGCGGCTTCGCCCGTGTGAAATTAGAAAATAAAAGACTATGTTACTCCGTGATAGAAAGCTACTTTTTTCTACTGGTGAAAGAATTATTACTTTTTTTGGTGTATAATAAAATCAGAAACCTTTGTTTCAAATAAACCATTTACAGGCACTTTTGAAATGTCAAAATGTTGGTCAGTCACAAAAACCTAACTCACAACCGACGGCGGCCGTTCACGAGCATGACGCGTGCATCAGCCTCAATGAGCTCAACTATTTTAATTGAAATGAACTGAATGACCCAACAACACGTGCCACCATTAGCAAGACATTTGAGTAAGCATGACAAAATCTCAACTGCCATGCTCGTTCATTTTAAAAGAAGTTGTAACGTAAGGGCTATATTTCACCGGACACCATGGTGGCGCGACCAGTCACCGCTACCAAAAAAATGTATACAGCGCTATAGAGAATTACTCACCTAGTGGCCGTTTGGTTGCGCAACCAATTTGGCGGTGCGACCAGCTCGGACCCCAGTCCGGCCGCCACTGACGCCGCCACCAAAGAGTATGTAGATGAAAATAAATCTTATGAAGGGGCTATATTTCATCGGGACACCATGGCGGCGCAACTGGTCGCGCCGCCATGGTATCCCGGTCAAACATAGCCCTAATACAACAAATCGATCGAAAAAAATCGATGTTGATCATTCGCGAAATCATCTATTTAACTCATCTCAAAATTTATTTCTGTAACATATGTTCAAAACTATTTTCTTCTCTTCTCAGGTCGCAACTACAGCTCTCAAAGCGATCTTAGTGTCCGTGACAACGCATATCACGGGGATGGAATGAGAAAAGGTATGTTTCTTATGTGGTGTTCACGGTTTGTTGCTAGATTGATAAATAAAAGTCACACAAAAATGTTTCACCAAATGCTGCAGACACGTTCGTATCAGCCGAAAGTTGAGCAAATAATGCCTTTCCTGTCCCGCGCACGTGTATACGACACTTGCCTTATTAGTACGTCACACTTAGGGCTACACCACACTGAGACAGTATCAAAATGGACCTTAAGTGCACGCGTCCTAGCTGGTCAAGCTGCCAAATTGGTTGCGCAACCACACGGACACCAGGTGAGTAACTTTCTATAGAGCTGTATACATTTTGTTGGTAGCGGCGACTAGTCGCGCCGCCATGGTGTCCCGGTGAAATATAGCCCTTAAGGTGCAACATACACGCTCCGGTTTACCCGTACAACTCAACTGTATAGACAAACTTGTCAGGTATACCCTAGCATGTATGGCTATATTTATAGTGATAAAATTAAAAGCACATCTAGTCTTGAACTGTGTTTAGACTCCAGATTACGTTTCCGTTTACGTTTTTAAAGACGAACATCGACAGACAGAAAACATCGTGAGGAAACCAAAAACCGAAGTCCTAGAACAAAAATATCGAAGACGTGTGACCGCCACCAATCCACACTGGGCTTGTGTGATGGATTATGGCCTATTCCTTCTACTCGAGAGAAGGCCTGAGTCCCAGCAGAAGGAACATTGTAAGGCTGATTATGTAATTATTGTTATGCTAATTATATGACCAGCCCATTTCCTCTTTAGTGTTCTTAATTATGATACTATACATTGAGTCTTTGTTGCTTTCCTGATTACGCTGTGCTTAAATCATGACATCTATCCTTTGTTAAATAAACTGTTAAAAAAATAACGGAATAAGAAAATTTCCCGTTCACTTGCATTCAAAATGTCGCGAGATAAAGACGGATCACACGAGCGTAGAGTTGTACTGCGTACAATGTATCTCGTTATATGGCAGGTGTACATGAACGGGTGACGAAGCATTATAACGTATGTTTGTTAGGCACATGTTAAATGTTCGTATTTTGAGGTTTGTGTGTTTACGGCCTTAAGTTATGGGGGGCTATTACTTAGAAAATTATTTACAGTTTTAGGTTATGAACATGATTCTAATCTTTTGTTTACAATGTATTATCTAGGATTCTAGTGCTAGGTACACGTGCTTTTTATTTCGTATATTGCGGTCCTGGTTTTATAATAAGGTAATGCAATGCACAACTTTAGAAGCGATGAGTGCGAATGTAGTATAGCAACACGTAAATATTAGGACAGTAACAATCATTTTATTGTTTGTTAGTAGTGAATTACAAATAGAATATAATAGAATAGTATTTATTCGATGCAGGCAATACAATAGGCAACAACACAAAAAAAAAGTACAGAATTACAATATAGTTGCGCTGAGCGTGCCCGAACCGAAAGGGTCGCCAACTCAGCAATTGCTGGGCGTCAGACACCCAGCGCTGAAATCATCAAATCAAATTAAATCGACAAAAGGGCTATCTTGCCTTCCGACCACAACATGCAGAATGCCATTGGGCATCCACAAAGTCTGTTCAGGCCTCAGTGATCAGTGCGAGCCTCGACAAACATTGTTGACGCGCTACAGAACTGAGGCAGACTCAACTGCGGCCTGTATTTTTCTATCTACTGAATCCGCAGAGTATTGTAGGACTGTTGGGTGTTATTAAACCACAGGCTTCCCGATTATAGTGACGTACAATATGCTTCCACTGCTGGACATAGGCCTCCCCCAAGTGCCGCCCCAATGAACGGTCCTGTGCGTCTCGCATCCATCGTACTCCCGCAACCGTTACCAGGTCATCGGTCCACATTGTAGGAGGCCTTCCAACGCTACGTCTTCCGGTACGTGGTCGTTATTCCAGATCCTTTCGGCCCCAACGGCCATCCGTTCTGCGAGCAATGTGCCCTGCCCATTGCCACTTAAGTTTGGCGATTCTTCGTGCTATGTCGGTGACCTTGGTTCTCCTGCGGATATTCTCATTCCTGATTTGATCACGCGAGGAAACTCCGAGCATAGCCCGTTCCATTGGCCTTTGGGTGACTTTGAGTCTTCTGATGTCGCCCATTGTAAGCGACCAGGTTTCAGAGCCATATGTCATTACTGGCAATACGCACTGGTCTTTCGTCTTTAGACACTGTGGTATATCGTCTTTCAGCTGAAATGATGATGATGATGATGACAATATGCTTTAAAAAGCGTCACCATGTCTGCGACTGTACATTGGCAGAACCGGCGAGCCAACATATTAACTAATGGGATAATAACCACAGGATATAATTAAAGGAAATATGCATCTTTGTATAAATTAGACTAGCGGCCCGGTACATGCTTCGCTACGTATAAAGTGAAATAAAAAATAATAATAATTGGAACATCAAATTCAATTTGACAGCACAACCCCATCTGAAAAAAGGTTCAATTTGGCAGCAAAATCCCCATTAACATAATTATCTGCCATTTATTGAATTCATTTGTTACAAAAAATGTGATAAATGAAGAACCGCTCGACCGATTTTGTGCAAACTTCACATAAACCATCTACTAAATAGTCCGAACAAAAACTAAACATTTGGTTTGGATAGGTGAGCACGTTCTTGAGTTATAAAATTACAACGAAAAGTGGTATTGATTTTTATATACATAGATAATAACTAGATAATATAAATAGTACTTCTAACAATAGAAAAAGTTGTTTATAGAGCATACCCTGTGTACCTGTATAGGTACTTACGATCTTTTTTTTTATTCTTGATTGACCGCTATCTCACCTAATGGAAAGCGACGATGCGGTCGACGATGAAGCGCGCTTACCTAGAAGTATCCTATTCACTCATGAGTTAAAGATTCCCGGGTTGTAGCCATCAGGAAACACATATTCCGGCAAGGAATTCCACTCCTTAGCTGTACGCACAATGAATGTGTTCCCAAAACGTTTTGTGCGTATAGGTGGAATGTCCACCATGTACCGGTGGCGCGTTGCCGTACGCCTGGTGGTCCGATGATGGAACAGGCTAGGCGAAATTAGGTTATGCAATTCCGACGCACACTCCCCGAAATGCAACCGGTAGAAAACCGACAGACTAGCAACTCGGCGTATAGGTGGGATGTCGACCATCATCATTCACCATCTGTAGAATAAAATACATATTTTTATTAATATTTGTGTGCCACTTACTGTGGCAGAACAAATATTTGTAACATCTAAATTGTAACTGTGTGCGCAAATAAACTTTTTAACCGACTTCTAAAAAAGGAGGAGGTTCTCAATTCGGATGTTTGTATTTTTTTTTATGTTTGTTCGCGCATAACTCCGTCGTTTGAGAACCGATTTGAAAAAATATTTTTTTGTTGGAAAGGGTATACTTCCCAAATGGTCCCATAGTCACCAAGACGGGATCTGATGATGGAATCTTGGCCAAATAGAGAGAACTCTTCAAATATTATAGGCAACCATATAGTGATTTTGGTATTTTCATCTAGAACTTAAGCATTTGCAATCAAAAAGTTACATTTGATGTGGAACTGATGAAGAAGACCAGAAATGGTCAACAGAATTTCATACTCGCGTAGATATCACCATGAAGATATTTAAGCGATTATGACTATACAAATAAATGAAAGGTTCTGAATAGTAACGTTGAAAATGGTATCATTGAAGTGATCTGATGATGATGATGGAGCCGGAGGGTAGGCACAGGAACTCCGTAACTAATCAATGTATCCTAGCCGTGTTTGGGCTTAAATAGGCACTCTGTATATATGGGTATCACAACTAAAAAGAGTAAAATAAAAAAATTTTTAGTCGGTGTTAAATAAGATACAAATAATACCGAGAAACACCGACTTCCGAAATTAAAGTTATTTTGATCGTTTTAGTGTTTTTTTTTAGTGAAGTCGGTTATATTTTTTTTGTAAATTTTTTTTTATTGTATTTGTAGGATATCTGTATTTCTAAAATATCATCACAATCACGTAAGAGCTCTCATACGGGAAGTATTACGGGTTGGGCGCTCTTAAGCTACCGTTAAGGCAGTTTTTAAGCTCCTTTAAGAATCAAGAAGCTATTTACACAAGATAATCCTAATGCCTTTTTCCTGACACCTCACAACCGTGTGTTCTCAACTTTAAACAGGGCGAACAAGTCGCTAAATGCTAGATTCATATTCGATATGTATGTTAACATAGAGATAATTGTTATTGGTAAGATTCTTTACATCACAGAAACATCATAAATGAGAAGGTCTATAGTTTAAACTGCATACATTTTGGCTTATAATAAAGTATTTACTGTTTTTAGGGCTCCGTACCTCAAAAGGAAAAAACGGAACCCTTATAGAATCACTTTGTTGTCAGTCTGTCTGTTTGTCAAGACGCTTTATCTCGGGAATGCTTGGACGTATTGAGTAAAACCATATACTCAGGTGTGCGGCCCTTTGAAGCTGTGAAAAAGCTAACTCCTATGTTGACGAAAAAAAGATACGGCCGTTTAATGTCGCGAAAAACAAATTTCCACACTCTCAAGTGAATCAAAATTCATAGGGTACTTCCCTTTGACCTAAAATCCTGAAATTTGGCATGAAGTAAGGTCTCATATCATGAGTATAGGAAAAAATCTGAAAACTGTAAATTTGTAGTAACGTTACGGAAAAATCGTAACTCGATTCGGGAATTAAACTGTTTTCTTAGGTAAGTTTGTACGGACCTCTCAGTGCGTGAGTCTGACTTGCTCTTGCCCGGATTTATTTTCATACATACACACAACTCTTAGTGGTAAAATCTTTTATATCATTATATCAGAAATATCGTAAATGAGCAGATTTATAGTAATGTAAGCTGTATAGATTTTTGCACATTATTATATTATATGACTCGGGGATAAAGCAGTGTATTTAAGTCGCGGATGGCATATTTAATTCTGAACGAAACAAATGTTACTAAGTTTTAATCCCGAATGCAGTGAGGGATTCATATAATTAACTCCCGAGCACTACGAGGGAGTTAATATAAACCTGAGAGAAGTGAGTAATTCAAGCCGCCCAAGACAAAGACAGCTTCGTCCCTGTGTTGGGTACTCTACTTTTTACACCTTCTGTGAGATAATGAAATAACATACACAATATACTGAAACAAATTATATAATAGAGATATATAAGTATTACTTACAATTTAAACGATAAGTATTACTTAAAAGTTTAAGTTGCTAACTATCACTCGACATATTTTAATCAAAATTTACTACTAAATTGAACTGTAGTTTTAATTTATTATTTTAATTGCGAATTTGATTTTTGAATAAACTAGTTTGATGCACGTCCACTTTAAATTTTATTTTTAAATGATTTTGACGTTCAAATTCAAATCACATTATTCCTTAGGGAACGCCCATACTAGAATGGCTTACTGTGGGCTGTATGACATATAATAAGGGTATTATTGAGCAGGTGGAGTAAAAAGTATGTTATGTAAATATAGAAGTTGTGGCCAAATATAGAACTTTTTTTTCGATGGGAAAATTATCCAGTGACTTCCTCCGCTCTTGGGCGGAGCATGAGGATGTGTCAGACTTTAACTGAATAAAAACCCACTCCTGTTCCTTTGTTGCCTTTCATACCAAGGCCGAGTCTTCCTTTCAGAATCTGACCCTTGGCCCCTGTAGGTTTCAACCCTGCTGAGCCCCTACGGTTGCTGACATCTCCTTGAGGCACGCGTGAAACACCACACGCCGTCGACGACTTGGACTCGGTCCGGACGGTTACCGAAGGTCAGACGGCGAGCTTCCCATTGCTCGCCGTCCGCAAGCCCGCGCCTACGGTGGTCAGAAATCGGGACCGGAATACCGGCGGCTGGGGCGCGCGGGTCATTGCCTCGCGCGTGCATGCGCGGCTTCCTCCTTTGCTAGCATTACTGCTTTGCAGAAGGAGGCGACCGCCTGCCACTCCTCCCCGCTCCGCACCATGGCTTGTACCAAGCCTGGCGCGAGAGATCGCTGCCGCCGATCGCCCCCACGAGGACACGGCGGTGCTTTGCCCAGGCGGGGCACACCTTTATGCTCCACCGTGTCCTCCGGGCGGTCCCAAACTTATCATGTCCGGTGAGGATCTGCGTCATGCGGAATTTTAGGACGCCGTGTTGCCTTTCCAGCCAATCCTCAAAGAAGGGACTTACCACCATAATTATGGCGTGCCTGCCAAATATAGAAGTAGTGTATAGTATGCGTCGTATGTAGTAGTAGTAGTTTTTAGAATTTTGTACACATTGAAACTACTTTTCTTATAACTTTATTGTCAGGCACTCTAGACATTAAACCAGGAGGTCTGTGGTTTCAATCGTTATGTAAATTTTAAGAAGGCTGGATGGTTCCGTCGTTATTAAATTATGCATTAATGTGTATTAGTAGCATAATCTTAAATTAGGAACCTGTATAAGGCGTTGTGTTATGCGAAATTTATGTCATATATATGTAAAGATTTGTTGTAATAAGTAGTCGCAAAAGGAATAAGCCAAGCGATGAAATGATATTTGATCGTTTCCTTTTAGGATTTTTCTCATTACTAAATCTTTTTCGTTCTATTGCTGCTAGCAATTTTGTTGGCTAATGGAAAATGTAATGTAGACTGGAGTTCACTAATAACTTCCATTTTAACTTTTTCACTCTAATGTAAAGCGTATAATATTAAAACGGAGATCCTCAGACTAAAATATTCTCAGGCGAGAGTCGCAGGGCGATCTCCGGCCACGGTAGAAGCGAGCTTGCGGACGACATTACAAAAAAAAATTACAGCAATTTTTTTTTAGTTTTTGCGAAACCTGAATATAGTTTGTTCAGAATCAGTAACTGAATGGATTTCAATACTTTTTAAACCATGTTATATTTTTTCCCAAAAATATTTAAAAAGTTCACAAGTTGGACACCGCCAACACTAAGTACAACACAGGCCACGGTAGGTCATAGCGGGCATTAGGTGTTTTAGCAAACAGCTAGTGTAAGTGCAAAACAACACCTCAGTCTCCTGGGAGGCCCAGTGACTATGTATTTTTGCTAAAATAACAAGCTTACAATTTTGTGATTTTTCATGGTACAGTTATGAAATTTTGTACATAGATTCTTTACATAGGAATACTAGACACGGGTTTTAGTTTTCGCATATACTATAACTAATGTTGTATGTATAAAAGGAGAAACTGACTGACTGACATATTGGGCGAAGCCGCTACCAAAAGCTAGTATTGTATAGAAGAAATTAAGTCAGAAAGTCAATTCCGTCATCTAAAAGTACACTTCTAAAGATGCGCCAGATCGATCTGTAACATTACAAACAGGAAACATGTTATCTCCCACATCAGCTCATAAACGTCTCCACAGACCCCCGTTACAACCGTCCCTATCATATTTTATGTCACACATAAACTATCATAGCATTACTATTCAAGAGGTCAGGACTGTAGTATACTCTGTAATAAACAGATGTACAGCCTCATCAGTCATCCCGACCTTAGTTAAAACAGGTTCAGAACCAAACTAGAAGATTATTACTAACTGTTACTACTGAGATTCCAGTTATATTATAAATAGTTATTTGGTAAACTGTCAACTCCAATTCCCATAAGTTCTTACATTTTACACGGTTCAAAACTATCTCCGACGTAGAATATAAGGGGGGACTTGGCAAAATGTAAATATGTTTACTATCTGTGTTTAAAATCGTATATTTTAAGGTCCATGGTGGATAAAAAGACGTACAGTATTGCTTAGTGCTATATTATTGGGTGAATCTGCCCACGAGTTGCCGATTGGCGTTTGTTTACAATTTTATTCAAGGACTTGTATGTACCGTTGGAGATAACACATGTCGTATGCTACTGCTATGAAAATCTGTTTGGGACGTGCCATAGAGCAGAGAGTTGGCGCGAGACGCCATTAAAGATACGGGCCTGACTGTATATACAGGGTGTCTAACTGTAGTTCTACACTTAAAATTTTGAGTAGGTACAGCGTCATCTAGTGACTTAGTGAGTGTACACGGTGTCTTGGACATCGATGCACAAACGAATGCCACGGATCCAGTACATGATTCTGGACCCCCCAGTGGTGGAAATTTTCGTCGGCTTTTTCCTATTTCTTATCCAGAATCATGTACTGGTTCTATGGTATTCGTTTCTGCGTCGAGCGCTGTATCTACTCGAGAGACTTAGAGACATGAACAGTCAGAATTAGGTAAGTTTTAAGGCAATAATTTGACTAAGTTCAATAAATAGGAATTTTCGCAAATACAATTTCCTTGACTGTTATTAATAATGCTTAAAAACAAACCAAAAATCTTCAGCTCATCGCCATCTACTACTAGTACTAATAATATCCATGATCGCGTTGCGAATAAGAATTGACTACCAAACTCAGTCACGGCCCTAGAACGCAAAGACAAGTGGAGGAACATAGTTGCGTTTTAGTGAGTAGAAGTCTATCAGACCCAAAAATATTAAAGACCACTAACCTGGTGAGGGTTGTGGGAATTCGATGGATGCGAACGCACAGGACTGGTTGTTGTGGCGACACTTAGGGGAGGCCTATGTCCACATATTTCAGCGGATATGATGATTGTGATGTATAAAGGCCATCAATTTCCATGACACAAACGGTTACACTCAATGACACAATCTCACTATAAAAACCGAAACTAAAACTATATTAAACAATGGGGAACTCAAAATATCAGACATACAGTATTTTTATTTAAGAATAATAACGCTAGAAAACCAACTATAGCAATATACTAAACAGTCTCATACTACTTTTGGTTACGGTTGGTAGACATAATTCTTTTTGCTATTTATTTATCAGACAGTCCACTAAAATATAGCCTAGGTTTTACTTTTGGTTTCAAATTACATGCCAGCAATGTATGGGAAAAGTTAAATTCCCCTTTTTCGATATCCTAGTGGTACATTGAACAAAAAAGTTTGCGGAACACTGCTTTAAGTTACAGACAAGGAGTCGATGGTCTGTGCATAATTATCTTTAGGATACACTATGCTATATTGAAATAAGGTATTATACGTATTATTGTTGAAAGCAGTGGGCGGAAAGGCGTTATCCTACAGTCTATAATACTTCGGGATTTTGCCGGTAGATATCTTAGAACCATAATAATGCTTACGCTTCCAGCTACGCTATTGCAGATTTCATTTCAATAGGTTGTTTTTGTGCGAAACCTCAGCTTTTCTCTTGAAGGCACTTTCTAAACGACAGCTGGTCAATGGCTGTCTTTAAAATTACATTAAGCTATAATTTGTTGAGGGAAACTATCAATCGTGATTTATTAGCAGCTAGCTGTTGCCCTCGACTTCGTCTGCGTATATGTCGGTTATTGTGGATGAGAAGTCGAAGCCGATAAAAATGATATGAATTATTTAATGTTGAGCGTGTAGAGGAAGAGTTCGCTTAGAATTTTCAGATTCAGTAGCCCTTTAGAATATAAGGGAGTAATGAGACCGCCGTTGGAGAGTACCTAGTCTACTAAAAAAGTTCCAGAGGGCCAGAGGGGATAATTTAAGAGCCCTAGAGGCAAATCTTTGAAGTGACTCAAGAGGCTGCCCAATTTATATGAGGCTGGGCAGGATATATCTACTGCATGCCTGACGAGCTATAGGTCCGTAAAAGACAGGATTGGCACAGACACAGCTACATGGGGCCGCGGCAGACCACAGAGGAAGTGAACAATCTGGATGTAGGTATATTTTAAAATGCAAATTTTACAACGATGAATGAAAAACCGGATTACTTCTTTTTATGGTGGGAAAATCATCTAATGACAAACGTTCAGATAATCATCTTATTAGGCCAGAACCAATTAGATAGAGAGAGAGAGATTACATTTATATAAATCAAAGTCGGGGGGGGGACTTTGATTTATATAACTGTAATCTTTCTCTCACAACATCTGTACGTCTGTTCGCGATAAACTCAAAAACTACTGAACTGTTTTTATGCAGTTTTTAC
This sequence comes from Mythimna vitellina, assembly GCA_949316375.1. Classification (NCBI taxonomy): domain Eukaryota; kingdom Metazoa; phylum Arthropoda; class Insecta; order Lepidoptera; family Noctuidae; genus Mythimna; species Mythimna vitellina. The sequence goes on along the minus strand of OX438702.1, from coordinate 13,452,997 downwards.
CTATATTATACTGAGTGATTTATGAGACAGGTTTAAGTTTATAAATTATACTTTATATAGTAGAGAAAAACCGAGAATTTCAAAGATTTGTAACACCCTTGCGACGCTAGGGCGGGACGCTAGTTGTAATAATAATAAATAATAATAATCCACAACTGCAACGCCGTCTAGTCCCAAGCTAAGCAGAGCTTGTGTTATGTGTACTAGACAACTGATAAACATACTTATATATTTCTAAATACATACATATTATAGATAAATTACACCCAGACGTTGAACAAATGATCGTGCTCATAATACAAACATTTGTCCTGGGTGGGAATCGAATCCACGACCTCTGGCATAGCAGTCAGGGCCACTAACCACTAGACCAGGCCAGTCAAGACACAAGACAGTTCATAATAAACCGCCTATATTTTTATAGAAAAATTAGAACGACTCTGACAATCTCATCAACGTCCGCCATATGGCTATGAATAATCCAGTTAACACACCGGAATCTGATCCGCTACCTCACAAGACGGAACTCAGATAAGTAAGTGCTTACTACTAAGTATCCTAAGCGTTAAGGGGGATTCTCAAGGGTAGCTCGCTGCCGTCTGGTAACCGTCCGGACCGATCCCCAGTCGTCGACAGCGCGTAGTGTTCCACGCGCGCCTCAAATATATGTCCGCAAAACCGTAAGGGCGTAGGAATTTTTCAAAATTCACCTCCTAAGGGGATGAAATCGGGGTTGAAAGTTTCTATGGAGAAATCAACTTTCACGCGAGCGAAGCCGCTGGCAGAAGTTAGGTTCAAATAAAATTTCTTCCAACAGACCTGCGACAGGAGAGTTGGATGAGAGATGTAGACACAGTGCATTAGATTCAAAATCAAAATCACTTTGTTAACACAGGTACAGAAATACGGATCTTATATTTGACGAAGAGAACGCTATGTCATGCCAGGAGGCTTACAAATATGGTGAGCATCCAGCTCAAGATTACAAATTAAAGTTAAAAAAAATATGCATATGTTTGAGAAGAAAGACTCCTGCATAATTATGGTATTCAATTTAATTAAAAACATTTAAAAATATTATCTAGTACTTGAATTATGTCAAATCTAAATAAGGGATTATTCTCATAAATTATTAGTTATAAATGTCAAAAAAATCTAAGTATCTAATTAAAATGTCAAAGATTATTAAATATCAATATCAACAGTAAATAATTCATCATTTAAGTTGAATTAATAATTTAAGTTAAAAGTCAAAAAAAATATAACTATCTAATCCAAAATATTTAAGATTATAGAAGGTACAGATTTTTATTACAACAAATAGCCTTTCAATAGAGTTGGACGGACTGAGACTGTTGTATCGATGATTTTAATGATTATAATTCCGTAAATAAATGCGTGTTATGGTCGCAAATCAAATTTTAATCAACATACAACTTCAAACACCTGCAAAATGCAAAAAACTTGAGCAAATTGGAATGGAGCATCCATCTTAATACAGTAATTCAAGGTATACCTCAAGTGGTTGCTAAGTTGCTCCTGCTAAGGCTACTAATTGAGGATGCGACCGTTAGCAATGGCTTAGGAAAATAACAACATATTTGCGTAAGTAGGCTTGTTCTACACGAATAGATAATTATGTAGGGATATGATTATTTGGTTACATATAAAAAAATCTTAATATATCACAGTGTCTCTCAAGACAAAAGTGCGTGTTGCCAGTGATGACATATGGCTCCGAAACGTGGTCGCTTACAATTGGCCTCAACAGAAGGCTTAAAATTACACAAAGGGCAATGGATAGGGCTATGCTCGGAGTTTGCTTGAGTGATCGCGTCAGAAATAAGGATTTCCGCAGGAGAACCAAGGTTACGCACATAGCCCGAAGAATCGCCAAACTTAAGTGGCAGTGGGCAGGGCACATTGCTCGCAGAACAGATGGTCGATGGGGACGAAAGGTTCTGTGATGGCGACCACGTACCGGTAGACGCAGCTTTGGAAGGTCTCCCATAAGGTGGACCGATGATCTGGTGAGGGTAGCGGGAATCCGAAGGATGCGAGACGCATAGGACTGGTCGTTGTGGCGACATTTTGGGGAGGCCTATGTCCAACAATAGACGTCTTTCGGCTGAAATGATGATGATGATGATGGAAAAATCTTATATTTTAAACTAATCAACAAATTGAAACAATTCAGATTGAACAACTTGCCTGCAACGGTCTTCCCGTCCGCTTATAATTTAGGTGTCTTGAAGACTAGAGTGAATAGGCCCTTAATGATCTAGTGCGATTCACCATCAACGATTGCATCACTGCTTATCGTTAGATGGGACCGCAATCAAGCACTAGTTTATATAATAAAAAAGACATTTTTAATTAATATACAAGTCTTCAATCTTAGAATTGATCACTTCATGATGTGTCCAGTCATTTCATAAAATGGTTGCATTTCATGATGCAGCCAACTGAAACTGGCCAAATCTTTTAAATGTTAACGTTTGATGATATGTGTGTTGTTATTGTCTGTTTATTTGTACCACTACTGTACATAAAGTTTAAATAAATATATCAATCCATGTTTGGCCATATCATTAATGCAGGATTTCTAAGATAATAAAAGGTCTAAATAAAGTAGGAACTTATGTAAATTTCTTTTGTAAGAACAAACATAAGCTCCAAAATTAACATAACAAAATCTATACAGATATATGAAGAGCAGTGGTGGCCGAGTGGCAACGGCCCCGACTTACAAGTTTTAAGTCGTGGGTTAAAATCCAGCCAGGCGCATTAATATGTGTAATTTATTTCATCACCACTACTCTCAAAACGGTAAAGGAAAACATCTTGAGGAAACCAAGATGTCCTAGAACCAAAAATTCGAAGACATGTGACGTCCACCAACACGCACTGGGCCCACGTGGGTGATTATGGCCTATTCCTTCTCCTACAGAGGAGGCCTGAGTCCCAGCAGTGGGAACATTATAAGGCCGACTATGCTATATGAAGATAATTTAAGAATCGAATTGGTAATGATGCATTCAGCACTGATTCCGAGTTTTTAGCCTGTCGGTTATCTAGCTAACATTATTTGGAAAGGCACATTTAGGGGAGCGTGCGTCACAATAACATAATTTAATTCCGCCAAGCCCATTCCATCATCGGATCACCAAACGTATTATGAGCCACCGGTATATGGTCAACATATTTATTATGCGTACAGTTAAGGAGTGAAATTTCCTCCCGGAATCGAAGCCTTTAAGTCAAGAGTGAATAGGTTACTTCTAGGCAAGCGAGTAAGAGATAGTGGTCAAGCGCTAGCCCACCAATAAGCATAAGCATGGCGTAAGCATAATCAGCCTTTTAATGTTCCCGCTATGACTCAGGCCTTCTCTCTAGGAGATAGAAGGGGGAAGGTCACCAATAATAATAATAATAAAACCAGAATTCACTAAGGCTGCAAACCGCATCTGCATTTGCGTAGCTTACGCTACGTTTTGTGATATGGTAGTCCATTAAAGCCATATCTATTTTACTTAAAGTCACCTAGCACAGCGTGGTTCTAAGATCAAATTCAAAATCAAATATTTTCTCTCAATCAAAACTTAAAGTCACACAAAGGGCAATGGAGAGGGCTATTATATGCTCGGAGTTTTTATACGTGATCACATCAGAAATGAAGATATCCGCAGGAGAATCAAGGTTACGGACATTGTCCGAGGAATCGCCAAACTTAATTGGCAGTAAGCAGCCAGGCATATTGCTCGCAGAACAGATGGTCGCTGGGAACAAAAGGTTCTGGAGTGGCAACCACGTACTAGAAAACGCAGCGTTCGAAATTTTCCTACAAGGTGGACCGATGACCTGGTAAAGGTCGCAGGAATCAGATTGATGTGAGACGCACAAGACCGGACGATATTGCGACACTTGGAGGAAGCCTATGTCCAACAGTAGACGTCTTTAGAGTGATAGGTTGATGATAATAATAATGATCTCAATTAGATCTAAGTAGTGACCGAGGTTTTTGCTTCTATGGCTTTGGCATCATTTAAAAAGCCAATCACACACTTAGGTCCGTCAAGTAACACATAATAAAATGTTGCTACGTAGCGACTGATAGTCGCACCTAGGTGATCCCGTAAGAAATTGACAATCCCGATATTTTCGGGACTGGATGTTCTGAATCCCTTTGTATACAAGTATTTTTAAAAACCTTGCAGTTAGTTCTATTGTTCCGGTTTCTAATTTTTCATATCACATAACTTGTAGCGAAAAATTCTCGTTCTGCTTTCACGGTTGTAGAAACAATAGCTAAAGGAAAAAAGGAAACAAAATGGTTCTTTCTCTATGGGTGGAGCGAGAAGAAGTGTCTGACTGACTAAAATCCACCTGTGTTTCTTCAGTTGCCTTTTGCTTTCCAGGAGCGGTGACTCTTTCGAACAATCCCGCAACTCATAATTTAATTATTTTTTTTTAAATATTATAACTTACAGTATTAAAACTGTAAGTAGACTAATTTCGCTTTTCGACAGTACCACTTACGAACGGGATTAGTTCCGCAGTTACATACATTGTATGCAGGGTCCAGTATACCGGTATTCCCGTTTCCCGTTATCTCGGATTCCCGGTATATCGGAATCTCGGTATCCCGGTATTGCATTTCCTAGTCGTACCTATGCGATAAATACAACATAGTATTTTACTACAAGATATACGCAAGTAGGTTACCGAGTACTATACAGAATTGTTTACAAGATTATTATTTTTATGTTTATGTTTACACGTTGTATGTTAAATGGTTTTAAACGGATTCATGGATAATATATGATGGCTGGGGACTACTTTTATTCAATGAGTTCTCGTTGTTGTCTTAGAGCTTTGTTGGCACTATTTGGCGAAATAGGCTTTATAGGTCCGTTGGATACCCGATGTGAGTGCCGTGTCCCTGTTCAGAACATGCGAGCGATACGTTGGAGTGCCCCAAGTGCCCACCTGCTCTTTGAAGGACTTTGTGAATGAATTATGGGGTCACAATCACAACACATTGCTGCAATTAACGTAACCATCTTCTGGACCCAAACGATGTAAGAAAGAAGAAAAATGCGCTTTCGTTTCTTATGTTTTTTTAGACCCGATTATGATATGTGAATCGAACTATTTACATGGACTAGGTCGTTTCGTACAACCCTCAGTGAGCGATTTCCAATCGCAGTTGACAGGTTTTTTTTTTTTAATCGTTTACTGGGTTCTTGCGCTTTTTGTAATATTACGGTATTCAACTGCATGAATCATCATGCATGAGACTGATAGCCTACACCATCAATAGTTGGGAAGGCTTGACAGGCCACGTGAAAATTAACATAGTCTTGTGTTGCGTCAAAAAATCTTTTAATCAAAACAACTTTTTTTCCATCGACTTTGCCCCACACTAGGAATTACTCCTGTATTGTGGGTGTGTTTACAAACAGAGGTAGAATTACATCGGGCACAAGTGGGCCACGTACGCCGATCTGAGCGCGTCAGTGTCCATATATTTTACTACGTACAAATCAGGCGTGGCCCACGTGTGCGTCGGCCTAATGTGGTTCTAAGCTTACACAAACAAGAATAGAATAGAATAGAATAGGACTTTATTTGCTAAGAATGCAGGTACATACAAATAGGATCGAAAATAACATAATAAAGAACCGTGTACATTCTGCCTTGTTGGCATGCAAATACAATACTTATTATACAACTAGGTAAGTTGAATAAGGCAAATAAGTAGTTATAATGTATCATTTAGGACAACAAGACACCCAGAAGTTGATGATTATGTAACTTAGGAAAGAGAATCCTACTATTTTTATAGGTCAACTAGTTGACCCGACAAACGTTGTCCTGCTCTATAAATTATCAAAGAAAATTACGTGAGGTGAGAGAAATAGCCTACTATCTATTCGTAGACCTACTAAATATAACGACACAAAAAATTTATAGAGTCAAACCGTTTCGGAGGAGTTCGATAACAAACACGAGATTTTTATATATCAGACTAGATTTTGCCCGCGGCTTCGCCGGCATAAAATATGGCCTGTGTAGCTTTCTATCGGTAAAATCGCAATCGGACCAGTACTTTCAGAGATTAACCTCTTAAAAATATAAAAACAAAAAAAACAAACTTTACCTCTATATACGAGTAATATGGCGCAACGTGTAACGTATAAAATTCTCATAAGTTAAGATTATACAATACAAACAAAAATGGGCTCTAAATCGACACGTTTAGTACGTTAATGTTATATGGCGTACACATCTGGCATGGACAAAAAGTTTTTTTATCTCTCTTAAGTGCCTACAATGGCAATAGAACCTGGCTGACAATAGTTTCTAGTCAATTTTCTAGTTAGCATTTTGTGATTTTTTACCATTCGCTCACGCACTTTTTACATCAAAGACGACGGCCTGTGATTCACTCTATGCTGTAATAGTCGTTTACATAAATGGTCGAAAACTGTTTTAATTTCCTGACACGTTTGCGTTTATTTTTCTTATTCATGAGCCCTGAAAACCGTAATGATTCATTTTATTGAAGCTGATGTTGAGTCATGACTTCGTCAGCTTAGACTGGCCTGTTGATTTAGTAGTTAGTGGCCCTGACTGCTATGCCGGAGGTCGTGGGTTCGATTCCCACCCAGGAAAAATGTTTATGTGATGAGCACGATCATTTGTTCTGTGTCTGGGTGTAATTTATCTATAATATGAATGTGTTTAGAAATATATAAGTATGTTTATCAGTTGTCTAGTACTCATAACTCAAGCTCTGCTTAGCAAAAAGTAAAAAAAAAAGAAAGAAAGAAAAGAAATAAAGCTTACGAGCCATCGAAGATTTATTTTTGTACTTTGGTAACCTGTTAGTTTTGTTAACATTCAGACGACTTGAAAACCTTCTTTTTTGGAAGTCAGTTATAAAATGTATCTCCTATAGTAATTTTGATCCGCTAATGATTACAATGTACATAGATACGAAAAATCCTTTAGGTTTTTAGGATTCCGTTCGTCAGTCGGCAAGAACAGAACTCTTATAGGATCACTAGCTGACCCGGCAAACGTTGTTTTGCTATGTATATAATTTTTTTTTTTATCTAAAATTGAAAAAAACAATTTAGGGGTGGATTACCCTTAACATTGAGGGGGATAAAAAATAGATGTTGTCCGATGTTCAGACCTACCCAATATGGGGTAATCGGGAAAACCGTTTCGGAGGAACCACAAACACCGCGACACGAGAATTTTATATATTAGAAGATTTTGCTGTCCGTCTGTCAAAGACCTTTTCTCAAAAACTCTCCAAATTGCGTGGAAGTATTAAGCTGAAATTAATTCATTAAACCCCAAGCGAACGTCGGCGGTCGCTCTCTCAATATATTTCTATTGTGTCTCTAATCACGGTAATCGAAAGATCAAATACTCAGGTTTGCTACCCTTCGGAGCAGTGAAAAAATCAAACTTCTAAGTCTACATAATCTAAAAAAACGGCCTTATGGTGCATATTTTAACACTAGCAAGGAAATTAGGGTACGTCCCGATGACCTAGAATCCTGAAATTAGACAAAAAATCAGGTCTCATGGCGCACGTAAAGGAAAAATTCGGAAAACCAAAATGTTTTAGTTACATCACAGATTTTTTTTACTTTTTTTGCGATTTAGAAAAATCTTCGAGACTTACCTAATTCGGGCATCGAACTATTTACATAAGTAAGTTTGTACGGAATCCTTAGTACGCGAATTTAACTCACACTAGCCTAGTTTTTTTTTTGAGAATTGTTAATTGGGTAGAAGCAGCTTTTTTTTGGCCACTTTCAGTTACACCCTACAGAAAATTTACCTAAATAATCCGTAGATCAATTTCTAAGAAAACATTCTTAGTCTGACCTGTCTGCAAGAGCCTTAAAGTAAAATTCTTCCCATATTTCACCATCCACTAAACTATATACTTTTAAAACTGAAAGTAAACACTACCAATGGTTTGCCTCAGCGCTCACAGGTACTCACGACTTACTGTTATATTACGATCTAGACACGAAGTCTGTACTTTGCTACCCGAGCAGTTAGGCTGATAAGTGGTTGTAGGACTTTAATATGTACGGTCGGCAAAATAGATGGGAATTGATGGCCATATTTACGTGATGTTTGTTAATTCTTCACGCCTAAACAGCTCAACGGATTTAGATGAAATTTGGCATATTTATAGAAAATATCCTGGAATTGGGTTTTAGCCAGTAAAAATCTGACTTCTCGTTCCACCCAGAGCGAGGGAAGTTATTTAATGATTTCCTTCGTAAAAACAAGCGTTAAGTACACATGGCTGTGTGCATGACGCAGCTACACCCCATTTTTAGGGTTCTTTACCCAAAAGGTAAAACATGGGACCCAATTACTAAGGCTCCACTGCCTGTTTGTCTGTCACCAGTCTGTATCTCATAAACCGTGATAGCTTGATAGTTGAAACTTTCACAGATGGTGTATTTCTATTTAAATTTTAACAACAGAATAAAATAAATATCATAGTGGGGCTCCCATAAGACAAAACGTGATTTTTCAACAAAAAAAAAGGGACAGACGAAACTAAAAAAAAGGCCAAAAATTGTGTCTAATGTTGTATAGATAATAGTACGAAACCCTTCTTGCACAAGTCTGACTCGCACTTGGCCAGTTTTTTTGCTAAAGAGGTGAAGAGTAATAAAATTTACTATAAATATCCCGCGTAATCACAGTAAACTTACTTAGTTAATGCCCGTATATAAAATTGTTTTGTCGACAGTATCCACAATTACTTATGACGTAATGTGAGAAGCTAGGAGCTGCAAGAAATAAGGTTCATAGGAATTAATGATGAGAAAATCGTTCCTGGGATTTGAAGACAAGTGTTACTGAATTTTTGAAAGCCTAACTATTGCCACTTGAGGAGCTTTAAAATAGAAATGACGTACCTTTTTTTTCCGATGGGAAAATCATCTAAGGACATCCACTTGGGTAGAGCAGGAGATAGTGTCAGACTTTTACTGACTAAAACCCACTCCTGTTTCTTCGTTGCCTTTCGTACCAGGGCCGAGTCTCCCTTTCAGAATCAGACCAAATGTCGTTCCCTCAGAGTTCCAGAAGGCGGCCGATCGCGTGAGGCACCGGTCCTCACGCCCCAACCGCCGCCGGGATTCCGATCCCAATTTCCGGCCACCGTAGGCGCGGGCTTGCGGACGGCGAGCAATGGGTAGCTCGCCGTCCGACCGTCTGGTAACCGTCCAGACTGAGCCCAAGTCGTCGACGACGCATACTGTTCCACGCGCGCCTCATGGAGATGTCAGTAAATCGTAGGGGCCCAGTAGGGTCGACTGTGGCCACGCGTAGTATGAAAATGAAACCCGGGGCCCTGGGACGAAGGCATAAAAGGAACAGGAGTAAGTTTTTAGTCAGTAAAAGTCTGACACTATCTCCCGCGCCGCCCAAGAGCGGGATTTGTCATAAGATGATTTTCCCACCCAATAAAGAATTCTCTTTTGATTTAACAGAAAACGTTCCCCCACACTAGGACTTACTCCTGTATCGTGGGTGTTCACATATACAAGACAAACTGACCCGAAATTATTATCTATCATATAAATATCACACGTTTTTTTGTAGGACTTCGGTTTTTGGTTTCCTCTCGATGTTTTCCGTCACCGAATTCAGAGCAGTGGTGATGGAACAAAAAAAAAAAAAACATTTTTAAGCAAAAATATTAAAGGCATTTCAATATTCAATCATATTCAATATAAGGAAGCAAGATAGAAGAAGAAGAGCAAAACAGAACTGAGCAGTGTTATTTGCGGTTTCAAACTCAGCCAGGCGCATTACTTTGTGTAATTTATTTCATCACCACTACTCTCAAAACGATGAAAGAAAACATCGTGTGGTAACCGACATGTCCTAGAACCAAAAATTCGAAGACATGTGACATTCACCAACACGCACTGGGCCCGCGTGGTGGATTACGGCCCATTTCTTTTCCTAGAGAGGAGGCCTGAGTCTCAGCAGTGGGAACATTGAAGTTATTTTGCACTTTATGGTGTTTTTCTTACATTGAAGTCGGTTGTATTTTTTTTTGTAAAAAGTTTTTTATTTTTTTTTCATTCTGTCCGGTCACATGTCACGGTATCACTAACTCCCTTAAATTTTCTTTTATATCACTTCTCACACATCACATCCATCTTTTCTTTGGCTTCCCTCTTTCTCTTCATCCATCCACATGTATACTATATAGACCTGTATGAAATGAAACATTTTGAATTGAAACATCATGAACAAGATTCACGGTGAGTCCCACAATCAAATATCTCAATAAATCCCATGAAAATTGAGCCCACCCAAAACCAGGAACCACACCTTTTAAAATACCAAAAGTATATTTCTATCCATTGAACCCATTGCGTGTTAGCATTATAGTACTCGGTTCCGTTGAAATACCCGGCGTTGCTAAAAGGAACGAATCGTTAAATATTTCACCATTATTTTGTATATGTCGGCGTGTCATATCGATTTTTGTATGAGATGGTGCATAACATGGTGGAGAAGCATTTAATTAGCGAAATGATTCGGTTTAATCGGGTTATGTAATGGCGCCAATGGGGTGTGGAGGATTGGTAACTTTAGTGGGGTTTACATGGGAATACACATCATTTATTAATCGGCAGGCGGTCGCCTCCTTCTGCGAAACAGTAATGCTAGCGAAGGAGGCGACCGCATGCGTGAGGGAACGGACTTTCTCACGCCCCAGCCGTCGGGATCCTGATTCCCATTTCCAGCCACTGTGGGCTTGCTGATAGCGAGTAATGGGTAGCTCTCCGTCCGGCTGTCCGGTAACTGTCCGGACCAAGCTCGAATTGTGAAAAGGAAAGCTTGCTAGGAGAAGTGCTTAGAACCTTATCTGTAAATTATTAACAAATATAAAGTAGATATTACAGCTTCGAATTGCCTAACAATTTTCAAACGTATGTTTTAGAATTAAGATTAGTTTAAGGATGTCAATATAGTCAGCCTGTATGTCGATAGAATTCATTGTCATGCTAATTCATTTCTGCGTAGAGTTGGTAAGTACAATTCAAGTGAAGTCTAGATTTAATGATAAATCTAACCAGGTATAGTAATTTCTGCTTATTTGAGGCTTTGAACTTAATCAATGTTACAAAGCTTTCTATACAAACATGAGATATAGCCTAACTTAAGGCTTCATCACCATATTAGTTCAATACATTTCCCCTCATCTTTCAGTCAGTCATCGACTACACGTATAAATAAAGCAATTTTACTTGTTACGACAGTGGCTGCTGTGTTCCTATGAGGAGTTCTGTTCCATATCTTCGAAGTTACCATATCTTACCATCAGGTGGGATTGCAGTCAAGCACTGGTTTATATCAATTAAAAAAAAAAAAAAAAAAAAAAAGTTCATGATCAGATCATAACAATATTTCTATGGGACCAACTTGCAAGCATAACCTTTCAAACAAAAAAAAAAATTCAAAATCGGTCCACAATTGACCGAGAAATCGGTGAACATAAAAAAAAACATACATTGAGCCGAACATAGAACCTCCTCCTTTTTGAAGTCGGTTAAAAATCCTTTGAATCTTTGAATCTTTGACTCCTTTAATCTCGAATCCGTAATGTTATATCTAATTTCTATGAAAATTAGTAGTCACTATTGAGTTTGGCGACCCAATAACAGCAACTATATGAGTTCTATTTTGCCTGACGTTCGTGTTACATAGGTACAATTTATCTACAATGTACGAGTACATTCTGTTCCTATCGTCCGTTATTGCTACTACTAAGAACATGTCGTGCAGTTGGTAATGACTTCCTCAAACTGAAGCAAACCCTGGAAATATGCCAGGAATAAGGTTAATAAAGTATTATAATATAAACTAAAATACGGCTTGTAGCTACCGCTGGCTTACAGCTTAAGGCTGTAAATTCATTACTTGTATACATGTAAGTCATGAGCTTTTTTTCGGTAAGTCTCAAAACTTTGTCACTTGATTTCATAGTCCTGTTTTATAGATTCATAACTATGTTTATAACGTTATTTAGAAGTTGTTGATTTTTAGGTGCATCTAACCTTAAACAGGGAACAGGCACTCTATTTTCTTATTACTTATTTTAGCACCAATGCTCACAAAACGATGTAATAATAAGGTAGGTCTACGCTAGGGGAGCCGAACTCAAATTCATGTGCTTGTGCTCGGCAGTCGGCACCTCTAGAATCGATCCACACTACACAAATTTGAGCTCGGATCGGGCTCGGTTCCTCTAGCGTAAAGGATTAATTACAAAAAAATATAACCGACTTCACTAAAAAACACTAAAAGGATCAAAATAACTTTAATTTCGGATGTCGGTGTTTCTCGGTATTATTTGTATCTTATTTAACACCGACTTCCGAAATTAAAGTTATTTTGATCCTTTTAGTGTTTTTTAGTGAAGTCGGTTATATTTTTTTTGTAAAAAGTTTTTTATTTCACACTTTTTAGTTGCGATACACTTACAAACAGACATCAAATGTTACTTTTTGACTGTAAATGCTTAAGCTCTCGATGAAAATACCAAAATCATTATATGGTTGCCTATAATATTTGAGGAGTTCCCTCGATTTCGCCAAGATTCCATCATCAGACTCCGACTTGGTGACTAGGGACCATTTGGGAAATATACCCTTTCCAACAAACAAATAATTTTTATAATCGGTTGGCAAGCAACGAAGTTATGCGTGAACAAACATAAAAAAAAATACAAACATCCGAATTGAGAACCTCCTCCTTTTTTAGAAGTCGGTTAAAAAAACGATTTATTCCACTTTAATACCAACAACTAATACCACTGGTATTTGTTTGGATTCATATTTAAAATTTATTTTGATTAGGTTTGACTGAGTTGACTGTACCGAAGTTGTTGGTATTCGTTCGGAATAAAAACTCAGTTAGCAACTCAGTACGCAATATGGCAACCCTACCTGCCAATGACGGCTCATTATGGCGGCCGGAAGTCGGGAGGGGGGGACCGGAAGTGACGTAGCGTGCGCGTGCGCTCAACCGCGCAGCCCCGCGCCCGCGCAACTGACGCCATGATTATTTTTATCAATTTATAACGGTTTTTAGAACTTTTTAATTACTGGTTCTGTTTTTAAATTTAATTTTTGTTATGTAAGGTGTGTGTGAATTTTTTATTGGAGTTCTTTCTGGTTAATGCTTTTAAAAATTGAATGCAATTCTAATTTTGATAGTAAAATACTTGGACCCAAATATTACTAAATTATATATATTTTTTATTATTATTGATAGACTTGCGTTTCACCACTATCTCATTTGATGGTCAAGTATAGGTAGTGAGAGACCTATAGTGACACTTGACACTCACGACGGCTGCCGCTGAGCTTCATTGGTTGGAATATCGACGGCTGCCGTCCAGCGTTAGGAGGGTCCTTTTTCACTCGCCTATTGTCAACATCGAGCATGGTTTAAAAGCATGTTGCTTCATCTAAAGCAAACTAACGCGATGTTCGATGAAAAGGCAACGAAAAAAGAGAGTTAACGCCTGAAAACTCTGTTAGCATTTGGTAATTCCGTGATTTACTCGAATATTTTACAAAACTTGTTCCAGGAAATACGTGTTGTTTTTAAACCATTAAAAGTTTTTGAAAAAATTTCAGTCATTTAGAATCTTGATTAAATTTGCAAGGCACATTTTTATATTTTGAATATAGAAAGAAAGAAAGAAAATATGTTTATTTGGCACACCATGATTAATTAACAAATAAATGATTTAAAACTAAAACTAAACTTAAAAAAAAAATAAAAAAATAAGGAGAAATAAAATTAACAATAAAAAAATATGTCTCACGGCTACGCCAAATAGGTCCAGTTCAGCATAATGCCAGACAACTACGCAGCAGTTGCCTGACGCTGGTTTTCAACTGAACCTTAGAGTGCAGATACGGATGAAAATCAGTTTTGTATATGGGAATTAAATAAATAAATTTACAAGTATATATTTGCATATATTAATGTATAGAAAGTGATAAATCATAAATAGATGTTTAGTGTTAAATGTGTAGGTATATAATATGAATAAATATCGCCAACTTCTAACTACATGACACTTCTAATATGAGAGTACATATGGAGTGCCAAAGTTCACGTAAAATAGAAGATTTTCAGAGGTTTTTACTAGATAAGTTTGCATAAATTTATGTTTTGATTTCTATAGAAACCTAGATAATATCCACAAGATAGCTGTGTATCCAAAATATCTAGAGAAAGATCTGTAATAACATCATAATCACGTAAGAGTGGTTACATGAAAATTTACCTCGAAAATGACGCGCTTAACAGCCGCCGCCGACGTGTCGACGCCTCGACGGCTCTAAACAGAATTATAATCATCAAAATCTTCAATACAATACAACCCTCTCAGTTCTTCTAACCCTAGAGAATGAAAATGATAAAATTCGGAACTACTACTTGAAGCCCTCTCAACCTTAGTTCGGTCTTCGTCATAGTTGTTATATTTTAAGTTCTCTTAATTACAATGATTTCATATTTAACATAGTATTTATTAGTTTTATTATTATATTAGCATATATACGTATTTTATTATTATAAGCCACTTAATTTAACGATAATGCATTCCATTTCAAATATCTGTTATTTATTTTTTGTGCACACCTACCCCAATGTTCTTTTTTTAACCCAATGGTTGACTGGTAGAGAATACCTTGTGGCATTAATTCCGCCTAAGTACCACCACTGTACATGAAGTTTAAATAAAAAATAAAAAGTTATTCAATAAACTGTAAACTGATAAATTGAATATTGCGAGTTACCCTGGTGCTAAACCAATTTAACCTGATTGAACTAGCCTTTTGACTTAATTTTAAATGGTGTCAGAAAAAGGACAGCTTCCTAAAAAACAGACTTAACTATCAAAATTACTACCCGCATTTCACCTCACACATTTCACACTAACCAATTAAAACAATGCTATCATAAATCGTGTAATCCCGTTACCGTCTCCGTCACAAATGGTACAGAAAGCTTTCCCTCGACCTAAAGCCTTGAGGGTTCTGATTGTGGCCGGTCGTGGTCCCGTAAGTGCCTGCGGGACCTCACATTCTGGGACATATGATGCTGGATTGCTAAGAGTATCTGCGGTGTCTGAAATCTAGGTTAAATTACTGAGATAACATTTAATGATAGTGACTGATTTTGTGACGGACTTTACTGGAATGTCTTTAGTTACCTACTAGTAGACACAGCATCTGGTTTCTTTTTTTTTTTTGTTATTCTCGATTGGTTCGCGCTTGACCGCCATCTCACCTGATGGAAAGCGATGATGCGGTCGACGATGGAACGCGCTTACCTAGAAGTAACCTATTCACTCTTGACTTAAAGATTACCGGTCTTGTGTTTTACGTGAGAAATCATCAAAAAAAAATATTCTTCCGCTTTAGGTAGAGCGATAGGAAATAACAGTCTTGTACTTCTTCTTCTTCTTAGCGTATCGATGACAAAACTATTTAAATTCCTTGTTTTGCCCAGTATTCGGCCTCGGCAGTGACGTCCGTTGATACTGTCATTAGGTCCCTACGTGAACAGGTAACAGGGCACGTGATGCAGACTTGTACTGACTAAATCCCACAGTGTTTGTTCAGTTGCCCTTTATTGTGAGGGCTGTGATGACTCCTCCGAACAATCTGCAATTATGTTAAAAATAATCAAAGTGACACCGAGAGGGAGCTCTTGCTCCATATAGAGTATACTGTGCTATTATTAACACAAAAAAAAACAGTTAATAAACTATTTGAAGTCCTGACTCCTGAACTAGGTAGCAATTTGTGTTACAGGAACATGTCTTCACAGTTGCAAGTGTTGAAAAGGCCGACATTCTAACAGTTCTTCAAGTATCTACCTACATTAATAATGTAGCATACAAAGTAACATTATTTTATAAATTATTCCTCTAAACTTATGACTTGACCTATTATAACAATACCAGTGTATTATTAAATGCTATTATTGTCATAAACATGTCGCTGGTAACATTATAATAATATTAATAATGTAATGTGCATGTCATTACATGGTACACACATACCTACATAATGTATGTACCATGCAGTATTATCAATGCGGAATGTCTTTCTGTTTGTTTTTAACTCGACTATCCCTTTGTCAGTCACCAGTTAGATGAAATTTTCACAGAATAGTTTTGATCGACATTTGTTTACATTTACAATATTCCTTTTTTATTCGATCGACTTTTTTTATTCGATCGACTTTTTTTATTCGACAGACATGCTTTTTTTATTCGATCGACTTTAAAAGTAGATTGACAGACTTTTTATTCGATCGACTTTAAAAGTAAATTGACAGACATGCTTTTTATTCGATCGACTTTAAAAGTAGATCAGTGGCCGTTTTAATTATTTGCTAACCCTTTCCTAGTGACAAAATAATTGGTGTGGTTTTGTATCTTAAGTGGTTGCGTTGCACATCTGGACAATGACATTTTTTTTTAGGTGGGAAAATCATCTAATGACAAATCCCGGTCTTGGGTGGAGCGGTAGATAGTGTCAGACTTTTACTGACTAAAAACCCACTCCTGGTCCTTCTTTGCTTTCATCTTGGGGCCCCGGGATTCGCTTTCACACTACCCGTGGGGACAATGACATGATATTTTTATTACGTTATAATATAAATTCTCTTACCATAATTTTCGCAATAGATGGTTCAGAAGGACATGGCTTGATGAGTTGGACTCCCACCTAAACGATTAGCCAGATGTAGCTAAGGACAGAAAAGAGGGAGGAAGAAAAGAATGCCTTTGTCTTGCAGTAGGCCACAACAGGTTCATAAAAAAGACATTAAAACACGCGGGCGCAGCCACTGACAGTAGCTAGTACAATTTAGATTCACACAATACTAGCGAACACAATGAAATTACTTATGACGTAATATACTCATTATGGGTATATTTTGTAATAATTCATTGTAGTGTGAAAATCTTGCGATTGTTGGATTTTCTTTTGTGTGGTGGTTTTAGGGTTCCGTACCTCAACAGGAAAAAACGGAACCCTTATAGGATCACTTTGTTGTCCGCCTGTCTGTTTGTCTGTGTATCTGTCAAGACCTTTTTATGTCGGAAACTCGTAGAGGTATCGAGTTGAAAAAACCATATACGTCTGCGGTCCCTTGAAGCAGTGAAAAAATCGAACTTCTACGTTAACGAATAAAAAGATACGGCCGTTTGTGTCGCAAAAAACGTATACTCTCTAAGAATACAAAATTTATACGATACTTCCCGTTGACCTAGAATCCTGAAGTTTAGCATAAAGCAAAGTCTTATGACACAGGTATACGAATAAATCTGAAAACAGTAAATTTGTTGAAAAATCTTCGAGACTCCATTCGGGAATTTAACTATTTACATAGGTAAGTTTGTACGGTACCCTCAGTGCGCGAGTCCGACTCACACTTGCATAGTTTTTTAAATAAGTACTTGATTGAGTTCTAGAGTAAAACATGTATGTTTGTTGTACAGTGATGACCCAGTAGTAATGGCTCGGACTTACGAGTTGTATGTATCGTGACCCCAAATAACACGGGACAAGGGCAGGAAGATGATGAAATGATGATGAATGAGCCTAATAATGTTTCCACTGCTGAGACTCGCTCCTCCTCTTTAGGAGAGAGAATGAGCCGTAATCCACCCCGCGGGCCCAGTGCAAGTTGGTGAATGCCACACATGTCTTCGAAGAATTGGTTCTAATACATACCGGTTTCCACTTAATGTTTTTCTTCACAGTTTGAGAGCAGTGGTGATGAAATAAATTACACAAAGCAATGCGCCTGGTTGGGTTTGAACCCGCGACCTACAACTCGTAAGTCGGGGCTGTTACCACTCGGCCACCACTGCTCAAAACTAATGAAACATTAAACATTAAAGATTCACCCTAAACAAATAAAACAAACTCTAACGACATCTATGGCGTCACATAAGAACTAATCCTGCATCGCGCAATCAAAGTTCTCCGCGCGATTAGAACATATACAACAGCCCGAAATCATATATCGGGCAGTTGCCCACCAGACATGACACCCGTCTGGTCGGAGGATCCTCCCTTTTAACGGAGGTTTGCGGGACTTTACTCTCTGTTCCGCTTACCTCCAAAATACATACAAATATTGCACGATAAAGAAAAGCTCGTAAAAAGAAATTACACGAACAATTGCCCTTTTATTTCAAAATTGAATAAGGCGATTTCGATATTACAAAATCTTATGTGGCAAGTTTAACAGCAGACGAGCACCAACAATAGAAAAGATATTGCAAACTGCCATACAAATAGGTTTTCACTTGAGCGAACCAGCAATGGTGGGTTACGGTGTATGACCATACCTTGGTCTTGTGGTGCAACCGTTTTGACCATACCACACTGAATATTATAAAGACGAAATTTGTGGGTGTTTATGTTCATTACTTCTTCACGCATAAACCTTTGAACAGATTAAGATGAAAATCGGTACATTGGTAGACCACGTCTTTGTGTAGCGACCTCTAACGTGGCACTTATGAATTAAAAACATTCGAAATCTGAATCGCACAATTAGAGTTCTCCGCACGATTTGAATATATATAACAGCTCGAAAAAATCTATCGGGTAGTTGTACACCCTCTATAGACATAACATCCGTCTGGTCGGAGGATCCTCCCTTTTCAATAGAGATTTACTTTACACGCTGTTCCGCATATATCTAAAAATACTTTTTGCACCACCTGCTCGATAATGCCCTTTTATTTGTCATACAACCATTACTAAAAGCAAGTCATTCTGTCCCTAGGGTTATAATGCAGTATGGATACCTAGAGAATAATGAGATTTGAATTTGGAACGTCAAAAAACGTCAACATTAAGTAAATTAAAATGTACGTGCATCAAACAAGTTTATTCAAAATTCAGACTGGCCACTAACAAAAAAAAAACAGAATATAACGTGGTTACTGACGAATTAAAAAAAACAAAGTAATAGAGAGCGGGAGTGTTTTAGAAAATTTAAACTATAGAATCTTAGAGTAGTGAATTTTGTTTGTTTCAAATCTGAAAATATATTGATTGCTAGTTAATATTAATTTGTAAATAATACTTATATTTTATTTATATGGCATGGCAGTGATGCAATCATTGATGGTAAGGCGTGCTAGTTTATTAAGAACCTATTCACTCTTGCCTTGAAGACACCTAAATTATAGTTGGCCGCAGCAGGCAAATATATTTCTCTAATATACGATTTGTTTTAATAAATGGTCTTTTAATTATCTCACACATGGTGTAAGAAGTAGAGTATCCAAAACGGGGATAAAGCTGTCTTTGTCTTAGGCGGCTTGAATTCCTCACTTAACTCAGGTTTCTTTATTAACTCCTTCGCAATGCTCGGGAGTAAATTATATAAATCCCTCACTGACTCGGGATTAAAATTAGCTTCGTTTCCTTCGGAATTCAACATGCCACCTGCGACATAAAGACACTGCTGTATCCCCTAGTCACATATCCTATTATTTCATGTCTGGAGTATGTATGCAACCTTGGGATAATTTTCTAATTCCACGTGGGTGAAGCCGCTGGTAGAAGCTAGTGTTTTCTTTTCATTGTACCCTCTCACTTGCCTAGAACTAACCTACTTACTCTAAACTTAAAGACCTCCAGGTTGTAACTATCAGGAAACACAGATTCCGGCAAGCCATTCCACTCCATAGTTGTACGCACAATGAATGTGTTCCCAAAACGTTTTGTACAGTAATAAAGGTTTGTTCCTTTGCTTAACTATTATTAAATTTATGTTAATAGAACTAAAATGATAGAAGTAAAAGGGCACTATCTTTCCTCTCTAGTGTATTAATTATATATGTATATACATTATGTATTTATTTTTAGTATAAGGTATATATAGTATAGTATGTATAGTATATAAATATTTTAATTTAAGTTTTCACATTCTCTTCTTTTATTACTTCTACACACTATTGTCTACATTTCTACCTATTTCTCCTTTCGCAGGTCTGCTGGAAGAAATTTCTTTTAGAAATAAGCAGCACCTTTGTACAATTTTTATCAGAATGTATCTTTTTTTCTTTATTCATGTGTGTACATAAATTATAAAATAAATAAATAAATAAAATGACACATATTTACAGCGTGTATTGTATGAACCATATTAATATCGATTGAAGCCTTTCTTAGCATTGTGTGTTCTTTTGTTTGGCCATGACGAACTTTTGAAAATGTTTGTTGATAGAAAGTTGTAACAAGTTTCCGACAAAAATTCTATTTACTAGATACGATTACGAACATGGAACATATTATGCGAAATAATGAAACAGGACGAAAGAGGTAACACGCAGTGCCACCACAACGCATTGCGATTAGATTCTTGAAATTGAGCAAATCATGCTAACCTTTTTTGAGTTAGTATGTCATCAAATGGGTATAATGACTTCTCCCGCTTTGGGTGCAGCGAAAGGGCGTATCAGACTCTTATTGACTAAAACTTACCTGTATTTCTTCAGTGGCTATTTAACTCTTTTGAAGTTCCCACATTCCAGGACCAGGAGACGCCCCGGGCGTCGGAAGTCTCAGGGCGATCCCCAGCCACCGAAGGCCGTTTACAAACGACGAGCAATAGGTTTCTCGCTGTCCGGCCATTCGGTAACGACTGGTGCGGAACTGCTACCTATCAGACCTCCACAACCCGGTTACTGGACAATACGATATTACTTGGATAGCCTGATATCTTTCTGGTATCTGACTACCTGTTACGACTGTAAAAGATCTACGAATAAAAATCGGGACCAACAGCTTTACGTGTTGTGTGTTTCGAACTCGCAACCTCATGTATGAGAGGCGAGTGTCTTAACTACTGAGCCATCAAGAACTCATCATCATAATTTCAGCTGAAAAACGTCCACTGCTGGTTATAGGCCTCCCCCAAACGCGAGTCATCACGACCTGATTCACATTATTTAATATCCACAAAATAAAGTACTCAGAACCTCTCTAAAAAGTTTTTACATCAATAACAAGGAGCGCATAAAACGTCAGGAACTGACTTCCACGTAACGTCAGGTCGTCGATCGATCGTCATTAAGGAATTATCCTGAGAATCAGCAGCTGACAGCTGGTATCATATCATGCTGTCATTTACCGTCAGCCTGAAGAGTTCAGGACATGAATAATTCACTCATATTAATAATGCGAACGAGCATGAAAGGTGAAAAAATTGCAGCGTGCCAAGCTCCCACTACGTGTTATGTTGTGAAACTCTAGAATTATGGCTATTGATGATCACCGCGCTAGCTAGCAGTTGGTGACTGTTGCTTCTTCAGGTTGATGTGTCTTCTTATACAGAGAAGGAACAAGCATTGTGGTGGCTGTTTCTTAATGTCTGCCTTAAGAGGTTTCTTTTCATACAAAGAAGATACAAGCGTCGTTCGCAATGCTTGGTCATAATACCAGCCTAATAATTATGGGCAGGGCACATTGCTCGCAGAAAAGATGGCCGTTGGGGCCGAAAGGTTCTGTCGGCGACCACGTACCGGAAGATGCAGTGTTGGAAGGCCCCTTACAAGATTGACCGATGACTTGGTGAAGGTTGCGGGAATCTGCTGGATGCGAGACGCACAAGACGGTTCATTGTGACGACATTTGGGGGAGGCCTATGTCCAGTGGACATCTATCGGCTGAAATGATGATGGTGAATGATGAATAATGATTGTGGCGATACAGGACCAAATATTATACTCTCTTTGCGAGGTTTTGCTTAAGGCGGATTGGTTATTCCAGACTTATATTAACTACTTGATTTTACGGGGGAAATCATCCTGCCGCTCTGGCTTGTCAATCGTGTTGCCATTTCTTTGAGCCACGCGTACAGAACACACGGGATTGGTCCGTACCAGACGGCCAGATGACGAGCTATTCATTTCTCGCCGTCCGAAAGCCCGTGCTCACTACGGTGCTCGGGAATCTTTCTGCGTCTACCGACGCCTGTAGCGTGTCCGTCAGGTCTCCGCCTCCCTTTTTCGATCGCCTCCTTCGCTCGCAATACTGCTTCGTAGTAGGAAGCGACTGTCTCCTCATTCTCCATGGCCTGATAAAAAGTGTCCAGTATGTCCTATTTCAGGACATACTGGATACTTTTATCATTCAAATTTGTTCAACCATTTGAGCGTAAAAGAGAAACAAACATACACACCCACTTATATTTACATAATATTAGTGTGATCGTGTGTTTAGTATGATTTACAGTTGGTTATTATAAACGGCACTTTTTGTCTTCCTTTTTAATTTATGGGTATGGGGATGGGTACCTTCCATCTCCCCAAGGATAGGCATCACCTTAAAATACCCTAAACATATAAAGGTCAGTGCATATATGACGTCATTTGATTGCGACACGGGTTAGGGCGAGCCCTAAAGTGGGTCATGGGCTATACATACATTTATATAAAATGTAGGTTGTTTACGCCTCATTTGACTTGTAGCCGAATAAGGTCGAGGACTGTGAATGTCCTGCGCGAATTTTGGTGATGGGGAAAATTTGCAGTATGCATTTCATGTATTTATTTTGTTATAATGATACTAAACCTTAGCCTTATATCTTTGTTGCAATAGTTAGCCCTTTGGTATGCGGGCATAGCGCGTACAGGGATTATAGCTGAGATTTGACTAAATCTTCGAGTTCAATGTCAATTCCGTTTTGAGCTCATGTCGAAATTAGTTTCGACGTGGACGAACACCTGGGTCTACGTCAACATGTCTTCCTCACATTCTCAGAATTTACTGGCCCGAGAATATCTCCAATGGCTCTCCATTGGGGATATTCTTAAGTGACACAAAAACGGATGGAGTGAATAAATGGATGTGAGAGTGGGAGTAGTTGGTTTGGACACACTTCAGATGGATTTCAGTCTGTTTGTCATTTCAGTCAGAGGATTATAGCTATCCAGATGGTGCTGGAATACCACACGGTTTTCCGCGAAGCGGCGAGCCTCCTTGCTGGCCAGCCACCATGGAATCTGGAAGCAACAGTCCTTGCACGTATACACGATTTGAGCGATAAGATGCAACGCAGGGGCGAAACTCCGTTGCTACGACAAGTCGCGCCATAGCGGACAGAGTTCCGGCGGGATCTAATGGTGGAATGGCGACAGCGACTATCGCAACCCAGTGCTGGGCACGCCGTTCGCCGAATTATGGCCGTAAATCCCCTCTTTGAGGAGTGGCTGGAAAGACAACATGGCGTCTGCTTCCGCTTGACGCAGGTCCTCACCGGACATAGTAAGTGCGCACTTGATTCATGCGAAAGAAACGCCCGGGTGTCACAATTGTGTGGACCACCCGGAGGACACGGTGGAGAATACGGTAGAGGTGTAGCCCCCTTGGGCAGAGAATCACCGTATCCTCGTGGGGGCGATTAGAGGCAACGATCTCTCGGGCCGGGCCCTGGTACGAGCCACGGTCATGCAGAGACTGAGCGAGGTAAAGCGTAAAATTTACAATGGTAGAGAAAGATTCTTGAGTCAAGTCTACAAAACTCTTTAGGTAACACAGGCGTGCTGTGATGTGACGTTATTTATATTTTCATATTATTCGTGATTAATTCATGAATATAATTTCCGTTCTGTTCCAAAACTAGTCGTAACATCGCGTGACTAAAGCCGTTGTCTTTTCTAAATGTGTGTGTGTGTGTGTGTGTGTGTCTTACCAAAGAAATCAAAAAGATTCATGTAATATCCTAAACCCATATCCAGCTAAATTAAGAGAAGCTGAGAATTACATCTTTTACAAAAACTGGTCAAGTGTAAGTCGGACTTTCATACAAAGTGTTCTGTACCATAAACCGAAAAAATCACTTAGGTAACTTGTATATGGGAGCCTTTAGTTTTTAATTTTTTTTTTATTAAATGTTGATATAGTGACAATACTAGCAATTTTCAGAGTGTATTTACACTGAAAATGTTAAAGTACTATCTTACTTTTACGGATATTTTTTTTTGATGTTGGAAATCGTCAAATATTTTCTTCTGCATTTTGACTAATTGAAACTCAACTGTGTTCCTTCAGTTGCCCTTTGTGTACAGTGCATTTACACTGAAAATTTCAACTGTCTAACTTTTACGGTAATTTTTTTTTTTTGATATAAGAAATCGTGAAGTTACTTTTCGCGCTTCATGTGGAACAAGAGTGTCAGACTTTTACTGACTATAACTATGTTCTTTCAGTTGCCCTTTGCATTCCAGGGCTACGGTAACACTTTCGAACAAACCCGTATCCCTGTGATTTCATGGTTCATGAGATATAGCATAAAGCTCGCTGATAGGCAACCTAATAAACAGACAGTAGAGGTACAGAACCCAAAAAACCACAATCGAAAAATTCCTATAAGTACAGGATGGGGCCACGAAACGTTGCGGAAGCGACTAATTGTCGCGGTTCTCGTGGCCGCGCTGTGGTGAAGCCATAATGCTCGTCTGTCAATCATCGCGAGCATTGTGCGTGGCGATGAGAGCGTACCTGATAGCTGCAGAAAAGTACTTTTTCGTATTACGTAAATTGTTGAGTTTTTTTTTTTCGTTTTCAATTGAGTGAGTTGAAATTGTGGTAAAATGCGGCCCTACGAAAATTATTCTTTGATTTCAAGTAGGTATGTAGAAGAACCAAAGTTACCGACATCACAGGCCGAAGAATTGCCAAACTTAAGTGGCAGTGGGCAGGACGTAATATTACTCTCAAAATTGATAGTCGATTGGGCTGAAAGGTTCTGGTTTCGCGGCCGCGTATTGGAAGACGCGGCGTTGGAAGGCCTCCCGCAAGATGGGCTGATGACCTGATGGGGGTGTCGGGAATCTGATGGATGCGAGGTGCATAGAGCCGGACGTTGTGGCAACACTTAGGGAGGTCTATTTCTTGACTCAAATCTTATTCCTTGGGTTAATAAACTTGAAAATTGGAACAAAATTTAATAAAAATGAATAATTAATAGTTTTTCAAAACTACCTCCAAAATATGGTTTAAAGGTTGTTAGACTTTTTAAGAAAACATTGTCACGAACGAAATCTTTGTCAATTTGCTTACTATCCTATATAAATCCTTATGTGGTTTCCCACCGACCATGTAACGGTACATCTTAGCCAGTTTCGTCCGCACATTAGCAACAAAAAGTTTAAACTTAAAAACACAAATTGTGCATCCTTTAACACCGACTGACTTCAATTTCCTGTATTTTAAACAGCTGTTAAAAAAGTAAAATAAATAAAAAATCCGGCCAAGTACAAGTTGAACTTACGCATGAAGAGTTCCGTATCGTGTGTAACATAAAACGGCAAAAGATCACGTTTGTTGTATGGGAGCCCCACTTAAATATTTATTTTATTTGGTATTTTTTGTTATAGAGGCAACAGTAACAAAAAAATCATTTTTTGCGATTCGGAAAAATCTTTGTAACTCAATTCGGGAATTGAACTGTTTTCATAGGTAAATTTGTATGGAACTCGCAGTGCGCGAGTCCGACTCGAACTTGTCCGATTTTTTAATATTTTCGTTATAGCGGCAACAATGAATACATCATCTGTGAAAGTTTCAACTGTCTAGCTATTACAGTTCATGAGATACAGTCTGGTGACGGACAGATGGACAGCCTCTAGTAATAGGGTTCCATTTTTCACCCTTTGGGTACGGAACCCTTAAAACGAAGTCTACCTAAATAAAAACCCTAACATATCGTCGCTTGAAGCCTTAAAGAGTAAATCACGGATGTAACAGATGGTCAACGCTGTTCTCATGGCCACGCCGTTGTAGGGCCATAATGCGCTGCAATTTTGTTGTGCAGTAAGCGTGATCTACCAATGCGTCCATGGTTATTTCAGTATAAATTTTATACCGTGTCAATTATATATATTTATATATTACATTTACTTAATTTATTGAACATCAAGATAATTAATGGAGATAAAGATAAAACAATTGGAATATCAAATTTAAAAAAAGACAACTAATTCAAATCAAACCAAAAATATTGATTTCAGTCTAGCCATAACAGGCACTTTTGAATTGTCAAATGCCAGTTAGTCAAAAAAATGAAGCTAAATTGCACGTTCCAAAGTGTAGATCTCTATGGAGAAAAACGTGCAAGAAACTAGATGGACACTGTTTTAAATCATGTTGTGAGTTACAAAAATCTTGGTTACATAAATAATGAAAAATAAAAATTGGCAACCTTATCGCATTCTGCAATCAGGAATGGACAGATGTTACCTGGACACAGAATGGGGTTGCACTGGATACATTTCAAAAACAAGTTAAACAATTGCTTGATAGACAAAGTACATGCTTAACACTTAAATAGAAACATAAATAAGTACATGCATACTAAATTATAATTATGGGCTAGGAAATAAGTGTAGACTAAATTTAAAACAGCTAAAATTTTTTATTTTTTGTTTACTTAATTGCACTTTGTTTATGTGTGTTCTGCGATTGTGGGTCTGATTATCGCCTTCCTCACTTTTCTCCTATGATTTTTTGTAAGAACGGGGATGTCATTGGATGACTTACCCACCGAAAAAAAAAACCGTGGGCTGTAAAAAATCTTGGTGTATTATACACCCACGATACAGGAATAATTCCTGAATAGATCTTAAATAAAAATAATTAGATCAAATACAATCCTTTGCTTAGCGGTGGGTAAATATAATGTTGAAAGAAAAAAATATGTTACTACTAGCTGACTCGGCGAACTTCTTACCGCCTAGTAATGTGATAAATGAAGAACCGCTCGACCGATTTTGTGCAAACTTCACATTCACCATCTACTAAATACTCCGAACAAAGCCTAAACATTGGTTTGGATAGGTGATCCCGTTCTTGAGTTATAAAATTACAATGAAAAGTTGCATTGATTTATATATATATAGATTTTGGTGTACAATAAAGTTTATTCTTTTTCTATTCTACTCTAATTAGTTAACGTTCCGAACTATTGAACACAAACAAAAATAATACGACGGAAATGACAGATGGTAACCGCTATTTTAATGGCCTCACTGTTGTACCATAATGTACCAATCATCTGGAGCAGCAAGCGTGATGATGAAGATCATGGACTATTACGTAAAGTACTAGAGAATTGTTATTTGAATATATTTTTTTCAGTTTTTGTGTTGCCCTATTGGTGCAGTGGTTGCAAGACTACAGCTGGGCATTAGGTTGTGAGTTCGATTTCCGAGTTAGGCAGTGTTGTTGACATCTCATTTAAGAGAGGAGATTAAAAAAATAATTCCTCTCACTTTGGGTGGAGCGAGAGGGAGTGTCATATTTTTATTGTATCTGAGCCGAAGTAGCACACCTCTGCCTAAGCCTTTGACGAATGCTTAGATACGTTTTAACTAAATTCAAAAAAGGTTTCTAAAAAAAAAAAAATGTATACGGTAAAGTCGTTCTCAATTTATGTTATGACCTATGTAAATAGGGATTCGTTTTTACCATCTTTTTATTAACTTGCACTGTATGTGTGTAACTATGTATGTTCGGCTCAAACCTTGCAACTCAATTTTGAAGCAGATATCTTCAACTGATTGAACCTAAATTTTGTATACACATTTTTAGATATTCGTATCTAAATACAAATAAAAAAGAAAAAAAAAGTCCACAAATCCCAAGAAAGTTCTCAAGCTCAACCATAATCCAGCCAGCCTTAAAAACAACAATACAAACTATAGAGTTGCGCGTGAGTCGATCACAATTCACCAGGTCGCTGACCCCTACTAATATGGCTAACGACTTATGAATGGGGTTCCTACCTACATACTCAGTATTTTAGATGCGTTTTTTTATTTGAAGTCTGTTTATGGTCCGTCTTGTGTGACTAATATGAGTTTTATGACCATTGTTGACAGAATTTTGAGTTACCTTTGTCAGTTATGGAAGTTAATATGACAGTGGCAGTGTTTTATTCTAAATTGGTAGGAGAGCTATGGTAATACATACCATCTACAAATACTACACACTACAAATTTTTAATTAGGCTTATTAGAAAAGGTCTTGTTATTGTTTAAGTAAAGTCTCAATAAATAATATTTATAAACGTTTGTTTATATCCCAGAAAGTCACTCAATTTATGGAAATATTGATTGTAAATGAATAAATGACGATAAAAATGGAAAACACTTCGGGCACACCTCCATCGTGTGCTCCACCGTGTTCTCGAGGCGTTCCACACAGTGGCGACACCCGGGTATCGCTTCCGCACGAATCAACAAAAAAAAAAGAGAAAATTAACAAAAAAAAGGGTCTCTATATGTATATTTTTCTTTTTGTGAATTTTTAATTAAAACAGAACGGATGAAACCAATTACTTACATATAAGATAGAACTTAAACACACAGATCTAAACAATTAAACAAAATTAAGAACTATAGTTAAAAACAGACATGTTTACAGACTTTTAACTCTGCATACATATTTAATAACCATAATACATAATCATTCATTCATCTCAATCTTCCGCAGACACATCAAAATCTATGTTTTTGTCTAGGAAAACATTAAGCACAGTATTCGAAGTAAATGTGATTTTAAATTTTAATGATAATTGAAGAAATTTTTATTTTAGCAATACTAAGTTTCATTTTATCGTTTCAATGATGATGGTATTTATAAGTATTTATTAGTTTGATTTAAGATTTCACAAACTCTTCTTTGCTTATTTCTACACACTATAGTCTACATCTCTTCTAATCTCTCCTTTCGCAGGTCTGCTGGAAGAAATTTCTTTTTGAAATAAGCAGTACCTTTGTACAAATTTTTATTATAAGATACCTATCTACTTTTGTTTATTCGTGTGTACATAATTATGATACATCGACGAAATAAAAAATAATAATTCTGTTGATCCTTCAGCAAGAATATCACTTGTATAGTACCCCCTTAAAATGCTGAACGTGCTACCATTATGTTGCACCTACCATGTTATATTTATGCACCACCCTAAGGTCGACTGGTAGAAAATGCCTAAGGCATTAAGTCCGCCTTCGTACAGTGTTTCTTACTAGTGCATAGAGTTTTAATAAATAAATAAACGTAAGGTGTGAGTATCTATACTGCTCATAGAACAAGAGAAAAAGAAAGAGACGGATGGAGAGAGACTCAAAACTCTTACGTGATGTTACATTTTCTCCCGAATCACACAGCAGGGCCGATGTCCGCCAGGGCCGTGGGAAATTTCTGAAAAGGAAACCCGTGATCCTAGAATGCAAAAGGCAACTGAAGGACACAGGAGTGGTTTTAGTCAGTAAAAGTCTGAGAAAGGTCCTCCCGCTTACGGAGAAGTCATTGGATGATCTCCCCCACCTTGTGTAAAAAATAACCCTTAACCGTGAGCAACGAATTCGTTCCAAAAATATTGGACACATGTCATATATTTTATTTATTTATATATAATTATATACTTTATTGCATTCCAAGATTACAAATTTTTAAATTGAAATTCTAATACAACAACAAAAAACATACAATTGGCGGCCTTATCGCAGTCGGCGATTTCTTCTTTCTTTAGCAAATCATCAAAGTTCTGCAGCGGGGGATTGTGACGACACTTCTTGCTACAAAGTGTACCAAGTAATGACGTCATGCGCAATTCAACTATCTTCACAACAGCCAACACACAACTTTCAACAGTCTTCATTTTTTGCTAATGTGACAAAAGATTAAAATCGTGTCCATTTTTGGACACGATGTCCAAAAATCGACCATCATGGATCGGGTCCATTTTTCAGGTTGTCTGGTAGATATCGCTGTCAGCGATAAGCCCGCCTTTGTAGCCATAGATTTAAGTTAGTGTAAAAGTTTTGTTACTATTTTGGTGTACAATAAAGTTTATTCTATTCTATTTTTTTTTTTTTGACAATATAATCTGACGAACCAAATATGTTTCTGTAGAAATATTTATATACTATTATGTGATTACTCTAAATCCGAATGAAAACAGTACCAATAGCTTTATGTGCTTTCCGAGGCACTGGATATCAGTGAAGCTATCAAGCAATCTCCCTACGACTATAAAGTTACTTCCATCCATATTTCTTTAACATATAGGTAACATAATCAGCCTCTTAATGTTCCCACTGTTGGGACTCAGTCCTCCTCTCTCGAAGAGAGAATGGGCCGTAATCCACCACGCAAGCACAGTGCGGATTGGTGAATGTCACATGTTTTCGAATTTTTGGTTCTAGAACATGCCGGTTTCCTCACGACGTTTTCCCTCACCGTTTTGAAAGCAGTGGTGATGAAATAAATTACACAAAGTAATGGTAAAATTTGGTAGTATATTTTTTAAAGTCACCTCCATTCTAGCTTCTTATATCATCTTATACACATTTCATCCATTGTGTCTTTTACGTTTCCAACCTTCACCACTTGTCTAAAAATACATCCAGCATATGATGTGTCCATTGATTCTGCATACATTTGTATGTTTTGTAAAATAATATTGTCATTGTTAACAGTGGGAAGTCGAATGCTCAGACCGTGAATAATCCTATGAGTAATAGTCAAGAAGTACCTAAGGTACGACGATGGTACAAATCAAGCTATTATTTCCAGTGTAAGTAGACCTGTCTTTTTACAGAAAGCGTCTATAATACGAGGTCAGTTTATACTGGAAAGGTTACGGCGAGTCAAAATCAAGTTGTAAGTTTCAGTATAATGGTACCTCCAAATGTACAATGTGGGGTTTTGTAATGGAAACTATTTTATTATACTGGTAATAAGTGGATAATTGATTTTCTTT
This sequence comes from Mythimna vitellina, assembly GCA_949316375.1. Taxonomy (NCBI): domain Eukaryota; kingdom Metazoa; phylum Arthropoda; class Insecta; order Lepidoptera; family Noctuidae; genus Mythimna; species Mythimna vitellina. Next base: position 13,422,088 of record OX438702.1, on the reverse strand, counting down.
AGTTTTTTAATTGCTAGTTTTTGTTTGGCATTGGTTTTGTTGAATACAATTACGATGGTTTTTGTTTAATCTAAGTTTCACGCTACGAAATTCTACCGTATTGTGCGTTAACAAATATACACGAACAGCCAGCCCTGGAACATCTATCCAAATATATTAGTTCCGTTTTTTTTAGGTGGGATATCATCCAATGAGTGCGGAAGGGCGTGTCAGACTTTAACTGACTAAAACCCACTCCTATATTCCTTATTTCCGTCCGACCGTCCGGTAACCGTCCGGACCGAGCCCAAATCGCCGACGGCGCGGGCTACTGGGGGGCGCACTGGGGCCAAGGGTCTGATTCTGAAAGGAAGACTCGGCCCCGGTACGAAAGGCAACGAAGGAACAGGAGTGGGATGTTCCTGCCTTGCCTTGCGTTCCAGGATCCCGGGTTTTCCGGGTTTCCGAATCTATAGCCCCAGTAGGCTTCGACCCTGCTTGGCTCCTACAGTTTTGCTGACATGTCCTTGAGGCGCGCGTGGAACACTACGCGCTGTCGCCGACTCGGGATCGGTCCGGACGGTTACCGGACGGCCGGGAGGCGAGCTACCCATTGCTCGCCGTCCGCAAGCCTACGAAATATTATAGTCAATAAACACACATAGTCTTTAGCATGTCATAAGTATTCATGTAGAGCAAGAAAATATCATGGATTTGGACAACAATTTCTGTTTTTTTTTTTTTTAATAGTACGATAATCTCCTATTTCTTTATAATTCTCAATGATGAAGATTTATTTTTAAATAAACAAAAGGTTATGTGCGAGTCGGACTCACGTACCGAGGGTTCCGTACAAACTTCGGATTTTTAGCGTTACTTGTGCTACATGACAATCATTGCTTCTTACCAAATTTCATGAAGAGGTCAGTGCAAAATCTCATACAGGTTTTCATTAACTTTGCGAACGTCAAAATATGCGTCATAAACGCACTTGGCATAAACGGGCTATATTTAGATTGCGTTAACTTAGAAATTTGATTTCTACCGCTTTAAAGGGTAGCAAATCTCAGTATTTGGTATTTTTATTCATTTTAATTTCATACCATTCGGTATTAACTTCAGATCGATACCTCCACGCGTTCTTGAGAAAAAGGGGTCATGACCGACGGACAGACTAAAGACGGAAAACAAAGCGATCCTATAAGGTTTCCGTTATGTCGGGTTGAGGTACGGAACCCTAAAATGCAAGAAAAGGTAAAATAAGAAGCTCAGTCATAATTACTTTTTATAGTCCAGATTTTCTTGTACTTATCTTGCACAGCGAGAATCTCAACTTAATGTAGCGTAAAATCTGAACCTACATTTTTAAAGCTCTTCACTTGTTTTCTTATCTAAAAACTTGCATTTACCGACTTTTTTCGTTTTAAACAAAGTTATTTCACGCTTCTTTATAATGTCCAAGCCTCGATGAACAATTTTTCTCTTAAGGCGTACAATCCCTTGAACATCTGGCCGGAGTTAAAAGCATACAAACTCGTAGTGCCGCCTGCGCCCGTATAGAGCTTCGCTGACCTTTAAAATCATTTTCTTTGCGAAATATTGATTGATTTACATATGCTATGTATATTCTGAAGAACTTTAAACCAGGATTTTTTTGAGTAAACTATATTTCTAAAGATCAAAGCCGTTTGAAAGTGGTAGAAAGAACAAGCGAAAAAATATCATGTAGTAATTTTTTTTTCTGCTGCTTTTTGTACAAACCTCTCTATCTTACGTGAACTGAACATCAAGATCAGACTGTCGACTACCTGTATGCGCAGAGTACTGGAGTTCTTTGGCCACATTGCCAGGAAAAATGGTCACAACCTTGAACAGCTCATCGTAACTGGCATGGTTGATGGCAAACTACCAAGAGGCCGCAGCCCAAAAAGATGGGCAGATCAGGTCAGCTCCACACTGGACACCCAATTGCACGTCGCACTTCATGACGCTAAGAACCGTCACAGATGGCGAAATACCATCAGAAAAAAACTAATCCAGCGGGAACTTCACGACCCTCAGTAATGAGGAATACGACTCGAGGAGGAGGAATTTTGTTTTTTGGCAAAAGTATTAGTCATACAAAAAAAAATCATATGTTAATAATGCTGTACATGAATCTATTAACAAACATTTTTTTTTTGAACCCAGCCGTTACGGTGGAGTAGGTTTCAGAAAGTCACTGTTTTACGGCATTGCTCGGGAGTTAGGGCTTTAAAAAATATTTTTTGACTGTAACTAAATAGCAAAAAATTGATTACTCTCGCTTAAAATGTTAATGAGGCCATTCAATTAAATGTTTTCGTGACATTGTTTAATTTTAATTACTTGGCATTTGTTTTAATGATTCGGTTGGGTAATTTAAACGGTAATTTTATATTTTATTAGAATAATTAAATGGTGGATAGATTTAGGTCGAATCGAACACGTTTTGGGTTGGGTATACCCAACTTTGTGTGTGTGTGTGTGTGATAGGTAATATGTACATTATGACGTGTAATACTTTCTTATATCTATGTGTAATACCTTTTGTCCTCATTTAAACATCTTATTTAATTCTTTAACTATTAGCAAAGAAGCCGAGGTAGCCCATTGGTAACAGCTCTAACTTACAAGTTGTAAGTTGTGGGTTGAAACCCAGGCAGCTTTACTTTGTGTAATTTATTTCATTACCACTGCTCTTAAAGCGGTAAATGTATATAGTGAGGAAATCAGCATGAATTAGAATAAAAAATTCGAAGATAAGACATTCACCAACTCGCGCTGCCCCCCTAGCCAAGTTACAATCGTTTTGTTCGCGCCGAACGCCTCGAGTAGGCCACGCCTCCGATTCCTTTGTTCTGACGTCATCTCAACGCTCAGTCAAGTCGTCAGAACAAAGGAATCGGAGGCGTGGCCTACTCGAGGCGTTCGGCGCGAAAGACACGATTGTAACTTGACTAGGGGGGCTGGGCTCGCGTGGTGGATTATAACCCAATTACCTCCTCCTCCTAGAGAGGAGGCGTCAGTCCCAGCAGCGAGAACATTACAAAGCTTACCTATAATGATGTCAAATACATAAAACAAAAACATATAAGTTTATACAACTTACAACTTTTCGATACTTCAATGATATTTGTTAACACTTGTTCAAAACGGGACGTCTATTCACGACTGCCGATGCCGCCACGAGGCATTCACATCTTTGAGCTACGCCGACGCCCATTACCTTATTCCGTTTCGGAAAAGAGCCATAAGTACCTCAATATATTTCTAAAAGGACGCACATTGTTCAGCCGCTTAAGCACGTAAACGACCACAGAGTAAATGACCCATTTCTCATTGAATCTAAATGACGAGTACCCGTTTTGAAGTTATTTTGTTATACAGTGCCATTCTGCAACGGTTTACACCAGTGTCAATTTTAATAAAAAAAACTGTTGATTTTGTTTTTGGATCAATGAAAGAGAAAGGTATATCCGCTGCTCGTAATTTCGCGGTTATTATATGATTGAGATATCCGTCATAACTTTATAACGTTATATCAAACGTTATGTCTTTATTATAAGTGATTTCCGGAAGAAACTTGTTAACAGACGTTATTTATTGATTTCAACACAACTGCTTGTAAGTTGGAATAACAAACTAAGATCACACATAATAATATAATAGACATTTGTAGTGTTCTGTCTTAGTAGTAGACTGAGCAGGCTACAGAATTGTCCAAAGAGTTACCGGGGCCCTGGAACGCATAAGGCAACTTAAGGCATACAAGTAGGTTTTTATCTAAAAGTCTGATAACCCCTCTCACTCTACCTTGAGCAGAAGTAGCCATTTGATAATAATAATAATATTCCACAACTATCACACAACGCCGTCTAGTCTCTAAGCAGAGCTTGTGTTATGAGTACTAGACAACTGATAAACATACTGTTATATTTCTAAATACATACATATTATATATAAATTACACCCAGACACAGAACAAATGATCGTACTCATCACACAAACATTGTCCTGGGTAGGAATTTAACCCACGACCTATGGCATAGCAATCAGAGCCACTAACCACTAGACCAACAGGCCAGTCATGATTTTACACTAAAAAAAAAACTAAATCTTGTCTAAGTCTAGATAAAATGACATTCTACATATAATCTATACCCACCGATGGTCCAAAAGGTCTAATATTATATATATACCAGAGGCATTTTTTATGAGTGGCCTCTCGCAGGTCAGGTTCTCGTCTGCTATCGAGAGCCTCCAGCCAGTACATATATTAAAACAACTAAAAACTAAGCAACTACGCACATAGGGAACCCCCTGTGGGGTACGGACCTCGGCTTAGGGCATCGCTGGGGAGAACAGCCAGGAACAGGCTGGATCGAACAATGGAACAAGTATTAACTGAACTGCTTACTGTGACAGAACAAAGAGACACTTATATTTTTATGTATATAGCATATAGCATAGCATAATCAGCCTTTTAATGTTCACACTGCTGGGACTCAGGCCTCCTCTCTAGGAGAGGGCTGTAATCCACCACGCGGGCCCAGTGCGGGTTGGTGAATGTCACCTGTCTTATATTTACACCTGAATTGTACTTGTGTGCATAAATAAACTTATTTGATTTGTAATACCGAAATGTCGCGTGGTCAATCACAAATATTTTCTAGAGTTAGAATAGGCAATTTAGAGAAAAAAGCCGGTACTATTTTGCCTCTTACCTCTGCGATGATCTATTGCAAATCCATTATGATCATTTCCTTTGCAGTCCGAATTGAACCACACAAAATGGACCACTTGAATGCCTTGGTCTATGGGAAATATTTTAGAATTGAACTGTCCACAGACGGACAGGCCCATGGTATTGACAAATTAACCCATCCTACCCTCTTATAAATATTTCTAGAGCGGCTTCAGGCTTATTTGTGTTTGGAAAGCAAACCTATTAAGCATTGAAGTGCAAATTCAATATATACCAGTTGATTTAAAATAAATGTGATGCATTGCCATTTTCTAAGGTTCCGTACCTCAGTAGGAAAAAATGAAACCATTATTGGATCACTTTGTTATCCGTTGTAGACTCTTTTTCTTAGGAATGTGTGGATGGGTGGAGAAGGAGAGAGAGGCCAAAGAAAAGATGGATGGATTGTGTGAACAGTGATATGAAAAAAAAGGAAGTTAGTGATAGTATGACGGTTGAAAAGATAGAATGGAAGAAAAAAACGTGTTGCGCCGACCCCAAATAAGATGGGACAAGGGCAAGAAGATGATCATGAAGATGATGATGACGTGAAGGTATGAAGCTGAAATTAATATCAAATTCTCAGGTCTACTATCCCAAGCAGCAGTGAAAAAATTAAACTTTAAGTGAACGCAAACTAAAGATAAGGCAATTTCTGCTTCCTTCATGCGCATATTTTGATACTGGCTAGGAAATCAAAATCTATTGGGTTGACCACCTTGAGGTAGTGTGAAAGTGAAACGCGAGGCCCTGAAACGAAGGCAAAAAAGCAACAGGAGTGGGTTTTTAGTATGTAAAAGTCTGACACGTCCTCCCACTTTGCCCAAGAGCGGGGGACGTAAGTGCGTGATTTTTTCAAAAAAAAATAGGATTTACCTAGAATCCTGAAATTTGGCAAGATCTCATAAGTATAGGAAAAAGTCTGGAAACTGTGTGATGTCAAAAAAAGTATTTTTTGTGATTCGGAAAAAATCTTTGAGACTTAATTCGGGAATCGAACTAATATACATAGGTAAATTACCCTCGATGCGTGAGTCTGTCTCGCACTTGACCGTGTAGATAGTGACATCTAAAATAAAAATCTTTTTTCTGATTCCTAAAAAAATCTTTGAGACTCGATTCGGGAATCGAACTAATATAAGTACATAGGTAAAGTACCCTCAGTGCGTAAGTCCGACTCATACTTGACCAGTTTTTTTTTCTACTATTGTTTATGGGAAGGCCTCACAATACGATAATGTGCAGGACTAGTCTCACTAACGGTGTAGGACGTTTTTCTGGTTACGGCAAGTCAAGTCAAGTCAGTCAGGTCTGGATCAAAATAAACATTTCTATTTAAAGGGTCCTTTTTCATTTTTATTGGTTTTATGACTTGGCTTTCGTATTAGAAATCTACATAGATTAACTTGTTAAGCAGGAAATGGTTACAATATCTTTCAAAATTAATATACTTTGTGAGTATTAAGAACCTAATTGAAGTGATTTTCCTAGATTAAAACGATAGAGATATAGTATATGTAAACATGTAAATTGACCATGAAGTTAGGCTTATAAATTGTCAAAACGACCCATACCATACAGACTACACAGGCTTGCGGATAGCGAGCGATAGGTAGCTCGCTGTTCGGCTGTCTAGTAAGGGCCAAGTCAGAGTCGTCAATGGGTCGTAGCGTTCCATGCGCGCCTCAATGACATGTCATTAAGAGCATTCATCCATTAAAACCACGCAGAAGCCAAATCAATGATTTCCGACGGAAGCGTTGGCGCTGACGCGATTCCGCGTCTATTGCCTATATAGTGATACTAAACAATGAATTGTTGTGTAAAAAAATAAGTTATTAAAAAAAAAATTGTACCATGTCTTATATCGTAAATGTTCAATTAATAAGTCTAAAAAAAAACAAAAATGCCTCATATTTTATCCTAAACTAATACGTTTAATATCTCGAAAAATGGCAGTTTTGAGATTACTTTTCTTGTTTTTTATCGTGTTTTTTTTTTAATCCAAGCACTAATCAATGTTATCATTTTTTTTTAAGTGAAATTGTTACAAATTTATCATACACGGTTTAACTACTATCTCGCATCTGCGTAGACTGTCGAATGCTAGTTTTAAAAACGGCTTGGATAAGAACTGTTCTAATGGAAAAACTATATGACCATTTGAAAATGTTTTTAAACCATGCACTAGATTATGAAATTCCCATTATTATGACGTCAATATCTTATCTAGAAATTAAACACATTATTTTTATATTGTCCGTCGGAAATCATTGATTTTGGCTTCTGCGTGGTTTTAACGGATGAATGTTCTTAAAAGCGTAGGGACCCAGTAGGGCCGAAGCCCGTTAGGACCAATGGGAATTTCTGCGCGTGAACCCTAAAGCGAAAGAAGTCATTGGATGTTTACCCACCTAAAAAAACCCTAGATATCATAGTTTAATTGATATGCTGGACTTAACTTTTCGGGCAGTTTGAGATAGTGTTTAATTTAATCTTAAAAGTGGTATTTAAATTTATCTTCTTTTAAATTACACTACTATCCTTCATAAAGGCCTAAACATAGAACAAGATATAAAAATAGCGCAATTTTTTTTCACTAATGCCAATTTAGTACACTTGTTCGATACAAAAACACAGAGCGGAATCGGCTCCGCAATTCCCATCAAACGAGTGTCTACCGGATAATGGTCGATACTTGTCTCTGATCTAAATAAAGAAAAAGTTAACGGGTCCTGTCGATACTCGTTGTGTATGATGGATAGCTTATTTATAGTGCTTTTATGATGGGAAAAAGTTGGTTTTTGAAGTGGTGTTAACAAAGATTGTGGCTGTAGAAATGTTAGGCGTCTGGTATGTTTGTTGTGCTACAATAAATTGCTTTTTAGATTAGTAGATACCTAAAATGACTTATCATCAAATTATTAGATCAGCGATTCTCAAACTTGTTCTCTAACGCAACCCTACTGGAAAGCAAAATATTTAACGGTGCCCTAAAAATAAAAAAAAATAAATTAAAAAAGTGGACAATATTTACTTATAATGAGTTATTAGTATTATATCCTATACATCGTAAAATCTAATGTGAGGTATTTACATTCCTTTTTATTTTTTTAACAATTAAACAACAGAAGAATTAATGAGGAAAAAGGTCTAAAGACAGGACGAGATCTTTATACTTTCTTCCTCATTATAACCAGTATTCACATGGAAACCACAAAGAAGCTTTGCGGAGCCCTAGGGTTCCGCGGAGCACACTTTGAGTATGACTGCTTTAGATGTATGTGAAACAGGGTGTAAAGTCTAACATTCCTCTGTTAAAAAGGCAGGATCCTCCAACCAGACGGTTGTTATGCCTGGTTCCACCAACAAGACGATTCTTATGTCTGCTGGAACCAGACATAACAACCAAAGCTTTTCGAGGCTCTTCATGTGACTTGCAGTTGGTGCAGTGTGCTTAGACAAGATGAAGCTGAGGGTGGTGACCAGGTATGTCCAGGTAGGCAAACTGGTGGTCAGGATACCTTTTATAGCCGTGGGTGCTGACTGTATAGTTCGATGCTGGAAAGCTTGAGAAAATGATGATGACGTCACAAAGCAGTAACTGCACGAAGGCTGAGCTGATGTTCATAATCGAGGGTCACCAGTTTAGAGATATGTGGAACAGAGTGTAAAGTCCCACATACAGTTAGCGGCATGAATCTTGAGCGCTCGGCGAAAGAGCAGGGATCGCTTTGCACATCGTACACATCGGCGAGCTAATCACTTTACAAGGATTGCACTCCCCGCCCCCGCGTTTCTTTTCATACTATAAAGAGCCCCGATATCTACTTCTGCGTGCTTTACGCAAGTAGAACTGTAGAGGTCAAGATATGAAGTGACGCGGTGCAGCACTTCATAATATGTATGTTTATCATCATCATCATCAGTTCAGCCGATAGACGTCCACTGCTGGACATAGGCCTCCCCCAAATGTCGCCACAAAGAACGGTCCTGTGCGTCTCGCATCCATCGGATTCCCGCGACCCAGGTCATCGGTCCACCTTGTGGGAGGCCTTCCACCGCTGCGTCTTCTAGTACGTGGCCACTTCAGAACCTTTCGTCCCCACCGACCATCCGTTCTGCGAGCAATGTGCCCTGCCCATTGCCACTTAAGTTTGGCGATTCTTCGTGCTATGTCGGCAAACCTTGGTTCTCCTGCGGATATATTCATTTCTGATTCGATCACGCAAGGAAACTCCGAGCATAGCCCTTTCCATTGCCCTTTGGGTGACTTATGCCCCTTGCCCCTATTGCCCCTTGTGGTGTATGTTTATAATATCTTCTATTCCGACAAGGAATCCAAAATTTAATAACTGTAACAAATTCGTAACACTTTTTTACCTTCCGATACCTAACAAGACCAATGATACAATGTAATCTATTGAATTAAGTTATAAATCAATCTATATGAGTACATGTGACCTTAATAGGTATTTATGTAATGTATTTAGAACATACGGCAAAGCCTAATGTTGCCTATATATAGTGATATGTTCGTGCTCAATGGGGCTACTTTCGTTTAGAGTAGTCGAGAATGATTTGATCAGAATTTAGGTTACGTGGAATTATGTTTGATTGATTTTAATGTCATAGCATCTAAGTCGATGTTTATTAAGCTCAAGTTAGAAACTATATTTAAAATATTGTAAATTTGAGAATAATAGATTATGCAACGATTTATCTGAGCTCTAAAAACTGTGTTTTTTTACAACTTGACAAGAGCTGGTCATCAAAGCGTTGATTAACAGGAGAGATCCCTCGTCATTATCATCATAAGTTCAGCCGACAGACATCCACTGTTAGACATAAGGCGTCCCCCAAGTGTTGCCACAACGACCACTCCTGTGCGTTTCGCATCCATCACAATGACACTACCATCACCAGGTCATTGATCCATCTTGTGGGAGGTTTCCAACCCTGCGTCTTCGAGTACGCAGTAACCATTCCAGAACTATGAGTACTGTGCACTGCCCACTGCCACTTAAGTTTGGCGATTTTTTGGACTATGTCAGTAACCATGTTTCTCCTGCGGATATCTTCATTCCTCATTCAATCACGCAAGGAAACCTCGAGCATAGCCCTCTCCATTACCTTTGGGCGATTATAAGCCTTCTGATGAGGCCCATTGAAAGATCATCACGTTTCAGAGTCATAATTATCATCCATCACCGACTACTGTCATCAAAACACATATTAGTGTTTAGTTAAGCAGTTTGCATTATTAGTATGCTATCTGCAATCTATGCAGTTTAGGCAAATGAAGTCGCGAACAAAAACTAGTTGAAACACAAGTAAAACAACAATTTGCTTCCTTCTGTCACAATAATCGACATACCTACCTACATACTCACTAAGCCAGCGTCAGTTCATTCACTACAACATTAGTAATCGTAGCACGTTCAGCTTGGCGTCGGTTTGAATCGTCTATCTGTCAGAAATCATCCATTGTCTACTTCTTAACATGTCTGGCCTGGATTATTGTACGTTTATGTAAAATAAAATGTAAGACTGGAGTATAGATGTCGGCCAGGAATACGGGATTGTTTCTTCCGCTTTAGGTAGAGTTTTTTCAGTTAGCAATTACCGTTCCAGAGTCGTGATGACTCTTTCAAGCAATTGCACAGAGACAAGCCCGCGCCTACGGTGACCGGGAAACACGTCCTGTGACTCTAGTTGCCCAGGGTTCTGCGACGGCACGAGCGTGATAATTACCTCTCTTTCACACTCCACGCCATCTCCTTTACGTGCATAGCTGTTTTGCAGAAGGAAGTAGACCAACCGGAGCAAATTTATACAGAATACTCCACCGTGTCAAGAAACAGGAATCTTCTGAAACATCCATATCTGGTAAAGATCTGCATCAGGTGCCATGGCCGCCTCCATGTTATTGTCCATTTGGGATGCCTTTAACAGGCGGGTCAGTTGCTTTCACGGCAAACTTATTCAGAACATATATACTTGTATTTCTTTTTGGTGGAAAATTCTATGTAAAAGTATCAAGCCAATAATAGTACGGCATTTTTATTACTAAGGCATCAAAACTAAAAAGTTTTTTAGCTTACTTTATAATGTTTTCTTTTTGCAGGTAAGACGGTCTGCGACTGGTAGCGGCAAGTATTCTTCATTATTCTATTTTAGTTCTTTTATATTTTATATTTCATTGTGTAGAAATTTTTGCTGTGACCAGCGTTTAGTGGTTCTTTTTTTATTTTATTATTTACTACGTTCCACTTCATTAGTTTTGAACTCAAACGGACTTAGCATATAACGTTATTTACAAAGCTTTTTTTTTAGGTGGTAAATCATCCAATGACTTCTCCCGCTAAAGGGTGGTGCAGGAGAGCGTGTCAGATTTTACTGACTAAAACCCAATCCTATGTTCCTTCTTTGCTTTCGTTTCAGGGCTCCAAGGTTCTTTTCCGTACGACCCATGGGCCCAGTAGGCTTTGATCCTGCTGGGCTTCTACGGTTTTGCTGACCCCTTCTTGAGGAGCGTGTGGAACACTACGGTCCGTAGACGACTCGGGCTTGGTCCGGACGGTTACCGGACTACCATGAACCGGATAATCTGTAAATCGTCATGTCTATTTTTCTTCTTAAGACGTGAATATCTTATATTGGATCACTCTACCAAAAAGTAAGATGTTGCAACCTACATTTCCTATAGTAGTTATCAAGCCCTGACATAAGGAATATAGAAAATCAGAAAGCGGGAATTAAAAAATAATTATTTATTTTTTTAAACTTCGTGTATAGTAGTGGTACATAGGCGGACTTGATGCAACAAAGCATTCTTTACTTTTGATTAAAAAAGACAACAAATGTGGTAGGTGTTCACAATAAATAAATTCTAGACATATGTATAAAAATAGAAAAAAGTGTCGTAAATATTGCTAACGTTACCATCGTGTAGAAAAATAACATTTAAATAAGCATAGTAAAGACCCCCATTGAATACAGGGGGTATTCAATAGGAGTATTTACTATGCTTATTAGCCCTAGTCTAAACAACCTCATCTTCATACATAGATGCCTAGACCTCAGCATTAACTCCACATTCTAATACCTAAGTTAACACTTTAGAGTTTGTCACTGGAAGGTGACATCGATATTATCGTTTCCCAACACTTGTTGCCTAGCAACGTGCCGCTATGTACACGCAAGGACGTGATTGTAGGCAAGACACAGTAAAGATGGTTCAGTAAGTCAAGAAGACAATGTTACCTTTTATAAGTTGTAACGATTTTTCCTTTCGTAATTCAAAAGTATGTACCATAAATTAATAAGAACTATTGTAATAGATCAGTAAGTGTATATAAGTTATATTTTTTAGAAACACGTATTGTTATTAATACTTTTTAATAAGGGGAGAGAAAACCCATTCCTGCAAAAACGTAAATTGTCGCTTCCGATGTTCTTCCCAAAAAGGGTTTTTTTTTTTATTGGGCGGGTATATCATCTTATGACAAATCCCGTTCTTGGGCGGAGCGGGAGATAGTGTCAGACTTTTACTGACTAAAAACCAACTCCTGTTCCTTCTTTGCCTTCGTCCCAGGGCCCCGGGTTTCGCTTTCACACTACCCGTGGCTTCCCAAAAAGGGGTTGATAATATGCAGTAGACATGGAACTGACAAGCTTACCTGAGATATCGCTTGGTCAATTCTAATAGTTTTCCGGACTTTTGATGATCGTTTTCGCCGAGAGAATGTCATTTTGATTGGGGCCTGATAGCTACTTTAAAAAAAAAAACTAAAACTTTATTTTTTTTAGGTAAAATTGGGTGGAAAAATTATTTAATAGGTACATCTTTTTAGTTTGGTTACTTAGGGGTTGATTTTTCACGTATTCATAGTTGCTGTAGATTTAAGTGTCAAAACGATAATATCACTGAGATAGAATGTGGCATCTAAGATAATACAGTGGTTACAAAAATACAGAATTTGGTTATGATCTTGAAACAGCAACTATTACAGTTGCTGTAAAATGCTTATGCTTAAAATGGCTACAACCCGGGAATCTTTAAGTCAAGAGTGAATAGGTTACTTCTAGGTAAGCGGGCTCCATCGTCGACCGCATCTTCACTTTCCATCAGGTGAGATAGCGGTCGAGCGTAGACCTACAAAGAATAAAAAAATAATAATTGAAAACAATATTTACTTAACCTAAACATTTCGAGAAGTACGCAGAATTAACCTACTCATTTCATTCTACTGTGTCTTGGCTACCGTCGGCGTGTGAATTAGTTTTGGTGAAAAAAAAAAACTGTTTAAGTCGTCGCCAAATGGAATTGATGATTTTGTTCAATACGTTTTTGTACAGAGTCAATGGTTGTCAAAAGAAATAGCAATCGTTTTTAGAATCTAAATGATTTTTTTTGTGAATAGTTAAGCGGAATATTTAGACGAATTCTTTATACTTTGGTATTTGTATGTTTTTTTTTTGAAGTTTCTATCGTTAGTTTAGAACGTGGAAGAATTAAATGGATGGTATTTATCAAGTGTATGAATGGTCGATTATATGATTAAATCGACAGGTTTTCAACAAACTTTCGAATTTTCGTCATGATGGAAAAATCGCAAGTTTTTGTAAAAAAATATTATTTTAACGTTTCCGTTCTGAGTGGTTCATCATCATCTTCCTACCCTTGCCCCATCTTATTTGGGGTCGGCGCAACACGTTTTTTCATCCATTCTATCCTGTCAACCGTCATACTATCACTAACATCCTTTTCTTTCATATCACTGTTCACACAATCCATCCATCTTCCGTTCCGTTCGTCTTTTTTCCGTTCTAAGTGGTTACCAGCATCAAATCAATCTACTCACAAAAATTGTTTGTAAGGGCGTATGTTTGTTACCTCTTTACGTTCGAACGGCTGAACCAATTTGGATAAAATTTGGCACACGGGTAAACCGACATGGTATATTAGTAAGTATTTTAGATGATCATAGGATACTTACTTTTTACCCGGGGTGAAGCCGTTAGCCAAAGCTAGTGTAAGTACACGCTTTTTGATAAGTATTGTTTATTTTATAGTTTCTTACTCCGTTCACTATATAATTTTTAGTTATTTGAATGTATTTATTACATGATATATGAATGTTACGTGTAACATATGACCAGAAACAATTCAGATTACGCAAGCTTACTTTAAATGGAATTCTAATTCATAGTGAAAGTTGAAACGTTCCAAATATTTATTTCCAGTTAGGTAAATCGTAAAACGTTACATAAAATTCCTTTTAGTTACAATTTATTGAAGTAATTAATTTATTAAGTATTTAGCTTTAACTGGTTATGATCCGCGGCTTCGCTCCTGTGAATGATTACTAAAATATATAAATAATATATATTTATATATATGTACGTTTATTTTATATATATAACTTGTTTTGTTCCCTTGTTTTCTTATTAATCTTTTCTTTTTTTAAGCACCTACCATGTATTCTCTTCACCACCCTAGGTTGACTGGTAGAGAATGCCTGAGGCACGTTGTAAGTTGTACGTTGCATGAAGTTTTAATAAATAAATAAATCTTAATTTTTTCTGATTAATACCTAACGAATACATGCCACTCGGTTAGCAAAACTAAATGCCCTAGCGGGTGGAAACCCCGTGGGGACACGGGGGAATTTCTGAAAAGGAAACCCATGGTGCTAAAATGCAAAGGGAACCTGAAAGAACATAGATGGGTTTTAGTCAGTAAAACTCCAATACCGCTTTCTCGTTTTACCCTAGTCCAGGAGAAGTCAAGAAATTATTTCCCACCTAACAAAAAACACATCCTGCTTCTGATTAGGTGTTACAATTTTCAAAGACAAAACAACAATTTTACTTCTTTAAATATTACTAATCATAAGCATAATTAGCTTTTTAATGTTCCCACTGCTGGGACTCAGGGCTCCTCTCTAAGAGAGGGAGTGGGCCGTAATCCACAACGCGGGCCCGGTGCATTCTAGGACTATACCAGTTTCCTCACGATGTTTTCCTTCACCGTTTTGAGAGTAGTGGTGATGAAATAAATTACATTAAAAAAAAACAAATGTTACCAGGGACAACTCAATCGTATTGTGGTTGCGTTCATAAACATGTAGATAAACTCACATACCTACACAAAATACCAGAAAACTGCCCCTTAGCCAACTTACAACCGTTTCGTTTCGATTCTCTTTTCGTTGATCGCCAAGTCAAGTCGGCCACGCCTCCTATTCCTTTGTTCTGACTACGTGACTGAGCGTTGAGATGACGTCAGAATAAAGGAATCGGAAGCAGGACCTACTCGAGGCGATCGACGAAAAGAGAATCGAAACGAAACGGTTGTAACTTGGCTAGGGGGGCAGATAGTCCATAAAATATTTATTCCGTGCAAGAATCGAACTTGAAACACGCACCGCAGCAGCCGATCGCCCAACCACTGCGCAGTATTAGTTTAAATGGTGGAAACACAAGACTCTACTAGGCTATACAAAACCAGCATTTCCAAACACCAATGGAAATACGATGAAAGGAAAAGAGTCACACATTTTAAGGTAATCAATCGTAACTGGTACGGACAGTAGCCCGTAGGCAATGTTCGTAGAATAAAATCCTATTTAGTATGGTAATGTCACACGAATCTAGACCACAATAAATCTTTGCCTTAAAGGAACATATTTTGTATGGAAAAATCAAGTTATTTATAGGGTTGACCTGAGAATGGATGATATTTCTGGTTCGAAGGGCGATGAAAAACTACACATGTCTGGGTAGAATGATGATGAAAAAGACAAAAGCTCCACACGAGCGAAATGAAAGTGTTTAGATGCGGAACCCAGCTAGAGAGAATATGTCAGAGTATCGTACGAAAACCTTTGCTCACTCATTATTTCGTAGAAAAATCTTATAAAATAAAACTTTATTAGTTTTTTTTTTATTAAAGTCGAAATCTCGTTTACTAACGACAACATTCACTATGTTTGTAAATCTATTTCTATCTCATATAAACAAAAATTTATAAATTCCAAATCGATAAATATCGATTGCAATATTTGATTGAATAAAGGGTCGATTGTGTTTACATAGAGTCAATCTCTAGCCTAGACCTCCGCCCCGCGCACGTCGCCTTTGTTCTGATGTCATCTCAAAGCTCAGTCACGTGGTCAGAGCAAAGAAATCGAAGGCGTTGCCTACTCGAGGCGTTCAACTCAAAAGAATCAAAACGAAACGGTCGTAACTTGGCTAGGGGGGGCTGTTCCCGTAACCAGTGCGCTGCGTCTTGTTGTGCCTACGACGCAACTGTATATTTCACGTCTGCATCACTCTACAAAGGTTGAGGAAGTCGTGGAGTATATAAAAATAAAGAGCAACTGGATTCTGAGGGTCGAAAGCCTAGATTCGCGCCACGACACCAACTTCAAGTCGTTCGTAATATGAGTTCCAACCCACCATCTACAAACCTTTTTGAGAGAGGACTTTTGGCTGAAAGGTGTCGTTTATCGACGTTTCCGAGGACGGTTACACGATACCACGCAGCGAAACACGACACCGATGTTACGGGTATAATTATAGTTTATTGTTTGTAATATTTTTAATATGTACTAGCTTTACCTTTAGCTCTAGCTTTATGGTGACCGCGCACCGGAAGACGCAGCGTTGGAAGGCCTCCCACAAGGTGGACCGACGACCTGGTGAGAGTCGCGGGAGTGCGATGGATGCGAGACGCACAGGATCTGTCGTTGTGGCGTCGCTTGGGGGAGGCCTATGTCCAGCAGTGGACTTCTTTCGGCTGAAATGATGATGATGATGATGACTAGCTTTTGCGTGCAACTTCGTCCGCGTAGAAGTCAAAAATGGTTTTATTAGGTTTTTTGAAATACAATAATATGAAATATTATTTATTATCTTCGTCGTGTGTAATAGTCCATTGAATTGTATGCCGAGCGATATTGTATCTTAAGATAAAATATTATAGTATCTTAACCGTGTACAGCGTCCCTTAGTGAACTCCACTGCGGGTGACGCAATCTACGACAAACTTATTATTGGTGGTTGGTACAGTAATCGGGTCCAGGGATCGAACCACAAAATTAAGTTTTTTTTTATTGTATATACTTTTCCAGAATAAAAAGTACCGAGTGTGGTGCCCAGGATATTTAAGAATAATTATACCAAGTTTCATCGTAATCGAATCGGTAGTTTTTGCGTGATGCCTGAACAAACAGACAGACAAACAGACAACAATTTTTTTAATCACATTTTTGGGTTCGGTGTCGGTCTAATAACACCTGCCATTTATTTTTTTGATATTTTCAATGTACAGAATTTTCACTTCTACAGATTTATTGTAAGTATAGATTAGTTTATTCTGTATTTTATAAGATGATAATATTATGTTTTTTATATATGGGCCTTAGTTCCCTGACAATAAAGAAATAATAATAATTACACAACAAATCCCAGCTCCACTAAAAACCCATCTAAAATCTACTCACAAAACACTAGTCATACAAAATCACTTAAACCTAATTAAACCCATACAAAAATGACCTTGTCAGTTCCATTCAAATAGACAATTGGCCGGACAACTATGGGAATACGGCCCCGCCGAACACAATACACCATCGGATGTATGGTAGTACCAACATGAATATTCAGATGGACATACCGGCGTAACTTCACGCGCTTTTATGGTACATGGTGGGCAGAATTCAAAATTGTTTAGAGGTGGATAAGTAAGGGATCTATCCAGTCTTATTTGTTTATAGATTTGTGGAGCTCTTGTGGGGAAGAAGGTACTCTTAAAGAGAAAGCTAGGGTAACCCGCAAATTCACATTTTGCAAGTCAATGTCAGGTTCTATGTTTGAAGCGTTAGACGTCTGTTTATGTTTCATTATTTGTTTATCCCCCAACCTCGCACAGATTTTAATTTTAATTTCCATACCTATGTATTTATAATACAAAAAAAAAATCAATTTATAAGAAAGAGTGAGACACGAATAAACATTTTTTCATGTTGTTTCTTTCTTTCCTTCTTATTAAAATATGATTTGCGATCGACCTGCAACTTTAAACAACTTCAGAAAAAAATAGAATCTTGCGGGCTACTCTAGAACTTTTGTTCAACTATACACAACTATACACTATGCAAGAAGGCATAAAAATTATCCTGGCTGATTTTAAATGTTTTAGCAAATTTAGATTGAAAAATGTAAAACGTAAAAATTGTTTGTTTCGTGCGACGCTAATTTCATTTTGACGTGTTCATGTGAACACTAAAATTGATTAAAGTATTATGGAATGGAAAAGGGAGGCCAAAGATGGATGGATTGTGTGAGTGTTATGAAAAGAAAAGATCAATGATAGCGTGACGTTTAACTGGACAGATGTTTTGAGTTCAAACCCATTCTTTTTCAACTAGTGCTTGACTGCGATCCCACAATACATGATGGTAAGCAGTGATGCAATCGTTAATGGGTGAATTTCTCATTGGTTCTTGGGCACGCCACAATTATGGCGGTAAGTCCCCTCTTTGAGGCGTGGTTGGAAAGACCTCACGGCGTCCTTACCTTCCGCATGAAGCAGGTTCTCAAAAAAAAAAAGTGGAACCCGGCGCCCTGGGAGGAAGGCAGAGAAGGAACAGGAGTGGGTTTTTAGTCAGTAAAAGTCTGAAACTATCTCCCGCCCCGCCCAAGTGCGGGATTTGTCCCAAGATAATTTTCCCACCCAAAAAAAAATTGGTTCTTTATTTTGTGTAATTTATTTTATCACTACTGCTCTCAAAAGGGTGAAGGAAAACATCGTGAGGAAACCGGCATGTCCTAGAACCATGTGACATTCGCTAACCCTCACTGGGCCCGCATGGCCTATGTCCCAGTAGTGGGACCATTATACGGTTGTTTATAACTGATTAGCCCAGTTAGCTAGAAATATTTTAACCGACCATATGTCAGCGTAATTAACTAGACATGTCATGTAACAGGACGTAAACAGTATAGTATCAATTTGATTAGAACAATCTCTGTACCAACTATCATATTTCAAGAGTTGAAGTAATGGATCATAAATTACAGCTAATACTATTGGCCTAGTGCCTCAAGGGTGCCCAAGTCAGCCATTCTTCTATACAAATATAGAATGGCGATAACTTCATTATTTGACGGTGTAATTTTAAAACAAAAAATGATATCAATTAGATTTGTTAAAACCGTCAAAAAAAAACATGAATGTAAAGTTACGTGCGTCGTAACGTCCATATTTTGACACTAACTTGCGTATCTTTAGGTCAAAATAAATAACTTATGTATGGAGTATGAATATGACTGGACAGTTTTCATACAAGGATACATCATTTATTCAAAAATTCAATACATTATAGATAAATTCACCAGGTTTTTCATATATAGATTCCCAAAGATTTTACATGCTCTTTTCATTACCTTACATATTGTATGTTATGTTAGTGTGTAGTCGTGTATACTCGAGTTTCTTAGTGCTCTTCAAAGTTAAAAATTTAAATGTTGGACATGATATTAGATGAGACAACGTCTATTTTAATGAAACCGATCGACCGACTAGTGCTACCTTAAGGCGTCATGTTTATGTTTTGCAAACAGATAGGTCAGAGATGTACATAATCCTCTAAACGACGTCAGTTCCTAGATTGGGGGATTGTTGGAAAGAGTCACCATGGCCCAGGAATACAATGGGCAACTGAAGGAACGCAGGTGGAGTTTACCCAGTTAATATCCAACATTCGCACTCATGCCACCCAAAGCCGGAGAAAACATTTGATGATGTGGTTATTTTCATAGATTCTCATAGAACCTCACATTACGTGTGAACAAAAGAGGTAAGGAGATGATTTTTGCAGTGCTAATTACTGCTTTAATAAATAGCAAAGCATTGTCGGCCTTATAGTGTTCCCATTGCTGGGATTCAGGCCTCCTCTCTAGGAGAGGGAATGGGCCGAATTCACCACGCGGGCCTAGTGTGGATTGGTGGATGTATGTGACATCCTGCGTCTTCGAATTTTTGACATGGACATGCTGGTTTCCTCACGATGTTTTCCTTTACCGTTTTGAGAAAAGTGGTGATGAAATAAATTACATGAAGTAATGCGCCTGGCTGATGAACCCGCGACCTACAACTCGTAAGTCGGAGCCGTTACCACTCGGCCACCACTGCTCTCTACTCACTACTCTCTTCAGAATATTTGGTTTTCTTTTAGAGTTATTATTATTATATCTAGTCTATTCTGTCCCACAGCTGGTCAAAAGCCTCCCTTCATTCCTTCCATTGTTACCTACTTTGAGCCACTTCTTCTACTTCTTCTTCTTCTTCTTAGAGTTATTCAGTATAAAATATTGAAATACAAAAATTTACTCAGAAAAATACCCTAATGTTTATTTTACCTTTTAAAACCAGTATTTTAATACCCGGAATTAAATTTCCGTGTCCTAAAACCCCCATAACCTATGGCTTTTGTCTATTATAATGGGTATAATAACTCACACGTAGTTTCACTCTTGATTTCTAAGTAGGTACCATTAATTAGTAAGCGTTAAGTTGTAGACACTTCAATGGTGGCCACGAGACAGGAGAAACTGGAAACGTAATGTTCTTTGACGTTTGTTTTGTTGTAAAGTTGGTAGTTAATTTGCGCTGTGTTGGTATTTGGCCGAAGAAAAGATGGATGGTTTGTGGAAAAGGGAGTGAATAGAAAGACGGGGAAAAAAACTGGGCAAGAGTTGAGTCGGACTCGCACACTGAGGGTTCCGTAAAAATACTGTATTTTCACTGAGCATGCAAAAAAAAAACAATTTTCCTGGTGGTGAATTGTGTCATTGAAGTATGATCGCTAGTATGTCAGCTTCACAGACTATCCTTATTAATGCTCGTATTTTACTTGAGAACTGCTCTCCATCGTTGGTTCACCAGAATGATCACATCGTGCATAAACTAATTGATTGTTTCAAAAATGTACTTGTAACAATGGAATATTCCAGACTTAATCATATCCACACTATTCGCAGCCATTTAGCCATTCATCTTCGAGCCCCAATTACATATTTCTCACTGTAAACATAATTAAATCAACTAGATACTACATGAACTGTATTCATTGTTAGAAATGTTGTTGTTTCGAATAATTATTCGTAGAGTGTTACTAATTATTCGGATACCATCTACATGTGTGTTCGCACCTTTACGTGAAAGGTATGTGGGAACTATCTATTGTTTTACATAGGTACATTAGGTATTAATATATTCGTGTACGAAAATGGGTTGTTTGAATTTGTGTGACTCAGGAGATGTGAGTCAGAAATGTCTGTCTTTGTGATTTGTTACTGTTTGATTTATTGTACTTTTACTACATTGAATTTTAATAAGGTTTTTTTTCTTGTTTTATTGTACCCTGCTCTGATTTGCTACCTGCAAGATAATCTTAATATTATTATGATTTTTGTGCTGGACTATTTAACAAAAGTAAAATATTAACACCTATGTTTGAAAGTATTATAATTAATGTTGGACCCAAAATAGCTACTTGCAGCACTTCAAACAAAGTCTGACCAAATTCTAGAAATTTCAAACCAACTGCATGCGAATTACTGTAAATCATACATTTCAATACCATATCTTTCCCTTTCATCGTCATGAAAACACAATTATAACGCTAACATTCACTAAATCACTCATAATTATAACAAGAGCACGATCAAACGCTATAGATAGGCCATGTCCAGGGTGAATGCTTGTTGACGAGAGCGGTAGCGAGCGCGGTAAAAGATGTAACTTAATTGACCTAGGGATATAGGGAATCGTGAATTGTTGTAGCGGGCAGTAGAAGACAGATGTGTATAGGGTACAACAATAGATGACTGCTCGCTATATAGGTCGCTAATGCCCGACATTTTGCGACAAGATATTTCATTAACCACAAAGCCAGACTAAATTCGCCTAAAGTTTAAAAAAATCAGGTTACTTAGCAACAGATTTCTAAAAATTAAATACTTACGCCGAGTTTAGTTTAGAAAACCACAGATAAGTTTCAAAAATTTTGATAACGAAATTTCCGAGTTGCTTCGGAAAAGCTTGAGAATTATGAATAATTATGCATAATTTGGCCAGTGGTTTGTGAAAACGGGCATTAGGTTGGAGCTAGGGTTTGCCATAAGGCTAGATGCCCACTGTAGTCTCTTTAACTATGGACACAAACACTCACGCTAGCTCCTGCCTCTGTATAACACCTTAGTAGGTACGTTTCCCGATGAACGAACACATTTTACTCTATCACGAATCTGGTTACTTCATTTAGTATCATGGCGTGGCGTGCTGACATGGCCCGCAATTAACTGGATTTTGTTACACCGGAGTGTATCAAATTATATGTTTGTGGTTAAGAAGGAATAACTGAAATATTGGTATATTACTTTGCCTAGAGTCCATAATTATGGAATTGAAATGTGCTACAGATATGTCGTATTTTGGATTATGACAATCGTTATTTCTGTTAGAATGTGACTTTGTATAATGTCTATGATGATGAGCCATGAATTTAACATTGAACTTTTGTAATAATAATAATCATATTTAAGGTCAAAAACTGCAATTTTGCAATAAGCTCCTCGAATAGGAAAAATAATAAGGTTAAAGAACCAGGTCCCACAAGATCAGATATCTAAAAATAAATAGGTTTCTTCAAACATACGTGTACAACGTGTCTCAATGTTTCGGATATGCTTGCAACGTACGCCGAAAAATTTGTCGTTTTCTTGTAATTAACATTCAAAAGGTGCACTCTTTCGCTCATAGCTGCATACTTAATGAGTGATTTGTTTGTTATTTTATTCGTGATAAATATTTATTAGCAATTTAGAGTACGCTATACACTTTTAGACACGTCGTAAAGCAACGTTCTGTGTACGTTATTTTTTATTTTCTTTTTTTATTATTGATAAGCTCGTGTTTGACCACAATTTCACCTGATTTAACGATGATGTGATCAACAATGGAGAGCACGCTTGCCTTGAAGTACCAATTCAATTTTGACTTTACAAACCCTAGGTTATCAGGAAACTTAAACTCCGGAATTCGAAATTCCGGGAATTCCACTCCTTCACTGTACTTCCAATAAAAGTATTCACAGCCATGACATAAATAAAAAAGTTAAATATGTTGAAGAAGACGAAATAAATATTAGACGCAGTAGCGATGTGAGTGTTTGGATAGATGTGATATGACTAATTGGGTAAAACTATAATTCAGAATATATAGGAGTTCTGACATTTGTGCCAATGACAACCAAGTTGAAAGGAAAGCGTTTGTTTTATGGGCATTTGATGGAGAAGGATACACGCATTTGACCAAAAAAGATAAAGAATGAAGAGGGTGGACAAAAAAATATTGAATAATGGATAGCGTGAAGATTTGCAGGGAAGAATGAAAGAAGGAAACGGCCAACCTCAATCATCATGGGAGAAGGGAAAAAAGTCGATGATGATACAAAATCCAAGCGAAATGTTTAGTATTTTTATCGCACCTCTTGGTGTGAGTAACAGCCTCACATTTCATAGTTCACATTACAGAATGCTCGCACAATATTACAATATCCAATATGATGTCCGATGCGGCTGCGCAATACGAAGCTAATATTCAAATGATTTGTGGCTTGGAAGGTTAGCCATCATATTTACGCAATTTTCTATTGCTGGGTAAATACCAATGGAATAAAGCAAACGATAAATGATCGTTAATATTTTAATTGTCTGTTGAAAGGTATCTCTTATATCGATAAGTGCCTAATTAGCTACTCTATGTTATATTGCATCTTCTTTAACTTTATTTATAACAATATTGTTAAGTAACTCAGAGGTATTGATGTTTTCCTTATTTTAGCCTACGTTGATAGCTTTGCTTGATAGGTAGATGAAGTTTTGATGGTCTAAGTTATTACACTTCTTGCACTTCATCAAAGTTTTATTACACTCAATCTGTGAAATCGCATGTTTGTAAAAACGTTAGGTGCTTTCTTGAATTCGCCATTTCTTTTTCTTTAGTGTTTGGTCATTATCATCAACATTTTAGTCGAAAGGCAACCTAGTTAGACAAAGGCCTCCCAAATTCTTATCGACTTTCGTCTTTTTTTGTGTTTTTCTTCACATTTGCAAATTAATTTCAGAAGCCACAATTATTTTTTCTATTTACCTCACATGTTCGTGAACATATTTGCAAATATTCACAATATTACGATCAAAATGAGCACATTACACAATTCCCACATAGTTCTCAGTGATAGATGGGCGAAGCGCATGCTCATTGATGTGCGATAGACCGTGTATGACGACGTCATCAGTGACGCTGTGCAGGAGTCGCGCTTTGAGCATGAAAGCGATAATGATGGCGGAATTAATATTAAACATTAACTTTGTATCATTACAATATTGGAATAGTGTTGTTACAGATAGTTGTAAATCGGTTATAATAGAAAATTTGATTATAATGTCTATTTAAGAAATAGAGATAATGTCTTAAAAACCTGCTCCGGAGCTTTTTACCTGACGAATCGTTATTATATCATACATACCTTATGTAAATATCTAACAGGAAAAAAAATCTCAAATGATCGGTGATCTCGGTAAATTATGAGATTTATGAATATTTCAGTACAATCTGTACTGGTTGGCTCTATCATCAAATAGCGTCCTTTTGAAAACAAAAATGGCCGATATTTTACTGCTTATCACTGTATACTGTATTTATATTTGCAAAACAAACCACACTATTCTGATCTTCATTAATACACTTTATGTATGATTGATTATAATTTAGTATTAATATTATTTACTGAAGTGAATCGCACACCGTCTTTCATTCTGATAATTCTGCAATATATACTGCATTGCTTACTTAAGACAAGCAGTACAATTTTTGGCATAAAGCAGAGATTAAAGAATTTGCCTCAATTTTTTTCGGAGTGTAAGCCCACAAAACCGTGGATACCAATTAAAAGTAATATTTACAAATAAGGAGGTCAGGAAAAACCTATTTGAAATGCAATAGTGAATGAAATGTACTTGATTGCATAAAACTACCTCAGTAACAGGTTGTCAAGCAATGGACGGTAATTATTTCCGACTCTCGACTTTTATTGAGATAAACTGATCGTATAGATACTTGATAAAGATAGTTAAATGTAGTTTGTTATGATAATAAAAGGAGTAGGTGCAGAATAACGTAATAGATACTTAGAGACGACTTTTACACACATGAAACGGTTAAGTTTTCTAACGATAAAGTATTTTAAATAGCCTTTAGTAATCTGTGCACTAATGATATACCAGTGCATAAATCTGCCAAAATTAAGATTGAATAGGACTTGTGACATATTGAAATCGAGTTTACATTTTACAAGCCATAACATAGTAAAATATCAAGCGATATGTTCCTAAAAATATTGAAAAACAAGACGTATTAGTTACTTTCGTACCAAAAATAGATATTATGTAATCCATTCCTCCCTAAAAACACTCAAATTACAAAGCAATAAATTAAATACAGTAAGTACCTCTTTATATTCTGAGACCGATCTGCAAAAATCTCAGAGTCACCTTTTCCAAGAAGGTATGAGAAAGAATACTATTGATGAGCCAGCGATGGGAACGTGGGATCTGATTTACATATTCATACTGTTACAAGAATTGATGTAGGCAGAAGCGAAGGAGGACAGGATGTCGAAAATATTGAATTAAGATTAGAATTTATTGATACTGAGAATTTAGTTAACGTTCAAATTAAAAGGATTAAAATTATCCTTAGCCTTAGTTTAAAATGATCCATTGTGGATAATTGGAGGTGAATTATTTCAATATAATGGTTAGGGTTCATCTCTTAGGATTCCAGGATTCTTAGAAAAAGTTAACGTGGCCCTGAAACATAAAAGGTAACAGTTACAGTCTGACGCTCTCTCTCGACCTAGAGCGGGAAAAAATATTCGATAAATCCCACCTCAAATACTATTCGACAATAATTATTATTCAAAATTTTCTCAGAAGCAAACAATTCATAAAACGGTAACATTTGAAAGATTATTAGGTTAAGAAACAAGGTTGGATTGAAATATATCTACTTATCTAAACATGAAGAAAGAGAAGTAATATTAAGTAACACCAGTCATCATCATGATCATCACTTCAGCCGAAAGACGTCCATTGTTGGACATAGGCCTGCCTCAAGTGCCGCCACAATGAAAGGTCCTGTGCGTCTCACATCCATCAGATTCCCGCAACCCTTACCAGGCCATCGGTCGACCTTGTAGGAGGCCTTCCAACGCTACGACTTCCGGTACGTGGTCGCCATTCCAAAACCTTTCTGCCCCAACGGCCATCCGTTCTGCGAGGAATGTGCCCTACCCAATGCCACTTAAGTTTGGCGATTCTTCGTGCTATGTCAGTAACCTTAGTTCTACTGCGAATATTCTCATTCCTGATTCGATCACGCAAGGAATCTCCAAGCATAGCCCTTTCCATTGCCCTTTGGGTGACTTTAAGTCTTCTGATGATGCCCATTGTAAGCGACCACGTTTCGGAGTCATATGTCATCACTGGCAACACACTGCTCATAGACCAATCCAGTACTTACAAACAACTTTTATTAGAAGTCAATTAATTGAAATTGGTCGGAAGAAAATTTTCTACAAACGAATTAACAAAGTGGGTCAATAAATTTGAAATACGCTCAACGAGTCTATTTTAAGTTAGGTCAATCATAAAATCAATAATCCTATCACCCAATGACTTACATTAACGTTATTATTTTAACAAATTACTAAATTGGATATAATCATATATTTATAAGGTTTCAGTCAAATAAATCATTTGGATTCTTAACCATGATAGTTTTGTTCAGGCACGCGTACGTGATCAACCCTAACCATTACGACCTTCAGGAAAACGTTATCACTAACTTTTTTTTCTTTCTTTATGTACTATATTATGATCTAAAAAACATTTGTAGATGAAAAAGAAATCTAGTCAGTTCTGCTTGTTGAATCAAACTGGAGGAGATCTTTAAATAGGGAGTCCATTTATTCCATATTGAACAGCAGCCTCTAAGTACAACCTTTTGACATTTATTGACTAACCCACTCGTGTTCCTTTAGTTGCCATTTGCGTTCCATGACCACGGCCTTTACGCGTAGAGTTCCACGCACGTAAAAAAGATGTCAGCAAAACTGTAGACGCCCAATAAGGCTGATACCCGTTAAGGCCACGGATAATTTCTGAAAGGGATACCGTGGTCCTAGAAAGCAAGAGGTAACTGAGGGATACAGGTGGATTTTAGTCAGTAAAAGTCTGACATGACCCCTCACTCCACCCAAAAGTGGTAGCCCCGATGCCCCTAAGTACACTCTTGAGGTGTGGTCATCATCATTTCATATAAACGTCCTGACCTAAGATAAGAAAATCACTAAATAATGTATGGAACCAATCATATGGTAGTGATCCTTGTAATATTAATCAGCGTTTACTCAAAGGCTCATACGATCAATATTGTTAATGGATCTGTAATGGACGATACGAAGTGGTGGTTGTAGGCTCTGACTGAAATGCAAATGATGATTATATAGAATAGAGACTATCAGAAAACTCCTGGTAAATTAGGTTTGATAGACTTTGTTTGAGTGGTTAAATATTGTTATCATCATCAGCCTAAAACTGTCCACTGCTCGATATACTACAGGCTTCTACAAGCGCCCGTCATTTATTTCAATTATCGGCAACACTCGCTAAGTCCGTGGTCTCACTCAAGAATGCGTCTATCCGAACGAATATTATCGGTTCTATGGTTTAGTCATCAACCCAAAGATTGGTCACTGCCTTCTAAAAAATCAAACTGTTAGATACTTATTTAATTTTTTTTACGTATGAAAACATCTAAGAACTCCTCCCTCTGGGTGGATCAAGAGAATGTCAGTGTTGCTAGTTGCCTTTGGAACAATCTCGCAGAGTCTTAACTTCCTCAATTCAAATTTCATCACTTTTTTTATTTTCAACTGTGATTTAATTATTATTATTTTTTACAATTTGACATTGTAGATTGTTTTTATTTTACAATTTGACACTTTTTTTAAATCAATTTTTGACATAATTATTTATTTTGCTATTACATTTTGTAAACTATGTATTTCCTTTTATTATTGTGAATGAGAGAACTATGTTAGTTGCTTTTTTTTTCTCTTTTCTTTTCTGTAATTTTAACGTATGTCTGGCAATTTGAGCATTTTCTGCGGCCTACTCAGATGTCCTTTTCTTGGTATAGTTCGTCTAGTCGTTGAGCTCCTTAGTAGTCTTGAGTTAAGCTTTGCGAATACTGACTGTTTGCACTCACTGGACAGGTCCACTCAAATCTGTGTGGTTTTTCTTCAAAAGACCATCTCAGACAAATCTGCATGGTTCTCGTGTAATTTGACCATTATAAATTTACTGTATGGAGTTTAAAAGAGACTTTGACTCCTGAGTTTTTTCGTTGTTTTTTCTCAGGGTAGTCAGCTAGGAAACACCGGCCTCATCTAGTTTACCCTGACGAAAAAAAAAATTGACGTGTAAAAGTGACTTTCAAATCTATTTGCAAAATAAATATGATTTATCGTTTATCAATATCATCATCATCTTTCTAGAACTCTGTGTCATGATCGAAATCCTTTGGATCTTCGATTGTGGAGTAAAGATCATAGCATGTATAGGCAGTTAGCTAACCGTCTGTCTGTCCATTAAAAATCCTATATATGTTGTACATATTATAAATCTTTAAAGTAACTGGTGGGAACCATCCTGCTTGTCAAGTTACTGGCCGATACTCGTACACAATGCAAGTCTAATGAGTTCATTGCAAACATACATTATTATAAGGTTCAACAGAAACTCTCGAATCTATCAAATAATGGTAAATTCTGTCAGGAATAACATCAATTTGTAATCATTTAGAAGCAAGAAAATACATGACATACTATTTTTCTTTTAGGTATTGCCTTTATATGTAGATATAGACTGATATTATATGGGGTTTTAGTTACAGTAAATAATCAAAAAAGTATATCACTTGGTCAGAATTGACCTTTTTGTTGAGGGTGGGAAATCTTCATATTACTATTATTATATTATTATAACTTCTGCCGGTGTGAGTGAGCGAGAGGGAGTGTCAAATTTGTATTTACTAAAACCCACCCGTATCCTTTAGTTGCTCTTTGCGTTCCAGGATCACGGTTACTCTTTCGAACATTCCCGCAGTCCAATTGAAGTTTAACCCCTTAGAAGCTTTTGTCCCCAAAAGTTAACCATCCGTACAAAATGAGGTACTTTTTTTCGTTTTCTATGATTATCCTCGGTGAAGATTGCGATGGACAGAAGCATAATTTAAAATATGATCACACCTTTTGAATATACCCGATAAAAGTACTAAACACCTAAAAACTTATTACTACCACAATGTAAGATTTTCATCTCTGATCGAAAATATATACATTTTACGATATTGAACGTTTTCAAATATTTCCTTATATTAAAGTTTACGATGCGTTGCGTTCGCTGTCAGCGGCGTAAATGCAATTTTCACAAGATACTAAAATCGTGCTGCAAGTGAACACGCATTTTGTTGCTACACGTTATATTTTATTGTTTGCGGTACAGAATGATAGGTTTTTACGTGTGGGGAAATTAGTTTTTTCGATTATGAAGCATGTGGCAAACATGTTAGCGATATTGTTTGCAATTTTCCTCGAAAACTGAAATTTATCGAACTACGATTAGGTTTAACATGCAATGTAAGTGGTCATCCTTGTGTTGTTCACTGCAGCACTTCATAACGCCCTCGCCTGCAGCTCGGGTGAATTTCGAATCCACTTGTACCAACTACTAAAGATTTTGTAACCGACTTCAAAAAAAAGGAGGGGGTAATCAATCCGGTTGTATTTTTTTAATGTTTGTTATTGGTTTGTTGATGGATGACCATCTAGCATACTGGGGCTCCCCCGTGCTTCTGAAAACACGAAACGTCCCAGCTGTCATTTGTGGAGTCAAGAGTTTTCTTTGGCAGTTGTTACAGACTTGCCAAAGGGAAGTCGATTTCACCATAGTTAAGAAAGTCTTGTGGACGAAAAGCAATGGCTAGCTCGCCGTCCAGCAGTCCGGTAACTGTACAGACCGAGCTTGAGTCGTCGACGGTACGAAGTGTTCTATGAGCGCCTCAAAGAGATGTCAACAAAACTGTAGGGGTCCAGCAGGGCCGAGGCCTAATGCGGCCATGGGTCGACTCCTGAAGGGGAAACCCATGGTCCTATAACGTAAGGCAACTGAAGGAACAAAGGTGTTGCTTTAGTTAATAAAAGTCTTACACGCCCTCCCGATCAGCCCTAGAGCGAAAGAAGTCATTAGACGATATCCGAGCTCAAAAAAAAAAAGCGTAGTAGCCATTCCAACAACACTAAGCACAAAGTATATACTGATATATCCTTTACTAAGTAAAGTTAAGCAACTCCCTAACTAGGTCAGTCAATAGATGGGTGACCGATACACCGGATGACAGCTATATTTTAAACACTCGTGCACTTATCTTGACCAATATCGTTAGTTTTATCTAGCAGATTATGTTAGAGGCTTTTAAACGACCATAATATATATGACCACAGTAACTCTTAACGATTTCTCAGTTTAATTTAATGTTATTAACTCAATATTATGTCTGCATTTATAGGTACAAACACACATTAGCATATATATATAATTTTTTTACTTTCACACAACGTCGTCTAACATAGTAGCATAGTCGGCCTTATAATGTTCCCACTGTTGGGACTCAGGCTTCTTCTCTAGGAGAGGGAATGGGCCGTAATCCACCACGCGAGCCCAGTGCGGGTTGGTGGATGTCACATGTCTTCGAATTTTTGGTTCTAGGACATGTCGGTTGATGATGTTTTCCTTCACCGTTTTAAGAGCAGTGGTAATGAAATAAATTACACAAAGTAATGAATGTGCCTGGCTGGGTTTGAATCCGCGACCTACAACTCGTAAGTCGGGGCCGTTACCACTTGGCCACCACCGCTCTCAACGCCGTCTAGTCCCAAGCTAAGCAGAGCTTGTGTTATGAGTACTAGACAACTGATAAACATACTTACTCGTATATATTTCTTAATACATACATATTATAGATAAATGATTGCATCTCCGCTTACCATCACAGGGATCGCAGTCAAGCACTGGTTTATATCAATTAAAAAAAAAAAAAAATTACACCCAGACACAGAACAAATGATCGTGCTTATCACACAAACATTTGTCCTGGGTGAGAATCGAACCCACGACCTCCGGCATAGCAGTCAGGGTCACTAACTACTAAATCAACAGGCCAGTCATTCGCTTTATAGTGTTCCCACTGCTGGGACTCAGGCTTCCTCTCTAGGAGAGCGAATGGACGGATTGGTGGATGTGACATTACTTAATTTTTTTTGTTCTGGGACATGCCGGTTTCCTCACGATGTCTGCCTTCGCCGTTTTGAGGATGTCTGCGTTTATTTTAGATTATGTTCAACGGTTCGAAATTGATAGTATCTCTTTTAGCAATAGTATAACTTTCTATCCATGAAAATATCTGCGTGATCGAATCACACAACAACGTCGGATTTACCCGACAAATACTCTCGCGTTTATTCCGCCAGGGTTGCACATCCACGCGCAAATACTCTATCTCATCAGCTCTTCTGTCACCTATAAAGGGATTTAAGAGTTAAACGAGATAGAGTACACTATCGCAAACACACGAGCGTGGCGAATAGGTCACGAAAACACTCGTCGGACCAATCCGACACAAGCAGTTGAATGGTTAAAAAAATTTAAGAGTAAAATAATTTTTAAAACAAGCTGTTATTAAATTGCGTTAAAAATAATAAAATAAACGTTTGTTCCGTGTTCCACGTGTACCTCAAAGAGCTATCAAACCCCCTAGCTAAGTTACGACCGTTTTGTTACGATTGTCTTACGTTGAACGCCTCGGGTAGTCGACAGCTAAGTGGACGAGAGCCGCTGCGGCCAATGCCTGCCTAGTTTGCGGGACTGTTCGAAAGGGCTACCGTGGCTTTGGGATGCAAAGGAACTGAAGGAACACAGGTAGACTTTAGTCAGTAAAAGTCTGACACTTCTTCGCTATCCAGACAGAGCGGGACAAGTAATTTAATAATATCCTACAAAACAAAAATTACGATGGCAAATCTTCTTGTCCGATGATGTTATGATGTTTAGCAGTGGCTTGTAACAGATTTCTTCTTATTTGTTCCTACATAGCTGTCATGAATATTTCACCAAGTATTTCTATTACGTAAAAACTGGGCAAGTGCGAGTCGGACTCGCACACTAAGGATTCCGTACAGGCTTACCTATGTAAATAGTTCGATTCCCAAATGGAGTCTCGAAGATTTTTCCGCATCGCAAAAAAGTTTTTCTTTGAGACGTAACAACAAATTTACTGTTTTCAGATTCATTCCTATACTTGTGCTATAAGACCTTGCTTTATGCCAAATGGCAAGAATCTGGATCAACGGGAAGTGCCCTATGAATTTTGATTCCCTTGAGCGTGTCGAAATACACGTTTTTTTGCGACATATATGGCTGTATCTTGTTTTTTCGTCAACTAAGAAGTTTCATTTTTTCACAGGCTCAAGGGACCGCAGACTTGATTATATGCTTTTAATTTCAACTTGATACCTCCACACATCCTCAAGATAAACGATCTTGACAGACAGACAGAGAAACAACAAAGTGATCCTATAAGGGTTCCGTTTTTGCCTTTTGAGGTACGGAACCCTAAATATACTTCGATTTTATTTTTAAATCCTAGATTAGAAAACAACTGTCTTTCAACGATTGATCAAATCATCATCATTACGTAGATACCACCATTACATAACCAACTCTATCTTTAAACAATAAAGTCTAATATTGCAAATTTCGACATCTAGCGCACGCGCCGATGCGTAAGCGCATCTCGGCAACTCATCTACGTTTTTCGCAACGCCACACAATTGTTACGGTCGGGTGGTATACAATATGTTGCATAGAAATTGAATTTCAATTCTGCTATTTTACGAAACTCTATTCATTATTAGTAAATGGCTAAAATAGTATGTACTCGTATATATAATATACTATGTCGCTCACCTAGCAAAATATTGGCACATGTAGATGTATGTATTGATGTATATATAGATATATAAAAGGAGAAACTGACTGACTAACATATCAACGCACAGCCAAAACTACTGGGACTAGAATAGAATAGAATAGGATAGGATAGATTAGAATAGAATAGAATAGAATAAATTAGAATAGAATAGAATAGAATAGAATTAAACAGAATAGAATAGAATAAAACAGAATAGAATAATATAAAACTTTATTGTACACCAAAATAGTAACAAATTTTTTTAAACTAACTTAATGTATGAGTACAATGGCGGTCTTATCGCTAACAGCGATTTCTACCAGACAACCTTAGGATGGACTGTAAGAACTTAACATAAAAAGGGGGTAGTCTGCGGTGTACTTCAAATTAAATTAAATTAAAAATATATATTAGACTAGGAGCGTGAAATGCACAAGGTTTCCTTTTATGACGTAAGTGCGCACCAATAAAGGATTTTCCAAAATTCACCCCTTCCTTCCTTTTTCAAACGGGGGTCCGAAAGTATGGAGAAAACTACTTTCATACGGGCGAAGCCAGTGGCAGAAACTAGTCTACAATAAATGCGAAATTGAGTTTAACGGACTAAGTGTTTAAAAGTAGATAATTCATATACTTACTTATTATGTTCTATACTAATAGCCAACATCACAATTTCTGATATATCGTTCGTGGTGCGAGCCCCGAACACTTTTCTGCCTCTCGTGTTGTAGGAAGACTTTTCTAGGGAGGCCAAAGAAAAGATGGATGGATTGTATGAGAAGTGATTTGAAAGAAAAGGGAGTTAGTGATAGCGTGATGTGTGACAGGACAGAATGGAAGAAAAAAACGTGTTGCGCCGACTCCAAATAAAACGGGACAAGGGCAGGAAGATGATGATGATGTTGAAGGAAGACTTTCGGCCGCAGGACGTGGTGTTCCGTCACTTCCGCGGACAGGTGCCACAGAACAGCACAAAATGAGCAAGTGTAGCGTGAACTTGTGAAGTGTTACTACAACAAATTGTAATAGAAATGTTACAGTATAAATTTATTAATCCAGCGGCATTTACTACCGGCAGTCTTATGCGTCAATATGTGGATAATGCAGTGGGCTGCAATATTGTAAACTGGTTTGTACTGTTATTTTTTTTTTTCTATATGTATATTGTAGCTGTTTATTTCCCCACAAAACATATAAAAAAAAATCATTGTCATAAGTTTTATTTATTAAAAATAAATTGTATTTCATTTACTTTATATATCTGTATCTTTAAATGTCTGTAAGGTAATAATGTCTGTAATAAATTATTTATTATTATTATTATAAAATGTAAAATGAACTCAAAACTTCGTTTTAAATATTTTTACAATCTTTGAAACTGAATATAACATAAACATAATCAGACTTTTAATGTTCCCACTGCTGGGACTCAGGCATCATCTCTTGGAGAGGAAATGGGCCGTAATCCACCACGTGGGACCAGTGCGGGTTGGTGAATGGTCACATGTCTTCGAAATTTTTAGTTCTAAGACATGCCGGTTTCCTCATGACGTTTTCCTTAAATAAATAAAATAAACACAAAGTAATGCGCCTGGTTGGGATTGAATCCGCGACCTACAACTCGTAAGTCGGGGCCGTTACCACTCAGCCACCACTGCTCTCTTGCAATCTTTGACCCTAGTATGTTTATGTTATGATAAATATAGATATGCCAATATATAAGTTAGGTGAGCGAATGTAATGCCCATAATGAAAGGTGATTGCATTAAGATGGGTGGCGATTTTTGAATACAAGTCTCTTGAGGCATCACTTATTGTATAAATGTGAACGCACCTTAGATCGGTGGAGCATACGGTGCAGGTGTGCCCCACTTTGGCGGAGCACTGTCATGTCCTCGTGGATGCAATCGGTGGTAGCGACCTCCACAACCCAGTTACTAGGCAACACGATAGTCCTTGGATAGACTGAAAGTCAGACTTTCTGGCTTCTGCCTGTAACGATTGTCAAAGATCTACCGGCACATTAAGAGTTAGTATTGCATTTTAATATTTAAGTCACCATCTTTAAATTACTTGAGTGGCAACACGAAGCAACAATTCGGGTGCTATCCTTAGCGTCTCTCGCTCTCTGGCCTTTCAACTATCACAAGACACAGACCTGATTTATTTTCGTTAGTCCAATCTATCTAAGCTAGTTTTAGTAATGACTAGCTGACCTGACGAACATCGTAGGCAAGCATTTGATAGGTATGTGCAATTATACCGCACACAATGCCGTCGCCTACGCAACATCCTCCCAGCGCTATCCATTCGTTCCGCCAGTGTGTCACCACGTATTTCACAAGTTTGTCACGCGGTTCCGCCATGTGGAGCGAACGCAACGTTTCCGCCTATTGTTATCGAGGACTGAGGACAATGAATTACTGCGTGTAAATTACTTTTACTATCAAAGGTAGGTGCTGAGTGATGGGGAGTTTTATAGTCTTAAGTTTAAGATGGTTTTTTGTTTTTATGATTTGGTGGTAGACTGTAGATGTTGGGTTTACGGAAGGTGGTTGGTATTAATGGTTTTTGGTTATTAACAAGCATAAAGCATAATCAGCCTTTTAATGTTCCCACTGCTGGGACTCAGGCCTCCTCTCTAGGAGAGGGAACGGGCCGTAATCCACCACGCGGGCCCAGTGCGGATTGGTGACTGTCATATGTCTTCGAATTTTTGGTTCTAGGACATGCTGGTTTCCTTTTTCCTTTCCTTCACCGTTTTGAGAGCAGTGGTGATGAAATAAATTACAAAAAGTAATGCGCCTGGCTGAGTTTGAACCCGCGACCTACAACTCGTAAGTCGGGTCCGTTACTAAAAAGCTATTAATAAGAAAATGTTACTATAGTGTTAACGAATATTTAAATGATAAATCATTAAAACACATATGAATAGAATAAGCAATACTGTTAAATTATTATTTCCTTTATTTGAATTATTTACGTATAATTTAAATTTTAAATATTGACATAATTCATTATTATTATTATTGCAAATTACATTTAAAATATCGACATTATTAATTATTATTATTACAAATTACATTTAAAAATGTTGACTGATTGATTAAGTTAGATTATAAGACGCCGAAAATAAGTCCCCTTCTCTGGTTATTTCCCTTTCCCTTTCCCTTTTTCTGCTGTGCCCGACAGGGTTCATGATAGTTTCTTTTACCAAATATTTACCACTTAAGTCTACATTATGGAATGCAATAAAGAATTGAATATTGAAAAAACGTGTTGCGCCGACCCCGAGTAATATGGGATTAGGGCAGGAAGAAGAAGAAGTATGGTTACTTTCTTTAACTTTTACACACCAAAACAATTTAGTAGCATACAGTGATAGTGAGTTTATGTACCTAGAAAGTTTAACATAGAGTTAAGTTTTCTTCTAGTAAACCTTTGAGTGATAGAGATCGCAATAGGATCAAGTATACAATGTTAAAATGACATAATATAATTATGAATAAAAGGTAGTATTTATTTTAATATGGAATCTATCAATACATAAAACACTTAACATATATACACTAACTTATATATACACTTAAATAAAAAATCTAAAAGCTAAAATATGGCGTCAAAAAACTCCTCCGCATCGCTGTCGACTGGAAGTGTGCCCAAAAGGCTGGCGGCATTGCCACGTTGTATAGCAATACTTAATCTCTGACCGAGGTAAAAGCCAGCCCTTGGGTCACGCGAAGTGTCTACTAAGCGTTTGGATAGTTCTTTGAACAAAATAGTTTTTTTTTTTTTTTATTACTTTCTCCCGTCGACATTGCACTAGCATTGTAGGTTTAATAAACCTTTTCCGTTCTACCTAACCAACAAACGAAAAGAAACCTTTTACCATTGTGGCCATCAGTAGAGAAAGTTAAGTTACTGTACATGGGAATTTCCTTCGCTTAAATACGACGTGTATAGTTGGAAAAGTCTGTTTATGAAGAAAGCACTTAGCACTTAAGGGTCGCCGCACACAGACCACACGCAACAGCCACAAACGCCGCCACGAGAAGCTAGAAACGGCCACAAAGGAATCTGAAGCGCGCGACAGCCACTTGTGGTTGGTGGCTGCTACTTTTTTTTAACCCATACGCACAGCATCATAATGTACTGTGAAGAAGAAAATACGCGAGTAGCGTGTGACGGCGTTTTGTATCGGCGTTTAGTGGCCAGTACGGGCCACAAGAAGTGAGCAGCGGCGATTTGTAGCGTTTGGCGGCCACTCTCGTCAACCGTGTGCGTTATGTGGTTGTGGCCGGTGGCCGGTGGCCCGTGTGCGACCCCGAGTACTGCGAAGGTATATGTTTTGCGAAGAACGGACCTTTTTAGGATAGTAATCAGTGTTGCCCACGCAAGTCTTGCAGAGTGCAAGACAGATAATTTGCGCTGTTAATTCGCAGTCTTTAGTGCTATAACGTTACAATCTTGATACAGATATTATTATTTGGGAGGTGGGAAATCATTTAATGACTTCTCCCATTCTAGGGTGGAGCAAGAGGACGCGGAGTGTCAGACTTTTACTGACTAAAAATCCCCTATGTTGTCCTTTGCGTTCTAGGACCATTGGTTTCCTTTTCAGAATTTCACATGGCCCTAGCGGGTATCGACCCTGCTGGACCCCTACGGTTTTGCTGACATCTCTTTGAGGCGCGCGTGAAACAGTACGCGCCGTCGACAACTGGGGTTCGGTATTTACCGGACAAGCGGACGGTAAGCTTGATACCGATACCGGGAAATCAAAAACTCAATTACAGACAAACTTCACCTGCCTGCCTGCTGTGAAGACACCTAAATTATGATCGGAAAGGAAGACCGCAGCAGGCAAACTGTTCCAGTCCTTCGATGTACGCGGTATAAACGACGAGGCCAAACGCTTGGTCCGGACCGTAGAAGTTTCTACAACGTAAGGGTGGATACTCACCGTTCGTCGGGTTGTCCGGTGGTAGAAAGGAGATGATCGAATCAAGTCATGTAATAAAGTGGCTGAAGGGGACTCTCTAAAATGCATCCTTTAAATCACAGAAAGGCTGGCTACCCTAAGTATGTGCTAAAGGCTTTGTAGATTGTAGAACATAGGTAGGTAAATAAAAAGGTACAGATGTGATCTCAAAATAAAAGAACTAAATACTTTCTAAACTTGACACTTACTCAATGCACAAACCGCGTGAATCCAAAAGAAAAAAAAACAGGTAAGCTGCGCAAGTCGAGATTCAGAACTTTTTCAATTTATTTGCAGCAGGGTGGCCCATTTTCTTACAGGTCTATAAACCATCATCATCGTCTTCCTGCTGTCCCATGTTATTTCGGGTCGATGCAACACGTTTTTTTCTTCCATTCCTCTTGGACAGATCCTGTCAATTTTCACTGATCGTTTATTTCATATCACTCCTCACACAATTTATCCATCTTTTCTTTGGCCTGATTCTCCGTAACTATTTTTCCACATGTGAACTAGCCCTCAAAGGCTTAAAACAGCTGACCCAAAAACCATGGTATTAGTAAGTACCTAACAGTTTCGTAAGCGGAAACGCGTCAAGTACCGCGAATTCGTTACCAGCCAGCGAGCCTACTTTAAATTCATCTGGCTGTAAACAATGCTAGCTGTGTTTCCTGCCTTTTCTTAGATGGACGTATTGTGTTAGGAGAGTGCTTGTACGTTTTTAAATCGTAGGAAAGTTTTCGGGTCAATGTCTCGTTCTTTTATTTGCTTGAACTGACAGGCGGCCATCTTTGAAAAAGTGACATAACTTTTTTTTATGTGTGGGTGACCAGAGACAAAAAAAGTTTTGAATTTCGCTGTACCAGGACAAGTTGGCTTTTGTAACTTCTAATGAGTACGATTAAATGATACATTGACTGTAGCTAGGTAAAGGCCACGTTGCATTTTTCAATTTCTAACGGCTTTTATGGTTGATCGAATACATTTGGTCTCGGCCCTCTGCAAGATTTCGAAACAAAACTGCCCATCTAATGACAAGGATAGAATTTCAATTAATGGAAGATGGAACCATACAGACAGGCCTGTTAGTCTAGTGGTTAGTGGCTCTGACTGCTATGCCAGAGGTCGTGGGCTCGATTCCCACCCAGGACAAATGTTTGTGTGATGAGCATGATCATTTGGTCTGTTTCTGGGTGTAATTTATCTATAATATGTATGATAATAAGAAATATAAAAGTATGTTTATCAGTTGTCTGGTACTCATACCACAAGCTCTGCTTAGTTTGAGAATAGAAGGCGTTGTGTGATAGTTGTGGAATATAAAAAAATATATAAAAAAAACCGACTACTACTGAGGAAAATTCGAGTCTTTAAACATAGATTTTTATCACTAGATTCCTGAACCTTTTTTGGGATATGATATCATCAAATAACTTCTCCCATTCTGAGAAGAGCAAGAAGGGATGTTATACTTTATTGACTAAACCCACCTCTGTTCCTTCAGTAGCCCCTTACATTCCTGGGCCGTGGTAACTCTTTCAAAAATTCCCGACTAACGCGATGACTGGCACAGTCATCATTAGATTTCTGCACCTAAAAGTGAAAATGTCGTAAAATTACCTTAATGTATTGTAATATTAATGTATTGAATGTTACTAGATACTCTCATCGCGATTACAATTTAAATTACAGATAGAGATATGCTATGTTTCTCTTTATTCCTAAGTAAAATATGCTTCATCACGTATTTGGGATGATAATCAGCTATGGAAATCATACTTAGATTTAACCAGTAAAGTTTCACAATCAAGAATAATAAATTTAATGTCCCTGAAGAGATATTATAAAAATGAAGTATCTACTAGTATGTAGTTGACGCAGGAAGACGTAGTGTTGGAAGGCCCCCTTCAAGATGGACCGATGATCTGGTGAAGGTTGCGGGAATTCGATGGATGCGAGACGCACAGGACCGTTCACTGTGGCGACATTTGGGGGAGGCCTATGTCCAGCAGTGGATGTCTATCAGCTGAAATGATGACGATGACTAGTATGTGCTATATTGAGCAGCAAAGACACATTCTTAAAATACAAAAAAAATGGCGTCTTGAAAGAATATAAATAGGTAATAATTATTTCTTACTAATCAAGTATTAGTCGACATCTGGGATGTGGCATCGGTATCGGCCGTGATTGTACCAATTGTCATGACCGCCAACGGCGTGATGGCCAAAAGCCTCGTCAACCATCTGTCGAAGCTGTCGTTGCACGCTTGGATTGCCTAACACAGAAGGCAGTACTCTTTGATATGGCTCACACTGTGAGGAAGTATAGCACTTAGCACCAGTAGCTTAGACACTTTGTTTAAAAAATACGTTTAAAAAATGTAATCTATATAAATACATAAGGGATTATTTATTTACTAAAAGTTTTAGTAAATAAATAATCCCTTGCAACAAAAAAGTACAAAGGCGGACTTAATGCCTTAGGCATTCTCTATCAGTCAACTTAGGTTGGTGAAGAGAAAATATGGCAGGTACATAAAAATATAAAAGAAAATTATAATATAATCTTAACCAATATTATAAAGAGGAAAGATTTGATTTTTGTTTATTTGTACGTTTTTTTTTTTTTATTAGGTGGGAAAATCATCTTATGACATATATGTCTTGGGCGGAACGGGAGATAGTGTCAGACCTTTACTGACTAAAAACCCACTCCTGTTCCTTCGTTGCCTTCGTCCCAGGGCCCCGGATTTCGCTTTCACACTACCCATGGCCCCAGTAGGCTTCGACCCTGCTGGGCCCCTACGATTTGCTGACATCTCCTTACGATTTAACTCAAAAAATATTGGACTGATTTTCAAAATTCTTTTACCAGTAGAAAGCTACTATATCATTAAGTAACATATAGCATACAGCATAATCAGCCTTATAATGTTCCCTCTGCTGGGACTCAGGCCTACTCTCTAGGAGAGGGAACAGGTCGTAATCCACCACGCGTGCCCAGGACGAGTTGGTGGATGTCACATGTCTTCGAATTTTTGGTTCTAGGACATACCGGTTTCCTAACGATGTTTTCCTTCACCGTTTTGAGAGCAGCGATGATGATATAAGTTACACAAAGTAATGCACCGGCCGGGTTTTGAACCGGCGACGACTCGTAAGTCGGGGCCGTTACCACTCAGCCACCACTGCTCTGAGTAACATAGGCGTATATTTTCTATTTTCACACGAGCAAACGAGAACACGTGGGGCACACCTCGACTGTATACTCCACCGTGTCCTCCGGGCGGTCCATGCAGTGGTGACACGCGAGCGTTTCTTCCGCACGAATCCGGTGCAGGAACCTCCCTAACTTACCATGTCCGGTTAGGACCAACGTCATGCGGAAGGTAAAGACGCCATGTTGTCTTTCCAGCCACTCCTCAGAAAGCTCATCAGACGGTTGAACTACGAACTACCCATTGCTCGTCATCCGCAAGCCCTCGCCTACGGTGGCCGGAAATCGCATACTGACCATTACCTACATAATTATGGCTATGAAAATCTGTATCAGTTACTTCTTGGTACATGTTTGATTGATAGGTCTCCATTGTTTAATAATCTCGTAGATTTCTCTGTAGATTCTATTAGTAGATAAAAAAAAATAGAGAAGGGTTCGTAATAGCCTTGTATGTACCTATATGTTGTGGTGGTTGAATACAGAATATCCTATTTGTAAATAGTTAGTTGTTGTTAGTTACTTTTTGGGCCGAAAGGTTCTGGAGTGGCGACTGCGTACCGGAAGACGCAGTGTTGGAAGGCCCCCTACAAGGTGGACCGATGACCTGGTGAATGTTGCGGGAATCCGATGGATGCGAGACGCACAGGACCGTTCTTTGTGGCGACATTTGGGGGAGGCCTATGTCCAGCAGTGGACGTCTATCGGCTGAAATGATGACGATGATGAGTTATTGTGATTAAAATAAAGCAACTTACTAAATCAGTTATTTTTAATTACACAACTAACAATATGTACTATTTATCCGATATAAATAAATGATAATAAAATTAGACCGATGCACACGTGGGCGACGCCTGAGTTGCACGTAGCAGCGCACCGCGTGGCGTCGTGTGGCGTGGATCTAACTTGTACTTAGATTCTTTGCATAAAAATACAAGACACGTGCTTCGGGTTTCGCATATACTAGAAATAATGGTGTATACAACATATGCAATTGTTTAAGTATATTCGTGTATTTAGTTTTATTCATTTGAGTATATATTAAATAATAATATATTATGTATATTTTTTTTATTAGTAAATATTGTACCAACCTAACAGTATGTATCTGCTTCACTCAAAGGTAAACTGGCCGAAAATGCCTAAGACCAAAATGCATAAAGAATCAAATAAATAAATATGTTGCTTTATTATAACCATGAAGATGAAGAATAATATTTAAACTTCATAGGTACATTTCAGTAGATATTAACCTTAATATTACAATTTCGATTCAACCACATACCGTCATTACATTAAACTTTTTGCTAAAGCAATTTATTCACGTTATTTATCTTAATAAATCTCAGTAAATTAACATTTTGCAACCAACTTGCTTTAATTTAGTCTGCTAGCAAGTTTTGATCGAAATGTATGTATTTTGTATGCGGATTGAAGGGCTCAATGGGACCAAATTACTAGGATTTAGGAGACTTATCAGCACAATTCTTGTATGAGTGGGTATCGAGATTGTAAGATGAAATAACGGCTTATTCCGATCTTTATCTTTGGAGATTTATCGTTGATTGAAATGCCAAAGGTGATATATTGTTTTCATATAAATTTGAATACGTTAAGCGTGAAGGTTTGTGAATATCAGATCTATTTACAAGGTTGAGCACTTGCTATTGTTTCGTTCTGTTTAGCATAAAGCATAATCAGCCTTTCTATGTTCCCACTGCTGGGACTCAGGCCTCCTCTCTAGGAGAGGGAATGGGCCAAAATCCACCACACGGGCCCAGTGCAGGTTGGTGAATGTCACATGTCTACGAATTTTTGGTTTTAGGACATGCCGGTTTCCTCACGATGTTTTCCTTCACCGTTTTGTGAGCATTGATGATGAAATAAATTACACAAACTAATGCGCCTGGCTGCGTTTGAACCCGCGACTTACAACTCGTAAGTCGGAGCAGTCACCACTCGGCCACCACCGCTCTGCTCTGCTTCTGTTTGGGTACCTAGGTACCATTTTTCAAAGATCTTGAGCTAAATTTAAAGAGTTGATAGTAAGTACGTTTTTTTTTCTCATTGATCGTTGTTTCTAATTTATCGACGAATTTAGACGCCTGCTTCTTTCATCAGGTCGATGCAAGTAATTCCGCCGGCGATGTACCACCGGATCAATACATCCATACGCACAAAACGTTTTGGTATCATTCTGCGTACAGTTAAGAAGTGAAATTCCTGATAGCTATAACCTAGGGATCTTTAAGTCAAGAGTGAACCTCTAGGTAAGTGTGCTCCACCGTCGACCACATCATCGCTTATCATCAGCCCCTAGCCAAGTTACGATCGTTTCGTTTGCGTCGAACGCCTCGATTAGGCCACGCCTCCGATTCCTTTGATCTGACCACGAGACTGAGCGTTGAGATGACGTCAGAACAAAGGCATCGGAGGCGTGGCCGACTCGAGGCTCACTATCTCATCTGCCCCCCTAGCCAAGTTACGATAACTTGGCTAAGGGGGCAGATGAGATAGTGGTCGAACGAAGTCTGTTCAATAAACGAGGACAAGAATGATATTTACAACATTTATATTCAGGCAATAGCAGAAGAAAGAATTTCATGATAAAAGAAGTAGACCTCTTCTCTTGCCTTGTATTTAATCACACATTATAAAGGCAAATGTTTCTATATTGTATGTATGCGTGTGTAATTATATTTGTTACCTCTTCACGCTCAAATGGCTGACCGGATTTGGATCAAATTCGGCACACGGACAACATTATTCATCGGGATAATTTTAATCGTAAAAATATTATCCCGATGAATAATTTACTTCTTTTTAGTAGGTTGTGGCACTGGTAGAAGGTACTGTAACAGGAAATAAGTAGGTACAGGATACATCTAATATATAAAATTCTTGTTTCACAGTGTTTGTAACAAAACTTCTCCGCTATTCTTAGTTCTACTGAATATACACACAAAACTTCATAAGCATAGATGGTCAAGTCGTTTCGGAGGAGTTTTGTTACAAACACTGGGACACGAGAATTTTATGTATTAGAATAATTACGTATGATAGGAAATCTTATCGTTTTGAAGCCCGAAATATTACAAAATGCACACATAGCACCTAATATTAATTTAACAAAACTCACTTATTCATCGTTCGTTCGCAACTAAATCGTGATATTTAACTGGCTTGTTGGTCTAGTAGTTAGTGGCCCTGACTGCTATGCCGGAGGCCGTGGGTTCGATTGCCAGTCAAGACAAATTTTTATATATTTATTTCGAGTACCAAAGACTCATTTTAGTTACATAATCACATACAGACAATATATATCATAAAATTACATACAATGAAATGTTAAAATTAAATTAAATTAGATTGCATTGGATTGTCATTGGATTATCATTAAATTAAATTAAATTTTATTACAACGTCAGCCAGTGAAAAGAATTCTATTAAATATTAAAATAAATTGTATAAAATTAAAATTCAAATAAATGTCAATATTTAAGTTATGAGCACGATCTTTTGTTCTGGGTCTGGGTGTAATTTATCTATAATATTTATTTAGAAATATTTAAGTATGTTTATCAGTTGT
This sequence comes from Mythimna vitellina, assembly GCA_949316375.1. Taxonomy (NCBI): domain Eukaryota; kingdom Metazoa; phylum Arthropoda; class Insecta; order Lepidoptera; family Noctuidae; genus Mythimna; species Mythimna vitellina. Next base: position 13,377,321 of record OX438702.1, on the reverse strand, counting down.
CTTGTACTTAAATCACAAGCTCTGCTTAGTTTGGTACTAAATGGCGATTGTGTGATAGTTGGAATTATAACTATTATTATTATTTCTCAATTTGTCACCAGAAAAGAGACACACAGAACAGTTAAGACTATACTGATATTTCCATTATGACCGACCATTCTACAACCCATTAAGAATAAAAAATAAACACTCAAATTAAATTACCTACAACCACCACTCAAAATCAAATAACAAGAATAACGACAAAAAAATAGAGCTCAAACCAAACAGTTTATAAATGCTATTCTAATTGAATATCACTTCAAGTCACAACGTAATATGAATCCTAATGAATTCCCACAGTCGTCTCATAATTCATGAGAGAATGCTAAGCCATAAATGTATTCATTGCTATGTATCCGGCTCTTAATGAATTTGTCGCATATGAATTAACAAAACTGTGATATAAACTGTCTCTCTGTTTTGATTTTTTAAAGTGTGCAATCATCTCGTGAGGGCAATCGGCGGCGGTGATCTCTCGCGCCGGGCCTTGGTTCAGGCCATGCTCCGGAGCGAGGAGGAGTGGCAGGCGGTCGCCTCCTTCTGCGAAGCAGTAATGCTAGCTAAGGAGGCGGCCGATCGCGTGAGGCAACGGTCCTTACGCTCCAACCGCCGCCGGGATTCCGATCCCGATTTCCGGCCACCGTAGGCGCGGGCTTGCAGACGGCGAGCAATGGGTGGCTCGCCGTCTGACCGTCCGGTAACCGTCCGGACCGAGCCCAAGTCGTCGACGGCGCGTATTATTCCACGCGCGCCTCAAGGAGATGTCAGCAAATCGTAGGGGCCCACCAGGGTCGAAGCCTACTGGGGCCACGGGTAGTGTGAAAGCGTAACCCGGGGCCCTGAGACGAAGGCAACGAAGGAACAGGAGTGGGTTTTTAGTCAGTAAGAGTCTGACACTATCTCCCGCTCCGCCCAAGAGCGGGGATGTCATTAGGATGATTTTCCCACCCAATCAAAAAAAAAAAAAAAAAGTGTGCAATCATCATATATCATGGAAAGGGCTATACTAGGAATTTCCTTGCGTGGTCGTATCAAAAATGAAGATATCCACAGGAGAAGCAAGGTTACCGACATAGCCCGAAGAATTACCACCTGAATGGCTGTGGGCACGGATCATTGCTCGCAGAATTTATAGTCGATGGGGACCAAAGGTCCTAAAGTGGTGACCACGTAACGGAAGATGTATCGTTGGAAAGGCTCCCACAAGGTAGACTGGTGACCTGGTGAGTGTCGCGGGAATCCGATAGATGCGAGACGCACATCGTTAGGGTTGAAATGAAAAAAAAAACACTCCCCACTTTACGCGTAATGTACCCTAATAAAACATTTTTTCCACTTTTTATTTTACCACTTTGTCGGCGTGATTAATATATATATTGGTACTAAATTTCAGCTATCTAGTGCTAACGGTCACTGAGATTATCTGCGGACGGACGGACAGACTGGCATACTTGGCAAAACTATAAGGGTTCCTAGTTCACTACGGAACCCTAATAATTCAAATTAGATCAGCTCCCATGATAGGTGAACTTCAAAAATATTGTTGGAATTTTTAGCGTTGATAGAAATTATATCATTTCGTCCGGGCGGGTAATAATCAAATATAATAAAAAATAGCGTGGTTGAGTGATATAGTTACGTATTGTGGGATCGATTCCCACATAGAACAGATAATTTTACGGGCTGCAGACAGTTGTTTCTGGTCTGGATATCTTGTGTAAATGAGCATAAATATTTGTGGACGCAGCCACGATATTGTAGTACCTAAATCTCAGTATGGGCAATGTTTCTACTGCAAAAATAAATAAAGTGAGATCATTTCTATATTTATCACGAATTCATTAAAACCGTAGGCTACTGTTTAAAACAAAATGAAACAAATTGAAACACTTGTCCTCACTTGTTATTCATTAGGTTACACCTAAAACTATTAAATCTAGTTAGCAATAATTATGTAAAATAAACGAATAATTATATTCAAACTTGACTTTAATATGACCATAAAGTAGTGTGGGGAAGCGACGCCTTTTGGTTTCGACAGAGACCGAAATTGTAATCGATACCAAGTTTAAAAAAAAAATTAAAGTGGTATTTTTTTACTGTTATTTATACATAATTCTAAAATTTATTTTAATACATGTTTACCATTTGTTTGAACTAGCAGACCAGTAGTTCCAGGGTTTGAGGTACTGCGTGCCGAAATACAGGCTCCAAGCCCTAGTTTGGCAGCACATATTAAATTACGCACAATTTTATTTTAATGTAACAATATCATAACCAAGAACAATTTTAATTGGCAAAATGTATTTTTTGGTGAAATAAATTACCTATTATTATTATTTCTTCCCAGAATCTGTGTATCCTGATAGCTACAACCTGAGTGACTTTATGTCCACAGCAAATAAGCTACTTTTAGGCCAGCTTGCTCCACTGTCGACCACAAATCATCACTAATTATTACGTGAAATACCGTATTGTCAGGTTACTTTGATTCAAGTTTGTTAAACAATAGATTTAGTAAACACATTGTCCCATGTTCCTATTGATTAATAAGCTTGGGCCAAAGTAACTGACTGTACCAGTACCTAGTTGTCAAATGCGAGTCTATCCAGAAAAGAAAAAAAAACAGTGAAAAAGTGGCACTTCGAGCAGTTCATTAACCTGTAGTCACAATAAAACCCTTTTTTATTTTTCAAACACGTCATAACAATTATGGTTTTATCACTGATTATATTTACGAACATACTAAACCATTTCCTTTAAAACTGTTTTATGGGAAAGATTAAAACTATAGTGCGTCCGTAAATATACAGTTATCACTGCTTTTAAAACACTAACAGTTATGGAACATTGCTTTTGTTACTATTAATATAACTACAGTTAGAAAATACAAACGAATGTTTGAATTCAGTTAAAACATGGATTCTCGTCCGATAAATCACATTGATTTTCAATTGATTTATGGTACAAATATTTTGTTTATTCAAACAATCGAATAAACTTGTTTTGTTTCTAATTAAAAGTTAGTCGAGCTGGTAACATATATTAAGCCGATACTAAAAACTGTGCCGAGGCCAAGCGTGTCCGGTCTCTGCACCGGTGGCTGCAGAGTTTCTCAGTGGGATCTTAATTAATTCGGACAGGCGTCCATTCATATGAATGTGTTTGGTAGCAATCTCGTATTATGCGCTTTTAATGTAGCCAGCTACGTGGTGTGGAAAGAACTTTTACGTAATATTTTAGATTTACATATAAATTGAATTTGCTGTTTTAAGAATGTAGCAAAGCAAATCAGGGATGGAATTGTGGGATTGAAGCATACTGCATTTTACTATTTTCCTAATCTATAAAAAATATGTCTACTTTATGAATGTTGTAATGATTTTGAGTAAATGCAGATAAAATTAAAATAAATTGCACATCAACAAGTACAATGTTATATGTGGAGGCTTTTTTTTTGTAGGTGGAAAAATCATCTTATGACAAATCCCGCTCTTGGGCGGAGCGCGAGATAGTGTCAGACTTTTACTGACTAAAAACCCACTCCTGTTCCTTCTTTGCCTTCATCCTGGGGCCCCGGGCTTCGCATATGTGGAGGCTTGTAAATGGCTCATCGTGATCTACTTTATCGTTAAATATTTTGTATTGTTAGCTGTAAGCCACCCAAATAAAATAAAATAAAATACAATACCCACTTTACCTTGAAATGTGTTATCCTACCATAATTTAAGATTAAACCAATAGATACAACAAATCAAATAAAATACATTACCAACAACTCAAGATATCACTTAGCCTCTCAATAAAACTAAATAATTCATACACAAAACATTTTCTATACGACTAATTAATAATTAAAATTTATTCTCGTAACTGGTATATATTAATGCAGAGTCTGTCTCCGCACTAGGGAGCTATCGACAGAATGACAGGCAAGCAATATTTGATAGGAAATTCATTTAAATGGAATCATTTTGATTAGCATTATGTCATTAGCCAGGTTTTAAAATCGTCAGAGTTTATTGCAATCAGCTACTGGTCGTGCCGACCTGTTTTGATATCAATATCATGTATCAATAATGTATTTTAATTAATACATGTGTTATTTGTGTCTTGCACTTCATAAACTTGGGTAATTTGTTCGTTTAAGCTCGTTCTTGATATGGGTGTGAATAGTCAAGTAATGCGGTGTTAGCTAATCTGGATTACATGTTTCTTCATAGGTACATGACCTGCACACATAGGTGAGGTTATGTAGATATACACATACCTGTGCAGTATTATACAGGCGCCACGATGGCCGCTTAGTTTTTTTAGTGGTGGGAAATTATCAAGATTCAGTTTAAGATTTGAATTTTTATATTTTTGTTTGTAGTGAATAAATTCAATAACTACTGGACTGATATTAGTGATAGTAATGTTAGTGAAGGAGATGGCCGTACGTGTGAGGGAGGAGCCGGCCATCGCAGGCGCGGGCTTAAGCACGACGAGCAATGTAGCTCGCCGTCCGGTCGTCCGGTAAACGTACGGGCCGAGCCCAAGTCGTCAACGGCGCGTAGTGTTCCATGCGTACCTCTAAAAGGATGTCAGCAAAACCGTAGGGGCCCAGCAGGTCGATGCCTGTTAGGGATTTCTGAAAAAGAAACCTGTGGGCCTAGAATGCAAGGGACTCAGGTGTGATTTTAGCCAATAAAAGTCTAACACGCCCTTTTGCTCCACCCTAGAGCGAGAGAAGTCATTGAATGACTTGCCATTTCAGAAAAAAAAACGTAAGAGAAGTGGCTAGAAGCTAGTACCTTATTAACTACGAAAGTAATTACTTACTGATGAAACAAGTAATTTTGTAATACTTTGGACTTATTAAAACTAACTTAATTGTAACTTAGATCGAACTTTAACATTTAAAGGTTTACGTTTTTACTGCTGCCATTTGAAAACTTATTCGGTATCATTTTACTGAAGTTACAGCCATACTAAAGTAGATAAAACATCAGATAAACTAACTTGAACTTTAATTATTTTGCAATAAACGTTAGTTTAATCAGACCCTTTGTTTTGTTTCATTTTATTGACGAAAAAATATTGAAAGTTTTGAAAAATATTACTATGAAAATGGATTTCACTGATTTTTCAGTCAGTTGTGGTCCGATTTAGTTTTTTTTTTTATTGAACGATTTTACTTCCAAATTAGTCTATATTTTTGTTTATAAGTGTAGTCGATGTCTGACTAAAGACAGCCCCTCTAGCGAAGTTACGATCGTTTCGTTTGTGTCGAACGACTCGAGCAGGCCACGCCTCCGATTCCTTTGTTTTGACTACGTGACTGAGCGTTGAGATGACGTCAAAACAAAGGAAACAGAGGCGTGGCCTCCTCGAGTCGTTTGACGCAAACGAAACGATCGTAACTTAGCTAGAGGGACATACATCGAACTGGTCTGGCCACACTGAATCGCCATTTCCCACGCTTCTATCCTTTTCAACCATCCATTACTAGAGCGAAAAAGAAAGTAGGCGACTTACCATGAACTTACTAAAATGTGAGTTGTTCGAGCGAGGAAGAGGGTTGGAGCTATACACTCTATATATCTCCATCCCTTTAGCAGTTCATTTTAGGTCGTCAAATATAGCACCTCAGGAATGCGATTGCACGCGGCGGAATCGATGAGGCAGTCGGCAACACGCAATGAACCCCAAAAACAACTAAGAATTCATTTAAAAACGATGACATCACCGAGGTACTTTTTATTAGATAATTATATTCTTTATATAAACATCGCTACTGGTTTTTAAACATCGTGACTCACTATAGAGTAACATTAAAGTGACTTTTTGCAACCAGATTAAGATTAGAATAGATTTACTTTCGAGATCTTTGATCTTTTACTGGAAACTGATGATTCGGTTTACTTAGTAACTGGGTCTAAATAACTGGCATGAACTGTCTGCGACAACGGTTATCTTGTGGTGAAATCTCCATCCCGATTTCTGGCCACCGTAGGCGCGGGCTTGCGAACGGTGAGCAATGGGTAGCCCGCTATCCGACCATCCGGTGACCGTCCGGACCGAACCCAAGTCGTCGACGGCGCGTATTGTTCCACGCGCGCCTCAGGGAGATGTCAGCAAATCGTAGGGGCTCAGCAGGGTCAAAGTGGGGAAAACGCAACCCGGGGACGAAAGCAAAGAAGGAACGGGAGTGGATTTTTAGTCAGTAAAAGTCTGACACTATCTTCCGCTCCGCCCAAAAGCGTGATTTGTGATAAGATGATTTTCTAACCCAAAAAAAGGGTAGCCCGTTAAACCCAAGTATTCCAAAGTTTTTTTAGCAATTTCTAGCTCAGTATCTGATATCTGAAACTTTCATCATAACTCCATCACTTAAAAACACTGCTGCTGCTGGGACTCAAGCCTTCCTGTATAGGAGAGGGAATGGGCCGTTTTCCACCACGCGGGCCCCGGTGCGGATTGGTGGATGTCACATGTCTTCAAATATTTGGTTCTAGGACATGCACGTTTCCTCACGATGTTTTCCTTCACCGTTTTGAGAGCAGCGATGATGAAATAAATTACACAAAGTAATGCGCCTGGCTGGGTTTGAAACCGCGACCTACAATTCGTAAGTAGGGGCCACCGCTGCTCTTACAAGAACTTGACGATTATGTATTAAGACAAAATAATACCAAGAGGTTCTAGACAAGTGATATGTCCACACCTTATTTCTGTAAAAGGCTGATTCATTAATGAACCAGTGACAAGTTTTTAATTAGTTTGTCAAGGATTAAAACAATGCCGTCAATGCACTAATTGTTCTCAGAATATCGATTACATTTAATGAAGATTGAAACCTCATTATGATCCTTCACATAAGGATCTGAAATTGCCAACACGTAGTAAGTGAGGTGTCGAACTTCTTGTTTGCTTGAGAACTAGCCTTTAGCCCTGGCTTTTTTTGAGACGGAAATCTTCAAATATCTCTTCCCGCTCTTAGAGGAGCGAAAAAAAATTAAAGACTCACTGATATTGATGAAATAATAATATGTACAAACGGGTAGAAAAAGAATTCATAAGGTATCAAAAAATTCGTCCACATCGATGTCAATGGGAAAAGTGCCTAGAACGCTGGCAGTATTGACACGCTGGATGGCAATGCTGATTCGTTGACCGAATGAGCATTGCCATCTGGTCACGCGAAGAGTCGACCAGCTGTTTGCTGACATCCCTAACAACTCGATGAGCGCTCGGACCCTGTTCGGAATATGTTTTTTTTTTTCTGATTCCGAATATGTATTTATTTTCTAAAAATAAATGTTAGTAATGCCCTTTTTAATAACGACGGCAGTATAAATACAAGTGGTGTCTAAAATGTTGACCTATATTTCTAACACGAGGTGTGCCCCGCTTGGGCAGAGTAACGCCGTGTCCTCGTGGGGGCTCCGGTAACCGTCCGGACCGAGCCCAAGTCGTCGACGGCGCGTACTGTTCCACGCGCGCCTTAAGGAGATGTCAGCAAATCGTAGGGGCCCAGCAGGGTCGAAGCCTACTGGGGCCACGGGTAGTGTGAAAGCGAAACCCGGGGCCCTGGGACGAAGACAACGAAGGAATAGGAGTGGGTTTTTAGTCAGTAAAAGTCTGACACTATCTCCCGTTCCTCTCCGATCTCTCCGTCTCCCTCAGTGCGCGACTCCGACTCGCACTTACCCAGTTTTTTTTCTAATAAAATTAATTATGAAGTACCTTAGCAGTCACATTTCCCAATTTAAAGTTTAGTGTTGGTTTAGAATGCAAAAATATATTATTTCCTAGATTATTTTAGAGGCTTCGCCCGTGGGAAAGTAGAAAGTTGTCCCAAAGGACAATAGAATATACCACCGAGATAAAAAGTATCCAATGAGCTATTCTAGGGCATAATCTACCAGAGTATCAATTTCATCAAAATCTGTTCACCCGTTTAAGCGTGAAGTAGTAACAAACACACTGACATATGAGTGTAATTTATTTCCCCCTATATTTTTCCTAGAAACTTCCACCATCAAAATAACAAAAATACACCTATAAACGTTCATTCTCCTTTTAAACCATCACCACTCTTCAGATATTCCATTTAAAAACTTCTTGACGAACAAAAACGAAATTAGCGATTCATTAAATAGTGATACTTAATCGGGGATTATTTAAATGTGCTTAATTAAGGTGCGCGTACATTGATGGCAGGTGCGGGACATGTACGGTATGTTGATTCTTTTGACGTAAAGGGCCTTTTACACTACACGATATTCAGACAGTCTTAGTCGATGTCGCTTAGTGTAATAAGGGTTATACCGGTCTTACTCAGAACCAAAAATAAGACTGTCTGAATATCGTGTGTTGAATATCGCGTAGTGTAATAGGCCCTTTAGGTAGGTGGTAGAATGAATGCATTGTTGCATGTTTTAATGGGATTTTGTTTTTTTTTTTCAAGCAACGTGTAGAAATGTGGGGCGTAAAACTTAATCGGAAAAAAAATTGTGAATTAAAAGAAAAACGATATACAAAACAGAATGCTACACTAGATCTGATGCATTATTTAAAATGTATAGAATCAACAAAAAAATGTGTTTTATCGAGCAAGCATTTTATTCCTTTGATTACTAGAACTTTGACAGAAAATATAATTTGACAGTTTACAGTTTATTGTGACTTTTTTAAATATTTCCAATTATGTTGATGTAACTTCTATTTATCTGTTATACTTTTAATAGTTTGACGTCTTTTTCTTTTATTCTTTTGATATTGTTTATTCATCTAAGTATCTACCTAACGTTTTTTTTTTACTTGAATGTAATGTATTTATGACTTATAAAAATCCCTTACCCATAAAATAATATGACTATGATAATATCTACAGGTGTATTACAGTTTGTAATTGGTTAGATTTCTTAGTTAGATTAGTATCAATTACTGTTGACGTTCACATTAATATCACAGCTATGCCATTACCTACTGTTGAAAATCAGACTGAGTTTCTGACCTGCTTAAACTTAATTTAAAAAAAATTATTTAGATATTTAACGTGACAATGTTGCCAGTTTTCTGAGCATCTTTTTAGGATGATGGTGATATGAAGAAATACTTCGACGCCCGAGCGTATTTAATTTTTTATATATATCTACGTAGTTACGTAGTTGACAAGCCTGTTGGTCTAGTGGTTAGTGGTCCTGACTGCTATGTCGGAGGTCGTGGGTTCGATTCTCATCCAGGACAAGTGTTTGTGTGATGAACATGATCTTTTGTTCTGTGTCTGGGTGTAATTTATCTATAATATATGTATGTATTTAGAAATATATATGTATGTTTATCAGTTGTCTAGTACTGATAACACAAGCTCTGCTTAGCTTGAGACTAGTTGTGTGATAATTGTGGAAAAAAAAAGTAATAAAAAAGTTAGATTTAGTATAAATAGTCAGTTAATATTTAAGTAGCTTAGCAGATATCGTGTCCCATAAATTACCAGACAAATTAAGATTACAAGGAAAGCTTACAAAGTATATTACATTAATGTTTACGTTACGCGAATGTATGCATCAGTGAATCAACACCCTAACCTACTCATCCTTCACTGCTTGCATTTGACTGCACATCAAAAGACGCCGCCTGCTTAAGAATCAATAGTTAACTTTACAATGACAATCAGTATGCTCAGAGCAAAAAATAAATGCTCAATATTATAATGAGCGTTCAGTAAAGCACGTACGCTTAATGTTACATAATTGTAGAATTATTCGACAGAATGCTCATGTTTAAGTTAAGGGAAAAAATAAGATAATTCCTTTGTGTAAAGGTTTTCTCATGAGTAAAATTTAGTTTTGTCATTTAACCGAGAAATTTAATTTAAAGAATTGTTAATGGGGAATGCCATGGTAAGCAGCGAGCAATGCATGGGAGCAGTGGTGGCCGAGTGGTAACGGCCCTGACTTACAAGTTGTAGGTCGCGGGATCAAACCCAGCCAGGCGCATAACTTTGTGTAATTTATTTCATCACCACTGCTCTCAAAACGGTGAGGAAACCGGCATGTCCTAGAACCAAAAATTCCAAGATATGTGACATCCACCAACCCGCACTGGGCCCGGGTGGTGGATTACGGCCCATTCCCTCTCCTAGAGAGGAGGCCTGAGTCCCAACAGTGGGAACATTATAAGGTCGACTATGCTCTGCTATGCTATGCCATTATAAAGTGTGATATTTCAGTTTACAATCTAGAGATAGACATAATTTTTAAGGTTACAAACGTCCGAATGTAAAACGGAACCCTTATAGGATCACTCATCTGTCTGTCTGTGCGCTTGTAACAGCCAATTTGCGTGAAATCGACTGAATCGATTAAGATGTTCGGTTCACAAATGAATATCTTATAAAATATAGTACCTTTTTCGTTTACATATTACAGAAAAATGTAAAAAAGTTTATTTTATAAAGTAATCATTCGGAACCCTCTTCGCGAAAATATCTTCATTACTGAAGTGATTACGTAAAGTGATGTGATCTTAATAATAATAATAAAGTTTATTTGTTAACATACAGTGTTACAAAGTTAAATGTGACACTGGATCCCGCACTAGGATATGTGTCGCAGGATCTCTTCTCAGGTCTTTCGACAGACAATATTAATTATTTTTTTACAATATAATTTAGTAAAGACCAAAGGTAACCAAATGTTTGTATATATGAGTGTGAATAAGTGAGAAATAACTAAATAGGTGTGTGTAATGTTAATGAATCTTGACCAATACTTACTACTAAACCCCACAAATTATGCAAAACAAGTTATACAATCGCCAATAAATAGAAAAAAACTATAACCGACCTGTAATAACTCTATTTCGGTCTATTATTACGCTATGTTTTCTAGGAACTGGTACAAACCTCTGCCCTGTATGCCGCATTGCGCTCACCCCCGCCCACAAATACCAATTGTAACTTATAATTTTAAGTCCATAAGTTAAAATTGACATGGAATGGTTTACTGGTAAAATGTAGTTTTTAATTGTTTTTATTTTATAGCGTTAGACTATAAACATTTGGTAGAGATTCGAATTAAAACACACTACTGAAAAAACAAGTGAAAAAAGCTTGAAGAAATTCCCGTGATGACATGAACACTGCAAGAGACTGGAGTCTGTACTAGGGAGACTGTGTTACGGATCGCCGAGATGCGTGATTACTCGAAAGAGATACCGCGGTCCTGGAACGTAAAGAGCAACTGAAAGAACACTGGTAAGTTTTAGTCAGTAAAAGTCTGACACACCTTCCATCCAGAATGAGACTCGGGTGTTACTTTTGTCGCAAGGAGGACTCGGTGGGGAATACGGCAGAGGTGTTAGGCGCTTGGGCCGAGCATCGCCTTGTCCTCGTGGGAGCGATCGTGGCAGCGGTGACTGCTCGCACCGGTTCCTGGTATTATAGGCCATGGTCTGGAGCGAGGGGGAATTGGCCGCGGTCGCCTCCTTTTGCGAGGCTGCCGCACGCTTTAGGGAACAGACGTCCTCAAGCCCCAGCCGCAGGCTCGACCCCGACCCAGGCTTCCAGCCACTGTAGGTGTGGGCTTGCGGATGATGAGCAATAGGTAGGTCGCCGTCCGGACCGAGCCCGAGTCATTGACGGCATGTATTGTTCCACACGCGCCTTTAAGAGATGTCAGCAAAATCGAAACCTACTGGGGCCATGGGTTGACTTCCGAAACGGAAACCCTACAGGTTCCTAGAACGCAAGGGCAACTGAAGGAAACGAATGTGGTTTTAGTCTGTAAAAGTCTAACACGCCCTCCCGGTCCACCCAGAGCGAGAGAAGTCATTACATGATTTCCAACCTTAAAAAAAAGCCAAAACGAGAGGAATACAGACTACCAAATCCTATTTAATAAATTCTAACCTCAAACAAAAAAAACGGATCGCCAGATCATTTGTTACCTAACACATGTAATTATCTACTACGTAGAATCACCAAGCACAGTGCAGTCTAGATGCTAGATAAAGCCAGGAGTTTCCTGTTCTCGGTCTGAAACTGACTTTGATAGATAGATGCTAAATTCGTAGCTACTGCGTAGCCTAGTAGCTCCTTAGGAGAGCTATACGCTTTTATACAACTTACTTCATTATCTTTGTTATGCCAGTGGCTTCGCCTGTGTGGTAGTGAAAAATTATCCCAAGGAAACATATTAGCGGGTTGAAAATTTTCTATTCTAGGAAGTGGTCTACCAGTGTGCCGTATAGCTGTTTGAACGTAAGCGAGTCACAAACATATATGCACACACATTTTGTTTCTGCCCCCCTAAGTTACAACCGTTTCGTTTCGATTCTCTTTTCGTCGATTGCCTCGAGTCGGTCACGCCTCCGATTCCTTTGTTCTGACGTCATCTCAACGTCCAGTCACGTGGTTAGAACAAAGCAATAGGAGGCGTGGTGCAGTTTCTCCGGCATCTCTTTGATGAGTTTACTATTGACCCGCATAACTGACATCCCCCGCTCTTGGGCGGAGCGAGAGATAGTGTCAGACTTTTACTGACTATAAACCCACTCCTGTTCCTTCTTTGCTGTTGTTCCAGGGCCCCGAGGTTGTCTTTAGTAGCTGACCCGGTAAACGTTATTCTGCCAATAAAATTACAAAAAAAAAATGGGGTGTGGAGCTAGGAGGATAAAAAATAATCGACGTCCTATTCCCAGACCTACCAAATATACACAAAAAAAAAACAATGAAATCGGTCAAACCGTTTCGGAGGAATTTGATAACAAACACAATAACACGAGCTGATACCAAAATAACAAACCTTACCACTGCATTGACCCTCGTCAGAATTGCATCTACATACTCGTAATTAGGTAAAATGGTTGCATGCAGAGACATACACTGCTATGTTATATAAAATGCCTGTCGATACAGGTCGCCAGTCCGTCGCCTATTTACTACGAAACTACCTGCGATGCCCATGTGGGGTTTAATCGATAGCAAACTTGACGCATTTTGTTTAAAAAACTAATTTCTGCCAGCGACTTTGCCAAAACTGGAATGATTTAGGAGTTAACTTCTTTACTGATTGGGTAGTTAGTTTTTTAACCTCTTTTCTGATTGGGTAGTTAACTTTGTTTCTGCGGGAACGATTGAAAGAGGGAACTTAGCCCAAGAACACAATGGGGCAACTGAAGGAAAATAGGTGAGTTTTAGACAGTAAAAGTCTGACATCCACTAGTGTTTCTTCACTTGCCCTTTGTGTTCCAGGACTACGGTAACCCTTTCGAACATTCTCGCTGCCCAGGGCTAAGTCTGGATTATAAATCGGGAGCTTTCAAATGTAACTACATAAACTCTACTCATACTTAAGAATTTATATCTATCTATTCTTATATTATAAAAAGAAAAGATATATATATTTATTAAAACTTTATGCACGAATAAGAAACACTGTACAAAGGCGGACTTAATGCCTTAGGCATATACTACCAGTCAACTTTAGGGTGGTGCAGAAATATAACATGGTAGATACAACGTAATGGTAAACTAGATTAGAAATACAATAATGAATATATACTTAGATACATACATACAAATTAACAATGTTATTATGTAAAACGAACCCAACAAATCAACGCTGTGATGATTACACCAACTTTCTACGAATGTATTCATGTGCCGATTGGAAGCCGTCCTGATGTTCAGAGGGAGCGCATTCCAAAGAAAAATCGCCTGGACAATGAAGGAGAACTGGATAAACCCAGAGCGATGTGTGGGACATCGTAGTAGGCGATTATTGGTAGATCGGAGATTTTTATTATGACCAGAGCAAAGAAATAAAATTAAATTTTTCAAGGTCACATCTGCCGCACGTTGCAACAAAATTGGGCGAAGGCAACCACTAACTCGATTCCGAACAGCAGGAGCCGGCGACGCGGTAGGCCCAGAAGGAGATGGCGTGACGATTTGGACTCCTACTTTAAGGATTGGCCAGAAGTAGCTAAGAACAGAAAATAATGGAATAACGAAAGGGAGGCCTTTACCCTGTAGTGTCCCACTATAGTGTCACACAACGGGCTCATAATAAATAAACTCTAAAACTACTGGACCATTTAAAAAAAGTCTTTCACTCGTAGAATGCTACATTATTGAGCGAAATAGGCTATTATCTACTTTTACGCAAGCAAAGTCACTGACAGAAGATATTATTATACAAATTCGTTATGTTGATCGATAGAAATTTTTACTAAAAGCAATTAATATTAGTAACTTCTGAAAGCTTCCACGCACTAAAAAGCTCCGCCCATTGTTACCCTTTTCCCATCAAAGTTTCTTCAAAAGCGTTAGCATATTAAAAAGCCCTTTACATCCAAAACTATTTAGTAAATGAATGCCTAAATAAAAATACAATCCAATCGCCACAATATCGATTCCTGTCACTCACTCGATTCAAAGACCCGATACTTAGAAACCTTCCACAATTCTTTCGAACGCAAACTTCAGGACAATCCCTATCAATCATTCCGTATACTACATAATTAATAGTTAGTACCTACAGCCCAGAAATCACCACCCACTGACAATTTGTCTACCTTGCCGTGAATACGGCTTTTATCAGTTCATCATGAAAATAGGGGTTGAAATAATCAATAGAGTCCAGCCCCACCCCTCAAAGCGCATGCGTGATGGTATTCACCTGGTGGTGGTGGTATCACCCCATGGGATCGCTCATGCCGTGGTATTAACCCACTGCTCATTCTTGTAAAAGATGCCAGGGGAGCAAGACTTGTTCGTGTTTGAGGGCAACCATTTTGGAAAATGGTCTTCTGAACCACCATGTAAGTTCTCATTTTAAATTACCTCCTTTTAAATCACGTATTTTTTTTATTTTATTTTAGTGCTTTTTCAAAATGTATCTATAATACTTACAAACCATTAAGGAGATTAAATTTATTATTATTTAAATAATTACGTTTATAAGTAATAGGTGTGTGCGCAGTTTTTCCGTTTAACTTTCCCTACGTTAGTACCGCCATTTTGAATTTCACTCGTGATCCCGGCGATCCAATTTTAATAAGTGTTTGATGAATAATAATTTTGTGAATAAATTAAGCATTTTTAGGATAGTTTTTAAGATTCTAGGTACCTATTACAGTGTTTTGATGATTATCTAATATTAAAAGATGATTTTTATTTTTTTTTATAAAAAAAAACAGTTTACTTTTAAATTTTAGTGGCGCATACAGTACATTGAATTATAAAAATAATTAATGTCAACACCTGCATTTAAAGAAATACTGAAAAAATCTTTTAATACCAAAATTTTAAGATGACTTCTCCAGTTCTCGTCCTAACAATTTTCATTTTTACTACTCGAGCAACTGAACACAAATAGTAACATATTTCAATTGTTTTCACAGAAAACCACCAAACCCTGACCATGGAAAGCGGTAAGATGTGTTTAGAGATAGTTTCCATTGCAACGACTTTGCGACACGACACGACTTACCGCTCAATACTTCTGAATGTCGTGCGCAATGGCGTAAAGTAGATTTAGATTAAAAATGCTTAATTTTCTATTGATTTTATATTTGTTTTATGCACCTATTTTATTATTAAGTACCTACACTTGTTACGTGTAAAAACACTCTGTTTATAAAATTTAAATAAACAAGCTTCACAGACACACGCTATTTGTTTTGCCTCACCTATCCGTAATATTTAAGGGGTGGTTCCATTAAAGCGATTATTGTAGGCTTTTTATAGTTTTGAAATATAACCCCAGATAGTAGAGGTACCCATTTAGGGTTGGCCACCCTTTTATGGGGACGATAATTAAAATGATTGTGACTTATCAAACATTGTTACTTGGGGTTTGGGGTTGTATACTTACCTTGCGTCTATTTTTGAATGAAGAATGAGTCAGCAGTACCAGTTGTACGTACAAATTATTGATCTATCTGTCTTTTTAGACATTAAAATCTGTTTCTTTGGCTAGGTTTCATCGTCTTTTATATAGTGTTCCAATTTTTAACCATAATAGGTACATCACGGAATTGTTACAAATAAATTGAGCTTATAATAATAATAAGTTCCGTTTTTTCCTTTTGAGGTACGAAACCCAAAAAAAATGAAATTTCAAACGAAAAACATACAACCAGCAGGTTTCACATAGGTACATCATTCAGTTAAGTTATTAATTTAGAAAGAAAGAAAGGAAACATGTTTATTCACAACAAATTACAAAAGATCATATTGTCACTAACTAAAACAAAAAAGAAACATTTTCGCTTTGGGTTCCCGGAGTACCTTGATTCTCGGATTACATTCAATAAATCGGAGTCCTCCGGGACGGATGCCTCGGGGACCTGGGTACTCGAGGAATAACCCGAGCCATTTGTGGACTAGGCATTAACGCAGATTTCGTGAAACAAATCTAATAAAATTAATATAATAAACTGTAATGAAATTATTTACTAACTGTATGAACCTTAAACAAGTCGGTTTGGAACTTAATGGTTAATCATAATGTTATGAATGTTTTACTACAACTAACAAATCGATTCATTAACTAAAACAATTCATGATCTATACATATAAAAGTAAAAACTGACTGACTGATATATCAGTGCACAGTCGAATTTACTGGGACTGAAAGTGTGAAATTTTGCACAAGGTTTCCCTCTATGACGTAGGCGAGCGCTAAGAGAGGATTTTCCAAAATTCACCCTCTAGGAGTATGAAACGGGGGTCCACAGTTTGTATAGGAAAACAAGCTTTCACGTAGTTAAAGCCATTGGCAGAAGCTAGTCTAAATATATATAAAAGGAAAAACTGACTGAATGACATATCAACACACAGTCGAAACTATTGGGACTACGAGCGTGAATTTTTACACAAGGTATCCTTTTATGACGTAGGCGAGCACTAAACAAGGATTTTTTCAAAATTGAGCCCTTATAACTGAAGTCTAATGGGGATTTTCCAAATTTCAACTCCTAAGGATTTTTTTTTCCATAACTATCACACAAAGTCGTCTAGTCCCAAGCTAAGCAGAGCTTGTGTTATGAGTACTAGACAACTGATAAACATACTTATATATTTCTAAATATATACATGTTATAAATAATAATGTACACCCAGACACCGAACAAATGATCGTGCTCATCACACAAACATTTGTCCTGGGTGGGAATCGATACCCACGATCTCCGGCATAGCAGTCAGGGCCACTGACCGCTAGACTAACAGGCCAGTCAAAAAATTAAACAGAGATCTTAAGTTTTGTATGTAGAAACCTAAATTCACGCGGGCAAATCACTGACACAAGCTAGTTTTATATATATTTATACTATGTATATAGCAAAGGTAACTAGAACACAGTTTTAGTACCTGAATCAATTAAACTGTTTACGATCAAAACCAAGGTTTGTTTTGGTAATATTCACTTGTACGAGCAAAACTTAGTTGTGCACTTAACTGATTTTTTATTTAAAAATAATAAATGATTAAATTACCCCAAATTAATAATTAGTTCTGTATCGTGAGTGTGTTCACAAACAAAAATCCACAAGACCCGGAACCACACTGTAGCCCATACCAATGTTTGTTACGTGCAGGTATCGAACCCGCGAATCCCAGCTCAGCATCTGATCTTTCAACCACTGCGCTATTTGTGCCCTAATAGATATTTTGGTTGAATAACTCTCTGAGCAGCGGTGGTCAAGTGGTAACTGCCCTGACTTACGAGTTGTAGGTCGCGGGTTCAAACCCAGCCAGGCGCATTACTTTGTGTAATTTATTTCCTCACCACTGTTCTCAAAACGGTGAAGGAAAATATCCTGGGGAAATCTTAGAATCAAAAAATTCGAAGACATGTGACATTCATCAACCCGCACTTGGCCCGCGTGATGGATTACGGCCCATTCCCTCTCCTAGAAAGAGGAGGCCTGAGTCCCAGCAGTGGGAACATTAAAAGGCTGATTATGCTTATGTTATAACTCTCTAAAGTTCTTTTTTATTTTATTTTTTGAACGGTTTCCGTTTCAAACTAAACAGCTAAATTTCATAAAAGAGAAATGTCGAAACACAGAAATTTATTTGCTTGTTTTACACAAGAAAATACTTTCCCATAATTATTATTAAATAAATAAATAAAAGAAATCAAATATCTTGATGACGTTTTAAAATATTGTTTGACGTGATTAAGTTCATGGACCTCACTCATGCGCACGCTTTGCTATCAATTCTAGATACACTCAGCATATTACTGAATAAGGTATAATGATTTATCAAATAAAACTGAGTAAGGAAAAAAATATCGAATAACAACTGACGGATTTTATTTTAATTTTATTAATTTTAAGAAAACTTACAGCTAAAACATTCGAGTAGTCAGACGATATATGTAGAAAACGGCCAATTACAAGTTTCCACTATATAAAATTATGTATAAAATTGACAAAACGGTGTAAACAACGAGAGACTTAAACATACAAAGATCTGAAAAGAATAAACAAAAATAAAATATATTTGAAAACAAAATCAAACGTCAAAGAAAAAGGTACTTAACTTTTTTTTAGTTTCTGAGCACTATTTGTAAATGAAGCAAGCTCAAAATCCAGACACGCAATTGTGAAATTTTGACATAGGTACTTATAACTATGCTGTCGCTGTGGCTGCGAAGAACCTCAAGCGGCGGAAATATAACAAACTCGTCGGCAGTTATATTTTTGAGCCGTTTGGGGTTGAAACTCTTGGGCCGTGGGGTCCAAGTGCTCATAAGCTTTTCAAAGAATTATCCAAACGCTTAGTAGACACTTCGCGTGACCCAAGGGCTGGCTTTTTTATTATATTATTTTTATTTCACACAGGCCTACATGGGCACTTATAAAATGTCAGAAACTAGTGCATGGTTCCAAATTGGTCGTTTCCTATGGAGTAGAACCGGCAAGAAACTCCATGGATACTCTTTTAAAAAAAAATGGTTGATTTTACAATATTTCCATATTACAGTATAAATATAATATATTATGTAAGAACAGTGTAGACCAGTCAATGGCTACAGCCAAAAGCATAATAAAAATAATCATAATAAAAAAAGTTAGTCGTAATAGAAAGTAAACTAAGAATTCGTGGAGTCTACATAGTTCTCAAATTCACTTTAAAGAAAGAGCCTAAGAAAATATAAATTACAACTATCAATAAATGAGATGTCCACAAAATAAATTAAACAAAAGTCAAAATAATTTAAAAAAAATTGCAAAAACAAAATGTTAGAGTAAAAAACTGTATATATTAAAACAAAGATGAAGCAGTTAATAGACAGAATACTAACGATTGACCAGAGGGCTAAGTAATGGAATTCCCTGCCGGAGTCTGTTTTTCTTGATATCTTCAACCTGAGGATCTTAAGTCAAGAGTGAGTAGGTTACTTCTAGGTAAGCGTGGTTCATCTTCGACTACAACGTCGCTTTCCATCAAGCGAGATAGTGATTACTCGAGCTTAACCTAAAAAAAACTTAAAAAAAAAACTGTAGCTTTTCCTTTCAATATGTCAATTAAACAACTAAAATAAATCATAAACTCTAAAAATTGATTTCTTCTTAGTCGTTTTTTTATTTATCACTTTGTCTGTCTAAAAGCTTAGATATTACATTTTTTCTTCTTTTGTAAGCGTACCTTTTTTTTTTTTTTGTTCTCGAGGGGAAACCTTCGAAAGGCGCCCGGACTTTGGGGACAAGTCCGGGGAGTGTGGGATTTTTACCGCACTAAAACCACCCCGGTGATCACCATCAGCACATATAGAAGGGGCGCCGTTACCTCTTAAAAGACCACCTATTCTTTGATTCAGGAAAAAAAAACAGGAAAATAAAAAGTCACATTTTTCTAAAATATTCAATTAAATATTACAAAAATCTCGACGGTTTTTACGATTTTTCGAACAAAGCAACGTGATATCTATATAAAGAAAAGTTATGAACCAACAATTCAACATAGTTAATTTATATTATGGGTGGGCGCGTGCCACACATGCGGTATTTTATAGCCATTTTGATTTACGTCACTACGAGATTTCGTGCACTGCTTGCTATTATTAGTGTGTGCTTGATAGGTAGGGCTTGCTATTCGAGTACCTATTCCTATTATTAAATTACTAGCGTCTCCCCGCGTATAATTAGGTTTCTCCATACAAAATTTGGACCCCAGTTTGACCCTTTGGGGTGAATTTTGGAAAATCCTCTCTTAGTGCTCGCCTACGTTATAAAAGGAAGCTTTGTGCAAAATTTTATGTTACTAGTCGTGGTAGTTTCGGCTGTACGTTGATATGTCAGTCAGTTTCTCCCGTTATATATATAGACTAGGTTTTGCCAGCGGCTTCGCCCGCGTGAAATTCGGTTTCTCTATGCAAACGCTGGACCCCCGTTTCCTACCTTTATGGAGTGAAGTTTGGAATCATGAAAGGAAACCTTGTGCAAAATTTCACGTTCCTGGTCGTAGTAGTTTCGCTGTGCGTTGACATGTCAGTCAGTCAGTTTCTCCTTTTATATATATACCTAGATAGATTTACTCAATTTAGTATTCGAATAGTATTCGCAAGGTAGTGTTTTGCTGATTATTCGAAAGATTTACCGTGGCCCTGGAATGTAAAGAGTAACTGAAGGAACACATGTGGGTTAAATCAGTAAAAGTCTGATACTTTCTTGCTCCTGCGAGTGGGAAAAGTTACTTGAAGATTTCCCGGCTCAAAAAAAAAAAGGTTTCCTTTATGCCGAGTGTTTTATCAAAATTTATTTTAGTTAAACAAACATTTCTGGTAAGCTATGCCATGTTCAAAAGATAAGTGAGGACGTTGGTACCCTAAACACAAGTTAAATCTTACTTTGAGTGCCAGATTTCATCGAAAACATTTCTTAAAAATAAAATGTTAATAATTGTGTATAGTGTTGTGACTGAAGGCAAAAATTAAAAAATAATATATTTTTTTTATTTAATTTTAAAATACCATTACTTGATTTACTAATACTAGAAATCAAGAATGACTAATATACACTTTTTTAACTTGAATAAAAATATTGGAATAGTAAAAAAAAAATTGAATAATTCGAACAATAAAATTGAGCGAATATCGCATGCCCTAGCCACGGGTCACATACTCGTATAACGGCGTGATTTAACCTTTTAGAACAAAAAATGCTTATTAATTAGGCGGACGTTAATTAATGCTTTCACCTAAAGTTTTTTGTTTTGCTTTCTCATTTACGTCATGGTTTTTGTTCGAGTTTCGTTTACGTAATGGTCTTATTATTATAACCTTCATTGTAAATAGCTAGATAATAGCGACGGTATAGTTGGCGCGTGTTCGATTCCCGCCTGGAACCATTATTTGTATGGCCTGCAGACAGCGGTTTCTGGGTGTCTTGTCAAGTATGTGAGTTTACATGATTATGAACAGGATCTGGTTCTAAAAAGGATATACCCGATAAGCCCTTAACGCAAAATTCTTGACTGAAGGAACATAGGTGTGATGTTAGTCAGAAAAAAATTGACACGCCCTCTCGCTCTACTTTAAAGTGGGAGAAGTAAATAGATGATTACCTACCTCAAAAAAAAAACCCACAAGACAGGAGTAATGTTAAGGAGCAATGTTATTAAAATAAATTTAAAAACTATCCCCGATTTGTGAACTAAAAGGAGTCTCAATTATTATCATCAACTGACAAAATAAAAACAATTGAGTCACTGAAAACACTAATTGAATTGTAGGAATAACCAAACTTATATAATAAATACTCGCTTGGTTAATTTCAAATAATTCAAACCATACAAACTGACCGCTACACTTCAAAACCGGCCTCTCATTAAAACGAAACAGTAAACCTGTCATAGATTACAAACCATAGCGTGAGAAACAATAAACGACAAAGATATAATAATAAACAACACCACTAGATACGACACCCGCTAATCTGTGTCAAGGGTGGCCTACGTCCATAATTTATAATCCTATCTCACGCAATCTTTGTGCCTTTTAGCGACTAATTATCAACACTTCCAGTAGCCTAAGTACATGAAATATTCGAAAAAATAACCAATGATTCCTGACCTCTGCGCAGAGAAGTACAACATTTCTTCTAATGTCAAATTAAAGTGGGTAGATTTGACATATGTTTGACATTTGTAGGACAAAGATTAAAAGATTGGAGAATTGACAATTAAGTGACAACGTTGCTTGACTTTGATTTATTGGTGTCGTAAAATCACATAACAACATCGAAGCTATTTTATTTCTATTATAAGTTCTAAATACGATTTTTTATAGCTTACAAGACGATTTTATTGAATTCCTTGCCTTTTAGGCGCTGGATGCTTTTATTCGATTTTGGATAGGAATTTCGGTCATTATGACTTGGTTTAATAAAAATGTAACTTTTGAATGAAAATATTTTAGAAATGATAATGGCTAAAGAATTTAATTTTAAAAGGAAGGAATATAAATGAGATTAAATTTGTGTTACATTTTTAATGACCACGAATTTGAATATGGTCTTTTTCTAGTGTCGGTTAGGGTTCACAACACAACATATATAGGGCGTAGGTTGCTAAATCATATAATTAGACTCGTAAACGGCTATTTAATACGTCTTTGACGCATACTCCTTAATTTTACCAGCTTCTATCATTGACTAGCGCCAAACTCCAAATATGCCTATAAAATTACCATTATAAAAAATAACACATGTTCTAATCAAAATCATGGTCTATCTGTGCGTAAGTTTCATCCGAAACCGTAATCCACTGAAACGCGATTTATTAGAATAAAAACATCTTAAGGCCAGGTTATACTTATTCTGAACTTTTTTAAACCTCTGAAAATCCAAAGATATAAAAGAGAATACCATGAATAATTATTTTATTAAAATTGACCAATCAAAAATCTATGCAAAAATCAAAACATGATGTAAATTAGTTGGCTTGATAAAAAAAAAACCGCGAATCTGACCCTAACTTACGATTTCAAACGTGTATGTCTACGAGATTACGTCACGGAGATATTTGAAAGTTACAGAAAATAATCAACCTTGTTTTTTAAAAGGGCCTCGCAAAAACAAAAATCTTGAATAGTTATTGTTTTTTTTTTAATAAAATTTAAGCCGCTGTTACAGGCCCGTGAAATTGACATAGACCCGGGCGGAATTCATGCAAAATACTCAGTGACTACAACTGGCTCTTAACAACTGAAAATCGATTTCTGTAAAACTTAGACTTTACAAACTCCTCATCATCATCAGCTTCCTGCCCTGGTCTCGTTTTATATGGGGTCGGCACAACACGTTTTTTTTTCCATTCTGTCCTGTCACTCATCACACTATCACTGGTTAGTGACCACGAGAGGGGGTTCCCTTTTCTCTCATATCACTTCTCATTCTTTAGCCTCCTTCTCCCTCTCCATTCATAGACTTTGCAAATTAACCCTTTCACTACCCGCGTCGGATTGCTCCGACGAGTGTTCTCGTGCCCTTTTCGCCAGGGTCGTGTATTTACGACTGGGTACTCCATCTCGTTTAGCTTTTCAATCCCCATAGGTGACAGAAGAGCTGAAGAGATGGAGTATTTGTTCGTGGATGTGCGACTCTGACGAAATGAATGCGAGTGTGTTTGTCGGATATCTGGACTGGCCTGTTGGTCTAGTGGTTAGTGAACCTGACTGCTATGCCGGGGTTCGTGAGTCCGATTCCCACTCAGAACAAATGTTTGTATGATGAGCACGATTATTTGTCATGAGACACAGAAGTCTGGGTGTAATTTATCTATATTATGTATGTATTAAACTGTGCAAATAAGCTAGCTTTCAAATCCCAATCTACTATCTGTCTTACGCAAGAAATCCTCTCAATACCACACAAAACTTTGATACAAATAAAGTACAATATTAATTTCAAATCCCGAGTAATTTAATACTAACATAAAACGTTTACACGGTCCGATTATAATCGAGACGTAGCCACCGTGGTTACGCAATCGAATGAAACTCTATATCGATTCTAAGGGCTTGACCACACGCGGTCAGTTTACATAAAGTCAAAATGGTAGGGCATATTAGCGTAAACCAAATATGAATCTTATGCAAAAATTTTGAAGTCGCTCAAGTTTATCCAGTTGTACTTCAGTGAGGTCAAGATAGCTGGCATCAGCGTAATCAAGGATGGGAAGAAGAACAGATTGAGCAAGCGCCATCTTGGTGGCAGTCGGTAGAAAATTACGCAGTCTTCGCAATGATGAAACAGACGCTAATAATTTGCGACTAACTTCCTGTAGCTGGGCAGTCAATGAGAAATTCGTATCGATAAATATCCCCAAGTTCTTAACTTTCTCACTGATTGGAATTATTGAATAAAGATTTAGGGGGCCCCCTTTGGCAAAATTTATGTACAGGCCCCGCGCTAGCTTGATCCGGCACAGGGCCACACGTATTTAAGATTTGGTGCTTATATGAAACGATCTCTTTAGTTTATAAGTATGACGGCGATGTAAACTAAACAATGTAAATTTAACTTTCGTTGTATTGTTTATATAATTTTAAATGCGTGTCTTAGTTTTGCAAGTGTGGTACATTACCGACTGGGGCACGTAGATACACTTGGTTTACCCTAAGGTTCAAAATCCCATTTTTAAAATGGTTAATTTAAGTCCAACAAAACGTTGATTATTTCCCCTTTTTTTTATTTCTACTGTCGACTACACAACTTACCCCATGTGATCACGCCCTTAGTCGATATAAATTCGAGTAGAAACGAGTAATGAGCGTGCCAACGAGGATTCCGAGACCTATTTACTGTGAGCTGGCGTAATCTTTATTAATTAGCTTAATTCTGACGGAAAAAATGAGGTATGTCAACATCGCACGAGACTTTGTGGTCAGTGTAGTGGTAGCAAAACAATTAAACCCTTTTTTTGAGATGGGAAATTATCCAATGACTTTTCTAGCTCTATGGTGGAGCGCGAGAACATGTTAGACTTTTACTGACTGAAACAATTTCCTACGCTAAAAATTATCCAATGACTTTGTCAGACTTTTACTGACTAAAACCACACCAGTGGCCCTTAGTTGCCCTTTGCATTTTAAGGCCACGGATTTCCTTGACAGAAATTGACCCCTCGGTTCCTAACAGGCATCGGCCCTGCTAGGCCCCTACAGTTTTACTAACATCTCTTTGAGTAGCGCATGGAACACTGCCTCGTCGACGACTTGGCCTCGGTCCGGACGGTTATTAAACTGCCGAGTGGCGAGCTACCCATTGCTCGTCGTCCGCTACTAGATATGATTCAAAACGTTCTAAGCGTTGCCAATTAACCGCCGAAAAAAATGCCCTGCATGTTTTGAAGTAGAAGTCGAAGTTTGACAACTTCAGATTTCTTGTCAGGTGGACAGGACAGGAAATTATGTTGTTATTATCTATAGCATAGCATAACATAGTCGGCCTTATAATGTTCCCACTGTTGGGACTCAGGCCTCTTCTCTAGGAGAGCGTTTGGGCCGTAATCCACCACGCGGGCCCAGTGCGGGTTGGTGGATGTCACAAGTCTTCGAATTTTAGGTTCTAGGACATGCCGGTTTCCTTACGATATTTTCCTTCACAGTTTTGAGAGCAGTGTATGACCGGAGCAGTAGCTAACCCAAAGACGTGAATGAAGCCACATCAATGCGGCTTCATTCACAACTAGTTAATCTATAACTGCCCCCTTGGCCAAGTTACAACCATTTCGTTTCGATTCTCTTTTTGTTGATCGCCTCGAGTCGGCCACGCCTCCTTTTCCTTTGCTCTGACCGACTCGAGGCGATCAACAAAAAGAGGATCGAAACGAAACGATTGTAACTATTCTGTACAGCCCGCACAGAATAGTTTTGGTGCTGTCTGTACATCTCGATTAGACCTGCAGTATGTAGGCTATGCCCTTACATCGGTGGACGAGACTGGCGGATATTGCTACAGGATTCAAATTAGATGTCGGACTAGTATGACAGTTTGGATTAGACTCGTTTACTACTATGTTGTGTACTTATGATCGATAAGCTATTATGTTGGTCTTCTATGGCCAATTTAACAAAAAACAATATATATTTCAGAGGAGGAAAGTAGTCTATAGTACTAATAGGTAGTGTAGACTTCCTATCTCAAACGTATACACAATACCAAAGCCAAAACCTAATAACTTTTGAATATAAGGTTATCATGATTTTTTTGAGGATGTTAGAGGCACAGAACTTGTCGATGTGCCAGGGCTGTAGTGTGATCACTTCTAAGCCTTGGTTCAGGCCTTGGTACGAAGTGAGAGGAAATGGAAGGTGGTCACTCCTTTTTGCGAAGCAGTAAAACAAGCAAAGGAGGCAGCCGAAACTATTACACTGAGACCAGCCTTACGCCCTGCCCATCACCGAAGACATTTCTGGCGTCAGGAGTTGCAGGACGACTATCGGCCACCGTAGTAGGGTTTGCGGACGGCGAGCCATGGCTAGTTCGCCGTCCTGCCATCTGGTAAAGACCAAGCCCGAGTCGACAGCGTGTTGTGTTCCGCGCGCGCCTCACAGAGATGTCAGCAAAATTATAGAGGCTAGTTAGGGCCGACACCTTCTGGGGCTGCGGATTGTTCGGAGGAGTCACTGCAGCCCTCGCAATACGACTGAAGGAACACTGCGGGTTTAGTCAGTAAAAGTCTGACAATATCGTCTGCTCTACCCTACTACCTTCTACTCTATTTGACGATTACCCACGGAAAAGAGTGTTGAGATGACGTCAGAACAAAGGAATCGGAGGCGTGGCCTACTCGAGGCGTTCGACGCAAACGAAACTTAACTAGGGGCTGATTCGGAAAGTTTCAAGCGCTAACTGTAAGGTTCCAGATACATTAGGGAACAAAATACCCCCAAACATGACGCGGGACATGTAGTTGGACAATTTGTCCCCTAGTGTATGAGGCTTTACCACCTTCCCTTATCATTATCATCAGAAAGAAATCCAATTCTGCTTTTACATCAGAAATACGTATAGATAGGGCTACCTACTATTAGAACTTTCATTACGTCAAGCCCTACTTCCCGCAACGCCTAGTTTATGACCCACGCTTCACAGTTAACTAGCAATCACAAAAACATTAATCTAATAAATCGTTTAATTCAATTGAACGTGATTTTATCAATTTAATTGGAAAATCTTTAATATATCACCATTTCCGTTACTATTGGCAGGTGAACGGAAAAATTGATATTTACTTTGCAAATGGAGGTCGCAAAATTTATAGATCGTAAATATAAGTTAACACTCAATAACTTTATTAGTTTTTGTGATTAATTATGATTAAGGCAATAACTGGTTTTAACTGGCGATTTTTCATAGATTAGATAAGTTATCATATTATTATTATTTAAACAGTTATGGCCCAGTGGTAATGGTTCCGACTTACGAATAGTCGCGGTTTACACCCAACCAGGCGCATTACTTTGTGTAATTTATTTCATCACCACTGCTCTCAAAACGGTGAAGAAAAACATGGTTAGGTAACCGGCATATTCTAGAACCAAAAATTCGAAGACATGCGACATCCACCAACCCGCACTGGGCCCGCGTGGTGGATTACAACCAGGCGCGCCAGCTTTTAAAAAAATGGGTGCTCATGCTCATTTGATGACTCGAAAAAGTGGCGAAGTGTGAGAAGAGAAATGCTCACTGATTGATCGACAAATAAATAAATGCTAGGTTACTTACGTACTGCGTACTTAATTACTAACACTGGGCCCGCGTGGTGGATTACGGTCCATTCTTTCTCCTAGAGAAGAGATCTGAGTCCCAACAGTAGGAATATTGTAAGGCTGATTATGCTATATATATATCATCATCATCATCATCATCATCATTTCAGCCGAAAGACGTCCACTGCTGGACATAGGCCTCCCCCAAGTGCCGCCACAATGAACGGTCCTGTGCGTCTCGCATCCATCGTACTCCCGCAACCGTTACCAGGTCATCGGTCCACCTTGTAGGAGGTCTTCCAACGCTACGTCTTCCGGTACGTGGTCGCCATTCCAGAACCTTTCGGCCCCAATGGCCATCCGTTCTGCGAGCAATGTGCGCTGCCCATTGCCACTTAAGTTTGGCGATTCTTCGTGCTATGTCGGTGACCTTGGTTCTCCTGCGGATATCCTCATTCCTGATTCGATCACGCAAGGAAACTCCGAGCATAGCTCTCTCCATTGCCCTTTGGGTGACTTTGAGTCTTCTGATGAGGCCCATTGTAAGCGACTACGTTTCAGATATATATGCTTAGGGTTATTATTTGGCTTACCTGTTGCAATAATTAATTAAAACAATTTAGTACACCTGCTGAAGACATTAAGGAAATACGGTATTTTATAAGCAACATGTTGCAAGGGATTTGGCAACGTTTTATAGTCGTCCGCCAGCCTGACACTAACCCTCCTTGGGAATGCTATAATATGTGGTGTGACGAGAATGGATAAAGTGAGAAATGAGTATATTAGAGGAAGTTAGAAAATGACGCCAGTGACTGAAATGCCAATATTTTCTATTCGTGCTTACCTTACTTGTAAAAAAAACTTACAATAGTTTTTTCTTGTTTACAGATTACTCTTGACAGAGCCACAGAAAATGTCTCCGTGACCGAACACAGTGAGTCGAGGTAAGTCAACAGTTTTTATACAAACTTTTGAAGGACGATGTCCCAGGGTAATCCAAATTCATCTAACTTTACGAATGACTATTTCAAAAGAAAGTCATTCAATAGGGTCAGCTGAACTAAGAGAGTTGTATCGATAGTTTTAATAATTATAATTACGTAATTAAATACGAATTACGGCCGCCAATCGATTTCAATCAATATATTTATTTATTTATTAAAACTTCATGCAACACAAAAGTACGAAGACGGACTTAATGCCTTAGGCATTCTCTACCAGTCAACCTAGGGTGGTGAAGAGAAAATGTGGTAGGTGCACAAAAATACAAAAGAATATTAAGAAAATAAGAGTTTAAAAGTATATAATAAATTATATGTGTATATTTATTTTGTATATATATACAAAATAAACATACACATATAATTTATCTCTGGGAGAGAGAATAGACATGGTCTGAAGAGGGCTGGTATCGACCTCGTGGTCCCAATGCGGGTTGCTGAATGGCACATGTCTTCAAATTTTCGGTTCTAGGACATGCCACATGATGATTCCTTACGATGTTTTCCTTCACCGTTTTGACTGCAGTAGTAATAAAATAAATTATACAGGGTGTAGAGTTTACCTGGGTTCGAACCCACGACCTACAACTCGTGAGCCGGAGCTGTTACCACTGAGCCACTAATACTCCTCATTAAACTATAATTATAAATTACTAATAACTATAAAAGTTAGGCCTTGAATAACCATTGATGTGGGCCATAGATAACGTCTTCGAGTTTATTTTTAACACACATAGATAGACATGATGATAACAATTGTTATGTAGATAATTATTATAATTATGTGCTCCTACATGGTATTTGTATTTGGTCATTTCTTTATGCAATATAAAAAACTTTACAAAAAAACTAATATTTACCAACTTCAATGTCAAAAAAAAACACTGAAAAGTGCAAAATAACTTTAATTTCGGAAGTCGGTGTTTCTATAATAGTTTTGTCTCTTCGTTATTTAACACCGACTGTTTTTTTTTTTCATAGTAGTCGGTTGAATTTTTTATTTTACACTTTTTAGTTATGGTACCACCACTAAAAAGTACCCCTCAGCCAAACTTAAAAATCTTATAGCCAGAGTGCATCTCATAACAATTCTAATAATCCCAAACACGGTTAGATTACATTAATTTATTACAGAGTTCCGATGCCCAACTTCAAGTTTCATCATCAGATCAGTTTTATATTCTCTTCTTTCGGTCAGTCATCGACTTCACGTATAAACAAAGCAATTTTACTTGTTACGACGGTTCTGCTGTGATCCTATGAGGAGTTCTGTTCTTTATCTTCGAATTTCATGATCAGATCATCACATTATTTCTATGGGAACAACTCGGAAGCATAACTTCTCAATAAAATTTAAAAAAAAAAACAAAATCGGTCCACAATTGACCAAGAAATCGGTGAACATACATAAAAAAAAACATTCAGCCGAACACAGAACCTCCTGCTTTTTTAAGTCGGTTAAAAACAAGTATGTTTTACGGCGGAAATATGTGGAAAGATTGAGTAAACAAATATTTTCTAACATATAAAAATCTCGTGTTACAGTGTTTCGTTATCGTAGTCCTCCAAACCGGCTTGACCGATTTTTATGATTTTTTTTTTGGTAGGTCTGAGAATAGGTCGTAGGCTATTTTTTGTCCTCTTACCCCCACCACTCATTCTTTTGGCCAAATCATTAAATAAAATACAAAACTACACACAAAACTGATTTTTTTTTTTCAAAAAGGATTTTGTGTATTTTTCGTTTAGTTAGAGGTATTCTACACTCGCAATATAAGTTTTTACTTATTTCAATTAGTTTTATAATTAAATTTATTATTGGTTAATTATAAAGTATGTGAGTTTACATTTTTGTGAATGCACCCACGATACAGGAGTCATTGCTAGAATGGGGCAACGCTTTTATTTTATAAAAAAAATAAAAATTTTGTAAAGTGAATCGTTGCAAAAACTTTAGGTAAAAGAGTCGCAGGCTTAGCAAACATCCAAAATATCAAGTTAATTTTTATTTTATTTTCTTAAAACCTTGATTCAGGTAAACAGGGGACCAAAAATAACACATTTATTGACATCAACCGATAAAGATTTAGTATCGACTAAGTTTTTTTTTGTCCCAATATCAATATTTTACCGCATCGTCAGAAAGGGTTCGTAAAATCATAATAAGTAAAAAAAACTTTAAACTTAATTAATATCACACTAATTTTGTAAAAAAGTTTGTTTGTGCGTGTTTGTGTATTACAAGGTTCCGTAGCCAAAAGTTAAAACGGGACCCTATTACTAAGACTCCGCTGTCCGCACGTCTGTCTGTCTGTCACCAGGCTGTATCTCATGAACCATGATAATTAGATAGTTGAAATTTTCACAGACGATGTATTCTTTGTTGCCGATAAAACGACAAATATTAAAAAATAGAATAAAAATAATATTTAAGGGGCTCTCATACAAACAAACGTGACTTTTTTGCTCGTTTTTTGCTACGGACTGTACGGAACCCTTAGTGCGCGAGTATCTTAGTCGTACTTGGTCGATTTTTTTTTTACTATTTTTGTCTGCTACATTGATATTTTACCTCATCACCGGAATGGGTTTATATAATTATAATAAGTTATAAAAAAAAAAGTTGGAAATAGATGTTATTAAGTAAAAACAATTTTATTTGTGTGTTACGCTCAAACGTATTAGATTTGGGACATAATATTATCATAAACAAGTCCTGAAATAGGACATGCTTTTTATCTTGGACGTATTCCCTTGGGATAAAATTCTAATTAATTCGCGGGTGAAACTTGTACACTCTAGTCTATAGATCGATAGATCGAGAGAGATTTATGAGTTGTAGTTCTCAGGTTCAAACCCAGCCAGGCGCGTTACTTTGTATAATTTATTTCATCACAACTGCTCACAAAATGGTGAAGAAAAACATCGTGAGGAAACCGGCAAGTCCTAGAACCAAAAATTCGAAGACATGTGACATTCACCAATCCGCACTGGGCCCGCGTGGTGAATGACGATAAATTCCCTTTCCTAGAGAGGAGGCCTGATTCCCAACAGTGGGTACATTGTGAGGCTGATTATGCTATGCTATATGGATAGATCGGACGTCTCATCCGTTTGAAATTGTCCATCAGCATATCAGAGCACAAAGTTACTAAATATTTCCTCGTTTTTTTTTTTTAACTATAACTTAAGAACATAAAGAAGGCTGATCTGTTTTTTGTTTCAATGTTTAAACATTATAAATTGTCCAGGACAAAGGCTTTTAGGTAGTATAAGCATTTGCCTTTTCAAAAGGACAACTACCTTGGCGTGATAAACAAAAAACTGGGCATGTGCGAGTCGGACTCGTGTGCTGAGGGTTCCGTACAAACTTACCTTTGTAAATAATGTAGTTTAATTCCCGAATAGAGTCTCGAAGATTATCCAAAAGTAAAAAAGTTTTTTTTTTGTGTCCTGTGTGTGTATACCTGTGCGATAAGACCTTGCTTTATGCCAAATTTCAGAATTCTGGGTCATCGGGAAGTACCCTATGAATTTTGATTCCCTTGAGACTGTCGAAATATAGATACGTTTTTACGACATAAACGGTCTTATCATTTTTTTTTTTGTTTACTTAGTGGTTTGGTTTTTTCACTGCTTCAAGGGATTGCAGACATGAGTATATATATGATTTTAATTTCAATTCGATATCTCCACGCATTCCCGAGTTAAAGACTTGGAAAACAGACAGACAGATGGACAACAAAGTGATTCTGTAAGGATTCCGTTTTTTCTTTTCATGTACGGAACCCTAAAACGCAAAAAGAATAGTAAGAAAATTAAAAAAGAAACTATTAAAAATAAACTTTAAGACAACAGTTACAAATCCCGTTACCAATAACAACAACAAAATAAAAACAAAACAAAGGGTTACGTATCTAGATCAAGTTGCACACTGTGCAAACCGGCGTAGCGTGGACAAAAAAATGTTTATTTATATTTACTCTGGTCAAGTACGCAGCAACGTGCTTCAAGTTAGGGCAGGGCAGAACTGGCCCCTTACTATGACACTGCATCATGAATCCGATGCGAAAAAGAGATAGTGCTATTAGTGTCTAGCTCTGTCTCTCTCCCTCTCCCGCAGCGGAGTCAGTAGTAGAGGCCTAGAATTGTGCTCACAAAAACTAGATAGGCAGCTCACTGAGATGTGTACAGTGTGTTTGCTGTAATTAGTTTTTCGTTAACAGACGAAACTGTATGTTTTTAGGGTTCAGTACCTCAAAAGTAAATAACGGAATCCTTATAGGATCACTTTGTTGTGCGTCTGTCGTTCTGTCTGTCAAGACCCTTTATCTCGGAAACGCGCGGAGGTATCAAGTTGAAATTAAAACTATATATTTAAATTTGCGGTCCTTTGAAGCTGTGAAAAAATCAAACTTAAGTTAACGAAAAAAAAAGATACGGCCGTAATAACGCAAATAAAGTCACAAAAAACGTATATTTCAACACTATCCAAGGGAATCAAAATTCATAGAATACTTCGCGTTGGCCCAGAATCCTGAAATTTGGCATGAAGCAAGGTTTTATAGCACAGCTTTTTTTTTGATATAGGAATAAATCTGAAAACAGTAAATTTGTTGTTACGTCACAAAAAAAATTACGATTCGGAAAAATCTTCTTTTCTGTTGCCGCTGTAACAACAAATACTAAAACTAGAATAAAATAAATTGTGTAAAATAAAAATGTATACCTAGATGGTACGGAACCCTTCGTGTTCAAATCTGTTTTCGTCCCGTAACCAGCACGGGATAAATCTTAGTGTGACCATAACTTTATGTCATCATCATCATCATTACAGCCGATAGACGTCCACTGCTGGACATAGGCCTCCCCAAAATGTCGCCACAAAGAACGGTCCTGCGTCTCGCATCCATCGGATTCCCGCAACCTTCACCAGGTCATCGGTCCACCTTGTAGGGGGCCTTCCAACACTGCGTCTTCCGGTACGCGGTCGCCACTGCAGAACCTTTCGGCCCCAACGGCCATCTTAACTTTATGTAGCTAGACATAATTTGTGTGTCAATATTTTTTTTGTTTTATGTACGGGCGAACGAAAACGAACTATATTTAACTAGCTGTATCGTCAGTTGATTGAGAGGTCGTCACGTCTTGTGAACTACTGGCTGGCGCAAATTACCCGAAGCTGAATAACTAGGTGTGTTGCGATCAGAATGTTCATCTTTTATCTTTTGCGGTACGCAGAAGGATGACTCGATTGGCCACTTAATTGGCTTGAAAATGAGATCCTTTGTTTCGTAGGTAAGCCGTACGGTGTCTTTGATGTCGCGTACGTAAGTTTATTAAATTTTAAAATGCATTCTTATTATTGGTATGTTAGGTAATTTTTTTGTGGGTGAGTAATCACATATACCTAGGTATAATAACTTCTCCTGTTCTGTGTGGAGCGAGAGGGCTAGCTTTTACTGGCTAGAATCAACCCTTATTGCTCTAGTTACTATTTCTATTTGCACAGTAACTATTTCTATCTATTCCAATCGGAGATATGACAAAACTTCCTCCTTTCCACCCTTTGCTTCCACCAACGACCATACAGCCCTTAAACTGATGATACACCGACCTAAATCACAGGGTCCTGGAACGAAGGCAAAGAAGGAACGTAGGATGTAAGATTCAAGATTCAAAGCATTTTATTTCAAATAAACTATTTACAGGCACTTTTGAAATGTCAAGAAGTCAGTCAGAAAAAAAAAAAGAAGCTAATTGCACATTCCAAAGCGTAGATCTCTATGGAGAAGAATGTTCAAGAAACTCCATGAAACTCCGCTTAACAGGAGTGGGTTTTAGTCAGTAAAATTCTGACACGCCCTCGCGCTTCACCCTAGAAAGAAAGAAGTCACTGGATGATTACCCAACTAAAAGAAAAACATCGACCTAAATAATACAAATTAAAACAGTAAACTCAAGGAGAATTCGCATTACTTAGCAACGGTATGAATCAAAGAGAGGTCGCAATACTCGCAATTAAGAAAATAAACGACTAATCGCCGCTAATTAGTGATTTATTGCAATGTTTCCAGTAATTACAGAGACCATAGCCATTCAATGACTTTCAATTGTCCTGTCTTGAACAGAAGGTTCTATGCTAGCTTGGAACTCTTTGGGATAGCATTTGTTTTTTTTTTTTAAAGAATAGGACAATGTTGGGGCTAACATTAGTCTGAAATTAACATTCGGCCGTGAGAAAGAAGGTTTCTCCAAACTTTGAACCCCCTTAGGGGATGAATTTTAGAAAATCCTCTCTCAGTGCTCGCCTACATCATAAAAGAAAACCTTGTGCGCATTTACGCTCCTAGACCTTGTAGTTTCGGGTGTACGTTGATACTTATTATCTGTCAGTCAGTCAGTTTCTCCTTTTATATAAGTAGATAATTTTCCTTGGTGGCCAAACTCAACAACGATGAACCAAGTCGGAGTTATTACAGTATGTGAACATGTGTGCACAAACACAGGCATATTCTCTCATAGTTCGATGGGACGGCAATCCGACATGACCAGCGAGAGATCAGACACAGGACCAACGGCTTTACGTGCTTTCCGAGGTAATCATGCCCATTCCTCCTACTCAGGATGGAGCGAGAAGTTGTGTCAGACTTCTACTGACTAAAACCGACCCTTGTTTATCTTTATCAGAACCAGACGCCTCCGCCCCAAGACCGTAACCTCATAATATCCAGTTCGTATTGATGCTTCACATCATTACCAAAATGTAAAAAAAAAACTTTAAATTGAAAGCCACTAATAAACTGTCCGCGTACCGGAAGACGCAGCGTTAGAAGGCCTCCCACAAGGTGGACCGATGACCTGGTGAGGGTCGCGGGAATCCGATGGATGCGACACGCACAGGACCGGTCATTGTGGCGGCATTTGGGGGAGGCCTATGTCCAACAGTGGACATCTTTCGGCTGAAATGATGATGATGATGATGATGAATAAACTGTCAAACAAAATAATGTGATACTTCAAAAGTAACGAACGCGTTTTTAAGTTACAAACTTCAGACACAGTCTCTTTAAAACTTGACTGAATTCTTTGATCCAAAACTGGCAAACATATTGGCTCATAAGTATGTAGCTACCTCCAATATATCAATATTGGAGGTAGCTACATACACAAAACAACCCAGGAGCAAAGACTAATATACCTCGCTCCAACATGCATTTGCTACTGACAACAAAATTAACAATACAAGACACCCAGCTGTTTGTACCACTTATATTAATGGCTTCAACATAATTGATCTAGTTATCGACACCTGCATATATTGAGCTGTAGGCCTGAAGGCTATTAGTTGGTAGCTATCTGTCTGTGTAGCATGACTGGGGCCTTAAGGCTGATTGGATACAAGTCTTACTAGTTGTGGTTGAAAAGACCTAAGTACAGGTACAATTTTGTTTTTATATCGTAGACTCGCCTAAAACGTGTTGCGCCGACCCCAAATAACACGGGACAAGGGCAGGAAGATGATGATGATGAGACTCGCCTGATAGTAAGCAATAATGTGGCCGACGATGGAGCACGTTTGCCTAGAAGTAACCTGTTCAATCTTTACTTAACCAATGGAGGTTGTAGCTAACAGGAAACAGACTGTCAGAGAAGTACACTTGGCTGTACGCATAATGAAAGTGTGACAAAAACGTTTTTCATTGAAATTGTTCAGTTTGAGTTCCGTTTGAGAATTAAGAAGTAACACACATATACAGAGTAGGACAAAGGCATTATTTAAAACACGAAAGCATGATCATTGATCACCCCACTTGCTCATGATTTCAAGATGGGTAAGTACGTATTATAAAAAAACAAAAATCTCTTTTTTCAATTTTCGTTTTCTTGGTGAAGGTCTCGTTAAAACTAAATAGGCCCATGTGATGTGATTTTATTACAGCAATTTGATTTTATATATGGTGATATTTCAAAGCATTAATTTGGACAAAATGTCCTTACATAAACACTTAGGTGTCACATAATTCTTGTTATGTCCAAACACGACGATTAGTATTTAGACCAATGTAATTTCGAGTTTCCCGCTACTTTGTTTCTTGATTTAAGGCAAAGACGTCTTTTAACTTCCTTTTAAATATTCTCATGTTTTTGTAACGTTTTGTTTCAACTCAACGACGTAGGTGGTTCGAAAACCCACCTCTGTTCCTTCAGTTACCCTTTCCGGTCCAGGGTCACGGTAATTCTTTTTAACACTCCAGCAACCCTGACAAGTATTGGCCCTGACGAGCGTCGGCAATGACCCGGGCCTGGTCCTTATCGAACCGGGAGTTACCCATTGCACGCCGTCCGCAAGCCTGTGCCTACCGTGCCTGGGGCGTCTTCGATGGAGTCTCTAGCAAACCTATATAGCTGCTTGTATCTTCGCACATCGTTACTTCATAGAAAGCACCGATTGTACATTGGAACATTGTAGGTTTATTTGAAAGCGGCTTCGCCCGCGTGATAGTAGGTTTTTTCATACAAACTTTGGACCTACGTTTCATCTCCTTAGGGGGAACATGTTGGAAAATCCTCTCATAATGCCATCGCCTATGTCATAAAAGGAAACCTTACACACAATTTCAAGCTGCTAGTCCCAGTAGTTTCGGCTGTGCGTTGATATGTCAGTCAGTCAGTTACTCCTTTTATATATATAGACAAAATATTTTTTAATGAAAGAGGAATAAAATATAAAGCATCGATAACACGTTTGTAGTGATCAGTATGTGATAAAAACTTTAATGTATCCTGCCGATGTTTTACGAGACTACAACAAGATAGGTACAATGTTTTCAAGTGTGATTTTTATTTGCTGTCGTAAATGTTTTTATTTCATCACATGACTTGTTTTTTTACTCTGGAATTTTTTCCATGTCCGATTGTGAAGGCAAAAGACAAAATCGAGCAAAGAATTTCTATGAAAAATATGAATTAGCCAGCCTTCCTTGAAAATACGAAAATAATCGTATTTTCAAAAAAGTCTCGCATTCTCATTCTTATCTGCAGGCTATGATAGCGTTCCCACCAAACGCAAAGAATGTATCGCAATGACTTTCAAAAATTTCGATAACGATATCTATAATAACACATTACTACTACTACTACAACCCATTACGTCCCACTGCTGGGCTCGGGTCTCTCCTTAATGAGGAGGACATAGCCTACTTATACCACGTTGGCTAGACGGGTTGGTACAGGGTTTTATTTCAAGTTTTCCTTCTCTTTCACTGGTTGTATAGTGAATGTTTCTCTTTTCGCCTCTTACGAAATCCTGGGATGAAAAGGAGTGGTGACATATAGTATTGCAGGTGGTATTGTATTTTTACTCCGTCACCACACGGAACACACAATGCAATAGCACATTAGGCCTAAGTATAGGAAATGGGTACCTCAACAGCCCATTAAATATAGCATGTGAAACTGACTACATATCAATTTATCTCTGACTGCATCAATGCACAAGAAATAAATCATATTTATTACTATTTTGCTAACATACATCGATCAATAGTAATTCCGACTTTCCTTTAGTTTTTAATGGCAGGTTTCCGTGTTGTAATGTAATGGCGTGATGACATGTGTTGGTTCCGTAGTAGCCATTTTGATATGTGACGGTCATTTTGTTTTTTGATTATGTTGCATTTTTCCTGCATGCGTTTTAATTTGTAGATTACGTTATTAACTAGAACTCAAAATATTAGCTTTAAATTCGTATTTTTATTTCCATGTTACATATAAATTACAGACATTTTACTTGACTGTTCATGTCTCGAACTATAGCGTTTAAGTAAAGCACAATACGTAAACATTAGCACGCACATCATAAAATCAAAATAACGTGGGTTTTGATACAACCGATTTTAGTTAATTCCACTTTCACGTATACATAAACAAAAATTGAGTTCAGCGCCATCTAGTGACAAGTTGGACACATTCGGGCAGGATAAAGAAAAACAAACAAATAAATCAACGGAAACAGAATAAACCGTATTTCTCTTTATTCTCCTTAAACGCAGTGCTATTACGTGTCCACGTAAGATAATTAAGAGTGGTTTATTATTATTGACAGGATACTAAATTATCGATAGGAAACACATGTCAGCTGAGTGCTGCGCCTTAAATTATACGGTGCGCTGGCGCACGGGTGTATGACACAGTGCAGATAAAAAACAGTAGGCTAATAAAATTCATTTCGTGAAAAATTACAGCAATAGTCATTGGTCTTGGATTGTTTGAAAGAATCACTATTGCCCTGGTATACAAAAGGGGAACACGTGTAGGTATTAGCTTGTATAAGTATGACATTTCCTCTTGCTTCACGCAGAGGGGGAGAAATTAAGTATTTAATAATGACCCAGCAAAAAAAAAGTTAAATTCATGCATTTTAAAATTGTTCCTTACATCGTTGGTAGAACGTCAAATGTGATTCATGAAAACTTAAATTACTGCATATTATTTACACAGTATTCTTGTGGTCTCTTATTACGTACTTTAGGTTTGTTGAAATAAATACTATCAATATATTTATTTCTGCTACGATGGCGGTCGCACTAAGTACATCTTTGCCACTATTAGCAATAAGATCAAGGATGTGACTGCCATAGACGATTAGATACGACTGTTAATTATTAAACCGTCGAATCCAAGATGGCGCTGAAAGCTGTCAAACGATAACTGTCAACTAAGGAAGATTTTGGCGGGATTTCTTCGAGTGAAGTACGATGGCTTTTTTAATCATTAGCAAATTGATTCCTAGTGTATATTGTGACGTAAAATTGTGTGTCTGCATCTGCATAACTGGACAACATTTGGAATTGTTCAAAAACCTCAGCGAAGCTCAACGTGATATTATGAACTTCGATACATTTGCTGCCAAATACTGCAAAAACATTACAACGTGCAACATTGGTATACTAGTTTCACAAAAAAACATTGTCTATTCCAATCACGCTGTACAACAAATCAATATTTCGCCAACAATTCTCTAGATAGGTATCAATCATTTATGATTTCTGCAACACAACCTACTTGTCAGTGTATACACAGGATGTGTAAAGGTCGGTCTACGCTAGAAGAACCGAGCACGGAGCAGAGCGCGAGCCGAGCATAAATTCGTGTAGTGAGGACCGACTTACAAGCCTCGAACGAGCGTGCTTCCAGCGTTTGGTTCGTGCTCGACTGTGCTCCGCCTATTATCGGTTATTTGACGAACAAAGAGGGTTTCGTTGTACATCCACACTTGAAACTGCGAGTACAGCGACTCGGCTAGTGTTCAGCTCGTGCTCGGATCCAGTAGCGTAGACACACCTTTATATAATCGATATACTTAGATAGCTACATAATATATTTCCCGTACTTGTAACTCGCTGCTAATTGCACCTAACGGTATGAAGTCTTCATTAAATACTTTAATAATCTGATTGGAACTTATGGGCAGGATGTTCATATCTAAATTAAATGTACCATTTACCGCTATGCTACTAGTACTAGATGAAGTTATGTACGTATTATAGTGTTTCGTAAACATAGTAATTAGGAAGTCATCCAAAGAGCAATAGAGAGGTCTCGGTAATTCCTTGCTGAAATGAAGATATCCGCAGGAGAACCAAGGTTTCTGACAGTACTAAGAATCGCCAAATTTACCGCAGTCGGAAGACGTAGCGTTGGAAGCCCACAAGGTGGATGGAACACCTGGTGAGTGTCGCAGGAATCCGATGGATGCGAGACGCACAGGACCGGTCGTAATGGCGAAACTTGAGAAAGACCGTTGTCCAGCAGTGGACGTCTGTCGGTTAAAATGGTGATGATAATGAGTAATAAGAAAATGATCATCCTTCTGTCTCTTTAAATTTACTTAAAGGAGCTTAAGCTATGTGCACAGCGGATCGGAGTGTAAAGTCCCGCAAACTTCCATTGAAAAGGATGGATCCTCTGACCAGACGGGTGTTGTATCTAGTCCAGACAACTGCCCGATAGTAAATTTCGAATTGTTGTACAAATAAAATATGTTCATCTGTGTATCTGCCCCGTGATGATGACTTCATAGGGCTCAAAACCAGTCTTCATCTTTTGGCATATAGAGTGGAATTTTAATTTATAACCTTATACCAATAATAAAATTTCCCATACTGTTAAGGTTTTATTTTTATGGTTCAGCTTTATGGTGGAGTACCTAACAATGTATATTGATAACATAATTTGTAGGTGTCAAACTTTATGTGTTTTTTATGACTTAATTATGTTTGATTTGGAGATAAAACACACACTGATACGACCTTTAAAACCTGTATATAAGTTGAAGGCATATATGGTTCAGTGAATAAATAATAAGCGACTGTTATGCGTGTCATAGGTTCGTTTCCCGCACAGAACAAATATTTTTTTATGGCCTACTAGCTTTTGATAGCGGTTTTGCCAGTCTAATAATAGAAAATTATCCCGAAGATAATACTCCTGGAGCAAAAAGCGCCCTATGTGATATTCTAGAACATATACCTGTGTACCAAGTTTCATTGAAATCCGTTCTGCCGTTAAGGAGTGACGAAGTAACAAAGATACACATGCTTACAAACTTTCGCCTAATATTAATCATCATCATAATTTCAGCCGAGAGACGTCCATTGTTGGACTGAGTGAAGTGTCGCCATAACGAACGGTCTTGTGCGTATCGCATCCATCGGATTCCCGCAACTTTTAGCAGGTCATCGGTCCACCTTGTAGGAGGCCTTTCAATGCTGTGTCTTCCAGTACGCGGTCGTCACTCCAGAACCTTTCGGCTCCAACGGCCATCGGCCAATGGCATAATATTAGTGTGATAGATTACGGGTCTAAGTTTTTTGTTTATCTATATGAGTTTACATATTCATGCTTTTTTTTAGTTTGGAAAATCTTCCAATGACATCTCTCGCTCTTGAGCGGAGTGGAAGGGTGTGTCAGATTTTTATTGACTAAAAACCCACTCCTGTTCCTTCGTTGCCTTTGATACCAGGGCCGGGTTTTCCTTTCAGAAGCGAACCCATGGCCCCAATAGGCTTCGACCCCTAGTAGTACCCCTAGTAAAGGCCAAGGTTTTTTTTTAATGAGGCACGTGGCTATCATTGACGAGGATATCAGCAACGAGGATTTCATAAAGAACAGACAAGACACTTCATTTTATAAGACAAACTAACTATCACTAGCGGCTTCGCCTGCGTGAGATAGTTTTTCCATACAAACTTTGGACTCCCGTTTTACCCTTTTAGGGGGCGAAATTTTGGAAAACCCTCTCTTGGTGCTCGCCTACGTCTTAATAGGAAATCTTGTGCAAAATTTCACTGTCCTAGTCCCAATAGTTTTGGCTGTGCGTTGATACGTCAGTCAGTCACTGTATCTTTATAAACATATAGATTGCTGACATTCCAGAACCAAAAACAGCTGTCTTACCAAATAGCTTAAAAAAAAGAACGGTACAAAACACTCTTAACTAAATGTTACTTGTTCGCAGATGATCTGTAGTGACCATGTCCCAGGAATTTCACATAACCAGTTTAAAAACCATTTCTCCAGAATTATTCTGAGAAACATCTGTTTTCTTGTAAAATATAATACGTTTGTAAATTGCTTATTTCGGCTTCTGACGGAGCAGCTGTTGGCTTTTTATTTTAAAAAAAAAGATACCTACGAGTAGAGAACCTACCTAATTAACATAAAAATACTGAGACATTTTTTTACCTTGAAATAAATATAAATAAATAGTTTTATAGTCGCTTCAGTGATAATTAACTTATCAATTTAATTAATGCAGATAATTCATACATGATTAAGATTTAATTTAAAATGCCTGGTCAATCGATATTGATCGATCATTTTAGAATGGTATTTATCGCCGAAATAGCTCAGTTGGGAGAGCGTTAGACTGAAGATCTAAAGGTCCCTGGTTCAATCCCTGGTTTCGGCAGAAAATTCTTATTGTATTTTTTTTTTCATGTTGGTGTAACCACGGTTTCGCTCCCGAGGTCATTCAAGAATTTTAATATAAAATTAGCATTTCCAGAGATTACAAACAAATATACAATCAATGTTAATAATATCAGTTTAGAATAAACACTAAGTTTTCAAAGCTTTTTTTTTTAATTGACACAACGCCGTCT
Source organism: Mythimna vitellina (assembly GCA_949316375.1). NCBI lineage: Eukaryota > Metazoa > Arthropoda > Insecta > Lepidoptera > Noctuidae > Mythimna > Mythimna vitellina. The sequence goes on along the minus strand of OX438702.1, from coordinate 13,334,379 downwards.
AGTCCCAAGCTAAGCAGAGCTTGTGTTGTGAGTACTAGACAACTGATAAACATATTTATATATTTCTAAATAAATACATATTATAGATAAACTAGCTGACCCGGCAAACGTTGTTTTGCTATGTATATAATTTTTTTTTTATCTAAAATTTAAAAAAAATATTTAGGGGTGGATTACCCTTAACATTTAGGGGGATAAAAAATAGATGTTGTCCGATTCTCAGACCTACCCAATATGCACACAAAATTTCATGAGAATCGGGAAAGCCGTTTCGGAGGAGTTTAACCACAAACACCGCGACACGAGAATTTTATATATTAGACTAGCTGACCCGGCAAACGTTGTTTTGCTATGTATATAAAAAAAAAAATATCTGAAATTAAAAAAAAAATAGATGTTGTCCGATTCTCATAGATACCGGATAAGCACAAAAAATTTCATCAAAATCGGTCAAGCCGTTTCGGAGGAGTATGGCAACGAAAACTGTGACACGAGAATTTTATATATTAGATTACACCCAGACACAGAAGAAATGATCGCTGCAGTTAATCTCCTTGACACAAAAACATCGCCACGTTTTATAGCCCGCAATTACTAGTCACCTAATCTCCTTATTTAAAAAAAACGCCCTCCTGATCCAAAGAAAGCAAAAAAAAAGCATTTCCCATTGTTAGCATGAACCGTTAATAGTTCCCACAGCAATAACACCCACCCTTTGAGTAATTATAAATAAAATAGCCCCGTCACACGCGGGTAACGGTCAGGTACACATATTATGCAAGTTATTCATTCCTTAACTGTATAGTCACACGTCAGTAGAAAAAACGACTTACGAGTTGTAGGTTGCGAGTTCAAACCCAGCCAGGCGCATTACTTTGTGTAATTTATTTCATCACCACTGCTCTCAAAACGGTGAAGGAAAATATCGTGAGGAAACCGGCATGTCCTAGAACCAAAAATTCGAAGACATGTGACATCCACCAAACCGCACTGGGCCCGCGTGGTGGATTACGGCCCATTCCCTCTCCTAGAGAGGAGGCCTGAGTCCCAACAGTGGGAACATTATAAGGCCGACTATGCTATGCTATGCAGTAGGAAAAAACTGGGTTGCTGCTATGCGGGATTGTACAAAAGACTTACTTACCACGGTCGTAGAACCCAAAGGGCAACTGAAAGAACAGGTTTTTAAACGATAAGTCTGTCCTCTCGCTCCACCCAAAGCAAGAGGAGTAATTTTTTAGGGTTCCGGACCCTAAGAGTAAACACGGGCCCCTCAATAGGGTCCCGTAGCGTACGTAGGGAGATACAGTCTGATGACAGACATACGGACAGCAATCTGTCCGTGTGTCTGTCATCAGACTGTATCTCATAAACTGTGATAGCTAGACAGTTGAAATTTAAACAACGATGTATTTGTTGCCGCTATAACCACGACAAACGTGTTTTTTTTTGCGCTGGCTTTAAATAAAGTAGTAATTTTAAGTAAGTACTATTAGAATGCGAATGTACCTACCTAACATATTCTTGTATGTTAGTAGTAGTTGTGCTCTCAAGTCAGCCTTCTCGACAAGTTTCGCTGAGGTAGTCAATCTAAACATATAATAAATCTGTAGAAGTTTTTAGTTGTCATCACGTAAATACGAAATCGATGTAGATAACTTTTATACATTAAAATTGAGTGTAACTTGATATAATTACTTAGGCTCTAAGCTGCCCAGGAATCTTTAAGTCAAGAGTGAATAGGTTACTTCTAGGTAAACGCGTTCCTTTGTCGACCGCATCGTCGCTTTCCATCAAGCAAGATAGCGGTCAAGCGCGAACCTATCAAGAATAAAAAAAAGGTTTTGTTTCATCACAATCGGTTGAATATATCGAAAGATCATCATCATCTTCCTGCCCTTGTCCCATCTTATTTGGGGTCGGGAAAGATATATAACATTAATAACTGTTAGTACTGCAATAAAATTCTCAGCACCGTTTTAACAAGGTTGCTTGTTTCAATGATTGATACTGACACTTGAGATACTACATCAATTTTAAATCACAATATCTACAAGGAATCAATTTGCGATTCATAATTAAAACAGACATTGAACTTCGTTCGAAGAAATCCTGCCAAAAACTCGAACTTGCGGTCTTCTGACCTAAACCACAGATTAAAGAATACTATCCTAAACCATAGACAAGGAAGGTTTGTGTGTAAAATTTTTCTCTAACCATAATCAAGCGGGTCACTAATTTGTCATAATTATTTCGCTCACCTAGTAAAATATTGGCACGTCTACAGTAAATGCGCAATTAAATTTTAACGGCCTAAGTGTTTAAAATTGGATAATTTATATCTTTGAATATCTATTATGGTCTATAGGTACTAGTAGACAACATCACAACAATCATTTATCAGTTGTCTAGTACCCATAACACAAGCTCTGCTTAGCTTGGGACTAGACGGCGTTGTGTGATGGTTGTGGAATAATATTATATTATTATTACAATTTCTGATATAAAATGTAAAATGAACTCAAAACTTCGTTTTAAATATTTGTACAATCTTTGACCCTTGTATCTGTAAAATATGAAAAATGTAGATGTGCCATATAATTGCTAGGCGAGCGAATTATACCTGGATACTTCAGCAAAGTTCAGCGACAGTTTATTTATAGTTATTTTTTATTATATGACGTAATAGGGTAAAAATCTGTTTGACCATACTGTTTGTATGGTCAAACAGATTTTTACCCTATTACGTCAGCTTTTTAGATTGTGTAACAATTTGCTGATAATCGAATTAATTCATTTGTAATTCATTCGATTATTAAATTGTTTCTTATGAAAGAGTTACATTAAGTCAACTAGTTTACACATTATCCTTTAAATGATATTTGATATTTATTTTGCAAACAGGTCTTAAAAAACCACTTTTACACGTCAATTTTTTTTTCGTCCTTTTAAACTAGATTAGGCCGATGTTTCTTAGCTGACCACCCGAGAAAAAACACCAAAATAAACGCAGAGTTAAAAGTCTCTTTTAAAGTCCATATAGTAAATATGTAATGATCAAATCATATGAGAATCATGCTGATTAGTTTTTCAGTTAGTCTTTTGGAAAAAGAACCACACAGATGTGGACCTGTCCAGGCAGTGCAAACATTTGTCAGTAGTCGTGTAGCTCAAACTCAGGGCTAGTAGTCCCAAGTTTAATGGTTTTCTATTAAATAATGGACTACCGATATCTATTACAATTTAAATAGTCCCAGCCTGGTTAACTTTTTAAAACGCCCACGAAAATCAGACGTCGTGTAAAATATCCATTAAAACCCACATTTTTTTCAATTATTTTTCAAACACATCACCACTAATGTCAAGCAAAGGTTAACGGTGTTACCATAAAAATAAATTAACCTAAATCACGACAAATGTTTTTTTAATAACGCAACAATGTTTGGGGTGGATGGGTGACCTATAAGTCACCCGATGGCGTTAAGGGGGTGGTCACTACTTCCTGTGATTTCGAACACGCGATGTTTTTCTGTTGTATGTTTAGTGAAAAAGCTTGTAAAATGATTGATGGATACTTTGTAAGGAAAATCACACCTACATTAGGTATTTATAAGATAACAGTATCTAAAGAATAAATAAAGCGGTTTGACATATTTTGTTGTAAAAAAAATGGTGAACTGCCATTTTTATTTTCGTGTCAAAAAATATCTGGCTATTGAAAAATCATCCCTTAGTAAGTTTAATAAGTTTTTTAGTATATTTTTGTAATTATAATACGTTAGATTTATTGACTTGTAATTCAAAGCTAATTTTGTCGTGTTATAAAACCCAGAGCAATAAACTCGTTGAAAATTTCACAACCTAAAATCCGAAACCATTTTTCCAATCTCTGAATTAAAAATGATGGTCTTTCATCTAGCCAGACCAAATTTACGTAAGTTATGTTCGAGTAGAAACCAAAAAGAGGCAACTTTTGATCGACAATCTCATTTAAATTCCTAACATCATTATACTAAGCTATATTTTATGTCGAATAAAGTACCTTTAAAATATGTTTATCAACCATCAACCTTGTCAACTAGTCGGAAAATCTTATAAAAACCACTGAATTTCAAAGCAAGGCAAGCAGAATAAACACAGGCGACGACCTGATTCATAACTTGTTTTTTTACAGTCGGTAACCATGGCAACTTGGTGACAACAATACCATATACCTTCACATAGACTTAACCCAAGGTGAAATGAGCTTTATGTCAGTGTAATAAGGTGGCGTTTCGTTTAAGAGTTGGAATTTTAATAAGTAATTGCTTCCTGAACAATGCGCGTGCCTGAATATTTTATTACTGATAATAGTAATTGATGGAATGTATGGAAACCTGAAAGGTTTTCTGGTTATTAATTCATAAACAATTTCCTTTGACTTGACTCAAATGTTATGCTTTTGAAACCACTCATCTGTCTGTGAGGTAACAGCCCCTTAACATCAATCAAAATTCGAAATACTATTTTTAAATGGATTTATGTATTTTTTATGCTTTGAATAAAATACTTATGATCTCATGTAAATTTACATACAATATTTTTTTTTTTATCAAAAACCATTTTATAAAGCTTCAAAGCTAATATTTAGAAATAAATGTCCGACATAGACTCTGACGTGCGCCTGACCATCAATGATTGCATCTCCGCTTACCATCAGGTGGGATCGCAGTCAAGCACTGGTTTATACCAATTAAAAAAAAATCGTCAAAATCCATTAAAATTCATCACATTCGCGCCGATATGCCCGTTACCGAAAACAGATTTTTTTTATATTATTGAATTTTTTATTTTTTGTATATTTTTAATGTTGAGTATCCAGTGTCACTCTCACAATTAAGACGAATCTAACGACACCTTTCAAACTAAAATGTAACAAGCCGGCTCTAGGGCGTACCAAAGAAATATTCATACATATATACACTCTAAAAACATAACCTTTCTCTTGGCACAGTCGGGTAAAAATTTAAGCTAAGCAGCGTCCAAAGTGTGACTTATACGTAGAACAAATTTGTATTATCAGTCAATGACCACTGTTGCCAGCCCAATCCGAGCCCAGTGTAACAATTTGCGTTTTAAACTATCAATGTTGAAAATCGCGTTATTACAAAAAGAATTTTTGCCGAAACCAGGGATTGAACCAGGGACCTTTAGATCTTCAGTCTAACGCTCTCCCAACTGAGCTATTTCGGCTGTGAAATATTGTTTAAAATAATCGATCTGGATTTTTTAACTTTGATGAAATGTTACAATGGCTACAAATGTAATAAAAACCTTTTAACGAAAAAAAAAAAATTAACCAACTTCAATGTAAAAAAAAACATTGAAAAGTGCAAAATAATTTTAATTTCGGAAGTCGGTGTTAAATAACGAAGAGAAAAAACTATTATTATTGAAACACCGACTTCCGAAATTAAAGTTTTTTACACTTTTCAATGTTTTTTTTTTTTACATTGATTTCGGTTGTATTTTAATTTTTTTTGTTAAAAGTCTTTTTTATTTAAAAAGATAAAGAAAGATCTCTGTAGATAGCGTTTTCTTACAAAGCAAAACAGCATCAAAAAGTCGTAAAAGTCGTACTAAGCATCGTTTGACAGCAGTAACGTAAAAACAGTATTATGTCTTCGTTAAAGGAAGAGTAAAAAATATATATATTTAAATACATTCAGCCGAACATAGAACCTCCTCCTTTTTGAAGTTGGTTAAAAATAAAACAAGCAATACATCGTACAAAGCAAAAGTATCCATATTATTTTACCGTACTATATCAGAGAGTGCCTAATGTTATTAAAACATTTGTTCATAGATTGCCATGAAATATTGGCTTTAAGATAAGAGTGGATTCAGTCACTTGATATTAGAAAATTATCCCAAGGGAATATTCTACCTGGATCAAAGTACCCTATGTACTATTGCAAGACATAATAATTTATTCAATAAGTAGTTTGTAAGTACAAGGCATACAGAGTAGTCTTAAATACTAGAGAAAAACAGTACATTCAGTACAAGGCGGGTTCTAGGACTCCCTTTCCTAAACTAGGCAGAAATTCTGTCTGTATCTTAGGAATAAGTTTCCAATTATAGGGGGTCGTATTACGGTTACAAAATAAAATAAAGACATTGGTACGTGCAGTGGTACATGGTCTACCCATGAGCTAAATTTGATCCAAATTCATTTCAGCATTTTTTTTTTTGGAGATGGCAAATCATCCAATATCTTCTCTCGCTCTAGAGTAGAGCGAGAGGACGTGTCACACACACACGTACAAACCCAGCTTCTCATTAGAGGTGACTAGATGGCTAGCTAGATGGATTGTAACAAGAAAGGCTTCTTGTTACAGTCTATCTAGCCAGCAGATGTATTCCAACGATCCGACAAACCGACAATCAACACATTGTTTACCTTAGTTTACAATCCGTACGTTCTCAACCAACCACCAAGGTGACCTCTGTTTGGACGCTGGGTTACATTCGTGTGGCCTATGCTTTAATAGTGTTGGTTTGATTGACGTTACATTTTCTTGCGTGATCGCATCACAAATGAAGATAAACGCAGGAGAAGCAAGGTTACCGACAAAGCCCGAAGAATGGCCAAACTTAAGTTGCAGTGGGCTGGGCACCTTGCTCGCAGAATAGATGGTCCATGGCGGCGATAGGTTCTATAGTGGCGACCACGTACCGTAAGACGCAGCGCTGTAAGGCCTACTACAAGGTGCACCGATGACCTGGTGAGGGTTGCGGGAATCCGGTGGATGCGAGACGCACCAGACCGGTCAACATGGCGACGCTTGGGGGCGGTTTATGTCCAACAATGGACGACTTTCGGCTGAAATAATTAACTTTAGACTTAAGGTAAACCTAAAGTACATATATAGGTTACTTAATATATTATTTACTTCCAGTAAACCTTAAAAACATGTCCTTGTCATTGTTACTTGTAATTTACCTACGCGACAACACCTAAAAATAACAAACGTCGATCACTAAAAGAAAACACCCTATATTTTATGTACGTCATCAGTCATTCTATACAATAGTGCCCTTACACAATGAACTACGACCCCCCACCCCCCCTACCCCCCTCTCTCACGTTAATTTGATGGCACGATGACGCATGAATTTTATAAGAGGGTGCTTTCAGGTAACTATGCTTATTTATGTACTATTTATTTATATATATGTATTTTCATGAAATTGAAGGTGGATCAAATGATAAGTGTCTTTGGACTATTAAGTTTTGGGTGAATTTTGAAGACTCACTGGATAGGTTATTTGATTCTGTTTCATGAATTCCAGCAATTTCTAATCTTTTTACTTACAATGTTCGTATGTTTGTTGTTTTTTGCTTAATCGGTTTTAAAACAGTTATCAATCCTAATAGATTCAGCTGAAATTTGGTATACCTCAGTAACTTGGTTATGCAATGCATTAAATGGAACCATGGAGCTTGTCTGATGATGGAGCCGAATGGTAACCGTAGGAACCACTGAGCACAACTAGATAAACCCTTCGTATTTGACCTCTTTGCAATTGTCTTGATCAGTACTACCCCGCGCTATATTAGTTTTTTATAACAAAATACCTACTACTTCATCTGAGCTTGAGACCATTTTTAAACAATGTAGATACCTTCGACCAAGTTCCTTCGACGACGTTTTCTTGGCACGTTTTTTCTTCGGCGAATAACAAGAATTCAACGAAAATATCTCATATCAACCAGTTGATGGGTAGTGAAAAAGATGGCGGATTATAACCCGCCCGATGACAAAATGTCACATTTTTTTGTAAAATGTTTGCAGTATCTATGGTCTGTAATTTAGTAGTATTATAAATGGTTAGTTTACCTTTTATCTCACAGCTCCCTGAATAGGGTATAATTGTGAGCATTATCACACTAATATTATAAGTGTGAAAATTTATGAGTGTGTGTGCCTATGTTTGTTACTTGGGCTGAAAGGATTTCGATGAAATTTGGCAAACAGGTAGCCTTTATCCAAAGAGTATGTTTCTTTGGGATAATATTCTACATTCACCCGGTCGAAGCCGCTTGTGGCAACTAAATAGTTCTAGAACAAAACCGTTACTATCGAACCGACAACCGCCATTTTGTAACATACAGGGTTTGTCCCCTTTCCTTCGACATGTCCTTTACAAGAAATTATACAGCACAGTAAAACCACTATTATACAAATATGAATAGTTCAAGATATACAAACGAGTAGATTTAATTTGACACTAATGACTCCGTAAACATGTCTCATACATATTTATGTGGGAAACTCATAAATTATATTGATAACGCGATACCTTGTGAAGTAAATACGGTTATTTGGAAATAATTGCTGCTGGATAGAGGAATATACTGGTCGATGTTTGTTTTGAAGAAATGCTTATGTACTTACTATTTCCATACTTCGAGGCAGTGTTGCCAGTTCTCTGGACACTTTTTCCATTGACATCGACGTGGATGTTTTTTTTTAAGATTACTAGGTTTTTTTTATACCTAAGCTTTTGTGGAATATTCACTAAGTTATTTATTAGTATATTGACAATAGAATGTACCAAGATATTCTGTTGTCAATAAACCTGCCTAAGGAAAAACCTACAAAAAAAATTACAAGTAACATTCTTAGGTTCACTTTTTAGGGTTCCGTACCTCAAAAAGAAAAAATAGAACCCTTATAGGATCAACTTATTGTCTGTTCGTCTGTCTTTCAAGACTCTTTATTTCGGGAACACGTGTAGGTATTAAGTTGAAATTAAAACTATATAAGTACTCAAGATTGCGGTCTCTTGAAGCTGTGAAAAAAATCAAATTTCTAAGTTAATGAACGCAAAAGATACGGCCGTTTATGTCTCAAAAAACGTATATTTCGACACTCTCGAGGAAATCAAAATTCATAGCGTACTTCCCGTTGACCCAGAATCCTGAAATTTTGCATAAAGCAAAATCTTATAGTACGAGTATAAGGATAAATCTGAAAACTGAAAATTTGTTGTTGCGACCAAACAAAAAAAAAATTGCGATTCGGTTAAATATTCGAGACTCCATTCGGGAATTTAATAGTTTACATAGGTAAATTTGTACGGAACCCTCAGGGCGCGAGTCTGACTCGCACTTGCCCAGTATTTTTACAACAATTAGAAAACTAAGTATATACGAATTAAATTATAATAGCTGTAAAAAGATTATTCTGCGACTTTTTCTAAGTTTTTATATCTTATGGCTGATCTAGATTTATGTAAAAAATATGCTGTATGTTTTAATTTAGTTTAAGTTTTACAGATATTATATTTCAGTCCTCTATATTCTTCATTTATTATTTTGTTACAACTGTTTTATTTTCAATAATAAAGATACGTATCAATTATAAAGTATATCTACCTACATCCTTACATAATATAAAAACGTCCTCCCCACCGCATCTGTCTGTTTGTATGTTCGCGGTAAACTCAAAAACTACTGACCGTATATTCATGCGGTTTTCACCAACATGCAGAGTGATTCATGAGGACGGTTTAGGGGTATATAATAAATGCAAATTATAGTGGAGATATCAGAAAAAAATCGAGAATTTTTTTGCGGGTCGCTACTTTGCAATAAAGCATGCCTTTTCGTTAGTTCCTATTTTATAAATACACAATTATTATTATTGTTAGTATGTAGAATTCAGTTCATCGATTTACCTCTTACACAGATTTATGATGAAATCCTTCTTTTGTTTCAGATCATAACAAAAACATACAGCAGTAACGTATGAGGTAAGCGTATTTGTAATATGTTTACAATCAATCTAAATAAAATTATCTAATAATCAATTACCGCATGTATGAATGATCATCGTCAGAGAATGGCTCGACAGAATTGTGTTGACGATTTTTAGTTAGGTTGTAATTGTGTTGACGAGGTTTTTAAGTAATTATTTTTATAAAAAATTCGCCCAAAATTAAATTGAAATTTTGCGAAGCTGAAACGGAGTGACATTTCAATAGTTACAATACATCGAAATGTCTGTTCATCAAAGACTTGATTCAGTCTCGTTAAGTGCGTTAATTTTGATAGTCAGTTATATTTATTAAACAGAGACCCTACTACGAGCTCTTACGAGCTAAACTGAACTGTTAAAGAACTATTTCTCACTCGCAGAACTGATATTTTAAAACGTCATGGTAATTTTTTTAATGGTGTAAATCAAGTGGAAATCATCCAATGACTTCTCCCGCTCTGGGCGGAACTGGAGGGCGTGTCAGACTTTTACTGACTAATACCACACATGTGTCCTTCATTTGTCTTTTGCGTTCTAGGACTACGGGTTTCCTTTTCAGAAATTCGTCGCGGTCCTAGCTAGCGGACATCGGCACTGCTGGGTCCCTACGATTTGCTGACATCTCTTTGAGGAGCGCGTGGATCACTACATGCTGTTGACGATTGGACTCGGTCCAGCCAATTACCGGACGGCCGGACGGCGAGCTAACCATTGCTCAACGTCCGCAAGCCCGCGTCTACTGTAGCTGGCAGTTGGAGTCTCACGGGTGCGGCCTCCTCGTTGCTAGCATTTTTGTAGCTTATTCTACTCGCTCCGGAACATAGCCTGAACCAGGGAACACGTCATGGTGAGGTCCCTGGACCCTGGCATAAATAGGCCGTCATGTAGGTATTGTTTGACAGTTAACTTTATATTCGTCTAAATTGATCTCAATTTATAATAACGGCGTACTGGATCATCGTTGTCAACCAACCGCGGCCATGAAAGAAGCTTCAATAATGGCGGACAATATCGTTGCTCCAATTGTGCTGCAGCCGACGATACGGAAATTTGCAGTTAACCACTGAATAACCGTAAATGATTACTGAAAGTGTCACGGGCATTAGGTACTTGGTTCTAAAATATTGTTTGCTGAAACCGCAAGTTTAGGAAAAAGAACTACGCCATTAGTCAAACTCGTCATCAGGAAAATTCGACAAGAATTTCACTTCATCATTTTGTTTGATATATTGGCTAATATTTACTGTCGATGTTAAAGTAGAAAGTTATGCCAAGTGAACTCTCGAAATAAAAAGTATTCTATTTGCTATTCCAGCCCCCCTAGCTGAGTTACGATCGTATCGTTTGCGTCGAACGCCTCAAGTAGGCCACGCCTCCGATTCCTTTGTTCTGACCACGTAACTGAGCGTTAAGATGACGTCAGAACAAAGAAATCTGAGGCGTGGCCTACTCGAGGCGTTCGACGCAAATGAAACGATCGTAACTTAGTATAGGAAAAAATCTGGTAACTGTAAATTTATGGTTAAGTCACAAAAAAAATCGGGAAAATCTTCGTAACTCAATTCGGGAATTGAACTGTTTTCATAGGCAAGTTTGTACGGAACCTCAGTGCGCGAGTCCGACTCGCACTTGCCCAGTTTTTTAAATTAATATTTCTATGTTCTGAGATTTTTTTTGGCGTAAGAAATCATTAAATAACTCCTTCTGCTCCGAGTGGAGTCAAAGGATGTGTCCGACTTACTGAATAAAACCTACCTGTGCTTCTTCAGTTGCCCTTTGTGTTCCTGGGCCATAGTAACTCTCTCCAACAATCCTGCAGCCCTATTTCTGACGGCAAAAGTATTTTATCTACTTATTATAGCATTCACAATTACCATGCGTATTGGAGTTCCAGTTTCTTTTTATCGTCAAATCGAGAAGCTTATGACATGAAGTGAAGATTGGAGGCATGTCTGCAAGAAGACAGAAGACAGAAGAGAAGAAGAGAAGACCGCGTTGTGCCTTGGCACTGGGAGAATTCACAGGAGTTTTTAATATACCCGTGAATTTCCTGATGCCTCAGCTCAATGTGGTCTATTTCAGCACAGGAGAAACGGTGGATGAAGACTGTTAATAAACTGTAATTAATAAAACACATAAACACAATGAAAAAACATAATGTTTATTCAACTAAACAGAAGATCAAGGGTCTGTTTCACCACCTTCTAAACTCTGGTTAACTTAACTGTCAAAAAATATTCAAATTCCGTTCCATAACTATTTGAATGAAGTAAACCCAACCACATCATAGTTTAAAAACATGCATCAATTAGCTTAAAGCCGCAGTAAACATAATTTAATTAGTAAGGTGGTGTAATTAATTTACTCGCAACATTAATGGGCGAGATAATGCAAAGTAATTAAAATGAAAAATGTAATATTTTTTACTAAGGCTATGGAAAGATTACATGGTGAATGTTAGTTATTAATAATGTGTTTGACAATTACAATTATTTCGCAATGTAAAGTTATGTGATGAACATATTTTTCAATATTTTTTTAATTTATGTTTCAGAAAAATGTTACTTGTTGAATTTTACTGATTTTTTTTTTGCTTATTACACGGTTTTTGCTTTGCCATTCATATTTTGAATTCATACGTCTTATACTGTGTCTGTTCGTCTGTTACGATTACACGTCTAAACCACTGAACGGATTTTAATTAAACTTGGCACACAGTAGACTATGACTTAGTGTAAGAATTATAAAATACTTTTAAGTAAATTTTCTTGGGATAATAACACTATTTTCACGCGGCCGATGCCAATGCATCATTTGTTTTTTTTACCAATACTTGACAAATAAAATCTGTTGAACAATAAATTATACAGAACCTAATCGTTCATTAATATGATACACTAGCTACTGGCAGCGGCTAAAATCTTTAAAGAACATACTCCAGGGATTAAAAGTATCCTATGTGCTATACATGTTTACTCTTGTTGTACATTGGTTTATTTGTATGCCAAATTTGACCTTAATTCGTGAAGAAGTAAAAAACGTACACATCCATAAAAACATACAATCTTTCGCCTTTATCATATTGGTGTGATTGCACTTAATATAAGATGCAGCAATAGAGACAATACTCTACAAAGCCAATCTTTTTGTAAAACTTATTGAGCCATGATATATTTACGGCGAAAATCTTCACACGTATGTACTAATAGCTTATTAGTAACTTAGTTAATCCCACACGACCATTGTTTCCGTGATTACTTATAAAACATGCAAATGTCATACAAATTAGTCTTCATTGACAACCCGTGCGACCGTGTGTAGCATATTGTCTTTATATGGAGACTTCCTCACTAGTTGTCTTCCGATGGAGATGTTTTTTCTTTTCGTCTTCAAGTTATAAGTTACAGGAAATACTGTAGAAAATATTTCAGAATAAAAATAAAACTCCTTTTACTTATTCAATAAATTAATTTAGATCTATTTCAACTTCAAGTTCTTAGAAATAAACATATTTCAAAGTTAAACCAGATTAGAGAATTAAGGTTTCTTTCGATTTTTACATTAAACTGTTTAAAAAAAAAACAAAGATAAAGCAATATTTTTTTTATTAAATTTATACTAATGATAGATTTTTATTTAAAATCTAAATTGCATTATTTTAAATATATTTAAGTATAAGAAGTAAAAACATTGTATATTTATTTTTTTCCTTCAATATCGAATCAAAAAGCATGTTACCGATTTAGGTAAAACAATTGTTGAAAAAAACTAATAAAAAAAGAACAGCAATTCATGATTAAACATTCATATACAAACTCGCTTCTTCTCCTGACTTGATCCACACAAACCAATAGATGTTACAGTTACTCACGAACCGATTGTTACCCTATTCAAAGTTAATCGTCGGTTAGCTCTTGTAATCCATATGTAACAGATGATCAACGTTACTGTTAACGGTCGGTTATTGTCTCCGTTTTTGCATGGTGTCGACCGCCCGGAAATGTGTGGTGTTTACAAGTTTATATTACAATAGAATTCTCATCTTTGGTAATTAAAGTTGCGTTATTTGACTGAGGAATTGCAAGGACACTTTTTTTTTACATTTTTATGTACTTGAGCTGTTTCGTGCATAGAGGATCCTCAAGTTCCCTGACGCCAAAAACATTTTATTCGATGATTACAACTTCACATTAGCGCACGATTTGTTCTCAAGTTTGACAGTTTAATGGTCATTTTTGAACTGAAGATATATCTGCTTTACGTGCAACCAAGTACCAATCACAGCAAAGCAAAGCGCAGCAAAGACAATCTCCACACATGGGGGTTCTCGGACGGTTCCAATCTTCAGTGCTTGTGCGGCGTCTCTCCACATACTATGTCCCACCTTCCATCCTGCATCACATGTCCTGTTACCTATCAGTTCATATAGGGACCTAATGAAAGCATCAGCGGACAGTATTGCCGTGGCTGAATACTGGACCAGGCAAGGAATTTAACTAGTTTTGCCATCGATACGCTAAGAATAGGATACAAGCACAGAAATATTTCTTATTTTTTTTTAAAGTAATTATTTATTCTAATTTTAGGTAAATTAAATAATATGGGCAACGACGCACTACGTTGGAAGTGCACCTACGCTCGCACACTAGTGACGCAATCATGATTTTCAAAATAGCTGAAATCATTTTTTTTTTTCAAGCTATTATGCAATCGTTGATGGTGAGGCCTTGAAAATACCTAAATTATAATCGAACAGGAAGACTGCAGCAGGCAAATTATTGTTCCAGTCCTTCGATGTACGCGGTATAAATGTAAGGATGGATACTAGCCATCGGGTTGTCTGATGATAGAAAGGAGATGGCGGAATCAATTCATGCAATTCGGCATCCTGTAAGTTCAATAGCCGGTTCTGAACATAGCTACTTCTTCAAGATGATGTTAATCGCTTGACATTACTTTTGACATTATATCCGACATTTGACATTAGACATTTGTCATTATTTATTTGTAGACATATTTTAATGATTTGACACAATAAATAATATATTATTCAATTTAAATTGTTTTGCTTAAATGTGACAGTTCTATTTTAATAACATTTTAAAATTATGTAATATTTAACACAATGTTTATTGTTATGAATAAAAGAATAAATAAATAGATGTGTGTTTATTATGGTAGGTACATTAAAATATAATAGAGAAATTTAAAACTAAGTATCTATTTTAATTATCGTTTATGATTTTGAACTTAGAAACCAAGCACCCAATCATTCACTGAGGTGGTCTAAGACCGGGTTTTTCTAGACATAATTTTTTTATAAAATCACATATTTAAACTGCAATTAACAAAACCAGATATTCCCATAAAAATCGACTAATGTTTTAATTAAGCAATAAAACGTACAAAAAGAAACGATTTGCAGTTCTACCATGATTTATGGCGGATGCAATTATTTTTAATTATTTAATTAAAGTTATCTAAGTAAACTGTAATCTTAGTTTTTTGTTAAAGATACGTCGCAGGTGAAATTATGTACTTGGCAGACTAATTTTACTGTAATCTAGCAAGATACTATATCTAGTAAAAAATTTTTTTTTTCCTTGCCAGGGAATAACTCGCTCTTATTCCCAGTGTGGGGACACTAGGAATAAGAGCGAGTTATTCCCTGAGGACCCTGATCCCCGAGGGCCCTGTCCCTGAAGACCCCGTTTGCGATAAATATGATAACATTTATTTTTATATATGTTTTTTGTTGTTTTCAATTTGTATGGTCTACATAAAAAATGCTTAAATTTGAGTTTATGTTGAGACTATGATTGTTTAAAGTATTATCATTTTTGTAACGATTTTTAAAATATTGACGATTTTGTATGTTTTTTGAAAAGACTGATTAAAAACCATTCGTTTTATTATTATTGATTATTTTTATAGTTGATTTTTGCATGTTTTGAGACTAGTTGATAATAAGCATTTTTGGTTTACATGTGATGTAAAAAAGCGAAATTAATTTTGTACGTTTAAGTTTATTTTAGAGTTTTGTATTTAGTATGCTACATAAAAAAAATATACTATAAAGATATATTCCATGTAGAGTAGGTATGTATTTCGATTTTCCGTATTGCAAAAAGAACTATTATGATAATAATATAATTAAAACCTGTGATTGCTCTAGGACAGTGTATATTGTATTCTCTAATTAAAATATTTACCTTAACCAAGCAAAACTATATTTTTTTCCTAAATTTTAAAGTTAAGTATGATAATTTTACCTTGTAGTGTATTAACTTGAGTATATATATTGCATAATCCTCTAATATATAAAATTCTCGTGTCGCGGTGTTTGTGGTTAAACTCCTCCGAAACGGCTTCCCCGATTCTCATGAAATTTTGTGTGCATATTGGGTAGGTCTGAGAATCGGACACCATCTATTTTTTATCCCCCTAAATGTTAAGGGTAATGCACCCCTAAATTTTTTTTTCAATTTTATATTAAAAAAAAATTATATACATAGCAAAACAACGTTTGCCGGGTCAGCTAGTTCTATTATATTTATTTTATGGTTTATTAGTATATCTATTCTATGGGCGATAAGTAAATCTATTCCTGTATTCGCCTTTTTCTCTCTCTTTTATTGCACCTACCACTACTTTTCTCTGCATCACCCAAAGGTTGACTGGTAGAAAATGCCTAAGGCATTAAGTCCGCCTTTGTTCTTTTGTGTGCATAAAGCATTTAATAAATAAATAATTTTAGTCATCATCATCTTTCTGCCCTTGTCCCATCTTATTTGGGGTCGGCGCAACACGTTTTTTTCTTCCATTCTATCCTGTCAACCGTCATGCTATCACTAACTTCCTTTTCTTTCATATCACTGTTCACACAATCCATCCATATTTTCTTTGGCCTCCTTCTCCCTCTCCACCCACCCACATGTATACTCATAACTCTTTAAGTAACATGCGTTTTATCTCTTCTCTTTACATGACTATACCAAGACAAACGATTCCCCTTCAACTTTTCAGTCACTGGCGCCATTTTCAAACTTCCTCTAATATACTCATTTCTCACTTTATCCATTCTCGTCACACCACACATCCATCTCAACATTCTAAGCTAGTAATAATTTTTTGTTTAAAATCTTCTGCTGATACACCTGCCAAAGATATTCGAAGGACAGTCAAGACCAACCAGGTTAATGATTTCTTACAAAGGTTAACTCTGTAATCATACTTCTAAGTAATAAAGTTCACAATAAAGATAGGGAAGTGAAACATGGTATCGATGAACGCTATGTCTACGAAAAACGGAGTCATCAGTTGATTGATGGGAGTGTGGGGCTATGAAATGAGCGAAGAGTAATAAGGTATCGTTTTTGTTTACTACCTGCCTATCCTATCTATTTAGATATTTTTAGGTTGATGAGTTTAGTAACAAACAAAAGTAGTTTATCTATCTACAGTAAAACACTATGTTATTTCGGAACTATTGTATCTTTAACACGAATACCTACAGTGCGATCAAATTGCTCATCGCATCTGAACAAGGTAATATTTTTCTTAGTAGATTACCTCTTTTGGAACATTTTAATAGTGTCGTCAAAATGGCTTTTAGGATTTTTACGACACTTAGGTAGTTGCTATGTATATTTGTAACTCTATTAAACATGACAAAATGCGTAACAATTATAATTGGGTAATCAGTGACAGCGTTTTCAAATTCCAAAATCTCTCCCGCTCATTTCAAGGCCAAACGCGCCACCTTTTTGTAAGTGATCGCTAGACGGATGGGAGTCAGTTTAGTACACAATGCTGTGACTTCCTTATATCTTTGTATCAAAGCGGTTAAGTACAGTTGGGAATTGAGATAAGGCCCTAATGACGATGTAATAAGAATTCGTGGGAAAAGGTCGATATCGGTAAAAAAAATGTCGTGTCACATCTCTATGCGACAGGTTAATTTTAGGAAGACTTTCGTTAATCGTATTTTTTGGCTGGAAGTCGCTGTTAAAAATCACACTTCACTCTAATATTACACATAGTATGTGAGTGCATGTATGAGCGTGGCCGACTATGCTATGCTATACATAGCATAGTCGGCCTTATAATGTTCCCTCTGTTGGGACTCAGGCCTCCTCTCTAGGAGAGAGAATAGACCTTAATCCACCACGCGGGCCCAGTGCGGGATGGCTGGATGTCACATGTTTTTAATTTTTTGGTTCTAGTACATGTAGGTTTCCGCACGATGTTTTCGTTCACCGTTTTGAGAGCAGTGGTGATGAAATAAATCACACAAAGTAATGCACCTGGCTGGGTTTGAACCCGCGACTAGTCGGGGCCGTTACCAATCGGCCACCACTGCTCAGTGAGGAGCGTGAGCGTGTGTATATGTTTATTATTTCCTTACGTTCAAACGGCTGAATGGATTTGGATGAAATTAGGCACTCCAATTGATCAGGTCCTGAAATAGCATATAGAAAACTTTTTATTTTGTAAATATGTTTCCTTGCGATAATTTTCCACTTTCGTGCGGCCAAAGTCGCTGGCAGTAATAATTTTATAATTTAGTCGGACAGAGGCAATCGGTTTAGGCAAGTACGAAGCCACAGGCAACATTAAAAAGAAAAAAAGGCTAACTACCCAATCAGTAAAGTAGTTAACTCCTAAATCGTTCCAGTTCTTAGAAGTTTATTAACAGAGCATAATTTTGGCTCGTGCCACCTAACACGCATTTACGTAAATTGTTACCGGTTCTCGGAAAAGGAATATTAAAATAAAATGAGAAGGAATTAAATTAAATGAGGTTTTTACGTGGGGGTGTTTAACTGAAGAGTGAATAGGTTAGGACTCAGGACTAGATTAGGTTAGTAATCAAAATAGGTTAAATTTTGGAGAGTGTGCGCGGGAATTGCATGACTTGATTCCGCCATCTCCTTTCTACCATCGGACAACCCGACGAACGGCGAGTATCCACCCTTACGTTGTTGAAACTTCAACGGTCCGGACTAAGCGTTTCGCTTCATCGTTTATACCGCGTACATCGAAGGACTGGAACAATTTGCCTGCTGCGGTCTTCCCTTCCAACTATAATTTAGGTGTCTTCAAGGCTAGAGTGAATAGGCTCTTAATAAACCTGGGGAACTATATTTTCTATCACCAAAATTTATATTTATCATCAAGTTGTATCACCTAATAAATAGATCTATCGCCACGAAATATTTTCGTTCTCAGATAAACAAAAATTGTTCCCAGGTATGAATTATCAAATTAATGTTAATATATGTGTAAAATAAGAGATCGATAACCAATAAAATTATATTGCATTACATGAATATAAACTTCGTTCTTATAATAACAGTTTTGTTACTTAAATAATAGCTCTGTGCTCAGAATGGTAGATCTGTCACCAAATAAATCGATTATCGATCCCTGACTGCGACTCCTTTTTATTTGATATTTTGTCACCAATACAGTAGTAACATTTTATTTCGTTCAGATATTAAATTAATAGTATTAGTTACCAATTTAATACATCAATTTATAATTTTAATGAAAAAATGATCAAAGGGGCGGAGACAAATTGGCGCGCTTTAAAAATTGACCAATCCGGCCCAATAAATATTGATTATTTTAACTTTAATTAAGTGTTTTATCTATTATTCTGCTAGCCATAAGCCAGCTATTTTAAACCAGCGCTGATTGTTCAGTGGTAATTATTTTAAACAATAAATATTGATTATTTTGACTTTAATTGTTTTATTTACTACTCTGCTAAAAATTTTATTTAAATATAATTTATACTACCAGTGGAAATTTAAAACCTTGGGAGTCTAGTTAAGTAGCAGAATCTTTTGGTTGAAACGATGATGACAACCCTAATTTTTTATTTGAACTTAATGCAATTTTCTAGTAACATAATATGAATTATTGGTGATCTTTTTAAATTAGTTTGCTTAAATACTTATTAGGACACACCTATTATAATACATACAAAAACATTTATTTGGTACTAGACCTTATATCTCAGGATTTTAGGTGATTTATTGTGGAACTGATTTTGCATTGTTTGGTGACTACATTTTGGTGACAGATCTACTATTTTGAGGACAAACCCTATTATTTAAGAAACACAAAACTAATTAAATTGGTGATAGCTTAAATGATACCCATAAACCTGACCATCAATGATTGCATCTCCGCTTACCATCAGGTGGGATCGCAGTCAGGCACTGGTTTATATCATTAAAAAAAAAATGTAGTCAAGGCAAGCTTAAAAAATACTGGGCAAGTACGAGTCTGACTCGCGCCCTGAGGGTTCCATAAAAACCTATTTACCCATAAAAAAAGTTAAATTCCTGATTGCGATTGGGAAAAATCTTCGAAACTCGAAGATTTTTCCCAATCGCAATTTTTTTTATGACGTAACAACAAATTTACTGTTTTTACTAAATTTACTTTTTTCATATTACTATATCTGTTCTATAAGATCTTGTTTTGTGCCAGGATTCTAGGTCAACGGGAAATATACGTTTTTTGCGATATAAACGACCGTATCTTTTTTTAGTCAACTTAGAAGTTTTATTTTTTTAAAGCATCAAGGGACTGCAGACTTGACTATATGGTTTTAATTTCAACTCGATACCTCTACGCGTTCCTGAAATAAAGAGTCTTGACAGACAGACAGACAGATGGACCACAAAGTAATCCTATAAGGGTTCCGTTTTTTCCTCTCACCAGTTCGTCGGTCCACCTTGTGGGAGGCCTTCCGGAAAGCAGTCTCCAGTCCAGAACCCTTTGGCCCAGTAGAGCATCTGTCTTGCGAGCCCAATGTACCCTGTATACTGCTACTTAAGTTTTGGTGATTCTTTGAGCTATATATGTCGGTAACCTAGGTTCACTTCTACCATTCAAGAACCTTAAATAACACTATTATTACAAAGGAGAAAGTTTCTGATGGAGTGTATGTGTGTGTATGTATGTTACTTCTTCACGCTCGAACGGCTGAACGGATTTCAATGAAATTTGGTACAAGAGTAGTCCATATCCGGGAATAGCACAAAGCCTACTTTTTATCCTGGGGGTATTTTTACTTGGGATAAAAGGTCTACTATCACGCAGGCGAAGCCGCTGGTAGCATTTAGATGGATATATTTTGTTTTTAATAGGTTTTTGCCTCCGCAACATTTAATTGTACTTATCAGTCGTCGATACAAAAGATGAACGTCCAACATAATACCCCGTTTAGTAACAGAAAACCAATTAGGATGCGTCAAATAATTTAACGTCGAGTTTTTGCCTCATTTAAAAGAAATTAAAGGGTGTTTTAACACAGGATGCATCTGCTACCGATTCCGCAAATTGTGCGTTTACTCATGAAGATTATAAACTCATATGCTATTGTTTACAATACTTATTTTGTTGAGGACTATACGGTTTTAAAGATCGTCAAGCTAAAATAAAACTAGTTGATATAACATAAAATAAAAAAAATAAAAAATACAGAATTATTATTAATGATTTAATTACTGAATATGTTTTTTTAGGTGGGAAATAATCTAATGATTTATTCCGCTCTAGGGCGGAGAGTGTGTCAGACTTTTACTGACTAAAAATACACCTATGAGCAGTGGTGGTCGAGTGGTAACGGCCCCGACTTATGAGTTGTAGGTTGCGGGTTCAAACCCAGCCAGAATTTATTTCATCAGCACTGCTCTTAAAATGGTGATGGAAAACATTGTGAGGAATCCGGCATGTCCTAGAACCAAAAATTCGAAGACATGTAAAATCCACCAAACCGCACTGGGCCCGCGTGGTGGATTACGGCCCATTCCTGGCGGCCTGAGTTCCAACAGTGGAACATTATAAGGCCGACTACGCTATAAGTATATTAACAAACAACACACCCCTTACGCAATTATTAATAGCCATTAAGGTTGTCAATTAAGTTAATTGGTAACCGCATAGGAACCCCAAACTACATATCAAATTCTTACCGCAAAACTGTCATGGCGCTTGACGATTTTTTTCCGTTGAAGTCGATTTTATTATGAAAAAGAAAGTAAAAATACCTATTGACATTTTGAACACAAAGGAACATCCACTATTTAAATACTGACTGGCCTGTTGGTTTAGTGGTTAGTGGCCCTGACTGCTATGTCGGAGGTCGGGTTCGATTCCCGCCCAGGACAAGTTTGTGTGATGAGCACGATCATTTGTTCTGTGTCTGGGTGTAATTTATCTATAATATGTATGTATTTAGAAATATTTAAGTATGTTTATCAGTTGTCTAGTACTCATAACACAAGCTCTGCTTAACTTGGGCCTAGACGGCGTTGTGTGATAGTTGTAAAATATTATTATTATAAATAACTTCTTAATTAATAAAGCTTATATATACATGATCCAGAATTTCATATTATGTTAGTGACTGAAACATAAAACTACGTTAGTATAACATTCAAATGCATTTAATTAGTCAATTAATTCACAAGAAATTAAATTAAATTAAAATAAATCATTTCAAAAACACAATAATCATATTATTTGTTAAACACAAAAAATAAATAGTTTATAAAACATGCAGTTTTATAAACCTATCCCACACTGGTGATTCTGGTTGTTATATAAAAATCATCATCATCATCATTTCAGCCGGTAGACGTCCACTGCTGGACATAGGCCTCCCCCAAATGTCGCCACAAAGAACGGTCCTGTGCGTCTTGCATCCATCGGATTCCCGCAACCTTCACCAGGTCATCGGTTCACCTTGTAGGGGGCCTTCCAACACTGCGTCTTCCGGTACGCGGTCGCCACGCCAGAACCTTTCGGCCCCAACTATATAAAAATACGTATTTAAATTTAGTGTTCCCCTCTCAGAGAGAAATCTTATGACCCAACGTTATAAGCTAATTAAGTTATGTAATGTGATGTGATGTTTAGTTTCCAATTTCCCAGTAAAACCTAGGCGCAATCAAAGTCTTAAAAGTTGTTGAATATCGCCTAAAATCATGTTGAACCTATTAATCGCTGAAATAACACAACACTTGTATTCATCTAAGGGGTAGGTAGAAACTCGGCTGCGCAATGGTTTAAAAGAGTCACTTTGACCCAAAAACGCAAAAGACAACTGAAGAAACACGGGTGGGTTTTTAGTCAGTAGAAATCTGATACTCCCTCTCGATCCAATCCAAGCAGGAGGAGTTTTTTGGGATTGATGTAGCAGCTAAAAAAAAAAATTGGCAGTCTTGTTGTCCGAACTTTGAGTCTGCATGTAGCATGTAATTCAGTTCGTCCTTGCGTGCAGGAGCGGCGTTCGCTCTGTTATTACGACGAGCAAGGACTTACGATAATTTACGCACTAGTGATGGCAAATGTCGATAAATTAAAATATAATGATTTAATCAACTTTTAATTATATGAGACAACAGCTTCTAAACTACGAATCAAGATTCAATGTGAGTTTTACAGAATAGTCTCAGAATCTGAGGAGATATTTAGAATATATAACTGACTGGCCTGTTGACTGGCCTGTTCGTCTAGTGGTTAGTGGCCCTGCCTGCTATGCCGGAGGTCGTGGGTTCGATTCCCACCCAGAATAAATGTTTGTGTGATGAGCACAATCATTTGTTCCTTGTCTGGGTGAAATTTATGTATAATATGTATGTATTTAGAAATATTTAAGTATGTTTATCAGTTGTCTAGTACTCATAACAAAAGCTCTGCTTAGCTTGGGACTAAACGGCGTTGTGTTATAGTTGTGTAAATATATTATTATATATATTATATTATTATAATATATTTTTACTTTACTGTAGCCCTTATAATATACCTACTTTATCGTAACCCGGGCAGTAATGGTGGCCCAGTGGTAACGGCCCCGACTTACGAGTTGTAGGTCGCGGTTTCAAACCCAGCCAGGAGCATTACCTACCCCTGCTATGTGTAACTTATTTCATCACAAAACGGTGAAGATAAACATCGTGAGGCAACTAAAAAATCGAAGATATGTCTCATCTATCAAACCGCAATGGGCCCGCGTGGTGAATTATAGTCCATTTCCTTCCCAAGAGAGGGGGCCTGAGTCCCAGCAATGGGAAATTAAGGCCGATTATGCTATTGTTACCCAAATAGGTTTACAGGTAAAGTTGGGGGTCAACTTATTCAAACCGTGAGGCATACTCATTATTGGCAAATCGATGTGAACGTGAACTTTGGTTTCGCGTATCATGACCTTCCACTGCTTGTAGAGGATGGGGTAACGATGAACATAAAATCTTTTTCAACTAAGGGCGGAATTCACCAATAAAACTAATCGCGTTTTAACGTTTGGCTCGCATAATCGCGTTTAGCCGCTGTCACTAGTGTCACTTGTCTGTATTTTTCTTTTGTTGTATTTTTACGCGATTATGCGAGCCAAACGTTAAAACGCGATTAGTTTTATTGGTGAATTCCGCCCTAAGGCTTTTTGAACCGCGGTCCCGATTACCACCAATACATATATATTTTTGTATTTGTATTTTGGGACCACAAATTCAATTTATTTTTGTATTTGTATTTTGGGACCACAAATTCAATTTATTTTTGTAACTGTACTTTTATGCCTTTTTTTCCGTGAGCTCCCAAAATACTACTAAAAAAAATTACCATTTTTATAAGTCGAAGTTGGGACCGCGGTGCCGATGCCGGTCCAAAGCGAGGCCCATTTTTGACCTCTTTTCGATCTAAAATTTAACCTTAGTAACAATAACTTACCAGGGCTTCGGATTATTCGAAAGAGTTACCTACTGTGGCCCTCGGAAAGGGCCCCTGAATAAACACAGGTGGAATTTAATCAGTGAAAGTGTAGCACTCCCTCTCGCTCCACTCAAAACGGCAGAAGTCATCAGACTGGCCTGTTAGTCTTGTGGTTAGTGGCCCTTGCTGCTATGCCGGAGGTCAAGAGTTCGTTTTCCACTCAAGACAGATGTCTGTGATGAGCACGATCATTTGTTCTGTATCTAGATGTAATTTATCTATAATAATGTTTGTATTTATAAATATACAAGTATGTTTATTAGTTGTCTAGTACTCATAGAACCAGCTCTGCTTAGTTTGGGACTAGATGGCGTTGTGTGAAAGTTGTTACTATTATTATATTATTTATTTTATAATTTATGTACACACGAATAAAGAAAGAAGATACATTGTGATAAAAATTCTACAAAGGTACTGCTTATTTCCAATAAGAAATTTCTAATATTTATTATTTTTAATTTTTATTATTCGATGATATCCTAAGTTTAAAATAGTAACGTTCGTTTATCGATATAAAGACAGCACTTGACTTACAGGTAATAGGTAGCACGAAGGGCGTCCTATGTTCATCGCATCTCGATTGGTGCACTTCGTCTAAAATTACCATTATTTGATAAGACACAGTAGTGGTTATTAGCTGTTAATATCATCCATTACAAGTTATTATTGTTGTAGCAACATTGTATTGACTAGAGCAGGAGAAGTCAATGTATGATTTGCCACCTAAAAAAACATGAATATGTATTTTTAGCTTTACCTAATATCTGATATTGAAATAGAAATTGCAAAAATCTTACGAAAAATTGTATTTCGTGAGCTAACTTCTCTGAACGATTCGCCTTAATTCATTAAACCCAGAGCAAAGCCGGCGTTCGCTCGGTCATTGTCTTTCTGTTGTGTCTCTAATTACGCTACTCAAAAGGTTAACTCGACGTGGTAGGGCCCCAGGCCGTTTCTTGCAGTTTCTCTCTTGTAACGTTAAAGCTTCCACAAACCTGTCAACACACCCATATCAAACTAACAAGAAACCTTTCTAAAGTTTTCCACCAACATTATAAACCAACGCGGCGCCAAAAATGCAGACACCCCATAGGAAAATATTTAACATAAAAACAGCGGGCATCGTCCTAAATGGGGTTGGAAAACAGGGGCGGCATGGGGTGGCGGAAACTCCTAATGGTAGTTTGTCACGAACCACCCCAAATTACCACCCCAGAGTTCCTAGAAATATATGGAAGTATATGGGGTTTTTTCGTCAGTAGCCGTAATGTTTAGTGTTGGTAGGTTTAAGCTGTTTTGACACGCTATTCGTGATTTAGGTTACAATATCTGAAATGCCTGGTGGGTGGGTTCGTGGTTTTTTTAATAGTATATATTATTATGTGGGTATGTGGGAATGGTTTGGTCAGTAATGAGTGAAATAAAATATTACATTTGTTAGGTGAAATAGTTTTAAGGAGTACTTAGCATTCATGGCTTCTTGTTGATTTTTCGCTATAGAAAACGCCACCTCATCATCTTGTCTGATGATTCATAAGTGCCTAACTAGGTGACTGTTACCACGAGCTACCTGCGTATCTTTTTTCTCCTTCTCTGTCAAATCCATCCAAAGGTTGTCGGTAAAAAAACGCTTTTAGCGATAAGACTGCCCGTTGTGACACCCTATTAATTTTCATTTCCTAATGTAAGTTGTATTTTTGGTGTACAATAAAGAATATCTACCTATCTATTTGTTATTTTTAATTCAGACCTTGATCTCTTTCTACAGAGACCATATTTATCAACATTCATTATACAATTTAGTTTAGTTAGTATTTTTCTGTCTGCCTGCCTTTCAGAATTATTCAAGGATTAGAAAGAAAGAATGTAATACTTTCCTATTCAAGTTAGATCTAATTATTGCATACCATTTTAACCCTTATTGAAAGCTTCACTGATTCTAAACTTGCATGTTATTTTCTTAAGTAACCATTAAAATATGAATAAAAATTCTTTTTAGTCAGCATAGTTCTATAAATTTTTTTAAAACTATTTTAATAATATTTACATCAGTTGGTAATTTAAAAAAATATTACCACAAAGTACATTATTCTAGGATTTTAAGTTTTTTAGATTATTTCGGCAAGGTCATTGCGAACACAGCTGTTACGAAATTCACAATACTGTTGTTGCACGCAACTTGCAACACGAAAAACGATTCCTTCGGCAATAAAAACCAAATCGTCTAGACTTGCAGACATGCCAGAATAACCCTTCCCTACCCACTTATTATGTAAATTTCCGAAATCTAATCGACATCCATTTCGCGAGTGCATTACATGCAGAACCGTCCAATAGAGCCGGTAATAGCTGGTTTCCTGGCAAAGCCACCCCTGCCAGACTTGCCACGGGCTGGCACCAAAATTGTGCAAACTTATGCAACGTTCCGTGTTTCGTTTGCAAAGTTTGCCAAGCCATTATATTGTTGGCTTGAGAATTTCCCTTGGATACCGTACCTGTGAGCGACGACCCCTACTTTAGTAGAACTTTTGTTTTGTTTTATAGGTATTGTAAAATTGGTTTATTGGCAGATAGCTGGAACTTTGTAGGATTCGGTTTTACTGCTTTAGGGTTTTTTGTAGTCTCCAGGCTAGACACCCGACTACAGCTGTGGTGGCCCGGTGGTAACGACCCCGACTTACGGGTTGTAGGTAGTGAATTAAAAACCAGTCAGGTGCATTATTTTGTGGGTATCTAATATTTATATTTATTTTATCACAACTGCTCGCAATACGGTGAAGGAAAACATCGTGTGGAAACCGGCATGTCCTAGACCCAATTCAAAAATATTCTATTATGAAATCCACCTACCCGCACTGGGCCCGCGTGGTGGATTACGGCCCATTCCCTCTCCTATAGAGGAGGCCCGAGTCCCAGCTGTGGGAACATTAATAGGCTGATTATGCTATAGTCTCCTGGGTCGCGGGATTGTTCGAAAGAATGATCGTGGTCCTCGTAAAGGGCAACTGAAGGAACACTGGTGGATATTCGCTCTCATTGTACACAGAGCAGAAGGAGTTTTTTTGTTGATTTCCAACCTCGAAATATTTTTCTTTAGTTCACGAGGGATTGAAAGTGTGTCCTGTGATTAGGCAAAAAATTCAAGTCTACGAGTATGTAATAAGCACATAACCCCGTAAACCAAAAGATAACCTCAAAGTTTTAACAAGACAAAGAGTTAAAAGTTTTCACAAAAAGTTTTAAAATACCGATATCCATTGTCAAATAAACATATATTTTTTTTAAACGATAATTATCACAGTTTTGTAAAGACGATGTACCTGGAATAAAACTATTCATTCTAGGTACTTAGGTTTTTTTTTTATTATTGACGGGTTCGCGCTTGACCGCTATCTCACATGATGGAAAGCGACGATGCGGTCGACGATGGAGCTCGCTTACCTAGAAGTAAAGTTTTCACTCTTGACTTAAACAATCCCGGGTTGTAGCCATCAGGAAACACAAAATACAATATAATAATATAGGTACAATTTGTTTTATTTTAAACAAAGAACAAAATGCTTTATGTACATCTATTAGGTATGTGGATAGATAGGCCCAATCAGTTAGTCCAATGACCTAAGTATGTCCCTCAAAAATCCAGCCACATCCCATCGGGGAAGTTTACGTTGTGTTTACGTCCTTCATGGGTTTCAAGCCTTCACGTAGAAATATGCAATAATTGAAGACTTCATAATGAGGCCTAGCAGGCTTCGAACCTGCTGAGCCCCTAAGGTTTTGCTGACGACTTGAGGCGCGCGTGGAACACTGCGCGCCGTCGACAACTTGGGCTTGGTCGGAACGGTTACCGGACGGTCGGACGGCGAGCTACCCATTCCGCGGTGTCCGCAAGCCAACGGTGGCTGGAAATCGGGATCGGGATCGCGCTCGCGCTGGGGCCGTTACCTCGCGACTAGCAAACCGTGCATTACAAACTCCTTTGATTCCTCATTTCCTCTTAACGAATAAAACCTTTTCATCCATTTCAGGCTTTAACCATGGAAGGTTCGTCATCAGACTACAGCGACGAGGAGGTTGGGGTCCTGGCGCGAGGTCAGAAGCTGTGGGTCCGAGGAGTCAGGTCCCACACCACCTGTGCGGACATCGTGAGGGCATTGCAGGACGCTCCTGAAGGTAAGGACTTGAGAAGTCATCGGAATGAAAATCTGTACCAGAATGCCCCCTCTGTAGTCATTTAGGTATAGAGATTATTTTTTTCCACCAAGACCTATCGAAATTCAAACCTATATACTCGTAGCTGAAGGTTGAGGATCCTATGATGTAGTTCCATGGTGACATCTTGAAGATACACACGGGTTTCTCCAAGGTAGATAGGTGTTGAAAATTTCCGGATGATTTTCTTTAAGTAGGTACCTTACGAATATGACATACAGTTTTCGACTAAGAGAATGAGAAAGAGAAGAAGAGGCCTGAATCTCAATAGTTATTACCTCTCTTTTATAAGATTACAGCCATCTAGGAAGACTGCCAGCCACGTAACCACTGTAAGCAACGATGGACTAATGGCAACTTAGGTTTTAAAACATTCTTTTAACAGTTTTATACCTGTTTAAGCTTCCTATAGGTAACAAGCTGTTAGCTTTCTACTCCACATTTGGGAAGATAGATTTTCGACCGAAAACTTTCATGCTGATTTTTTACATACTTAAGTCATCATCATCATTCATCATTTCAACCGAAAGACGTCCACTGCTGGGCATAGACCTCCCCCAAATGTCGCCACAATGAACGGTCCTGTACGTCTCGCATCTATCGGATTCCCGCAACCTTCACCAGGACATCGGTCCACTCGTTCTCCGGTACGCGATCGCCACTCCAGAACCTTTCAGCCCCAACTGCCATCTGTTCTGCGAGCAATGTGCCCTACTAGTCCCCCTAGTCTCCAATCTTGATAGGAGTGAGCGCTACATGGTTGTTAATCATGACTTTAGTTTTGTCCATGTTCATTTTAAGACCCACTCTTTCGGAAGCTCTACTGAGGTCATTGAGCATTATGCTGAGGTCTTCCGAAGTTTCAGCCATGACTACTATGTCGTCGGCGTCGATGAGTGATGTACTCGCCATTATGTAAAAGCCTCAAGATTGCAGTCTCATTGGTATACTAGTCGCGAGTACTACGGCTAAGAGCTCAAATACACGAGCGGCATGTTACCCCCTAGTCGACGACTGCAGTTACCTCTGCCGTTGGAAATATGCCGCTCGTGTGTAAGAGCTCAGAATGAAATTCTGTGCGCGTTGTAGGTCCAAACCGTAGGGACCCATCAGGGTCGAAGCCTACTAGGGCCAGGGGACGAACGTAAAGAAGGAAGAGGAGTAGGTTTTTGGTCGGTAAAAGTATGACGTTCCACCTAAGAGCGAGAAATGTCATTTGATGATTTTCCCAGTTAAAAAAAAGGCCCAAAGTTTGGGGATGAACATTGATGTCAGTGAGTTACAGGTGATATAAATATGTTTGTTTGATAACAGGAGGTGGAGTGAGCGAGCAAGGCGAGTGGGTGTTGGCAGAAAGATGGCGAGGAGTCGAGAGACCACTGCCACCAGATGTACCGGTTCTGCACGTGCTAGCGGCTTGGGGAGACGCCAGGCATGAGGTTTGTTCCTATGTCAATTATTTGTAGACCACCAAGGCAAACTAGAGTGTAAATTTTAATTCTGGCAATATTTAAAGGCGTTTTGACTTCTACCTACTTCTGACTTGTATTTGTATTGTAGAAAAAATAATAAAAAAGAAACAATAAAAAGTAAATTAAAGGAAACAAAGTGTCACGAACTAAAACTAAATCCTAAGAATCATCTTAGACTTCATTTTAATTCCAGATACCTATTTGTTTAAACTTAGACAAAATCATTGATTGAGTAAATTTCACCATCAAAGTTTGCTTCTTGATGCTAACGCAACTTGATGCGCCTTAAGCTGATATCAAACTGTGGGCAACTGAGAATGCTCTGGAATGGTTAAAAAGAATAAGAGCGGCCCTGGATTGTAAAGGGTACTTAACTGAAGAAACACGGGATTTAGACCGTATAAGTCTGGCATGCTCTCGTGCTGCACTCAGGGCAGAAGTAGTTTTTGAGGAAATGCAACCCAAAAATTAAAGGCGAATGAAAATAGATTCTCTCTAACCATCTTTATATTTTTTCCAGGTTCGCCTAGCCCTTCGTCGAGTTTCAAGTGGTGGAGAGGACGACTCAGGTCGAGATAGTGACGGTGGAAGTAGAGGAGGAGCACGAAGGCGGAGAAGACGAGGGCTGAGGGCAGCCACCCCGCCACCCAGAGCCAGGAGTGAGGACCCGGCTGCCAGGCTCGTCTCTGTCATACATCATCAGACCAGGACTATACATCAGCAGCTTGATAAGTTAAGGTAGGTACCTATAGAACCGTTTTATTACATCTATAATCTAATAAGGAACAAACAACCAGACTCTGACCAAGTCTACATAACAATATGACTTTGTGGGATCCAAATTAGAAGTCAAAATAATAAGAAATATCAAGTTTTTTTTATTACTTCATTATCATCATTTTAAATCAGATAAAAACAGTTAAAATCAAATTGAATACCTTATAACAAAATATTTATTTTACACACACAGAGAACAAGAAAAGCTCATTGACCACCTAGAAGATCAGACCCACAAGAATCGCATGGAGAAACATGGCACCAACTACCTTCTCGAATCTTACCTCCGAGACCTGGGCAGGTGTAGCGAAGTCAACGACAGCCAAGCAGGGAACAGCGACAGCGGAGTTGGCGTAGGAAGCGGCACCCCACCAAGACGACACACCAAACATAAATCCAGAAGAGAAAGACACCTCATGAGAGAACACTACTTTACTAAAGAACTTACGGACATATGCCAAGTGAACTCCGAAAGGCTAATGCAAACACAAAACGATACAGATTCCGAAGCATCAGCCGATGAACTATCCAGGATACGAGAAGAAATAGAAATGCTGGAGAAATTAGCAATAGTAAACAAAAGACTACACCGAGAAGAAGAACTGGTTGTAAGACTAACAGCTAAAGTCAAAAGATACATGGACGAGAACAAAGCAAATAGCTGCGAAAATGCATCTCAAGTGACAATGCTGCTGGACAAAATTGATCAAGAGTTAGTGAATACCGCAAAAGAGATGCAGGATAACGCAATAGAGTTAGCAAAAGCTGACAGTGAAATAGAAAGTAGAATGAAACTCCTTGATGAATTGACACTAGAATTAGAGGAAGAAGAACTACAGAACACAGTTTTAGAGAGGCAACTTAACGAAGCGTCCAGTCGTCAACCTATCCTTCTGCAAGACAGCTATGTACCTGTTTTAGACCAAACTAATTTAAACCAGACATTTAATTACGGAAGCCCCGGTTATGTCCTCGACACATTAGTATGACATAGGCTTAAAATCGGAATTATTGTCCCAAAGATGTTATTTTCAAATTACCATATCGTAAGTAGCAGTAAGTTGAATCATGGAATATAACCTTAACATAAAACAAAAAAAAACAATTGTGAGATGAGAATGAGAGGCATAAAATAATATAATATATTCCACAACTATCACACAACGCCGTCTAGTCCCAAGCTAAGCAGAGCTTGTATTATGGGACAACTGATAAACATACTTATATATTTCTAAATACATACATATATAGATAAATTACACCCAGACACAGAACATATGATCGTGCTCATCACACAAACATTTGCACTGAGTGGAAATCGAACCCACTACCTTTGGCATAGCAGTCAGGGCCACTAACCACTAGACCAACAGGCCAGTCAATAAAATATCGATATTTATTATGGCTTTTAAACAAGTATTTAGCTATGTGGAACAAAATGACACGATCAATGCAATCATGAAAGAATAAAATGCTGGAAGTGAAAGTATACTTAATTAATTATATTGGGATCTCGTAGAAAGTTTATGAACAATATACTCCCTCCAATTTTACCTTCAGCAAAGGATTAAGGTTATTTAAGAATTTCTAGATTATTATAAACATTATTTACACGCATGTATCTGAAATTTTATTTTAATCTTACTTAAGTAACAATGACAATACATCGGTGCTAAGATTTACCTAATGTAACCAAAATTAGGGATCGTTAAATAGGATATAAAAACTTAAAGTAGATAATTTTTATTTCTGTCTCCGTCTGTAAGTATGTTTAATAAATAAACCTATATTTAATTTGAATACCAAATATGTATAAAAACCACCAATCACAGTACATTTTAAGCCTAGTCAAATTATCTTCAGACAGCGATAAATCTAAATAAATAGTGACAGTGTTTGATCAATTCTTTACAATTAAGTCATAAGGTTCATTGATGTGCTAAAAGCTCATACCGTTAGGGGGTAAGCAAAGTGATAGGCTAACACTTAGTTGCTTGAGGTCTGTTACATTCAAAATTGTTTTGGAGATATGGAGTTATATATGGCTATTAGGACTATGTCCTTGTGATTCTTCACAAGGGAATCCTGATAGCATTAGGGTGTCATAACGCGAACCCTTTACTGTCAAGATGACTTATAACTCAGTACAAAAGATAGGTAACTTTGTATTTTTACAAAGTTAAAATAAAATCAGACATTTGTTACAACCGAATTTTTGTACATCCCGAATGATCACCTCTGATCATCATAATTTTTTCTGTAAACTATCCCAAATTAGTTATTAAAAATTATATAATTAATAATTATGTTTATGTAAGTGTACATAATACAAATATACAACGATTATAAAGAAAAGTGTGATTTTATTTAAAAATATACCTACTGCGTAATGAAGTCATTATATTAATGAATTCAATATTTGGGCCTAGACAAAGTTACCTTTTTAATGCCTACTTCTTGAAATCTATATTAACTGTTACTACAACATCAAGGTATCCCAGTGTGAGGGATGATTCCAAAAGAGTCACCGAGAACCTGAAATACAAAGGGCAACACAGGTGGATTTTAGTCTCTCTTGCTCCACCCAGAGCAGGAATTATTTGTTGATTTTTCACCTCAAATAAAAAAAATAACCAAAATGTTTTCGATTTACAACAGCTTTATATCAAGGTTTCGTAGTTCGCCTAACAATGGGCAGATCTTCAATGCCAGGACCTACCATCCATTTATAATATAGACGTCGAGCGAGACCGTAGGGCCGCTTCTGTTTTTTGCCAAGGTTAAAATCATCTATTGGTCGCTTAGTATCTCTAGGATGATCATTTCTAAAACCAACATTAAGATATTTATCCCATTCAGGTCTATAGTAATGGGATACCATCTCTGACCACTGTTTATTTGCATAATCATTCAATTCCCCATTAGGTCCCCACAAGGTAATCTGATTCCAAGCGTTGTATTCAAACAAATCAGCTTCGTTACTGTTGTTGCCTGCTGCTCTTGCCTTGGCAAACCAACCAGCAGCGCGAAAGTTAACGTTTGTAGCCAACATTAATGCCATATCATCAAACGCCCTCAGAAATGTTTGCACCGTAACTTCAAAATTGATTGTGTTTCTTTCACTCACTAGTTTGACGAACAATTGCTCGATTTTGTATTGTAAGAACTGACGCGTAACATCCACTACATCATATCGATATCCCTCAGAGTCACAACTGCTATTATTGACATAAATTAGACTCCTGAATGCCTCAATTAAATCAGCACCGCTGTACCAAGCCCAGGGACTGTAATTGAAGCTTGGTTTTCGAGTTACAATATATAAACCATCCACTTTACCAAAACCGTCATAACTGTAAACACTTTTGAGCAAATATTTCCAAGCTTCAGCAGTAGTCTTGCATCCGTATCTTCTCTCTGCATAGTCAGCGACCCACGCCTCAAGATTTCGTACCGGGGTTTTTCGCCAGCCTGATTCCAACATTAAATCGTACACCACATAATTTTGGTTGATACCTTCAGGAGTGAGGCCGATGCCAATCATAGTACTGGTGTCGCGAGACCTGACTTCATAGACATCTCTGTTAATGGTCACCATGTTACCATGCATGCCCAGAGTCCCACCAAAGTTGTGCAGCATGCACCAAATAAAAGGTCGTCCAAAATACATCTGGTATTTATCGTATCTTGGGTATCTTTCAGCATACATATCCAGTATTAGAAGTCTCTCGTTGGGCACTTCACGCAAAAATGCTTCGACCATTGATTTTGGCCATTTTTTAGAATTGCTGATAAATACCCAATTCGGCAGTACCCACACCGCTTGATCATCAAACGTCGTAACAGTCTCAAATATACTGCGTGCAGTGTTGGCTACAAACTTACTGTTGAACGTAGACAAATCTACTTCATTAAAAGGATCGGCTATGTAGATATGACAGCCGGGTATTTTACCCATTTCCAACAAGAACTTTGTTCCAATTTCTTTGAACAGAGCATTTACTGGCCTCACGAATAAGCCGCAGCAGTAGTCAAGGCCAAAATCACTCCATGGTCCTACTTCGAAGAACGAGTCATTAGAAAATAATCTTGAAAACGCCACCGGTACATGACCATTAAACGTTGGCAGTACAGGAACAATGCCGAGGTTGAGTAAGGCATCGATAACAGCATGTTGTATATGAGATTGCGATTCATGCCATGATTTTGGCAAAGGACCTCCCCAGCCACGAACGTTACCCGTTCGTAGCCACGATAAGAATGCTGGTCCAGTGAAATGTTTGTCTATTTCATCTTGCGTCATGCCAAATCTGCGATAAACCCTCGCCCATATAGCTTCCTGAGCAACAGGAGCCAATGTTAAGTTAATTCCATTGAGCGCCATCCATTCTATATGTTTCATCCAGTCTTGAACGTTCCACCAGACGAAGCTATACGAGACGGTAGCAGTATTCTGGTAATATCTAAATCTGTCACTAGCGACAACTTTTTCTTTGACGTAAGGAAGAATTTCAGGTATGTTAACGTTCTCAGTCTGCCACTCAATTTGGCTCTTGCAATATTTCTTGAGATAATAGTTGAAACCCCACACTGCTGCAACTCCTGTGCTCGCTTTAATGTGCAAGATGCCACCTTTTGTTTTTAAACGAAAGAAATCTTTATGATATCGGAACCAATCATGGTCAACTTCGACTGTCACAAGTTTAGAATACCGTCGTATGATTTGCAAAGCTGCGTGTTCTTGAACCCTCGCTGGTGTCACAGTTTGTAACTTCGTTGGATCTAAATAGTTCAAATGAAGACTTAATATTGGAACTGCTCCCAAAAACACTGATGAAACTAAGGACAGCCACATAATAATGCCTGCTACATACTGAGACGTAGAGTGCTTGGCCATCCATTGTATCTTTGGTATGTTTGTTTATTCTATTCATTAGAACAATAACATGACATTGCCTAAGACGGCATATAATTGATGACAAATTACTGCTGACTTCATTGAAAAATTTAATAAATTTGTCAATATACTGTAAGCAGTATAGTGACAAAATCACAATGTAGTTATTAGCAACGTATTTGCCATTAGACTAACAGGGCCATAGCCCAGGGCAACGGATTGCAGGGGCAATTGCTGCGCAACTTACCCCTACCAGCCTGCAATATTTTTTGAGACATATATGTACTAATATGAACGACAAATTCCCAATTAAAATGATTACATTAGATACAAATCATTTAAAACTAAGTCTCATATTCAGTCTTCTGGTAAATCCTTTCCTTCTTCCTTCCGCTGAAATTGGTCACCTGTGGATGACATCGAAAAGCATGGGGAACCTTACGTCGTCTCCCTCGACACCTCAAAGGCTTTCGATAAGGCACTGAAAGCTTTATTGGTAAGCTTCTTTTCTTCGGTCTATCTACGGGTTTTTATCATATATTTTTATCTATCTTACGGGATTGTCTGATTGGATTGCAAACTCTGAAAGACCGGTTTATCCGAGTAGCCACCGATGGCTGCTCGTCTGATCAATTGGATATCAACTAACCGGGGTCCCTCAGGGGCCGGTACTCTAATGATCTTCTAAAATACTGTACCTACCTTTGCGTATGCAGATGACAGCACTGTTGCTGTGAGATACGTATCCAACGTAGATCCAGTGTTTTTGATAGGCAATAGTTGAATGCATGAACTTGTTTTTGAAGGTTGTATCTGAATGAAAAATGATGCTAATATAATCAAATTCAAAGCTGAATCGTTTTTTTTTTTTCGCTAAAAGGAGTCGATCCATCTCTCCAAGGTCCGTCTTGAGCTTTTTGGTATAACGTTGACATTCCCAATCAATTGCTACCAAGAAGTTGAGGATAGGCTCCAGAAGCAGTAGACCATTTTAAGCTAATTGACAAAGTCCTCTCATCCTTCTCTGATTTCCTTTTTTTTTACAAGATTTTATTTAGTTTCACCTGTCCCGATGTTTTCTGTAATCAAATCTTGCAAATTAAATTTGATCCACTTATCGGTTACCGTTTGAGCTGAAGTTTTGCATGCATGTGTAAATCAGATGACAATGAAAAATTATTATGACTTGGAGCTGATCTGATGATGGAACCGGAAGGTGGCCATAGAAACTCAGATAACCGTATCGTCTTTGAGCTTTTTGGAATGGTCTTGATGAAAGAGTATTTATTAATTTTATAGATATATACCGCCCCATAAAAGCTTGTTAAGAAAAAATGATTCGTATTTGAAAACTTGTTTAAGAGAGATCTTTCAGTCCATCCATGTTGTCTGGCAGATATGTGGGTACAAAGATGGTGGCATCTTTGTACCCATAAAATTAAGGATACTTTAAGAGTTACCTACAGTATCATTATCAGAAGCATTATTTAGCAGAGATAGAAGTACGTCATGTTAATAATAGCTTTTTCTTCGCTCCTCCATAAGAACCGCACTAGCATTTTTCGAACTAAAGTAGCTGATCGCGCTCGGGAACGTTGTAACTTTCTATGAGAGATAAAACTTAAATTTTCTAGGTTGAGCAACAATTGCCGAAATCGGTCCGTGAATGGGTAACCATCCATTACCTACATACAGATTCTTTCATACTTCGGAAAGCACGGTAAGTCATTAGTGCCGACTGTCTTTTGCAGATCTACGAGTCGTTAGGGGTGGTCAGAAGATATAAGACCAGTCTAGCTATGAGGTCTCATGTTTCTCAGTTACTAGGTTGTGAAGGTCAAATAGGTAGACGCTCCATTTGAAACTGCATACACTAAGCAGAGCTCAACATTTTCAAGGTACGCTAGGTAGATTAATTGAATATTATATTTTACAGCAATAGCGATTTTCCTAATCTGGCGATCGAATTCAGCCCCCCTAGCCAAGTTACAATCGTATCGTTCGCGCCGAACGCCTCGAGTAGGCCACGCCTCCGATTCCTTTGTTCTAACCACTTGATTGAGCGTTAAGATGACGTCAGAACAAAGGAATCGGAGGCGTGGCCTACTCGAGGCGTTCGACGCAAACGAAACGATCGTAACTTGGCTAGGGGGGCAGGACTTCAAGTTCTTTAATCGACAAACAGGCAGGTAAGTTTATTAGCCGAAGAGCCGATTTATTAATGGTACATAATCAATGGAAATGCTTGTAATTTCAACTATTCAACAACAGACTGTGTTGAAGTTGTCAAACACACGATTTTTTGAAACACGAAAAATTAGGAACCTCCTTCCTTCCCTCCAAAATCCTTCAGATTGTGCTAGAGTGTTGCCGAATTGGGGTGCAAATAACTTTACGTAACTAAAACAGAAAATCCGATATTCTGGAGCCATTAGGTACTATAATCAGGATCTCAAAAGAAAAAAAAAACATAAATAATAAAGCAAAAGTTTTATTGAATATATAAATTGAAAAATAATAATAATAAAATGCGACAATTTAATTTTTTGTGCCTTGGCCAGTGTTTGGGAAAATAACTTAGAAAGATGTTGCTAAGAATAATTTTATATTTTTACTTCAGGGCCTATGGGTTAAGAAACAGCCCATTAACCCATCGCTAGTTTCCTCCAAACTTAGGAAGCACGTAAAGCTGATGGTCCCGACGATCATTCATAGACCTTTAATGGTGGTTACGAGTAGTCTGAACTTCAGAAGACCAAATATCTGACATCCAGTCTTCCTAAGGGGTCTCGTGTAACACAATAGCTTAGTTGTAGGACGCCAACCCCAATTGAGTATGAAAAAAGGCTACAAAGATGATTATTATGACTATCTCACTCTTTATGACTCAAGTAAAAGAGATCTATATTTCCTCTCTTGTGTGATAATCATTTAAATATATATATATATTATGTATTTATTTTTAGTATAAGGTATTTATAGTTATATAAGTATTTATTAGTTTAAGATTTCACAAACTCTTCTTTGCTTATTTCTACACACTGTAGTCTACATCTCTTTTAATCTCTCCTTTCGCAGGTCTGCTGGAAGAAATTTCTTTTTGAAATAAGCAGTACCTTTGTATATTTTTTTATATTTAGATACCTGTCTTCTTCTGTATATTTGTGTGTACATAAATAATAAAATAAATAAATGATTACGGTTTTATAAAAGTAAGTCTAGCAACATGCACCTAATCTCGAACTGAACCCAAACACTGGCCAAGGCAGACCTTTAAGAATGCAACGGGAAGGTAGATACTGATAAACAGTATCTCTACAAGCGACGCTGGTGTTTCCATGACAACGTGGAAAATCGTTGATAGATCCGTCACCCAAGGCTACTTCAGCATCGCCAGAAACCTGAAGACGCTCATTGTTTACTCCGTATCCATTGCCACCTGGAAAAATAGAAAAATCATCATCTTAAAAACTTGTTTTATGAACAAGGAACTGGGCCTCAAGTCTGCTATTACAATAGTGTCAGAATGGTCTATCATTGATTTCATAATTGTTTATTTTGACCAAATTTGGTAATCTACTAATATAATGGCGTCTTTATTACTTTCAGATGGTCAACCACTGACACTTCATTGAAAGAAATGGCATAGAATGTTAATCTCGTACATAATGATAAATGAATATTTGACGTATGCGGATAACTGCCAAAATTTTGACAGTTCCTTTGATCAGTGACCTACTATTAGAACGTCATTGTGCAGTCATTGCTTTTAATTTGTTTCGAGACAGCTCGCTAATGTTATTCTACCACAAGATCATTGACCGATCAATGATCGACCATTATGAATTATCAGATTACGAACTTTTAGCAAAATGACAATGGGATCGTGTTGGAATAACTAATTTATAAAAATAGCAGACTTGGGCCCCGGGATGGATGTTAAAACTGGGCTGCCGTTTTTCGTAACTCTTTACTTTAGAAACGTGTCAAACCATGCATAACTGTAAAATTTTAAAGTTTGACTATAAATCGACTTCAAATGCTATGCGAATATGCAAAAAAAAATGAACAAAATTGCAACCGCCGTTTTGTAGCTGTAAGTAAATAGACGTGTGGGGTGTCAAAAGAAAGGGCGAGACGAGAGAGACGATTTCAAAAATGTAGAAGCTAACTAGCTTTCAAATATGTAGAAAAAAAAACTGTCTGATGCAGTTATGGGTTTTTTTTATGTGGTAAAATCATCTAATGACAAATCGCGCTCTTGGGCGGAGCGGGAGATAGTGTCAGACTTTTATTGACTAAAAACCCACTCCTGTTCCTTCTGCCTTCATCTCGGGGCCCCGGGCTTCGCTTTCACACTACCAGTGGCCCCAGTAGGCTTCGATCCTGCTGGGCCCCTACAGTTGCTGACATCTCGCAACAATACGCGCCGTCGACGACTTGGGCTCGGTCCGGACTGTTACCGGACGGTCGGACGGCGAGCCACCCATTACTCGACGTCCGCAAGCCCTCGCCTACGGTGGGTTATGCAGTTATGGGTTGCGTCAAATTTGTAGTTGAACTTAAGTGTCGCAGGCACCATCCATCTTGCTGTACATCCTGAAAAGCGCGTGCATAATGAATGCACGATAAAAAAAAAACAACAAGGTTTGACGTACGTCAATAAATAATTATTATTAATTCACACGACCAATTTATCATTCAGCTTGTTTCCCCGATATATCAGACTGAGATAGAGATACAAAAAAAAATGTGCAATTCGTTCATTGTTTCTTTATGTATATGATTTATTCCCTTCGTCTACTTGGCATTAGTGGTAAAAAAAACTCGTTCGATTTCATCTAGCACGCTGGTGCACACGATAGTGAATATGCTACCGTCCAGCAACGCATGTTTACGGTGCTTTACAATTTCCAAACAATTAATTTTCGAAGCAGTATTTTTAGTCATTTTTTGCGGTCGACAAGGTTTTTTGTTTTTGTTTTCATAGTTCACTGGTACCGGTTACTCGAAAACGGAAAGATATAAAATTATAAAAAATGCAAGTCGACAATCTACATTGCTTGTTTTTTTACACAATTCACAAAAACCGGTTGGAAAAAATAAAGATGAAAAAAAAACTCGTACTAAAATTGCCGTGAAACAACTCACAACAGGTGGTAAACTTAAAAAAGTTATAATTATGAAACTCACAATCAAAATCCTGCAGCTGTATCGATACTAATTCACCGGTGTAGTAGGAATAATGATAACACTAGGTGGTTCGTTCGTTTCATCGCTTCCATGGTCGACGTCCGCCATAGTTGTCCTTTTAAAATCCCCTGACTTAATAATTATGACCGGCAAGTCTTCAACATCTGGTGCAGACGCCCATTTTCTGTACATGTCCTTGGCCAAAGTTAGAGGTGAAGAATATGACTGCATAAGAGAGTTGCCTACAGTTCGGCTGGTAACAAATGGTACTTCAACGTTAGCAGTTACAACACGCCTTGTATCTTTCTCATTAAAATCTTCACCAGCTTGCTTCGCTTTCAACGTAGCAGACAGGAACGTTGCCCATCTAGGATAGTAATAGTATCTGAACATCTCAGCCCATTGCTTACAAGCGTAGTCTGAAATCTCCCCATTCGGTCCCCATAGAGTAATCTGGTTTCGTGCGTTAAACTCATATAAGTCAGCTTCGTCAGGATCAGCCCCTAAAAACCTTGCTTTTCTGAACCATGTAAATGCAGAGAAATATTGGCTTTCATACAATATCAAACTGATATCGTTCAACGCGTCAAGAAACCTTTTAATGGATGCGTCATAAACGAATGTGTTCGAGGACATATCGTTGACGACATTCACGTAAAGCTGTTCTGCTCTGTACTGAAGAGCCTGGCGCGTCACATCCACCACGTCGTAATTATAACCTTCAGTGTCGGTACATCCATCAACGTTAAGGAACACAAGCTTTCTGAACGCTGCAAATAAATCATAGCTCTTATACCAAGCCCAAGGTTTTATTTTCAAACTAGGTCTTCGAGTTGTAACGTATTTGCCTCTCACTCTATTCAGGCCGTTGAAGCTATAAACACTTTTGAGCAAATACTTCCAAGCTTCTGCGGTTGCGTTACAACTGTATCTTCTCTCAGCATAGTCAGCGACCCACGCCTCGAGATCCTGCACTGGAGATTTCCTCCAAGCAGACTCCAACATCAAATCGTAAACCACATAATTCTGATTGATGCCTTCAGGAGTGAGGCCGATGCCAATCATAGTGCTGTTGGTGCGAGATCTGACTTCATACACATCTTTGTTTATGGTCACCATGTTACCAAACATGCCTAGTGTTCCACCGAAGTTATGTAGCATACACCAGATAAAAGGCTGTCCATAATACATTTGATAAAGGTCATACTGAGGCCACTGCTCCGACTGCAGGTCGAGTATGAGCATCCTGCCATTTGGTACAGAATTTATAAAGCTTTTCACCCTGCTGACTGGCCAATGAAGAGGAGCATCGACAAACATCCAATTTTGAATAAGCCACACTGCATCTTTGTCAAAGTCTGCAAGTGTGTGAAATATTTGTATAGCTGTCTCCTGAACAAACGATGTCGAGAGTGTCATACGAACTTCGTTGAAGGGATCCGCAGTATATATGTGACTCGCAGGCGCTTGTATAGTCACTTCATCCAGAAACATTTTCCCAATAACAGAAAACAAAGGGTCAAATGGGTCCAAGAAAAGGCCGCAGCAGTACTCGCTCCCAAATTTATTCCACTGATCCACTTTATAAAAAGTACTGTTGGGGAATAGCCTCGCAAATGACACCGGCACGTGTCCATTGAAAGCGGGCAATACATGAACCATGCCGAGATTGCGCATTCTGTTGATAATACCATTTTGAATATCGGTTTGTAAGTTGTGCCAGGACTTCGGCAAGGGTCCTCCCCAGCCGTGGACGTTACCCATTCGAAGCCACGATAAGAACGCTGGTCCTGTGAAATGTCTGTCTATTTCTTCTTGCGTCATGCCTAGGTGGCGGTAGACTTGGGCCCAAGCTGATTCCTGAGCTACTGGCGCAAGAGCCAAGTTAATCCCATTGAGCGCCATCCATTCTATATGTTTATTCCAGTCTTGCAAGTTCCACCAGACGAAGCTATACGATGCGGTACATACGTTTTGGTAATACCGGAATCTATCGTTAGCGACAACTATTTCATCAACTTCTGGTAGCTGACCAGGTATCCTTACATTCTTGGTCTGCCACTCAATTTGACTCTTGCAATATTTCTTGAGATAGTAATTAAAACCCCACACGGCCGCTACCCCTGAGCTAGCTTTGATGTTCAGTACCCCATTATGAGTTTTTAAGCGGAAAGTGTCTTTATTATTTTTGAATAGGAGAGGATCTATTTCGACTAATACGTTACTAGAGTATTGTGCAATGATTTCTGACGCTGAACGTTTTTGTATTTCAGGTGATACCACGGTTTGTAATTTTGTGGGGTCTAAATATTCTAAGTTTATTGCCGACGCGAGAGCTCCTAAAAGGAGCGTTGATGCGATGGACCGCCACATGACGCTAGCGCAGTCTCACTGGGGGCGACCGGCAACAAAAGTGTAATTTAATTTTATTGAATAAGCCGCGGTTTGAATATGAAATTGGTTACATCGCAAACTATCCAGAACCCGGACTGATTACATTATAACTGATATGTTGTCAACAGACACGATTTAAAAAGTTGTTCAATTTGTCAAATAAAGATTATTGTGAGATTTTGATGACTCTGAAATTAACTGGATAGAAATCTGGAAAAGTAGGTACTCTAGGATTATTTAGATCAAATTATGGATGCCAATAAAATTACGTATCAAGATATGGATGCCAATTATCACATAAATATTATAAGATTTTATGGTAAATTCTTGTTATTCGGTAAGGTATTAATATAATATACGCTTGAAAAGAAATCAGA
Organism: Mythimna vitellina; assembly: GCA_949316375.1. NCBI lineage: Eukaryota > Metazoa > Arthropoda > Insecta > Lepidoptera > Noctuidae > Mythimna > Mythimna vitellina. Next base: position 13,290,458 of record OX438702.1, on the reverse strand, counting down.
CCAATATTCAAGCTTGTTGGTAACGAATTACAGTGCAATTTAAAGAACCATTCTGAAAGTATCAAGTGATTACCAATCAGAGACTAGAAACACGGGCACAAGATGATTATGTGCATGTGTGCGTAAATCAGTATTTTAAAGTTTTCTTTTGGGGTTGGTTTTCTTATATGTAATAATGTAAGCATGTTTGTAAGGCCTTTGTCGTCTGGATTGCCTACTGGTACCGCGAGTTTCGGTATATGTACCTACTATACAGGATTATTATTCAACTAGCTTTTGCCCGCGAATTCGTCCGCGTAGAAGTCGAAAATGGTTTTATTAGGTTTATGTGAATTGTATGGCGAGCGATATTGTATCTTAAGATAAAATATTATAGTATCTTAGCCGTGTGCAGCGTCCCTTAGTGAACTCCACCGCGGTTGACGTAACCTACGACAAACTTATTATTTTCAGTTGGTACAGTAATCGGGTCTAGGGATCGAAGCGCAATATTAAGTTTGTTTTTTATTGTATATACTTTTCCCGGACAAAAAGTACATACTGTGGTGCCCAGGATATTAAAGAATAATTATACCAAGTTTCATCGTAATCGAACCGGTAGTTTTTGCGTGATGCCTGAACAAACAGACAGACAGACAGACAGACAAAAATTTGTTTTAATCACATTTTGGGTTCGATGTCGGTTTAGTAACACCCCCTGCGATTTATTTTTTTGATATTTTCAATGTAAAGAATTTTCACTTCTACCGATTTATTATAAGTATAGATGACTAGTCAAATATTTTCTTGGTTTAAGGTATTAATCGAAAATACGAATTTGTGTTTTGTATGATTTGACTAAACGTAAAATGTAAGGTACAGCAGATATTGTCTGGAAATAATTTGGCTGGCCATTGTGAAATAATCCTGTATGAACAAAGTCGTTTCTTAGTTTGACGGCAACATGTGCGTATGTTTAAATTGACCCTCGTCTCAAGTCACTCGATAACAAACGGTTAAGTGATATATTCCTAGTATCTCTTATCGCTTTCTTATTATATTTACAAGCTTATGTGCCGGATGCGCTTGTGTTATTAGTATATTTGATTGGTAATTAATATTTCTGTTTGACTGAAAGATAGCATATACCTAACTGTGTTTGTCCTTTCGAGTACCGTAATTAGAGACACAATGAGAGAGCGAACGCGTTCGCATGGGGTTTAATGAATTAAAGCAAACCTTGCAAATGGATTTTGAAACAGCTACCCCGAATTGTGATACCTATGTAACTTGAATGACAATGCATTTACCTCTCAGAAACCGTGTGGCGTATTTACATTCTACACAAGGCCTAAATGCAGCCATAGGAAACTGCAAATTGCTTTTCAAATCTGTAATTACAATGTATACACGAATTTTGCGTACTGAATATTTTGTAAAGTGTACGCGCAATTCCTGGGTTCCAAACTATACTACAGTTAACATCACTTACACCTGACAAAAGCTGAGATATAGTCTAATAAAATAAAATGTATTCATAAAATGGAATGACGTTTAAACATTATTAATGTAAAATTAGATAAATAATAATGGCTTTTAATTTAACCTAACCCAAATGATTCACTTACATTAGTAGGGAATCTTTAATGGTCATTATCCCCCACGGGTAGTGTGAAGGCGGAACCCGGGGCCCTGGGACAAAGGCAACGAAGGAACAGGAGTGGGTTTTTAGTCAGTAAGAGTCTGACACTATCTCCCGTTCCGCCCAAGAGCGGGGATGTCATAAGATGATTTTCCCACCCAATAAAAAAAAAAAATGGTCACTATTCTAACCTAACCAACATGATCGTTTCGTTCGCTCGCCATCGTGTTCTAATAGTCACTATTCTAACCTGACCTAATCTGGCCTTATACAGAATGAAAGTCCGCGTGTCGTCAAAGGGTTCGGATGTAGTCATCATGGTCCTGTTATTCATCAACGCAAAACTGTTTACACGTTCCGATTAGAGGCAAAAACGGCAGAGCTATACTCCATTTGTTTAAGTAGTTAACTAAACGTAAACAATCTTGATTTTTTATTTTAGAAAAAACCTATAGAAGACATACAAAGATTATTTACATTAGTTAATTACCAAACATCGGTATAGGTAAATAATAAATTGTAAACATTTCTAGATAAAATTTTTAGACAACTTTTAGATAAAAGACATGTCAAGATTATTTACATTTAGCTAATTACCTAAACAGATGGTGTATAGGTACGTGTCTTGATGAGTACACGCGATGAGTTTGTTATGAAAAAATGTTTATATTATTAACTTATTTTTGCTCAATTAATCAGCACGTTGTCTCTCAACGTGGCATTTACTGTCGGTGTTTTGGTATTTTTTCCTATTGAGAGCGATACAGATGATTTATTTTTTGCACACAATGCCTTCTTCCTCTCTCCCCTTTTGTTTCCGAATGTCATCATCATCATCATCATTTCAGCCGAAAGACGTCCATCGTTGGTTATAGACCTCCCCCACATATCGCCACAATGACCGGTCCTGTGCGTCTCGCATCCATCGGATTCCCGCTACCCTCTCCAGGTCATCGGTCCACCTTGTGGGAGGCCTTCCAACGCTGCGTCTTCCGGTACAAAAAGACGATCAAATTATTAGAGGCCTTCCAACGCTGCGTCGCCAAACTTAAGTGGCAGCGGGCAGGGCACATTGCTCGCAGAACAGATGGTCAATGGGGACGAAAGGTTCTGGAATGGCGACCACGTACCGGAAGACGCAGCGTTTCCTAACGTACATAATTATTATTATTATTTAGTTGTAAATGCTTTTTTATTATTCCATAGCCTTGTTACAGTAAAACAAACCATTCAACCAATCTAAACGATTCATTCAACACAATATCAATCCATTACGAATTTAATTACTTTATAAGTCGTATAAATTACGTATGTCAAACAAAGTATTTTGATAATATCATGTATTTATTTAGTAGCTGTACCCGGCGGTTTCACCCGCGTTTTTGGTTATTGCTCTGCTCCCGTGGGTCGTAGCGTTATGTTATATAGAAATCTTCCATATACAGGTTAACCGACACAAAGACCAGTAGTTCCCGAGATCAGTGAGTTTAAACAAACAAACTCTTCAGCTTTGTAATATTAGATTTACAGTTCATGTACAATAGTGGTTAGGGTGTTTCATGTTTTTTTTAAATTCTGATTTTGCTCCAATTCTTGATACCACACATTCAGTGTTCTTATACCAAAAATCACAATATACGGTTAATATTTAGCGGTTTAGAATTTAATCTTCACTGATGACGTACTTATTGGCGTTGTGCAACCTCTAAATATTAACCAAATATGGTGATTTTTGGTTTATGAACACTGCATTAGTGGTATTGTAGCGACATCTATCGCGTCACATAAGAACTAATCCTGAATCGCGCAATCAAAGTTCTCCGCGCGATTAGAACATATAGAACAGCCCGAAATCATCTATCGGTTAGTTGTAGCCCACCAGACATAACACCCGTCTGGTTGGAGGATCCTCCCTTTTCAACGGAGGTTTGCGGGACTTTACACTCTGTTCTACATACCTCCAAAGTATCAAGAATTCAAGCAGTCAAAAAAAAAAAACAAAAAAATTGCACGAACAACCTAATAGTGGTACTCACTGGCATATAAGCAGACTTAATGCAACAATGCGGCCATAGGTCACAGTTCGCATCAGATAAAGTGTATATATACCTTTATATTCTGATTAGCCTGTTCTAGATACCAGACAAACAATGATAGGGGAAGCACCGTAAAGCTATAAACAAACTATAAGACGCGACTGACAGTCGTATTCAGAATTGACAGTATTGACTGATGCTTTGTAATAATAGGGGTTAAACAGTGAAAATGCAATTGTCGTTTTTTAAAACGGGTTGCTTTGAAGTGGAATTTATATCTTTGGATTGACTTGGAATTATAAGTTCAAATAAACTTTATATTCAAGATAATTTATTCTTTTTCCGAAATTAGGTATTTATTGGATTCTTTGGATTTTTTATTTTATTTATTTAATTTTTTATATTGTCGTATTATTTATTAATAATTGTAATTATTTATTTTACTTGCTTTTATTTATACAGCCTCTTTTTTATAATGTGAATGTGAGAACACTGTAGACTCCGCGAATTCTTAGGTTCCTTTTTATTATGATTATTTTTATTGTTCTTTATATTGCAATATTGACCAGTCTACACTGTCCTTACATAATATCTACATAAGCTGTAATATGGAAATATTTTAAGAACAACAATTTTTTTTAAGAGTAACCATGGACTTTCTTGCCGGTTCTTCTCCATAGGAAACGACCAATTTGGAACCGTGCACTAGCTTCTGACGTTTTATAAGTGCCCATGTAGGCCTATGTGAAATAAAAAACTTTGACTTTGACTTTGTGTTTTGTATTTACATAAGCAAACTTAATGCAACAAGGCGACCATAGGTCAGAGTTCGCATCAGATAAAGTGTGTCTATTCAGCTTATTATTCTGATTAGCCTGTTCCAGATACCAGGCAGATAATAATAGGGGAAGAACCGTTTAAAGCTAGAAACAAACTATAAGACGCGACTGACAATTCAGATACGGCGGTAATAATAATAAAATATTATATTTTGAGTATGATTTATGGTTTACTTTTAACATAGTATTTATTCATTTATAATTTTAACTAAAATAAGAAATTAATTGATACAAAAAAATCCGCATTTGCACCACGAGTAAATTTTGCCATACCGCTCGTATTTCCAAAGCACGTAGGCAACTTGAATCTTTGTTATGTATAGGTTTTTTATACATGATTCATCTTTCACATTTTACGAGTAAGTGGATGCGAATATGTCATTCTGTATTAAGAGGCACACAGACAGTGCAATAAAATGTTCGAGCCAGTTTTAAATTGATAGTCAACTTATTCTTTACTAAAACTCGCTTGAACTGACAATTAAAAAGGTATTTTTTGTTTAAATAATAACATAATAATAGCATAATCAGCCTTTTAATGTTCCCACTACTGGGACTCAGCCTACTCTCTAGGAGAGGGAATGGGCCGTAATCCACCACGTGGGCCCAGTGCAGATTGGTGAATATCACGTTTTAAAATTTTTGGTTCTAGAACATGCCGGTTTCCTCACGATGTTTTGCTTCACCGTTTTAAGAGCAGTGGTGATGAAATAAATTACACAAAGTAATGCGCCTGGCTGAGTTTGAACCCGCGACCTACAACTCGTAAGTCGGGGCTGTTACCACTCGGCCACTTGTTTAAATGTGTAATCTTTTTGCGAATAGAGTATAGATGAGGCCGGTGTTTCCTGAATGATAAATAATAATTATCTATATATATAAAAGGAGAAACTGACTGACTGACATATCAACACACAGCCGAAACTATAGGGGCTAGGAACGTGAAATTTTGCACAAGGTTTCCTTTTATGATGTAGGCGAGCACTAAGAAAGGATTTTCCGAAATTCAGCCCCTAACAGGATGATACGGGGGTCTAGAATTTGTATGGAGAAACCTACTTTCCGTTCCGCACCCAAAGAGTAAAACAGGACCCTACTATTAAGAATCCACTGTCCATCTGTCTGTTACCAGGCTGTATCTCATGAACCGTGATAGCTAGACAGTTTAAATGTTCACAGACGATGTATTTCTGTTGCTGCTATAACAATAACTACTAAAAACAGAATAAAATAAATATTACAGTGGGGCACCCATATATCAAACGTGTTTTTTTTTTGTTGTTTTATGGACGTCCCTTAACGACCTTTCGTCCTCGAATCCGGCTCACACTTGGCCTGTTTTTAGGGTTCCGTATTTCAAAAGGAAATACTGGACCCTTATAGGATCACTTTTTTGTCCGTCCGTCTGTCTGTCTGTCTGTCTGTCAAAACCTTTTATCTCGGGAACGCGTGGAGATATCGAGTTAAAATTAAAACAATAAAGTCAAGTCTGCGATCCCTTGATGCTGTAAAAAAAACAACCTTCTAAATTATCGAAAAAAAAAATACGGTCGTTTATGACGCCCGACTCACACTTGCCCAGTTTTTTTTTTGTGGATATTTTCAAAACTCTTAAGGGTTTTTTTTGGCTTTTCTAAATCGATTGTTATAAATTATCGTAGAATAGAATAGAAATACTTTTTTTGGGGACAGACAGCACAACGGTCCCAAACACAAAGTAAAAAAGAACAAAAGTACAGAATGCGCAGGGCTCAGCATTTACTGGGCCTTAGACACCCAGCGCTGGTTTTCAGTCGGCACCCCGCAGTGATACACGTATCTAGTACATACACGTACATAGTATATTTTCGTACATAGTACATACTACACAGGCCTCCTCTCTATAAAAAAGAGTACCCTGCAAACTCCTCACGAGCCCAGTGCGGGTTGCTGGATGTCACACGGCTTTGAATTTTCGTTTCTAGGCCGAAAAGCCGGTTTCTTAGTCGCCGTTTGATAGTTATGGTACCTATTTCCTAAAGGGGTGACCAGACGATTGCAAACCAACGTCCAAACCAAGGTGACCTTGCTAGTTTCAATCCATGTAGACAACAGTTGTAATCCATGACCTTCAACGCCCTTGGTTGGGAGGCGCGTTTTCCCAACCACCGAACGTGTTGGCGCGTGGTTTACATACATGTACCCGCAACACAAACCAAACACATAAACCAAGGTCACGTTGGTTGGAACGCTAGTTTGCAACCATCTGGTCACCCCTTGGTTTTTTTTTTCTCAGAGGGTAAATTAGACTACCATATAAAGAGACTTACAGCCGGCTGTGGGTCGTCCCCCGGAGCCTCGCGGTCGCGGTCGGAGGGCGCCGCATCGCCTGTCGCAGTAGCAGTCCCACCCCTCCTTTCTTCTCCCTCTACCAGGGCCAGGAACCGTACCAGTTCTTCCTCATCAGCTATGCGGAGGGGTGTCTTCGGACCTACGATGGCAATGGATACATTCTGAAAAAAAAAAAATACTGATTAACACCTCAAATACCTATCTATCTCTTTGTCCCAAAATGGCTAAGCGTCAAGGTATTTTGAACCTACTGCTTATGAACCATTTATTTAAAAATTGATATATAACAGTGCTTGACTACAATCCCACCTGATGGTTTTTGTTGATGAAATGAGATAGCTATGAAGAAAAAAAAATTTGCCACTTTGGCTCTCATGGCCTCATTTATAAAAGTGAAATACCACTCACTGATTAATCAAGAAACCTCAGAAATTATAACACCTATCCCATATCCCACCCATCCGCTAAGAATGGATTTGAATAAACTCCACCCCTAAAAACGGAGTTCCAAAGTTTGGAGAAAGTCACTTTCACGCAGGCAAAGCCGCTAGCAGAAGCTAGTTGTTGTATAAGAAGAGAGACAAAGGTAACATTGGCAACTACATGCAGAAAAGCCTAATGTCTAATTTTAATGTACAAAATATGGATATTTTTATTTTGCTGTATTTATTGTGCTTATGTATGTATGTATGCATCTTCTTCTATTTTTTATCTCCCTATGCTAAGATGGCCTCCATAAGATCATTACTATATGTCACTATTTTCTTTGGTGATAAAACACTACATTAGAATTGACCTGGTTTACTAAAAATATTTTAATTATATTTAACTATACCTTAGTGTTAAGATCCACTTCATTCGGTAGGGTGTCTCTCAAAGCTCGAAGACCATGAGCAACCAAATCTTGGAGATCACAATCCATAAATGTAGCCAGATGCTTCTCAAGATAAGTACGGGCTGACTGGGAACGGGCCCCGATGGCCATGGCTCTACAGTCAAAGAAGTTAGCTGAAGGGCACGTTTGGTAAATATGAGGGCCTTGATCCTGTAATGCACAGAAAATAGTATGTTAGAGAGACGAAAAATACTATATTAATTTGTATTGATGGTTTCATGAGTGGTAACGGCCCCGACCGAGTGGTAACGGCCCCGACTTACGAGTCGTAGGTTGCGGGTTCAAACCCAGCCAGGCGCATTACTTTGTGTAATTTATTTCAACACCATTGCTCTCAAAACGGTGAAGGAAAACATCGTGAGGAAACCGGCATGTCCTAGAACCTAAAAATTCGAAGACGTGACATCCACCAACCCGCACTGGGCCTGCGTGGTGGATTATGGCCCATTCCCTCTCCTTGAGAGGAGGCCTGAGTCCCAACAGTGGGAACATTATAAGGCCGACTATGCTATGCTGCGACTATATACAGATAATAATTTATTGCAAGTACCATTGATACATATAAAAAAAAAATATAATCAAAACAGGAGTAACAGTCACATTTGTAAAATACAATTTAATTAAATTGAAATCATATAGGTGCAAATGATTAAATTAAATTATATTGAAATCATATAGATACAAATAATTAAATTAAAATAAAATCATTTATGTAAATAAAATTAAATAATAAAATCAAAATGAACTTAAACTAAACTTAGGGCACTATAATTAGTCATTGGAGTGACGGATTTTGAGGCAATTAAGTGGAATGTCTGATTATAGCGCTATACTATAAACCAAATAAACTGAAAATGTGGACTTCAGCACCGTCTAACGAGAAAATGGCTATGCTAGGGCATACCTTTCACCTTATGGCTAAACTTGAATGTTAATTGTTTGACTTTACTTTTATTACAAACATGAAAACACAAAAGAATGAAAGCAGGTAAGGTTAATACCGCCTCAATGACAAAAAATGTGAATTTCGGAAATATGTGATGATGTGAATTTCGGAAATATGTGATGTATATGAATGTGTAAGTGTGATGTGAATGAGACAGCTCATCTGCTTCTAAGATACGAATTTGTGTGTGTCGTGTGATAAGTGTAAGTGGTCGCTGGGATCAGGGCAAAACACTTCAGAAACCCAGGTATCCTCCGTGAAAAGGTCAGTAACACCGAGGTACTGCTGGCCTTCCTTAAGCTGGGGTGGATCAAATAAGACATTTGTCTCACCTGTACGCAAACTAAACACTTTAGTCGTGAAGTTGCAGATACCAGCCCGAAACACAAATATAAAATTAAAGACACTAAAGAAGATTATTACTTAAAGAGCACTTCTCCTTTCATTATTGATGTAATATTAATATATATTAGTATGTATTTATATTATAATTATAATTAGACTCATGTATAATATAATTATATTTTAGATTTAGTTATTGCAAGGATTATATTGTGCACTGGTTCTTACCCTCGAATGTATTCTCACTCTGTAACTTAAGCTCGCCTTTGTACATAAACTGTATTATCTCCGTGTACTATGTATGTTTTTATTTTGTGTACAATAAAGAATTAAGAATTAAGAATAAAATGTGATGTGCATGCAAACAGATTTATTTTAGAGAAACTTTTAATACTGACATCATAACCAGCCACCAGTAAACCAACTCCAAGCGGCCTCTTGTCGTATCTCTGTGTACAGATCTGCATCTTGTTGCCGACCAAACCAATCAGCCTGCCAACTGGCATCGGTGCATCATGAGCGTACTGGTGGTTCAGGCACTCAGTGCGCATGAAACGGCTGTAATAGATAAAAAAAATACACTTATTTCTAATCAAAATGAGATAGTACCAATTATCGTTTCATTTTGTTAATTTAAAAGAAAGGAACCTAGTGTTAATAAGTTATTTGATTGTAAAAATAGAAATCCATTCAATTCAAGAGAATTTGTCTAGCAAATTCAAAAAACACTTCATCCTGGCACCTTCAGTTTATCAAAGAAATGTTACATAGCAAATAATACAGAGAATAATACACAGGATCCTACAGATCAGAGACAACAGTTTATTTGATTAAAGAAATATGCTTCATAATTACCTCAGCATTCTAGCATCAGCAGTCAACCCAGAGATAGAAATGCCAATATGCTCATCAATAGGAATAATCTTCTTCTGATATGCGGATAATTCACTCACGGCCCTCTTCAGAGCAATGAGAACAGCAAACTGTTTGCTCTTCAAGCCCACAGTAGCTGATCCAAGCTTCACGGCTTCCATAGCATACTCCACTTGGTGAAGTCGGCCCTGGGGGCTCCATACTGTGACGTCACTGTCATACTGATTTCTGAACTGTAAAAAGATTTTTATGTAAAGTAATTTAGCAGGCTAAATGATGATTTCTTTGTTCAGACAAATGGAAAGTGTTATTGATGAAAATATTAAAGTTATGTGACCAAAGGATTAGATATTAATTTAAATGTTACATTTTTCTAAACATTTGCTATAGGATTATTAGGTATTACAGCATTAAGATAAGTTTAAAGTAATATACTTTATTTAGGTTATGATTCTACAATCAACTTTCTAGTTTTTGTTAATTCTGTATTTCGGTTTAATCACTATATAAACTAAGAAAGAACTTTGGGAGATGCAAATCAAAAGGAAATAGACAGAAACATCATAAGAATGCTATTATAAAGCTTTTGGTAGCGGCAATGACGGAGCATAATCGACAACTTTTAGCTATAATTAAATTAATATTAAATTAATTCTTAATGCTAAAGGCACAAGTAATACATTGGAAACTGCTTACCATGTTGAAATTAACTTTTCAATGTAAATTTCACAAATTATTTAAGTTTTATTTACAGCAAACGAAGCCGACGACGATGACTATGAAATTGGAATTGTCAAAGTCAAACTTTTTTTGACAACCACTTTGTTTATGGTAGCTTTGACTCAGAGGCTTTCGTTCATTTTTATCATTTATTTTTTATTTAACTATTAAAAAGAAAGCAGTTTAGATTACATATTTCAGATGTACTAAATAAGAAAGACATCCAAATTATTAAAAAGGTGAATACGAAATTGTTTGATTACTGAACTGGTTCCACAGTAGTTTCTTATACAGCGCTATAGATGGCGCTGCAGGGATTATTTAATCAAACAATGCACTGCACACTACAGTCAAAGGCGTTGTTTGGTTTCTGCATAATCCCTATATCTATGGCATAATCTAAAAAACTGGTTTGCCTACATATACTTGATAAAATGAGTGGGATATAAATTTACTCTGAGATGCACTCCAGTCGCGTGTAGCTTCTTTATTTGAAAGAGATAACTACCTATTCAATAACTCAAAGAGCATTATGCACCTACATAACAGCTACATAATCCTCTCCGAAATGCAGTTGGCAAGTTTAAAAACATTTTTAACGGGATACCTACTCTTTATTTTTTATTTATACCAAATTGCTAGAATATAGATATCTATGGGGTTACCTCGTATCTCCACGCAAGGTATGAAATCCTCAGCAGGACGTGGTAGTGTAACCTTTTTCTAATCATTAGGCACTTCAGGATGCCTAAATGGAACTCCACGGTTTTCTACAAACTCCAAACAATAAGGAGTTTAAAACACAAAAGTTGTTGAGTAAGTTACAATAGTAATAATTCTGGGAAAATCTCAAAATAGAAAAATCTTGAATTCTTAGTTTGAAAAGTGTTAGTTGCAAATAGGTGACACTCTCACGGCCTGCCGAGAATATGTCGAGTTACCAATAGTCCTGTTGATAGGTACCTACTCAAGACCATAGGAATCAAAATAATATTCGTTAACTGTTTCCAAGATGCCATTCATCCGCCAAGCCACCAGAAGATCATAAGCTAGTGTGGATAATTCTCGCGTTTGCTCATCTAGCTATTATATGTATACCTACATAAATAAGCCACCATGGGAAAATTCATATCTAAATCCATCACGATCCATCGACTTCCAGTCCAAAGCATGGTAGATAACACTTGCACAATAAGAATCACCCTTACTGCTAGGGTAGGCATTACTGATGTTTTACACCTTTTTTCTTGATGTTTTACACTCCTTTTTCTGATGGTTTACACTCCTGTTTCTGATGTTTTACACTCCTTTTTCTGATGCTTTACACTCCTTTTTCTGATATTTTACACTCCTTTTTCTGATGTTTTACGCTCTATTTTTGAGGCGGGAAATTGACTAACTTCTCCCATTCTGGAAGAAATTATTTGATGTGCCCGAGAAGGCGTGTTAGACTTTAACTGACTAAGGCCCACCTGTGTTCCTTTAGCTGCCCTTTGCGTTCAAGGGCCACGGTAGGTAACTCCTTCGAACGATCTCACAGAATTTAATAGGTAGGTACTCTTGATGTGAAATTGACTTTATGTACGTACCTACGTGTCTATTAAAGGACGTCTTTGCTTGTATCCAGGGGCGTAGCGTGGACTAATTTAGACGTAGGCGAATGTGCGTCAACAAGGCCTTTTTTTTTCAGGGTTCATGTATGTATTAATAATAAATTCGAAAATGAGACAGCGACTGTCGCAACCTAGTGTTCGACCACATCATCGCTTACTATCGGTTGAAATAGTTGTCAAACGCGAGCCTATATATCATAAAAAAACCCTTTGTTCTTTCTCGTTCGCCTGCGCGGGGCTCCTTTGGGTGCGAGATCGTGGGCAAGGGGCCGCTTTGCCCATGCCTACCTTTTCAAAATCCCTGCGGTACTGGTGAAACTGAAGATACTCTAGTATTACAAACACCTACTATTTTTCTTTAGCTTTTCGGCGTTGGTATTTAATACCTTCTCAAGTTCATCAATTAGAATGAGCAAGACATGTTTTACTTTTCTTTGGACGCGTCGTACGTGAGGAGACGTGAATTGTCAAAGATACTGTTGTGTGGTAAGATCCTGAGTAATGAACAGTAAGCTGGCATGATGTGAGAAACTCGAAACGAATACACAATAAAAATTCTTTTATAACTTTATAGGATAGTAAGTTAAAATGATTTAGCCAGATTATTGGTAACTGCAAAGGTGAAATACGTGAAATTATGTTTGCACTTAATTCGGCTAAGTACCTAACTATTAACCTACTCCTTTTTCGTATATAAATCGCAAAAATATAGTATAATACACCGTATATTATATAATATAATTTTATAATGCGGCTATCCTATATTCAGCCACATTTCAATTCGGCTGAAACGCCACATTGTATGCGTTGTTCAGAGTGGCTAACGTTGAACCCAATACAAGAATACAAGCGGGCGCATCGTCGACACATCGCTTTGAAAGTTTTAGCTATAATAATTGCCACAAGCTGCATACACTAAAATGATAAAAATCAATTGACAATGGCGGCGGCGTCACAACAAAGTGAAATTAGTGAGTCCTCCAAAAAAGTAAGTCACCGACAGCAATAATTAATTGAATCTAAAACAGCAGACCTATGACTTAGTCTAATCAACAAGGTAACCGAATTACACTACAGTGGCATTTTTCAATCCAGCGCGCCTACTTGCAATATGGTGGGATATACGATACGGCTGCGACTTATACGTACTTTTATCATGGCTTTTATACCTACTTGTTGGATATTGCCATGTGGGTAGTACAAATTCTTCCGGCTTAGATATATCTACTTATTTTAAGGCGACCTTTGACGCTATGGAATAAATTATTCAAAATGTTCAAGACCTTTATGGATAATGAAACTAAATGAATCTCAAATTACCAAGGTACCTTTTTTGTTTTCCGGGTCCAACCCAAAAAGTCGTGGTTGGGCTTTTGGGAAAAAGATCAGGGAGTGTTGACTGTCAAAAGTCCCGGGAACCGGAATCATTCGTGCAACGCCTGTTATGGCACATCCTTAGGAAAGCTGTTAAGAAGTCGGTTCTCGCTGTGCACGGCAACACGTGATCCTCAATCTGTTAAAGCGCACTATGCTATTCCTTACTTGTTTGTCTTACAAAACTTTTACCATTTTTAACGGTTTTTTTTTATGTACATAATTCACTGTCTTACTTGTAACATTGATGTCTGTGATGTTTACATTTTTTTTTTGTTATTTTATGTGCTTAGTTTTATGTTTGTAATTTTGTTGTGCTTTTGTGTAAGTACTATCTGTTAATTTTCTGTGATGCATCAAATAAATGTTTTATCTATCTATTTATTAGGAGGAGATGTCAAAAAACCGTAGGGGTCCAGCTGGCTCGAAGCTTACTGGGGCCATGGTTTCGCTTCGCGCGCGTGCTAGTAAACATACTAATATTGACTACTACAACTTCTAAAATGTGAATATCAAAATAAGGTATGAAAATGAAATGGCTTCATTATTAATGCTAAATTAAAACTTTCGTAAAATACTAAATGATCGCATAAATCAATGATAACATGAAAATTATAACGTATATAGACAAACGAGTCAATCAGTTTTTAGGTTTCATAATCGTCAGCTCAAAGACGCTAGTTTCGGTCGAGCCAAATATTCGGCCACTTTTTGGCCAAAATCAAAACTCCAGCCGTAACCCTTTTTTTTCGGCCGGACACCGAAACCGAAATTGAAACCTAATCTTCGGTCAGTTTCTACTTTGGATTAGTGAAAATCGCGTCAAAATAACAAATTATAACGCGATTTTGGAGGAAGGTTTTGGAAGAGTTCATCATCATCGTGATCATCATCATCATCATCATTTCAGTCGAAAGAAGTCCACTGCTGGACATAGGCCTCCCACAAGCGACGCCACAACGACCGATCCTGTGCTTCTCGCATCCACCGCACGCCCGCGACTCGTGATCATTGCCACCGAAATACTGTCGGACATAGGCCTCCTCCAAGCGTCGCCACATTTAAAGGTCCTGTGTGTCTCGCTTCCATCGGATTCTCGCGACCCTCACAAGGTCATCGGTCCATCTTGTGGGAGGTCATACAACACTGCGCCTTAAGGTTGGGTAGCCCGATCTCTTCCGGAGATTCTTAGCACCACTTGCCTTACTGTAACCTTGACCACTACTGGAGTCAAAGGTAGACGGGCTGCCGGGCTGCCGGGCGCTAGAGGCCATTTTTTGTTGTGCTTTTCAAATGTGGGTGTTTGCCATAATCGTCACTATTGGCAAACGGTTTGTCGATCGCAGTGTGGTGAGAATGCTGCTGCTCATTCTCTGGTGTATCTCTTAGTCGCTTCTTGTGATACATACAAGAAGAGATGGGGTGGTACTATTCTTTACGCCCGGACACCATACGGTACATTGGAGGAGATAGCGGATAAAAACAGACTAGTACGCCTCACCATCAATGATTGCATCACTGCTCACCATCAGGGGGATCACAGTCAAGCACATGGTTTATATCAAATTAAAAAAATAAACAGAAAGACTCAGAAAGCAACATGATGCAGATGAAAGATGAAAAAGAGTTTCTCTAGTAGGGGCCCTAAATCGTTTACACCCGCATTACGTTCCTTTTTACGGAACCACGGAGCCATCTCATTGATCGGTTTTTTGTGAGAATACCACTTAGCTTTAAAAGGTGATTGATTGATATCTCAGTTTATGCGTTAAGTAGAAAGTTTGCGGTAACACTGTTTCTCGAAGTTTATTTAAGAACTGTATTAAATATTTATTTCTGCAAATAACATAAATACTTTTAAATGTCCAACAAATAAAAATATATACAAACGTATGTTTGGATCCAGTACATGCCACACAGCCATTTCAAATTAAGAAAAAAATATTTATTTTCATCAAATCATATTTTTGTGGCTATATATTGGCATTGGCATTGACTGACCTGTTAGTCTAGTGGTTAGTGGCCCTGACTGCTGTGCCGGAGGTCGTGGGTTCGATTCCCACCCAGGACAAATGTTTGTGTGATGAGCACGATCATTTGTTCTGTGTCTGGGTGTAATTTGTCTATATATGTATGTTTTTGGAAATATATAAGTATGTTTATCAATTGTCTAGTACCCATAACACAAGCTCTGCTTAGCTTGGGACTAGACGGCGTTGTGTGATAGATGTGGAAATAAAAAAATCCTACCACTGTATTCAATTATTTTATTTTTGATATTTACTAGATTTTGGATTATTTATTTAAAGTATAGTCTAATGTAACAAAAAAAAAATATTTTGAATGCTATATACTTTTTATTTATAGTTTTATAATGTATATATTTGGAAAAGTAACGATATCGATAAAAAAAAATGAGATCCTATTAGATGTTTTCATATAATTAAATAAATTTCACAATAAGTTATATCAAAATTGTTTCCAAAAATTAAATCATCCCGTAATAATACTAAATACTTTGAAATAAAAAATCTGCCTTTATACTCGTACGCTGTTTTGACAAATGTCAATATTGTGTCAAGATTAGCCGATTCTGGAGAAGAGTCAGGGTTCTCAGGGTCTTTTTGCCTATTTTCCATATTTGTATTTTCTATACAGGGTTATTTTTAAAACACCAACAACCTTGCAGGACTATATTACTAACATCATAAACAACAACTTTTGTTCTATGACTTTTTACAAAACATAATACATTTAACAAAAACAAACCTTCAAGATTTCATTGTTCTATCTAACACATTTCAACTCTGTATTTTGCTGTACCTACCTACGCCCCCCGAGCACTCCCCGCTCCCCTCCGCTATTGTACTATCGCTTGCTTCGCATAGACTTCGTAACATTTAGAACTTTCTATTTAAATATTCTTATTTTTGTATGAAAATCTGAGGAACCAATGTATGATAAATTTTGAAAAGTTATAGAACAAAAATTGTTGTTTATGATGTTCTCAACATAGTGCTGAGAGGTTGCCGGTGTTTTACAAATAACCCTGTATAGTCCACCATCTCATCTTTGACGTTACTCCTGATATCATCTTGAGTAACACAATCTTCCTGTTCAGAGTCAGTATCGTGCGGAGATTAATCGTCTTCATTTTCCAATACTGATGCTTTTTCGTCCATACTCAACTGTCGACAGAACGTCATCGTGTATTTCTTACTAACAATTAAGTACAATTTGAGATATTATGAAAAATAAAACAAGAATCTAATATAAATCTAATATTATAAAAATACAAACATCCGAATTGAGAACCTCCTCCTTTTTTAGAAGTCGGTTAAAAATGAAAACAATTCGTAAAAGTTACACAAAGCCCAAACATACGTCAAACTTACGTACAACATTGTCATTACGATAAATTGGCGGTACTTACAGAGGCGGCTCCTGAGTTGGCCCGGAAGATCGCAGCAATTCGATCGTGCATTAGAAAAAGACGACGTATTTTCGTCGGAGTGTACGTCAAAATGACGTAGATTGGGCTTCTAGGGTTAAATTATTTAAAATCGTTATTCTAATCAACCCCGATGACATTTTCAGTTAAAAGTTATTACCTTACTGTCGTTATTTATTAGCTCGCTCTGGGTAAAGTGAGAGAGGGGTTATTCGATGATTTCCTACTGAAAAATAAAAATATATCATAGTATAATGCTTTGATTGGATAGACTGAACGGGTTCAGATGACACAGACCTCGATTAACACAGTTACGTACAAAAAACCCGCCGTCCGACTGTCCGGTAACCGTCCGGACAGAGCCCAAGTCGTCGACGGCGCGTATTGTTCCACGCGCGCCTCAGGGAGATGTCAGAAAATCGTAGAGGCCCAGCAGGGTCGAAGCCTACTGGGGCCATAGGTAGTGTGAAAACGAAACGCAGGACCCTGGGACGAAGGCAACGAAGGAAAAGGAGTGGGTTTTTAGTCAATCAAAGTCCGACACTATCTTCCCTTCCGTCCAAGAGCGGGATTTGTCATTAGATGATTTTCCCACCTAGAAAAAAAACCTAACAGAAAAAATAAAACATTTTTCTGTACGTCAGAAAAATGTTAGCTAGTACATGAAGCCGTTTTCCTAAAAAGCAGGAAAATCCAGGAGCAACTATTAGTTAAAGACACAAATAACATTTAAGGATCAAATGAAATCTCTTAAACAAAAGCGACCGCATGTTTCAGATTTAAACGACTTTAATTACAGTCTTAGGTTAGTTATTTCTTGTAAACTGACACAGGTATCGTTTTCCGACGGAAAGGCGCCGTGACCCGACTTTAATAGTAACTTGTGAAGATAATGTCCTATCCATTGTAATTTAGGACACTATTGTAATTGGGCACTGGGCGAATTAGGCTGTCCACAGTCAGGTTAACTTTTTGAAGATAAAATCATTTATTTACTTTTTACATAACAGGACCAAGGCCGCTTACTTTTATTTTTCTTGCTAGTGTGTGCGTACATAAGTGAGTGAGACATGTTTAGAACATATTTATAATACAAAACTAGCTTTCCCTTGGGTTTACTCGCATCTTTGTTTTGCTCCTTTTGGTCACGCATATATATATGTTTATAATTTTTTAATTCAAACCAGACTCTTCAGCGTCATAATCTTAGTAGGTATTGTTATATTGTACCACTAGACGACCATCATCCGTTCATCTCAATACTTAAGCCCCTATAGTCAAGTTACGACCGTTTCGTTTCAATTCTCTTGTGTCGAACGCCTCGAGTAGGTCACGCCTCCAATTCCTGTGTTCTGATCACGTGACTGAGCGTTGAAATGAAGTCAACGGTATATTATACTTACTGATAAATATACTGTTTTTTTTTTGGCAAATTTTATAGCCTCTCCCGCTCTTGGTGGAGCTAGAGGGAGTGTCAGGCTTTTATCCACTAAAATCCACCTGAGTTTTTTCAGTTACTCTTTGCAGTCCAGGACTAAGGTAACTCTCAAAAAATCTTACGGACCTAGCAGGCGTTGGCTCTACCGTGACCCAACGGTGTTGCTGACATCTCAATATGTCGTACGTGGAAAACTACGCCCCGTCGACAACTCGGTCTCGGTGCTATTACCTGATCTGTCCTTACTGAAGTGGATTGCTCGGCTGAGAATCGCCCTGCAACTCTGGTTGCACCCGGTCCCCTGTGACGGCTGCGGGGATGTGAAGATGTCCAATTCCTCACGGTTGCAGCTACCTCCTTTGCTCGCATTACTGCTTCGTAGAAGTAGGTGGCCCCTTCCCATTTCCTTTGCCCTGGAATATGGCACCAGAGAGCAAAACACGAGTGGTCGCCGCTACCGATCGCTTGCACGTGAAATTAGTGGTGTTCCGCTCAAGCGGGGCAGACTTCCACCGTATTCTCCACCGTGTCTTCCAGGCGGTCCGCTTAAGGATAAATATAAGCCCTAAAATATCGGTAGAAAAATTGAAACGTTTGTGTAGCGCCTAATCTGGGTGTAAGTTATGCTTCTATTTTCTATTCATTTGGTTAGGTACTACGAAATAGATCACATTATTACTATGTGAGACATTTAGGTATTTTACCACCATCAGCAGAGAAAAATCTTTGTTTTAAAAGTATTCTGTTGCGGGTATCCACAATGTTGGAGATTTTTTTTTTAAACGTTGCCCCACATTTGCAACTAGGGTTGCCAACTTTTATTAGAAGAAATAGAGTATATCTCATTTCAAAGAAGGTAATTAAAGAGTACGGGCTTTTAAAAAAGTTTATCATTTATTTAAAAAAAAATTAAAGGTATTTTTTGGTTGTTTTGGCAGCATATAACAATTTTTCATTGTTTTTAAAAGAATTGTATGACTTCAAACATTCTAAGTCTAAATTTACATAGGTCTTAGCTCATTTTTTATCAATTGTAATGAAGACTTGTTCCTCTCTTCCCACCACTTCTTATTCATAAAAATAGTTCACCTGTTTTGGTTAGGTACTTACGATAAAAGGCATGCATCATTGTGACTGGCACTAGTATAGTAAACACTGTGTAAAGAAGAGTATTTTAGCGTCTACTATTAGTGTTTTAGATTATAGAGTACACCTACATGATTTAGAGTACAATACTCTATTATAGAGTACGGTTGGCAACCCTACATGCAACAGAAAGCAGAAAACGGGTGGGTTTTAGTCGATAAAAATCTAACATACCCTCTCACTTAATTCAAAGCTGGAAAAGTTATTTGTTAATGTCCCACCCTAAAAATCCTAATACTTTGTCTACCCTTACAATTGAACTCAGAAATTGATGGAAGCAAAATCCTTGGAATTTGGCATCCAGGTATCCATAATAATTATTATAGACCAAAGATTCGGTTACGGCAAGTTCGTCAAAAAATCTAGTTTTTGCATCAGTTCTGGTTTCGGCAGAAAATCTGCCGAATCTTCGAGCTCACCGAAGCTCTGCGTTTGTGAATGATCACGTGTCTTTCGGCTGACTTCAGTTGAGTTCGTGACTTATATGATATTGGCTTTTAAAAGCAGGTCGATCGGCAAAATATTCAATTAATGCGTTCCTTCTTAAATAAAGTAAGTGTTGATTATTGACAAATTTTTGTTCTAAAAAGTAGTTAGATATGTTTCGTTTGTTTTAAAGCAGTGATCTATATTAACATTATAAAGAGTTATAAGATTTAGTTTTCGATTTTTTAGTTTGCAATGAATTAATTTAAAAACTACTGAACTGATTTTAAAAATTCTTTTTCCAGTGGAATGCTGTTTTACAAGTGCACTTGCCGTCATCAGCACTCAGCAGGTCGGTCGGCAAAATAATGCGGTCCTTACTTTATAATGTAATAAGGTATGCAATATACGCGTTGTTATGTTGGGCATTATGCTGAGCGTACGGCCGTTTTGCACGGACGTGGCGCACATATATTTATTTTAAATATGTTTTTGTCATGCAAAATGTTTGTTATGTGTTAGTTTGCGCCTTTTCCGGCAATTAAAACATTTTTCTTTCTTTCTTTCTTTCTAAGTGTCAATTATTGACAAAGTTTTGTTTCAAAAAGTAGTTTTTGTTTTGTTTTGTTTTAAAGCAGTAATCTACGAGTATACTGTAAGATTTAGTTTTGGATTTTTGTATTTGCAATGAATAGGCATATTATATTTATTACTTTCACGCGGGTAAAACCGCTAGCAGCAGCTAGTATCAAATAAAATAAATAATGCATACTTAATTTTTTTTTAGACTAAAAGTATAATCTTCTTTTGTTGCCACTTCAATTAATGTAAATTGAACTGACATTTAGCTATAATATATAATATAACAACTCACCAATACTCATATTATAGTCGTTTCGTTTTAGCATAGTAGTACGGGTCACTGCCCTTTCTCAAATATCTCTAGGTAGGAACCTGAGCTAAATAAACTGTAGGTAAATGTCGATTCAGGACAGGTTTAAAGGTAGAACTGCATTGGGCATACGTGGGCCACGTATGTCGATCTGGGCGTGTCTGTCACTATACCTACATTTTATATGGCAACTTAGAGCTACATTAGATCCACGCCACGCGATACGACTCTACGTACAAATCAGGCGTGGCCCACGTGTGAGGCGGTCTGATGTAGTTCCCGGTTTAGTCTTTATTTTCGTTTTTATGAGTAATTACTATTCTTTTCCTTTATCTTATGTTTGTTGCTGCTGTGTTGTCTGCGTCATTAAATGTTTTCTATTATTTTTTTAACTGCCTGTTTTTATACTATGACACTCTGTCAAGGTAGACCGATGACCTGCGGAGAGTCGCAGGAATCCGATGGAATCGAAACGCTCAGAACCGTTTGTTGTGGCGACACTTGCGGGAGGCCTATGTCCAACAGTAGACGTTTTTTCTTTCGTCGCTTGTTGACAGTGCAACACTTTTTATTCTTCTATTCCGTCCTGTCACAGATTTTTCTTTTTTACAATCAAGAATGTCAATGTCAAACTCTGCAGACCCTACGGACTCATAATTTCTTTTCTTATCGATTTCGATTTACCTTTTTGTTACATATTTGGCACTTTGTTGGGAGATCAATACTGACTTATACTTACATATGACTGTAATATGGAAACATTGCAAAAATAGTTATTTTTAAAAAACTAATCATTTGCATTTTTTATTTGTCTTTTCCATAGGAAATGACAAATGGGAACCGTGCACTGCCATCTGATATTACTTTTGTGCCCACTATAATATATAATATTAAAATTGCGATAGCAACTCTGTCTGTCTGTCTGTTTTTCACGGAATAAACCGTAGAACCAATTTTGTGTATATAGAGACCTCGAAGAAGGACATAGCATTGCTCGAGAATGGCTTTGCGATAATTTGCGACGTTCATGAGGGCGACGCTGTTCTTAGAAGTTAAAGTGAAAAAATTAATAATAGAATTGACAATCAAATGCAGGCCGTATTAGGTTATAGCTTTGACAGTGGCACTAATTTTTTTATTATTTTGGGGTACGGGGCATTTAAGACCTCGTTTGAAAACTATAATTGTGGCGATAAGGAGCTTTTTAAACCCCGTAAAGTTTCAGAAACTAAAAGCATTTTTTGGCAAAGTGCAATACGAGGTCAAAGTGACCCCGTATTAAAGTAGATGCTGGTGTCTTCCTTGCATGGAAGACACATCATTATGTGGTGTATTAGACCTCGTTCCGCACTAAACGTGTTATGGGCGCTAATACCCTGCTAAAACGCAACAACTATAGTAAGAGTCAGTCAGTCTTTTGGCACGACTCCAGGTCTGGTCGTGAATGGACTGCCCACACGCTACGATCCATGGGATTCGTCCACCCCACGTCTGCTTACGTAGAAAAGAAGATTTTGTGACAAATACATTTGATTTATCACCACTGTAACCTATATTGTACCCATTGCTTCTCATAGTTTTGAAGAATTAGTATGATTATGTTAAATTAGACATTATTAGGACGAAGATTTCAGTCTTTTTCTTAGCATTTCGATAATAAATTTAAAAGTTATTGAATAATTTTGGAGAGGTATGTACGTATTACATGGTTGACCAAAAGAACGGCTAAGTAAATTAAACATTAAAACAGCAAAAAGTAAGAAAAAAAAAGTTTAAAAAAAAAGCATTAATACCTATGTGTACAAATCTTCCAGAAAAAATGTGCTCCGAGAATCATCGCCTTTCTTCGCAAATACGATAGCGATGGTAGGTTCTACCTAATACCAATAGAGAATAGTTATACTATGGGAATGCACTTTTATTTTGTATTAAATACCATTTCCACAAATTAAAGAGAACTCCATGAATGTCCAAAACGGGTTTGCGGCGAGCAATCGATAGCCCTTTAAGCTAGAACTACACTGCGCACACGTATGCTACACACGCCGATCTGGGCGCGTCGGTCTCCATACATTTTATATGGAAACTAGACGTGTAGCTCTACACTTGATCCACGCCACGCGCCCTCGTTCTACCTACAAATCAGGTGTGTTACACGTGTACGTCGGTCTAATGCAGTTCTATCCTACAACCTACAAACGCGTAATCGTATGGGTGCACAGCACTAGGTACAACATAGCAAAGCAGTTCAAAGCATAGAAGCTTTTTTTCTGTTGGTGGTGGTCTGACTGAAAAGTTGAAGGGGAGTCGTTTGTCTTGGTATGGTCATTTAAAGAGGAGAGATGAAATGCATGTTGCTAAAAGAGTTATGAGTATACATGTGGATGGGTGAAGAGGGAAAGGGAGGCCAAAGAAAAGATGGATGAATTGTGTGAACAGTGATATGAAAGAAAAGGAAGTTAGTGATGGAATGACGGTTGACAGGATAGAATAGAAGAAAAAAACGTGTTGCGCCGACCCCAAATAAGATGGGCAAGGGCAGGAAGATGATGAAGATGATGATGGTGGTCTGTATGTATCCCTTCACGCTTAGCCGTATCAACGACAATCTTCTCAATCCCACCTGTCCTCGGATGTTAACGGTCTTTAGTGTAAATGCGGAGTTTTATCAATAACCGTGGCTCACTTTTCATCTTCATCACGCTCAGCCGCCTGCATACGTGAGGAGTTAATGACTGCGCCAGCAGACAGAGTTAGTTGAATCTGATCCGGTTGTTGTGGTGACGCTTGAGGGAGGCCTATGTCCAACAGTGGACGTCTTTCGGCTGAAATGATATGATGATGGCATGCGACAGTCGTTCGGAAACACGAAGAATGCCGAAGCGCATATTATCTTTGTTAAGTCATGACTTATTTAAAAGTCGAAACTTATTTCTACACGTGGGTGTTACAAATAGCTTGTATTATTTACTTAAAGGCTGAGTCATAAGACACTACAAGACATATATCTCATTTATTTTATCGTATTTTTAGAAATATGATAATGATACTTAATAGTTTTGGCAGCGACTTCACTTGCGTGATTTTCAAAGAACATACGAGCGTATTCCCTGGATATAAAGTTTTCTATGTCCTTTTTCAAGGTCATGTACATATTCCATATTTCAGGTCTCGAATTCCAAACTTCATTACTCACTGAACTAGTTGTTCAGTGATTTAGGAGAGAATGCCTTACAAAAAACAGACAGAGTTAAATTTGTATTTATAATAATACGAACCCCTACCAGCGGCTTTAACCGCGTTAAAATAGAATAACTCGGTAACAAACATACTCCTACTATAAAAATGCTAGTTCAGGATTTAGGGAGGTCTACCCGTTTACCTTAGATCCAAATCTGTTCAGCCATTTGAGCGTGATGGAGTAATAAACATACAACCGGTCAACTGTCAATCACTTGGGCCGCTTAAACCGCCCACTTTCAATCCGAAATACTAAGACGCAACACGACTTGCCCGCATTCACTAAAACGATGATATCTCAGAAAATACGTGTCCTAGCTCAACAAACCTTACGTTACTGAAATTGTTATGAAATAAGCTATCTGATTATCTAGAGTTTTGTGTAGATTCCCCTTGTAATGTATTACTAATTTGAACTTAAAAGTAGTGTGATGGACTATTTCCCAGTTTTGTGTACAAAATTCGTCATATTTATAAAACTAGCTTCTGTCCACGACTTTTGCATGCTAATACTAAGTGAAATATATTTGTTCCCATTTGTACCTTTCTGTCACCTTTTATACCGTGTTTTTAGCAAAGAAATATATTGTTATAATATTATACACGTCACGTGGTCAAGCTGTTTCGACTAATATGGAACATTGGGCAGTCGTAACGTGGGATTCATCATCATTACTTCAGACAAAAAATACCCACTGTATATAAGCATCCCCCAACTTAAGGAGTATAGGACGACAAGGAGAATAATAAATCCTGCATTAGAAAGTTCAAACTTGTACATGATATTTTCGTTGAAGTCTTTTGCAAGGCGTGCAGTGAAATTGAATTTCGTGAAAACGATAGAAAAAACAAAGGATTTTAATATCATCATATTCATGTTAAAATAAAGCCTATTATTTTTTATGTATTATTTAATGTTATTCTTTGAAGTATTTTCAAAGTGGGTAGTAAAAATCTTCGCTTCAAAACACTTTCTCCCCGATTGTACCAGGATAGCATAAACGATAAGTTATGTGTGCAACAGTACTCCCATCCCACGAGCCATCATCCGTAGCAAAAGTGACGTCACACGGTGATCCCGGCTACGGCATAAAATGCTACGCGCGCTCGCTACGAGACCAAAACCGTAGAACCATTGCTACGGCACAGACGCGCTACGCAACAATCGCGAAAACTTCTCTCGATCCCAAGTGATTTTTCGGGTATGTGATTTTGTATATTTTTGTATTGTGGTTTTTTTTCTATGGTGTTTTAACAGTGGTTTTTGTAACAAATAAGTTGGAAGTTTATTTCGTCAAGTTAGGAGTTTAGATTTTAAATGAATACAGGTATTACTTGTAGGTAAATTATGGAGACAAGGTTTTCAAGTTTGAAAATAGTTAACAATGTTAAAAAAATGTGATTATAAATTAATAATCAACTTACTTATAGTACATATAAGTAAGTTGATTATTATTTGATTATTAATTTAATCAAAACAATCATGCGGTTTGTTTAAAATATTTCACCATCAAAGAGTAGATACTCGTACATCTTCGCAGTTTTATAAAAAAATGTACAATTTTCCTTAGGAAAATTATAATACACTAGCTTCTGCCAGCGGCTTCGCCTGCGTGAAATTAGGTTTCTCTACACAAACTTTGGACCCCCAATTCACCTCTTTAGGGGGTGAATTTTGAAAAATCCTTTCTTAGTGCTCGTCTACGCCATAAAAGAAAACCTTACGCAAAATTGCCCTCTCCTAGTTCAAGTAGCTTCAGCTGCGCGTTGAATTTCAGTCAGATTACTTTCTCCTTTTATATACAGACGAGTACATAACATGTTTCCTGAAGGTAATTTGTATTTTTACCTTTAACCGTTTCATGGTAAAATACAATAAATAATTGCGATGCTTTCGGAATGAATTGCAAGCACAGTGTGATTGTACAGTTTTACGAGTTTAACGCGGACGAAGTCGCGGGCAACAGCTAGTCTACAATAGAAATACACGAGTATACCCAAAAATAATTTTCTATTTCACAAAGCATGTAACACAATAATTAATTATTCTCCTAAGCTACGCTAATCATGGATCAACAGTCATTGTCTTCACACGATTTCATAAGCCAATCTTAAATTATTTATGTACACGGATGAAATTAATTCTTTCATGTAAGATACAAGTACAAGACTTTAGTATGTTGTTTTTCTGTTTTTAGGGTTCCGTACCTCAAAAGGAAAAAAACGGAACCCTAATAAGATCACTTTGTTGTCTGTCCGTATGTCTATCTGTCTTTCTATCAAGACCCTTTATCTTAAAAAACGTGTGGAGGCATCGAGTTGAAATTTAAACCGTATCCTCAAATCTGCGGTCCCGTGAAGCTGTGAATAAATAAACTTTCTAAGTTTATAGAGAAAGAATCAAAATTCATAGGGTACACTCCTGTTGACCCAGAATTCTGAAATTTGGCATAAAGCAAGGTCTTATAGTATAGATATAGGAATAAATCTGAAAACTGTAAATTTGCAGGTACGTTATAAAAAAAAAAATACAATTTGGTAAAATCTTTGTAACTCAATTCGGGAATCGAACTATTTTCATAGGTAAGTTTGTGCGGAACCCTCAGTGCGCGAGTCCGACTCGCACTTGGCCAGTTTTTTTTATCATTGATATGCTCGCGTTTCACTACTATCTCACGTGATATCTCGCGATGATGAGGCCGACGATGTAGCACGGTTGCCTAGAAGTAACATTGACTTAAAGAAGGTTGTAGGTATCAGGAAACACAGTTGTCCGGCGAAGTTCAATCAAACGAACTGCCAAGCCGTCTACCAATAATATTAGGGTTAGCTTCTAGTCCAACCAAATCCAGCTGAAAATAAGAAATTCTTAACGAAGATCTTCTTAAAAAAAAAAACACAAGTTGTTTGTTTCTAACGTAAATTCTCTCTCGGCTGCAGGATTATTCGAAAAAGTTACCTTGTCAGAGATTTTTCCTAGTATGGATCCAAGCATTATTAAAAAAAAAGTCTTTCAAACTCGACCAAATGTTAGAAATAGCCGATGTTTTTAGTGGATCCAGCTAAAGTTGTGCATATACATGAGTTGACTTTCGGTCCCCAAAAAATTACTATTATTTTTAAAATCACTCTGTAATTCCATTGTTACAAAAAATGGGGTATTAAACTCATACTACGGAATTGTTTGAAAGAGTTACAACATGGCTATGAAACACAAAGGGCAACTAAAGGAACATAGGTAGCTTTTAGCCAGTAAAAGTCTGAATCTCCCTTTCGCTCCAGAGAGCGAGAAGAGTTATTTGATATGTTCCCACCTCAAGAAACGAGTGTGGAAACTCAATGCTCCAGTTTCCAATTACAATCTGTGGAAAATATTTTTTTTTTTTTTAAATTGGTATAAACCAATCGCGGAGATGCAATCATTGATTGTCAGGCGCACTAGTTTATTAAGAGCCTATTCACTCTAGCCTTGAAGACACCTAAATTATAGTTGGACGGGAAGACCGCAGCTGGCAAATTGTTCCAGTCCTTCGATGTACGCGGTATAAACGACGAAGCGAAACGCTTAGTCCGGACCGTTGAAGTTTCAACAACGTAAGGGTGGATACTCGCCGTTCGTCGGGTTGTCCGATGGTAGAAAGGAGATGGCGGAATCAAGTCATGCAATTCCCGCGAACACTCTCCAAAATGTAACCTGTAAAATACCGATAGGCTGGCTACCCTGCGCCTGTGCTCGAGGCTTAATAATATAAATATAATATAAATTCACCCCTATATTATCCGAGGGTTAAGGCAGAGGTGTAATTAATGATTTGCACTCATGTTTCGCCACTTATCTTCTCCCATGAAATAAGGGCCGGGCCCATTGTCATCAACCAGGCGTAATCACCCTTCACACTATATTACTATACTACCTTTAGCCAGTGGCTTCACCCCCGTGAAAGAAGAAAATATACAGCCTATGTCACTCAGTGATATAATAGCATTCTAGTGGTGAAAGAATTTTTAAAATCGGTCTGATAGTCGTGTAGTTTTTCTTTTTCATTTCAGTTCAAAAATTCAAAATCTTTTTATTTCACAAAAGTCTATATGTGCACTTAGAAGACGTCAGATACTTGTACAAGGTTCCAGATAGGTTGTTTCCTATGGAAAAGAACCGGTTAGAAAATCCATGGTTACTTATTATCATAATCAGCCTTTTAATGTTCCCACTGCTGGGACTCAGGCCTCCTCTCTAGGAGATAGGACATGGTTACTCATTACAAACAAAAATGTTGCCTGAAAAATGTTATTACGTCTACAATTAACTCGTAATTAATTTTGATCTCCTAATCTGCCAATAATGAATCTATTGGATAATTGTTTTAAAATTATATATATTATGTATTTATTTTTAGTATAAGGTATTTATAGTTATATAAGTATTTATTAGTTTAATTTAGGATTTCACGAACTCTTCTTTGTTTATTTCTACACACTGTAGTATAAAAGTCTTCTAATCTCTCCTTTTGCAGGTCTGCTGGAAGAAATTTCTTTTTGAAATAAGCAGTACCTTTGTAGAAATTTTTATTTATTTATCCATTGATTTCTATACTTACAGTATGCACCAAAGCGTATAGCAAGCCAACAAACCAACAATCTATGAACTAAAAAAAATTATACAAACTTTTATCATTTCTTTACTACTATAAAAAAATATGTCAAATTTAGGTTCTTGAGCAATCAGGGCGTTTATATTAAGATCCGTCCGTATTATGTTTTTTTCTGTATGTTTGTGTGTACATAAATAATAAAATAAATAAGTAAATAAAATTAGAATAAGTAAATACACGAATCATCCGCATTACCATCACCCTGTATATGGGTAGCAAGGACACTATGATTGGCATTCAGCCAATGCACAAGTTCTTGGTTTTTATACATCTCTCATAGATTTTAACAAAGGGAACATGTCTGTAGTAGGATTACCTATTCACCTATTAGCTCTTGAAAAGTTTATTTGTATTATTGAATTACATACAATCCAACTTTTTCATTTAAGAGGGCCCCTCTCCACTCGTCTAACGTCAACGCGAGTGTGGTTTAAAAGCTTCTTGTTTCATCCAACGCATTTCAACGCAATGTTTGATATAAAATCAGCGTGAAAACATAAAAATAACCCCAGAACGCTCGGTTGGCATTCGGTAATTCCGTCATTTATCCGAATATTTCACAAAACTTGATTGGTTTTTATTAATATTTTTTATTTATGCGTAGGAACATTAGAAACGGTCAAAGTTCAGGCAAAATAGCAAATTTTCTGAGCTCTTTATTGGATCAGTTTTAGACAAATGTTTTGATTTCAATAGAAACCTAGATATCATTCCAAGATAACTGTATTTCCATTTTAGAAATACAGATATCTAGAGAAATATGTGTAATTAGCTTCTGCCTGCGGCTTCGCTCGCCTAAACGTAGGTTTCTCCATACAAACTTTGGATCCCCACTTTATCCCCATGGGGAGTGAATTTTAAAAAAATCCTTTCTTAGAGCTCGCCTACGTCATAAAAGGAAACCTTGTGCCAAATTTCATGCATCTAGTCCCAGTAGTTTCGGCTGTGCGTTGATATGTCCGTCAGTCAGTTTCCTCTTTTATATATATAGATAATTTCGTGATCACGTAAGAGCGGTTGTATGGAATTGTGTCACGGGTTGGGCGCTCTTAATCATTTTTAAATGTATTTTTTTAAATTATTATTATTGATAGGCTCGCGTTTGACCACTATCTCACCTGATGGTAAGTGATGATGCGGCCCACGATGGAGCACGCTTGCCTAGAAGTAACCTATTCACTGTTGACTTAAAGACCCTTAGGTTGTAGCTATCAGGAAACACAGACTCCGGCAGGGAATTCCACTCCTTACCTGTACGCATTATGAATGTGTTCCCAAAACGCTTTGTATGTATGGGTGGGATATCCGCCATGTACCGATGGCGCAACGCCGTACGTCTAGTGGTCCGATAGTGGAACGGACTTGGTGGAATTAAATTGTGCAATTCCAACGCATATATCTTTAGAGACGTAGATCTTTGACAGTCAGAAGGCAGGAAATCAGATACTAGTCTTGCCAAGGGGTATCATGCTACCTAATCACTGGATTGTCGAGGTCAGATAAGCAGAGGATTCATGTAAAATACTAGTACTCAGCTGTATCCGAATAAATTGAAAGCCAACCCCAACATTGCTAAAAGGACTTGCGGACGATGAGCAATGCTTAGCTCGCACTCCAGTGGTCCGGTAAGGACCAAGTCATCGACGGCGCGAAGTGATCCACGCGCGCCTCAAAAAGATGTCAACATTACCGTAGGCCTACTAGGACCACGGGGAATTTCTGAAAGCGATACCGTGGTCCTGTAACGCAAAGGGGCACGTCCTTTCGCTTCACCCTTGAGCGAAACAAGACATTGGATGATATCTCATTTCAAAAATAAAAACATTGTTTTGAAGGGGTTTTGATCTTAAAGAAATAAGGAATGAAAACTGACCACTAAAATTCTCAGGTATTTATAAAGTTAATCACATTCAACCTTCCATTTACAGTAGTGTATTAAAACCGTGGTTAACTCAAAATGTTGATGGTGTTGACAAAGTAACATAGCTATTTCAATGAGCCATGCATTTAGTGACAAGCATAAAATTAACAAATCAAGGTAGAATAATATTTAAAATAAATAAATAGCACGGAGGTTGTCAAAGTAAATTTTTATTTAAATATGACCGGATGCTCTGATATTTAAAAAAAATAAAAAGGAAGTGGATAGGTTAAATCCTCACAAGTTTAACCGAAGGCTATAATATTTTTAAGAATTAGAAACACTTCGTTTCGTTCGTCATTTAATTCGTTATAAACTGAACAAGATGTTGCAATATTTAAAGTAAATCGAAAGGAAGTAATCAAATGAAATCCTTATATAAATTCAACAGGATGTCGCAATATTTTAAATAATCGAAAGGGAAATTAATAAATTATATCCTTATATATAATTATTCTATTAATTTTGTGTGAGTGATCAAATTAAATTCTTATCAAATAACAGTTTTGCGCCCATATATATGTCTTTCATTAGAGCAATGGTGGCTCAGTGGTGACGGTCCCAACATACAAGTTGTAAGTCGCAAGTTCAAACCCAGCCAAGCGCATTACTTTGTGTAATTTATTACATCACCACTGCTCTCAAACCGACTCAGGAAAACATCATGAGGAAACCGTCATGTCCTAGAACGAAAAATTCGAAGATATGTGACATCAATCAACCCCCACTGAAACCGCGTGGTTGATTACGGCCCATTCCCTCTCTTAGAGAGGAGGCCTGAGTTCTTTCTACTAAACTATTAGTTGATGAAGTAATTAACGATATTTGAACACTAATTAAAATATGTTTTTCAAATTCCTCTGTTCATTCAGAATCGACTAACTCAAACTGTCAGAACCTTCTTCTAACTTCCGATTAGGTGAAATCTTATAATTAATTCAAGAAAATTACTTAAATTATTGATTACTTCCTCTAGCGCTGTCACAAATTTTAATTGGAAACAAATTATTTATAATTGGCATCAATTCAACGCTTTAAGGGGATGCAACTTGACATAGATTTTCACTATTGTTCATACAACCGCTCTTACGCGATTATGACGTTATTACACATTTTTCTTTAGATATTTTGAAAACACAGTATATTGTGGATATTATCTAGGCTTTTATTTAAATCAATTTGTAAATTTGTTTAAAACTAATCCAGTAAAGGCCTCTAAAAAGCTGCTGTTTTGCATGGACTTCGACACTTTATAATACACTCAGAAATTTAAAAAGTAAAAAAAAAATATAACAATAGAAGCCTTGTAAATTTAATCAAGATTCTGAATGACAACAATATTTTTCAAAAAATTTGAAGTGTTTAATAAAGACACGTATTTCCTGGAACAAGTTTTGTAGAATATTCGAGTAAATCACGGAATTACCGGAATGCTAATAGAGTTTTCAGGCGTTATCTCTCTTTTTTCGCTCTGCCTCTTCGTCAAACATTGCGTTGGATTGCGTTGGATGAAGTAACAAGCTTTGAAACCATGCTCGATGTTAACGATAGGCAAACAAAAAAGGAGCCTTAAGGCCTATTTTGTAACCAAGCTTATCACTTTCGCTCTGCTCAGAGCGGGAAGACTTCCCAGTAAAAAAGGGGCCGTATTACAAAGTGCCAATATCGTTAGGATTCCATCGTGAAATGCTATTCGTTCTATATAGCGCCGTCTCTGTTTCTCACCAAAATCATGATGGTTTTACGACGCCCTTTATTACAAAATCTTACAGGCAGCTTAGCGAGAACGGATTAGATCTGCCCATTAACATAAAGAATATGAAAGGAGCAGGTATAGCAATTTTGCCTTTTTCTATATTGTAGCCAACTTCGTGAAGGTATTGCTCAATCCAATCTCTATGTTTATGTTATTGTCATTACAGGAATAATGAATATAAGGAAAATACTGTGGTTCACATAAAATTGGTTGTCTTATGAACTGTCTGAACCCGTGGGAGTCGTGTAGAGGGTAAGGGACTTAATTAGAAGAAGGAATGTGAATGAATGGTATTAAGTATGGTAATGACTGATATACAGCTAATAATGCTGTATTATTAAATATTATTCTTGTGCAATGAGAAGATAATTATGCTGTTTCGAATTTTAAAATAATCTTCTTGGGTTGGTTCTTGTTTAGCAAAGCATAATCAGTCTTTTTAATTTTCCCACTGCTGGGACTAAGGTCTCTTCTCTAGGAGACGGAATAGGCCGTAATGTATTTATTTATTTATTATATATACTTTATTGTACACCAAGATAATAAACGATACATATGAGCCTTATATTAAAAAAACATACAAATGGCGGCCTTATCGCATTCCGCGATCTCTTCCAGGCAACCCGGTATGGAAAGAGATTGTCTGAACATAAAATGAGGTTGCACTTGGTGCATTACAAAATAAGCTAGACAATGGGTGAGAAAAAAAAGGAACAAAGTACATACTTAACACTAAAATACACCACGCGGGCCCATTGCGGGTTGGTGAATGTCACATGTCTTCGAATTTTTGGTTGTGGAAATGCCGGTTTCCTCACGATGTTTTTCTTCACCGTTTTGAGAGCAGTGGTGATGAAATAAATTACACAAAGTAATGCGCCTGGCTGGGTTTGAAGCCGCGACCTACAAGTCGTAAGTCGGGGCCGTTACCACTCGGCTAGCACTGCTCTTGTTTGGTTAAATTATTTATACAGCTTTACATTTTCTTTTTTAAATGCAATTTATAGGTTAGGTTCCTATGATTTTGGAAACGACATTATTTTTGGTCTTAACTAGTTATCCCCGCGATTTCACACGTATCTTTAGTTATTGCTCTACTTCTATTCGTCGTAGAGTGAAGTTTTAAGCCTATAACTTTCCTTGATAAATGCTTTCAATTTTTTTTTTAATTCAAACCTGTTTTTCCTAAGATTAGCACGTTCAAACAAATAAACTCTTCAGCTAAATATAGTAAATATAGTATTTCGCTTGAATATGTAAAAGATATGAGGAAGTTTTAAGCATAAGTGGAAAAATCAATATGACCGAGTCGTTTCACAATTATATTCGGGTCATCTTTTAGTCTCAGTAGATTTTAAACAGAGTGACTGACTATCTAATTTGCACAATCCAGTAAATGTGTAACACTATACTCCTTGGCAAGAATATTTTATTTATTATTTATTAATCTTCATGCAACAAAAAGTACAAAGGCGGACTTAATGCCTTAGGCATTCTATACCAGATGCATAAAAAGAAAATTTTATATAAAAAACAAGAGTAAAAAAAAGTATACTTACAGTTAAAATACACATGCATATGTATTTAATATTAGTGTCCGACTTTCTAGCTGCTGAATATTACGGGTATTCAACTGTATAACTGGTATTCAACGACTGTCAGGGCTGCAGGAATGTTAGAAGGAAGAACACAAGTGGATTTTAGTTAGTAAAAGTCTGACACGCCCTCTTGCTCCACATAGAGCGGGAGAAGATAAGGAATGATTATTTAACAAAAAAAAAAAAAACGATTGCCAAATATCGAGCTTTTCAAGAAGATTGTCTTAGGCAACCATTTGTATATTTTTGCAAAAATGGGTTTTCTCTTCTATAATTAAAAAGTATTTACGAAAATATGATTCTATTGGATTAGTAGTTAATTATATAATGATACTTAATATACAATAATAATAATACTGTTTAATGCATCATCGTCATCATTTCAATTAAAGGACGCACTGGATATAGGCCTTCCCAACGAACACTTTTTAATTATGGAAAGAAAAACCCATTCCTTTAAAAAAACGTCAACTGTCACTTACGATGGTTTTCCTAAAAAGGGTTGATATGTCGGATGGTAGCCAGTATGAGGAAATTGAATCCCTTTATAATACACTAGCTCACTCGACAGACGTTGTCCAATGTAGCTATGAATTGCGTGTGAAGATTCCTCTCAACCTTAGTTCAGTATTCATCTCATATTGTCGCTCATATTATGTCTCTAATTACGGTACTCAAAAGGTTAATTTAACGATACTACATTTATTTTAAATATCTGTTATTTATTTATTGTGTACACCTACCACAGTGTTGTCTTTTTTAATCCATTGGTTGATTGGTAGAGAATGCCTTGTGGCATTAAGTCCACCTATGTACCACCACTGTACATGAAGTTTAAATAAGACATTCATTGTGCGTACTGCTAAGGAGTGGAATTCCTTGCCGGAATGTGTGTTTCCTGATAGCTACAACCCGGAAATCTTTAAGTCAAGAGTGAATAGGTTACTTCTAGGTAAGCGCGTTCCATCGTCGACCGCCTCGTCGCTTTCCATCAGGTGAGATGGCGGTCAAGCGCGAACCTATCCAGAATAAAAAAAAAAAAAAAAATATGATTAAATGGAAGTAGAAGTTTTCTGAATTTTTCTAACTTTCTGCGCAACATTCTTAATTTTTTCTTTCATAAGAATTTTCTCCTGACAATAACAAAAACGACAAAGATAGAATTAGCGAAATAAGTCTAGTATTTCACGCGTGATGTCGTGACCAAGTGAAATGGGGATTCATTTTTATATATACATATAGACTAGCGGTCCCGGCAAATGTCATCTTGCTCAAAAGCTGACTATGCAGTCAGAATAAAAATTTGACAACCCGATTGCAGCGCCATCTACCAGATCCGATTGTACTTTCAAACCATTTAAGGACCCACCAACATACACAGAAAGTTACATCTAAATTGATCAAACCGTTTAGAAGGAGTTATATGACAAATGCACGTACAGATAAATTTGTATCTACCTTTACGTTGTTGCAACCTTTACGGTCCGGACTAAGCGTTTCGCCTCGTCGTTTATACCGCGTACATCAAAGGACTGAAACAATTTGCTTGCTGCTGTCTTTCCGACCGATAATAATTTAGGTGTCTTCAAGGCTAGAGTGAATAGGATCTTAATAAACTAGTGCGCCTCACCATCAACGATTGCATCACTGCTTATCATTATGTGGGATTGCAGTCAAACGCTAGTTTATATCAACTAAATATATATATATATAGATTATACTAGATATAGCTGTATATATCTTGTGTAGTTACTTGAGCATAGTATCTGCTTAGTAATACGATAACGGTGTTGTCAACCGCAGCGGTCACGGTTCACATTTTTGAGTAAACACGTAGAACCAGGACACTACGGTACTTTGCAATATTAGATAATGCTTCATGCAACTTAAACAACAGTGACCCTAGGGCCAAGGGTCTGATTCTGAAAGGAAGACTCGGCCCCGGTACGAAAGGCAACGAAGGAACAGGAGTGGGTTTTTAGTCAGTAAGAGTCTGACACTATCTCCCGCTCCGCCCAAGAGCGGGGGATGTCATAAGATGATTTTACCACCGAAAAAAAAAATACAACAGTGACCGAAATAAGGGAGCACGCTCTTCATTTTTTTTATGTGTTAAATTTATTTATCTATTTATATAAAAGGGGAAACTGACTGACTGACATATCAACGCACAGCCGAAACTACTGGGATTAGGAGAGTGAAATTCTGCACAAGGTTTCCTTTTATGACGTAGGCGAGCATTAAGATAGGATTTTTCAAAATTCAGTCCCTAAGGGGTTGAAGGGCGTCCAAAGTTTGTATCGATTATCTTCGTCGTGTGTGATAGTCCATTGAATTGTATGGCGAGCGATATTGTATCTTAAGATAAAATATTATAGTATCTTAGCCGTGTGCAGCGCCTCTTAATGAACTCCACTGCGGGTGACGTAACCTACGACCAACTTATTATTTGCGGTACGTACAGTAATTGGGTCTAGGGATCGAACCGCAAAATTAAGTTTGTTTTTTTATTGTATATACTTTTCCGGGATAAAAAGTATCCAGTGTGGTGCCTAGGATATTAAAGAATAATTATACCAAGTTTCATCGTAATCGAACCGGTAGTTTTTACGTGATGCCTGTACAAACAGACAGACAGACAGACAAAAATTATTTTAATCACCTTTTTGGGTTCGGTGTCGATCTAGTTTTTACCATTTATTTTTTTAATATTTTTAATGTACAGAATTTTCACTTCTATAGATTTACTATAAGTATAGATATATTTATACACTTAAAAACTCTTTATGAATTACTCTGTCTATTGGCGAATGGCCGCATGAAAATCCATTAGCTTTTGAGTTTATTGCGAAAATGCAGACATACAGACTTATAATAGATAGATTTATAATAAGAATAAGGAAGTAGTTTGATGACAAATATTTTAAAGCCTTTTTCCTTTTCTAATTCATCCATCAATACTGTCATTCTTACACAAGTCGTGTTCGCATTGGGAATTGTCATCAGCGAAATCACGAAGTTTCATAAAAACTTTGAACCCTTTAGGAGAGGAATTTTCGAAAATCTTTCCTTGTTATATCTTTAAGGAACTCATGTGCCAACACATTTTAGACTGTAAGTTATTTCTAAGATAGTTAACGAATTTGAGATTAGCCCCCCAAGCCAAGTTACAACCGTTTTGTTTCGTTTTGATTCTCTTTTTGTTGATCGCCTCGAGTCGGCCACGCTTCCTATTCCTTTGATCTGACCACGTGACTGAGCGTTGAGATGACGTCAGAACAAAGGAATCGGAGGCTTGGCCGACTTGAGACGATCGACGAAAAGAGAATCGAAACGAAACAGTTGTAACATGGCTAGGGGGGCAGCTACTTTAAGCCAAGCATGGACGTCACAATCATGGTGGATGCCGGAACATGTCACTAGTCTATGACTAAAACATTGGCAGTGTTATTTGTGTTTATGGCACTGAAAAACCCTCCAAAAGGAACGTCGTTTCCTCCCTCAGGCAGTTAGCATTTAACGATTACTTAGATACTGTACGTGACTCAATTAAACCATTGCTAGTACTGTAAGGACTATAGCTCAGGCTTGATAAGTAGGCTCCTGAGATTAGGGGCGGTCTTAACAGTTAAGAGGCCCTGGGCAGATGATATTTGCGAGGCCCTTGCCATTTTTGCGAAGTATGTGAATCCAAAGTGGATATTTTTTATGATAGTTGAGAAATGCAAGATTTTCAGTTGATAAGATATTTTATTTTTATGGATAAGCTCATGTATAACCAGTATCTCACCTGTTGGTAAACGATAATGTCGACGATCATACAAGCTTAACCTAATCTAAGCCGATATTACCCGAAGCGATGGGTCGGGAACACCTACGGTTGGTATTTTGGTAATATAGTTTTACCCACCTTTTACCGAATTTCATTATATATAATCCGCTAGTCAATAATGTGATTTGAATTTCGAAACTCAACTAAACATTCATCATTTTTTTTTGGTGGAATTTTTTCGAGTAAAGTTCAGTAGCAAATTGATTCCTACTGGATATTGTGATGTAAAATTGGTGTATATATCTCAAGTGACTCGAGTAGGCCACACCTCCAATTCTTTTATTCTGACCACGTCACTGAGCGTTGAGATGACGTCAGAACAAAGAAATCCGAGGCGTGGCCTACTCGAAGCGTTTGATAAATGATAAATGATAAATGATATTTATTTTGTAAGTAGGTTTAAAAAAACACTTTTACACGTCAATTTTTTTTTGTCATTTTAAACTAGATGAGGCCGGTGTTTCCTAGCCGACTACCCTGAGAAGAAACACCGAAACAAACTCAGGGGTCAAAGTCTGTTTTAAAGTCCATACAGTTAATATGTAATGGTCAAATCACATGAGAACAGTGCAGATTTGTCTGAGATGGTCTTTTGAAGAAAGAACCATACAAATTTGAGTGGACCTGTCCAGTCAGTGCAAGCATTTGTCAGTATTCGCAAAGCTCAACCCAGGACTACTAAGGAGCTCAACGACTTGACGAACAATACCAAGGAAAGGACATTTGGGTAGGCCGCAGAATATACTCAAATTGCCAGACATACGTTAAAATTACTGAAAAGGAAAAAAAAAAGGCAATCAACATTGTTCTCACGTTCACAATAATAAAAGTAAATATATAATTTACAAAATGTAATTTACTTAATAAAGTAAATATTGATGTCAAAAATAAAAATAAATAAAGTCAAATTGCAAAATAAAAATAATCTACAATATCAAATTGTAAAATAATAATAATAATAAAGAGCACAATTGAAGTAATTTTGAAGGAATTGACGTAAGAGAATCAAAACGAAACGGTCGTAACTAGGCTTGGAGGCCTAGGGTTTATTGAAGCGCGCAAGCCCCACCACGACGTAAACGTAGAGATACGGCGAATATTATTATAATCTGGCGTAAATTTTCTACGATCAAAAATCTGATAAAAACTTCAATACTTCGCAAATCCTGTCATACGTCAGTCTTTATATTCCAAAGGTACCCTGTGTACATAATGTCTTACACTCTCCGATGAAAATAAAACCAACTAAACAAACGGACGGATCCCGAAGTACTCGCAGAAAGATTCAAGTTACCAAGAAAATATAATAGAAGAGAGGTGGTTGTGTTATAAATCTGTATTCAAATATCAAGAATGTTTGTCAAGTATTGCGTTTCAGCTGAGTTTTTTTGTTATTTTGTGGATTAGATTGGATATTGACCCCAAAATGAACTGTAGAGGAGTTTTTCCAACAGCTAAAGTGATTTTGATAGTAGTTTTGATCACAGGGTTTCTTCAGAATTGTGGGGTCATTCGAAGGTGTTACCGCGATCCTGGATCGTAAGGAGCACCTTCTGTCCACACAGGGAGGTAGAGTGAGAACCTGTGCCTACCAGACTTTCTTCATTTTTTAAAAGCTGATCTTTTGTTAGTGCCAACACAGTTAAGAATGATGCCCTAATATGAAGTTTCACTTATGTAATGAAAAAATAAGACCAGACTTTTTTTTACCGTTATTTCAATAAAACCATTTTGTAATTTTTTATTGACAAGGGGTCGGCCATTTAGTCAGAATTTTGAAGCTTGCAAGTTTTTTCGTAGGGGTCCAGCAGGGTCGAAGCCTACTGGGGCCACGGGTAGTGGTAAAGTGAAATCCGGGGCCCTGGGACGAAGGCAAAGAAGGAATAGGAGTGGGTTTTTAGTCAGTTAAAGTCTGACACTATCTCTCGCTCCGCCTAAGAGCGAGATTTGTCATTAGATGATTTTCCCACCTAAAAAACGACATACTTACCTATTAGTACCTCGTTGTCATGAGAGGTACTAACCTTCATAAAAAAGACGTCCACTGTTGAACATAGGCCTCTCTGAAGTGTCGCCACGACTATTGGTCCTGTGTATCTCGGTCGCGACCCTAACAAGGTTACCGATCCTGACGGTCCATCTTGTGACAGAACTTACAACTTACAATTTCCAACTCTACGTATTTTGTTGTGCGGTCGCCACTCCAGAACCTTTTGGCCCTATCGACCTGTTCTACGAGCAATGTGCTCAGCCCATAGCCGTTTAGCGATTCTTCGGGCTATGTCGATGACCTTGGTTCTCTTGCAGATATCACGAGGAAACCCTCAGCATATGGTGTTTTGGTTGGAGACTCATTGCTTACTACATAAGGGATGGGTCTCGGATTAGAATAACCCGTCGTATCTGCCGTTGTCGACAAATAGATTCCTCAAAGAGAAAAAAAAAATGTTTAATCATTCAAATTAATTTACATATATATGTACATAAAGTTTATATGATATATTGTACACATCCTGAGACAGCAAAGAAACTCAAATTTTTACTGTTTTAAGATGTAATAGAAGTAATTGTATAACGAGCGTTTCTCGCCATCAAACTATAAAGTTTGGCGAGCTAACGATTTTAAAAAATGTATGAGATAAATAAATAATAAAAAAAACATAGTAGCCTTCTTCATACTCCTACATTTAATATCCTTGTGCCTATTCCAGTCCAAAGAATCTTAGGTCTACGCGTTTTTGTTCCTTTTTCTTCTGTCAGTTGTCCCTAATCATTCACGCACATTTAGTTCAAATCAACTGTCACTTATGTTGATTTAAATAAGATCCTTAAAACCAGGAAAATGAAAAGGTCTTATAAAACAGTGGAATATGGCTATTTAAAAATAATAATTCTATTTATCCACTTCTTCGTAATAAAGCGGAAAAGGAATTTGCCTTTCCCGAAATTCTATGAAAAAAATAATGGATTATGGCGCTAATAAAATGTGGGTTTATAAATAGATTTAAAAGTGTTTTGTTAAACACTGACTGGTTTTATTAAGTTCTACCTTCTGCTATCGGCTGAACCCTGTTTGTTGAAACAGGGTTCAGCCGATAGCAGAAGGAAAAAATTGAGGAGTTTTCCAAAAAAGCTTTTTATGTTTTTTTTTTTTTTTGAGGCCCTTAGGGGCCTTAGGGAGTGAATTTTGGAAAATTACTTCATGTTCTTTGTAAGTAGGTATACATTATAAAAAGAACTTCTGAGCAAAATCAAGTATACTTCTTGATGACTCTGCTTGTGATACTTCAAGCTTATTCTACAAATTTTTATTCATATTTTCACAACTGATAAATCGATCGTCTTTTCGTACCGAAAGACGCAGCGTTGGAAGGCCCACAAGTTGGACCGATGACCTGGTGAGGGTCGCGGGAATCCGATAGATGCGAGAAGCACAATCATGACCTATGTCCAACAGTGGACGTCTTTCGGCTGAAATGATGATCATGATGAATATAAGGCTCAATGTATAATTTAATAATTATCTTGGTGTACAATAAAGTATACGTGAAAAGAAAAAATAAATAATGATGATGATAATTGGATTTTCTTCTAAGTACTTTGATGGAATCTGCACAGTACAAAAAATACCTCCGGGGGGGGACCCATGTCCCCCTTAAATCCGCCTTTAATTAGATTTTTACTGACTCAAACCCACCCGTGATCCTTCAGTTGTCCTTTGCGTTCGATACTCTACAACTCTTTCGAACAATTTACATCCCTTGTATAAGTAACCGTCAAATAATCACATTCGTTGGAAAGTTGCCAAAAACTTTTGATAGATGGCGCTCTGAGCACATGCGTGAAGGTCGGCTCGGTACTAAGTTTCCAACTCACTACATCATGTTACTACTTGTAAAACTATGTTTTTTTTTAGTGAGTACCTAATTCAATGATTATCAAATATTTAGGTATGACAGCTAGATGTGACCATGCGACAGATACTTGTAATCTCATTTAAATTTAGTTTATAAGTGTTAACTCTCTCATGGGGTGATATCATCCGAATCATGACTGTATCCCACTGCTATTTGGGTGCACTGGTATATGGCTTTTAAGAATGAAACAAAGAGTAAAAATAATAGACAGTTGTGCATGTACTTACTTATTGTATTTCTCCAACACAGAAACCAAATATACTTGGCAAATAAATTTCTAGTATTTGAATAATTAGAAAGCACAAATGATGCGCGACTGCAAGCCTGCCAGAATGGCACGACGCGCCAAAATTCCCGCGCTTTTTCCCTTTCTGTCAATATTCAAATCCTCGCGCTCTGATTGGTTGTCGTGCCATTCACGGCCACAGTTGGTGCTACTATAGACAACACAATACTTTTAATATTATGTTTAAATTAGGTAAATGAACTTGATAATTTACTATTGATAACATAAGTATCTACAGACTTTCGTAAAATTTTCTGCCATTAAGGCATCTCTCATCTGCAAATACCTAAAACTATTTTTAAATGACTTAGACTTTACATCTTCTGTCAGTCGGTAGTCATTTACGTTTTACGTGTCAAAATTGTTTTAGGGCGCTTTCAATTTATGCTTACAGCACGTTTACTGTGCCGCAGCCGGCCGGTTGTATTACATTAGCAGTCCGACAAAGCGCCTAAATTGACAACGTATCTGGCTGCCGTGCGTTTGTATGCCAATGATGCGCTATTCAACACCGAATTGAACACGTGGTGGTTGAGACGTTGCCGTTGTTTTCGACCGGTCGCCGCACGGTTGCCGCACCGCACGCTTTGTATGAAAAATACGATCGTCCGTACACAGTACGACTAACGCACCGCATCCGCACCGCAGCAGGCCGTCAAAAAACACATAAATTGAAAGCGCCCTTATACAGTTAATTATTTTTCTACTTTTTTGGTAGCTGATATTATGCTCCACTACCGAAAATTCGAGAAACCTTATATGAGTTTGTAGCGTTCATAACAGAAAAGTGTTATTAATATATTTTTATTAAGAGCAAAATATGACTGTAATATAGGTACTACCAGACCCGGCAAACGTTGCTCTGCCATACAAAATTATCAGAGAAATTGAATGTAGGTAGATAAGTAGATATATATGAATCGAAACAAAAGTAAGTAGTAAAATCGCGATGGGTAATTTATGGGGAAAAATACTTCACAACCTATTTTCTTATCTATCAACTATAAAAGACGACCGATTTTATTAATCAGTTAAGACATTTCAGAAGATTTCGATCAAAAATACCGTGACGCGAGATATAATACTTACAAATATTATAAAAAATCTTAACTATAGGTACTATAAATATATGCTCAAGTAAAACAATAACTCCTAACTAAGTTATCTTTCGGGCCTTGGTACAGGCCATGGACCGGAGCGAGGAGGAGTGGCAGGCGGTCGCCTCCTTCTGCGAAGCAGTAATGCTAGCAAAGGAGGCGGCCGATCGCGTGAGGCAACGGTCCTCATGCTCAAACTGCCACCGGGATTCCGATCCCGATTTCCGGCCACCGTAGGCGCGGGCTTGCGGATGGCGAGCAATGGGTAGCCCGCCATCCGACCGTCCAGCAACCGTCCGGACCGAGCCCAAGTCGTCAACGGCGCGTATTGTTCCACGCGCCTCAAGGAGATGTCAGCAAATCGTAGGGGCCCAGCATGGTCGAAGCCTACTGGAGCCATAGGTAGTGTGAAAACGAAACCCGGAGCCCTGGGACGAAGGCAACAAAGGAACAGGAGTGGGTTTTTAGCCAGTAAAAGTCTGACACTATCTCTCGCTCCGCCCAAGAGAGGGATCTGTTATCTTCCCACCTAAAAAAAAAACTAAGTTATCTTAAAACATGGTGTCAAAAATTTTCCTGCTGATAGTTAGAAGTGTGCCCAATAGGATGGCGACATTGCCACATTATAAACAAAAGTTAAAATTGTGGCAAAGCATCAGCCTCTATAAGCTTTATATGAACAAAATCAAGGCTAAATTTAGGCATAGTTTCACCGAATTCAGACGGACATAAGTATTGAACATATTCACCAAACGAATGTTAGTCTTCAACAGAAATACTCGCAAAACAGTCTATGACAGCAAATCCCCGGGATACTGTATATAAAACTCTTTAGTAATAAACCCACGGTCCATCAGATTCCCAAATAAGTCTTAATCGTTCCAATCCGAAATGTCCTCACATAAGAACCGTCCTTAACTGTCCCTTACATAGACATTTTCATTGAAAACAGTTTGTGTTTAATTTCGAAAAGGCTTACGATTTAAGTGTACCTACTTATAGCATTACAAGTAGTAATTATAGATA
Source organism: Mythimna vitellina (assembly GCA_949316375.1). Classification (NCBI taxonomy): domain Eukaryota; kingdom Metazoa; phylum Arthropoda; class Insecta; order Lepidoptera; family Noctuidae; genus Mythimna; species Mythimna vitellina. Next base: position 13,246,190 of record OX438702.1, on the reverse strand, counting down.
TTTAAGGCGAAAATACTAGCTGTTCTATTTTTAGTACCTATGTATATTGTAATTGATTGATATGTCAATGGCCCTTTAAATGGACATTTAGGACCAAAGAGCACTTTGAAAAGGACCTGTGGGAACAAATTGAACGTGTAGTAGGCAAAAGAAAGGTGTATAAAATGATCCGTTGGGGTTGGATGATCCTTTTTTATTGAAACTAAACTATTAGCAACATCTCGCACGTAGTACCTGATATTTTTCTGCCACAGTCTTGCGTAATGGCGTCGCTGTCGTGATCGACAACCAACTTTTTTTTATAGAAAATATTAGCTTACGTGACTTTGATCTTAGGTTAGGTCATCTTTAAGTTTCTGTCAAATGTGTTTCAGGTAGGCTGTAAGTTATATTACTACATTTTCTTAAAGCTCTTTTTAATTTTTTGATGATGTGGTAACGTTTGAAAACATTTTTTACATGTTATTTGGTAGAACATTGTATATAAAAGTTGATGTCGGATACCGTACAAAATGTTTTTTGGTAGTATTTTAAAATTGTATACTCATAAACTCATAATCAGCCTTTTTAATGTTCCCACTGCTGGGACTAAGGCCTCCTCTGTAGGAGAGAGAATGGACCGTAATCCACCACGCGGGCCCAGTGCGGGTTGGTGAATGACACATGTCTTCGAATTTTTGGTTCCAGAACATGCCGCTTTTCTCACGATATTTTCCTTTACCGTTTTTAGGCCAGTGGTGATAAAATAAATTACACAAAGTAATGCGCCTGGCTGAGTTTAAACCCGCGACCTACAACTCGTAAGTCGGGCCGTTACCATTTGGCCGCCATTGCTCTAAAACTGTATATTATAACAATAATAGATCTCAAAATGTAATAATTTGAGTATGACTACAGGTAGACAAATATATTTACTACTAAATTGTATTAATAGTGTCGCGCGCGCAAGATAGTAGAAAATATATATAATTTACGTCAAGTTAGTGAAAATGTAGCATTTTATTAGAGAAAGATTTTTTTTAATGGCTCTAACGGTATTTCTGTGTATTAATTACAAACAAAATTTTAAATCTTTCCTCTGTAATATTAGTATTAATAGATGAGTAAAAGCTTGTACGTCAGCATTAAATCGAATACCTTTTAAGCTACAAACAAGAAGGCAGAATCTCTTAAGTGAATCGTCTCGTACACTTTTTCCCTATAAAGGTAAAATGGTTATTATTCCCTCACAGTTACCTATATATTCAAATAAGGTTATTATGTTACTACGTGTGAGCACATTTTTATCAACCTCATATTTGCAATTCAGGGTATAATTTTACCCCAATATTCTATGTCATTTTCTCCTCTCAACTCAATCTCGACACACACTCCTACAATCAAATTGTTATAGCTTGTTATTTAGATATTGATTTTTAACGGAGATTTTTTTTTCATTTCATAGCGATTTTTTCGAGTGAAGTAGAGAACTGTAAAATGACCATAAAACGTACCGGAAGAGAGTAGAGTCATTCAAAAAGACTTAAAAAATCACCTTTATTCTAAGTTATTCTAAATAGTACTAAGTCGCCAAAGTGGCTCCGGAGAGTACGGGTTCTTTTTGGCTAGGCTTTCAATGAGTCCACTTATTGTCTAGTTGTGTAGATACAAAACTACAGACGAACGATGATCAAATTTGTATGAGACCCGTCCCCCCTGTCCAACAGATAACAACAGATTTGAAACACCTTTAACCTTTAACACATTTTTTTTTAGGGTTTTAGAACCTGTTTTTAGAATAGATTTTTTTTTTTATTATGACGACATACCTATGAAATATTTTACTTTAACCTAATCTAACCTAAGTATTTTAGATCTTAAATATACTCATAAAATAGGGCCGTCAAGCATTTTTGAATACGACTCGGCGAGCCCTGTACGATTCTACAAAAGTGTTTGACAAAGGGCATTTCGTAATACTGCCCCAAAAATGATACCTGTTTCAAATCTGTTGGTCGATGTAAGAGTAGGGCCGACGTTTTGATGCATCGTCCTAAATTACAATATACACTAGGAATCAATTCTTGAATAATTAAAACAGTTTATAAGTTTCATAAGACTTGAAAATATAGCCTGCCTTGCAATAAAAAAGATTTCAGTGCTGAACCATATAATTCCATAACTGCACTAAAGATATGGCATTCGCCACAGAAGTCAGAGTATCTTTCCGCTCTAAATATTTTATTTGCACAAACACATGAAAACGTTTCATTTCTCTCAATACTTGTCTTGTATGTTTATTCTAGTACGACTCATGATATCTAGGTGTACATACGATCGACCTACGCTTCTTGCTATATCTCACTCAGTATATGAATAGACTGTAGGAGTCTGTGGTAGATTGGACCCGCTCGATTTTGGTGCCGCGGGTCCACTTGACCACACAATTTATTTTCTGTATTTTCATTGGTCATATGGACCCACAACCATATTAAAAAAAATATCCATTGTTTAAAGCTACTGGTGAATACAGTCAAGCGCAAAAGTGGTAAGTGAAAATATAATAAAACGCAATTCAGCTAGATTTAAACGTTTATAATATTGTGTGTGTTATATAAAGCTGTAATTGTTACCTATGGACGGAAAGGTCCGAAATAAACGTTTATTATTATTATTTTGAAAGAACGTTGATTATTGCTTAGCTCTCTAGCTAGTTTTTAGCTACATTAACGGGTCAAGCCAAGTCAATGTAGCGTGTGTGTAGTTGGTGTAAAGGGGATGTTATGAGGAGAAATTTCATTTTCCTCCAAAACTAGAATTTGTAAATATACAAATCAACATTTAAAACATCTAAAAAAATCAACAATAGTAAAAAAAATATCAACGTTCATTTTACAATAAAATATTATTTAAAAATAAATAGTACATCAGTTGAAAATCAGTCTCACTTGATTAAAATATCAATTTCTCTAAACAATACCCTACAGTAATCTGGCCGCTGAGTAGTTCACCTACAGCATAGTTGATCTTATTCTTTCTTTCCTTGGTTTCAGACAGCCACTTTCATATTTTGATACCGTAAGGAGATTCCACCGCAGTTGAATAATAATCCACATCCTTACTCAACTTACTTACTTACTCCTTCTAGAAGTTAAGCGATATTTGGCTTAATTTTAACATATTTTTTTTAAATATGGTTGTTCCATACTTTCACGGTGTTATTAGTTTTGTGCAATTCTTGATAAGTGCTCCAAGTATTTGCTAGATTAGAATTTTACAACCACGTCTTAACATTATAATCGTTAAATTTAATATTTTTTCGCTAGCTGAACTTTCTCCCATGATATAAAGCCAACCTTCATCAATAGATTCTTCTCTCAAAGTTTTACATGCATCCTACCTATTAGTGTTTAGACAAATCCAGTTCTTTAGCTTTACGCCAAAGAGTTCTACAAAAGTGAAAGAAACACCCCGTTATTTTGACTTCTGGGAAAGTATTTTTCGTTTTCAAAAGAACAACGGTAAGAGAACAAGTTTTATCAAATCAAGCTAATGGCCAGTCTAAGTTTCGCAAAAAAATCGTCATAATTAGATAAGTGTGGTGCGTAAGTGTAAATACGTAATTGAATAAATAAAAAATATATATTCTCATTAATATTATTATATAAATGTATTAAAAATTTTAAGTCATAAAATCAAACTATAAGATTCGACTTTCTTCCGTGACTGTACTTATAATAAAATTAGGCAGTGGGTCCAATCGACACATTCAAAATGGGACTGGGTCGAGTGATCCCGCGGACACTAATCGAGCGGGTCCAATCGACCACAGACTCGTAGGACTTTCTCGTGGGCAGTACGTAGTGGTGTCATGTCGTTTTTAATTAGGTATACTTAAACAAGCACGTTGCCTGCTACTTCGTTTGCGGGAATCTACGCTTCTATACATATAAATATGAAGGGGCAGGATGACCTGGAGGCCCTTCACCAGAACTCATCTTCTAATTATGTGGGTAGGTGGGCGCGGTAGTTGGAATAAAATATAGCTTCAGATCACAATCCACGTATTTAAATCAGTTCTCACAGGAATCACAATATAATTAGGTAATTAACGATGACTACTACACGTAATAAACTTAAATAATTCTTGAAATAGCAAGATATCGAAGATTCAGAGCGATTCGTCACAAAACGTGGTGCACGGTCGGCTCTCGTTCAAAAAGTGCCCAAGATGGCCGCCCGCACTACCATAGACAATGACGCTTCGCTAGGTTGACATTGAGAGTCCTGTCAACCTGACGTTTGACGTAAACGCCGTCATATATAAAAGGAGAAACTGACTGACTGAAATATCAACGCACAGCCAAAACTACTGGGACTATGAGCGTGAAATTTTGCACAAGGTTTCCTTTCTTATCGTAGGTGAGCACTAAGAGAGGATTTTTCAAAATTCAACCCCTAAGTGGAGGAAAGGGAGGTTCAAAGTTTGTATAGAGAAACCTATTTTCACGCGTGTAAAGCCGCGGGCAGAATCTAGTACACTAATATAATAAAGAGGTAAAGTTTGTTTTTTTGTTTGTAGGAGGTAATCTCTGAAAGTACTGGTCCGATTGCTAAATTTTTTTCACCAATAGAAAGCTGCTTTATTTCTGAGTGACATAGGCTATATTTTTTATACGCGGGTAAAGCCGCGGATAAGCTAGTGTTTTTTTAAGCTTTAACATCTCTTAAACCATGGAGATCAGCCAGTTTCCCCTGAAGAGATTAACACTAGACTTCAAATAAGTCAAATCAATTCAATCAGAGTCCTCTCTCTAGGAGAGAGAATGGGCCGTAATCCACCACGCGAGCCCAGTGCGGATTGGTGAATGTCACATGTCTTCGAATTTTTGGTTCTAGGATATGCCGAATTTTGCTCTCAAAACGGTGAAGGAAAACATCCAACGTTAACTTCCATGCAATTCGTAAAATAGATGTTAAAACGGACCATAAAAGATACGTTAAAAAAAAAAACAAACAAATTCTTCAGATTTATAAAATTACTAGCGACCCGCCTTAGATTCGTTCAAGTGTCAGAATTCTTCAAAATTCTCGACTTTTCTCTATTATAATGTGTATTGTATGTATTGGAAACTACATGAAAATCCGTTTAGTGGTCTTCGAGTTTATCAAATTCATAGAAACTTTGATTTTATAATATGTAAGGAAGTAATAGACAAACCATTTACTATCACTATTTCAATCGTCCATATGTTACAGCACATTCCAAAGGGTAGATGAACAACTACGCTACATTGTTGTGTTTTCGTCTTTAACAGGAAAAACTTTGACACAGAAATAATACTATGAATACCATTCTATATGTTCGTAAAATCTAGGATTTCAGCATAACAATAATTCACTTTTATGTGACTTCGCACAAATATTTATGCGTTCTCTATAAGTTTTATAGTGGCCATGAAATATTATCAAGTTGTTCTTTATTGCTTTCTAAACATTTGTCATAAATCGATGTTTTACCGAACGAAAATCTACAATGTCTTTCTTCCAACCCATGATGTCATAAGAAAGATATTGTAAGTTATCGTTAAGAAAGTCTTTTTCGAGGTACATTTTCATACAACCGCTCTTACGTGATTATGATGTTATTACACATCTTTCTCTTGATATTTTGGATAGACAGCTATATTGTGGATATTATCTAGGCTTCTATAGAATTCAAAGCATAAATTTGTGTAAAACTAATCTAGTAAAGACTTTTAAAAATCTGCTATTTAACATGATCTTTGGCCCTTCATAATGTACTCATATATTAAAAATTATAATAAAGTACATCAATAGAAGCCTTGCACATTTAATCGAGATTCTGAATGAAGACCATTTTTCTGAAAAACTTTTAAGGGTTAAAAAAAAATACGTATTTTATGGAACAAGTTTTGTAAAATATTCAAGTAAATCACAGAATTACCGAATGCTAAAAGAGTTTTCAGGAGTTATCTCTCTTTTTTCGCGTTGCCTTTCGTCAAACATGGCGTTGGGTTGCATTAGTTGAAGTAACAAGCTTTTAAACCATGCTCGATGTTGACGATAGGCGAGTGAAAAAGGACCCGCTTAAGTTAGTTTTTGATAGACCATGAAACGCCGAAAATATACAATATTAAAATAATTTGTCAAGAGTTTTTTTTATGAAGATAAACTCTGTATCACAGCAGCCTTAGTCCTCATGCCAACAAACATGAGCTGATGAGTCCTTTATTTATTTTAAGGTGAGAAATTACCAAATAACTTCTTCCACTCTTGGTGAAACAACTGGGAGGGTCAGACTTACTGACTAAAAACCACCCTGTGTTCCTTCAGTTGCCCTTTGCGTTCCAGGGCCACGGGGGCTCCTTCTAATAATCCTGTGGCCTTAGCAGACCTGTAACCTTTATAATACGGGTAAAGGGTAAGGCAATAACAATCCTATGTTTAGACACGATTAATGACTTCCAGCTGGGCCCTTTATTTTGAACACCCTATTATTTTATCTCACTTCTTTGTATAAACAGAAATGGAATCCTTTACACATGACACAGACACTTAATTTATTCTTGACAAGTATATTATAAATACTTCGAGTATTATATAAATAATATTATCTATACTAATATTATAAAGAGGAAAACTTTGTTTGTTTGTTTGTAATGAATAGGCTCAAAAACTACTGGACCGATTTTAAAAATTCTTTCACCATTCGAAAGCTACATTATCCACGAGTAACAGTATATGTTATTTTGGAAAAAAATAGGGTTCCGTAAGATATTTGAGTTTTTCGGACACAAGGTGTAAAAAGTCAACCAGAAAAGTTACTTACTTATTTTGCGTACGCTGCCTAAACTATAAAAGATAGAACCATAAAATGTTCTAAATAATTGTAGATCTTATAAATATCTACCCAAGTTTGTTAGGAGAAACCTACTTTCACGCGGGCGAAGCCGCTGGCAGAAGCTAGTCTATATATATAAAAGTAGAAACTGACTGACTGACATATTAACGCACTACCGAAACTACTAAGACTAGGAGCGAAAAATTTTGCACAAGACTTCTTTTTATGACGTAGGCGAGCACTAAGAGAGGATTTTTCAAAATTAACACCCTAAAAGGATGAAACAGGGGTCCAAAGTTTGTATGATAAAAATCTTCTTTCACGCGGGCGAAGCCGCTGGCAGAAGCTAGTTAAAGATAAGCGCAGTTTTATCTCACAAAATATTCACTACTATTTGAAAAGTCAGAAAAAAACAAAGTCGCGAAAAAGGCGCGTATTTATCTGTGCAATTGGTAAATATGCTAGTGTGGGGGCTAAGAAACACGATGACAATAGGGATGCGCTCATTCATCGACTTTTTAATCTAATATGTACTTTTCTAAGTTTTTTATTTCGTTTATTTCTTAGTATATACATCTAAATTATATTTTTAAATATTTCAATAAAAAAATAAAAAAAAGCATTTAAAAATATAAAAAATAGTGTCCCACTGGTATCGGGAACAGGGTTCAAGCTACCGGCGGTCAGAACTTCAGAGAAAGGAACCTCCTAACAATACGAGCCGTGTCCAGGAGTACCGCTTTCTGAATCAAGCCCTTGATCCAGTCGCCTAACGAGAGCCTCATAAGGTGTTGACCTTATTATTATTATTAATATGTCGGAGAAGTCAATAGTACGGAAGCTTAAAAACGAATGAACGTGCTAAGTGAAAAGTGACACATGTCACTTTGACAGAATCCGCACTGACGTTTGCACGAACCGAACAGATAAAAGTGCCAACCGCAGAGGACCGGGGCTCTTTCCTGTATCGGCAGCCGTGCTAACAACATCGTCTTTCGGAGACTGTTTCACGGCTCGTTGTGTGAAGTGAATACCGAAAGCTTGCATTATAATAAATCTGTTGTATGATCTGGAATAGTTTGTTTATTGCTCGATACCCAGCCAGCGCCCACAAAACAGAGTCCCTCGACAGAGCTTCAACGATGATCGGCATCCTTGCGCCGACAAATATATTCTTTATTGTACACCACATAAACAAAAATACAGTTAGTAGTAGCATTTGGTAGTTTATCTATATTATTAATAATCCTTCGTGCCTTGAAGGGCACGTAAAGCCGTTCCCGGACCAGTTGTCATTCGCAAATATTTGATAGTCGTCACAGGTAGTCAGACGCCAGAAAGTTTGACCAACAGTCTAACCAAGGAGTATAGTGTTGCCCAGTAACTGAGATGTAGAGGTCTGATAGGCGGTCGCTCCATATTAAACACGGATAAAGCTGATAAAGATGATTAAGATAAAGATTAAGATAAAGATGATTATGTATAATTTATCTACTTCGAGAACCGTAGGCGCGGGCTTACGGACGGCGAGCCACCCATTGCTCGCCTTCCGCCAGCCCGCGCCTACGGTCCGGTAACCATCCGGACCGAGTCCAAGTCGTCGACAGCGCATACTGTTCCACGCGCGCCTCAAGGAGATGGCAGCAAATCGTAGGGGCCCAGCAGGGTCGAAGCCTACTGGGGCCATGGGTAGGGTGAAAACGAAACCCGGGTCCCTGGGACGAAGGCAAAGAAAGAACAGGAGTGTGTTTTTAGTCAGTAAAAGTCTGACACTATCTCCCGTTCCGCCCAAGAGTGGGATTTTTGGGAAAAAAAAAGTAAACCTACTTCGAGAAAAACCCAAACAGATATTTCAAGAATTTTAGTTCTGCAACAGAAACACAAAGTGGTGAACCATGACAAAAGTAAGACATATTAAAAACATAGGTAATTGTGATTCTTTAAATTCTTTGAAGAAACATGCAAATGACCACAAATTAAATTTACACTTGCGGTCTGTTTGACATTCGCATGGAAAATAATGGTTTGGTCTGTAATAAAATACAATTATTTTGGCCTGGCTGCTACCTGCGACTTCGTTTATATGGAGTTTAAGAACATTACTCTCCTGTTTAAAAAAAAAAATATCCATTTTGGGATGTCCTCCCCCCAGTCCCGGTTTTTACGGAAAATGTAAAGTAGCCTAAGTTACTTCTTGTAATATCAGCTATTCATCAGTAAGAGTTCCGTCAAAATCAGCCAATCCGTTTGGGAGATTAATTGGAAACAACTGATAGAGACAGAAAATAATTTAACAATTGTTTTTTTTTTGTTATACTTAGGTATCGAATATACACCACTAGTTTTTAATTAGTACAAATACTTAAAGGGCTTATTAGAAAAGGTCTCTTTACTATTTAAGTAAAGTCTCAATAAATAATATATGCATAAACAGCAAAGTTGTTTATATCCCAAAACGTCACTAAATTTATGGAAATATAGTACAGGTTATTGATTTTATGAATAAAAAACAATAGAAAACACTGCGCGTAGTATTTTCTAGTAGCAATTATGACAAATTTTCGTAGTCAATTTTGGGATTTCGTTTTTTTTTTACTTTTGACTTCATAAATATGATGTAACGGGTACAGATAGAGCCCAGTTTTTTTTTTTGTACTAATTAAATACTAGGGGTGTATTTTTATATTAATTTAGTAAATAAATGTTAATGTAAGATATGTCTTAGTCTAGTCTTCGGATTTTTACGTACAAACTAAGCGAATGTTTTATTCTATGAAAAATCATCAAATAACTCCTATCATTCTGAATGGAGTTAGTGTCAGACTTTTACTGACTAAAACACTTCTGTGTTCGAGAGGCACTTTAAGTCTTTCGAATAATCCCGCCAATACCGAGTGCCAAACCTAGCATATATACTAATAATAAGTCCACTATGAAAGGACATATAATATAATATCTTATATTATAAACTTAACCACAAACTTCATAAGTTCTAAAGATTCCTACTCATTATTATTCACCTTTTATTCCCACAGTACAATATAGGGGGCTAGTTCCGCCATTCTAACGTCACTTGACGTCATCCGACAAGCGAAGACATTGCATTTATATTGTATTACCGTGCGGCCCGTCACCGGTTCACTGCGTTACAATAACCGTATCCGATCCGCTTTGTAACCGCTTGGTTTTGTATTGAGAATAGTGATTTTGTTTTGTTTTTCAGTTATGGGCACGCACACGGGTTTTCTTACAACCGCTCTTACGCGATTATGACGTTATTCCACATTTTTCATTAGATATTTTGGAAACACAGTATCTTATGGATATTTTCTAGGCTTCTATTGAAATCAATTTGTAAATTTGTGTAAAACTAATCCAGTAAAGACCTTTGAAAATCTGCTATTTTGCATGTACTTTGACATTTCATAATATACTCAAAAAAAAAGTAAAAATTAAATATACAATAGCCTTGCAAATTTAGTCAAGATTCTGAATGACAAGCATTTTTATTTTTCAAAAACTTTTAAGAGTCACGTAGGTATTTCCTGGAAAAAGTTTATGAAATATTGGAGTATATCACGGATTTACCGAATGCTAACTGAGTTTTCAGGCGTTATCTGTCTTTTTTCGCGTTGCCTCTTCGTCAAACATCGCGTTGGATTGCGATAGATGAAGTAACAAGGTTTGAAACCATGCTCGATGTTGACGATAAGCGAGTGAAAAAGGAGCTTCTTAATAGAGCTTTGTAGATTAAGCTTATTTTAGCTTTGATCCGATGGATGCGAGACGCACAGGACCGTTTGTTGTGGTGATACCTGAGGGAGGTCTATGTCCAATAGTGGACGTATTTCGGCTGAAATTATGATGATTGTTTTGATGGCAAGGCGAATAAGCTATTTAACAAATATCACTAAAAAGAAATATTTTTTCTGAAAAAACCATCGAAATTCGTTATTAAATGAGAAGAAATTAGTGATTATTTTTAGAAAGTCTAACAATATCCTAATAGTAGAGAAATGCTCATATCGACGCATTATATTGGTAGTGCAAAGAAATTTACAATTCCGTAATAAGACCTGTCATACTGTATGGACCAGAATGTTGGGCTGTGAAAACGATGGATGAAAAAAGATTACACATAGCGGAGATGAGAATGTTGAAATGGATGCCACTCCACCCTAGAGCGGGAGCATTCATTTGATGAGTTCCTACCTAAAAAAAATAGGATAAAAAATTACTATACTTGCCTATTTTAATAATAGGTGAAGTCTATTCAGTATTCTTTAACAGACTGAGCGTTTATTCGGAAATCAATATTATTATATTTATTAATCCAAAAAAAAAAAAATTTTATTTGTGATACGTGCCTATGTATCACAAATAAAATAATTTTTTACAGATACAGGTACAGTGGTTGGACATGTTTTAGGTTTATGTGCGCTATGATCAGCCTATTATAGGCGTACAAGAAGAATTAATTATAATTTTTACATGCAAATAAAGAGCTTACTCGTACTAAACTACAAATTAACTACATGAATGATTGTATTAGATTACTATAGCAAAAAAAGTCAAAATAATTTGTTACATATATGTCAAAATAATTTGTTACATAAATTTCAAAATAATTTGTTAGGTTAGGTTAGGTTAGGTTAGAAATAATTCATATTTAAATAATTAATTATGATTTGTGATTACAATATAGTCAAAAAAGCAAATTACATTATATTTCAAAAATTACATTTACATGTTAAAATATTATTTTACATGTTTTACCTATGTATACTAACTTGTCTGTAGTGTTATTTTACTTGAACGAGCAAGTGAAGTATTTTAATTGAATTTGCGAAATTCATCGTGTTGATTCGTTACTCTTGCCTTCACATTCAAAACGGCTTAATTTTGTGTGTATCTTGAAATTGAACGCAATTTCACAGACCATTACCATGGTTTCAGTTTCAAATAGAAAATTTTATTACTGTTTTAGCAATTTGTAGTGATCTCTTGGTTTCGTTATGGGTTGATTTTTGTATAAATAACCATTTTTTTTATATTATATAAACTAGTACTTTACTGCGATTCCAAATGATGGTAAGCAGTGATGCAATCTTTGATGGTGAGGCGCATCAGTTTATTAAGAGCCTATTCACTCTAGCCTTGAAGACACCCAAAGAGATAAAGGGTCTTGACACACTTCTGTCTGTGTGTCAAGACCCAGATAGACGGAAAACAAAGTGATCCTATAAGGGTTCTATTTTTCCTTTTGATGTATGGGTCCCTTTAAAAATTGACAAACACGACCAAATGTTGGAAACAGCTTTGGTTCCAACGCAAAAGCTCCGCATATTTATGAATCCTTTCGGTCCCCAAAAAATTACTAATGTTTTCAAAGTCACCCTGTGTTTCCATTAAGTATTACATAAATGGGGTAATAGATTCATGCTACGGGATTGTTCAAAAGAGTTACACCGTGGCACTGGAATGCAAAGGGCAACTGATGGAACACAGGTGGGTTTTTGGGTGGCTTGAAAAAAGGGCTTAAATGTCGTTTTGTAAACAAGGGTGTACAAAATTTATTCGGCCGAAAATATTGTTTTTTTTATTGTTTATTTTACATAAAAACGCGCAATTACATAATAATACTCCTTTATGCGCGATGGGTAAAAACAATGACTAATGATTGTAAATTAATTTTCTAATTGGGGTTTATAAGGGTGTGCATTACTCTATATATATAAAAGGAGAAACTGACTAACTGATATATCAACGCATAGCCGAAACTACTAGGTCTAGATGCGCAATTTTGTACAAGATTTGCTTTTATGACGTAGACGAGCACTAAGGTTTTCCAAAATTCACCTCATAAGGGAAAAAGACTGGCTCCAAAATTTTTAGAAGAGAAAAGTAGCAAAGAGAGAAGTATTTTAACGTGGGCGAAGCTGCTGGCAGAAGCTAGTCTGTAGACAAAATGGCTATTCTTATGATCGATTTATTTTTAGCCGACTAAAAGTTTTACCAACTGAATGATTTATGAATTTAAGAGCTGTTTGCAGACTAATAATAACTAATTATCAGTCAACATGGTTTGGCAATTTCACTTTTATCTTTTTATTGAAATATTTTGAATTTCTTTATTTTATTTATTTCTATAGGTATGTTGTTTTCACATAATAGAAGCAAAAGAAAAATGTAATTAGGATTTTTGTAATATAATAAATAAAAATCTCAAATCACTGTTTTACTTATCGAATTCATCCGAAATGGCTTAACCGATTTTTACTCGACTACGGCAAAGAGGGTTATGATTTTTACAGGCTATGTGGTATGTATGTACGTATGTGAGTATGTTCATCTGTTCCCTCATAGTTCCTAATCTACTTATCGGAACTCATGATATGAGGTATCGTTAGAACCGTATTAATTGTCCGCTGAACATAGGCTACGTGACGTGTCACAAAACTCGATATGGTGCCCTCATGCGTTCAAAAAGTAATGCGTTATAAAATGAAAATTGAGATTAATACGCCGTGTTTGGTATCATTTGAAAGGGCTTCATTTTTAAATTTCCAAAATATTGTTCAAATTTAAAGTGACGCCCTCTAATGGACAAAAAGTTATGTGTTAAATTTAACACCAAAATTGTTAAAATAAAAAAAATTTAAAAAACAAAACCCAACTACGACAAATAAAAGACAACGCTGAAAAAGTATGAAACATGATTTTCATACTTCGAACAGAACAAAAAGAAAAACCGTAGTCATACGTTATTAAAGTGTGTTATTAAAGTGTGTCGTTTATTTTTTGTCGTAGTCGGGTTTTAATTTTTTACTTTTTTATGATTTTTTTTGTGTATATTTGGGGGCTCATAGGTTATTTTTTGCCTTCCTACCCCCACCCCCGATTTTTTTCTCTGATAATTTGTATGGCAGAGAAACATGTGCCTAGTCCACTAGTCATTATATATCTATATCTATAACTAGTAAATATCATGATTTAAAAGAGTGTTCATGAAGTTTCTTGCACGTTCTTCTCCGTAGAGATCTACGCTTTGGAATTTGCCATCAGCTTCTTCTTTCTGACAAATTCAAAAGTGCCTGTAAATGCTTTATCACACTTACAAAAAGTAAAGTTTATATATAGGTTGTGTGATATTTGTTACTCCTTAACATTTGAACAGCTGAATGGTTTCGGATGAAGTTAGGCACAAGAGATACTATTTATTCAGGGAGTGCTTTCTCATCATCCAATCATCCAATGAATTCTCGCGCTCTAGGTTGGAGCGCGAAGGCGTGTTAGACTTTTACTGACTAAAAACCCACTCTTATGTTCCTTCTTTGACTTGCGTTCCAGGACCCAGGTTTGCCTTACAGAAGCACTCATGGCCCCAGTAGGCTTCAAGGCTTCCCTGCTGGCCCCTACGGTTTTGCTGACATTCCTTTAGAATAATTTTCTACTGTCTCGAGGGGGAAGCCGCCGTCAAAAGCTAGTTTAAAATAAATACTATGAATGTGGGTTTCACTAAATTGAACTTCGTAAACAACGCTACACGCCATGCCCAAAGGCGTAAGCAGAAACACCAATGACCTTTTGGTCTCTTGTCTCTAAAATAACAAAAATATTTTAACAAGTTGGACTGATATATTTTTTTGTGTGACATTTATAGAAAACGTTTTATTAATTAGAACTGTTCGTGGGAGTTACTAAATGTAAACTTTGGTTTGTAATAAAAATTGAATAAAAGCCATCGGGCGATTGTCCGTTTTTTTATTTGTAGAATCGTACTAATTCGAAAAAACCGAGCAAGTGCCAGTTAGACTCGCGCCCTGAGGGTTCCGTGCAAATTTACCTATGAAAACAGTTCAATTCTCGATTTGAGATTTTACGAAAAACAAAATGTTTTTTTTTTTTTTGTAACGTAATTTAACAAATTTACAGTTTTCAGTTTTTTCCTATACTTGTGTTATGTTGCCTGTACTGGGTACCTTGCTTCATGCCAAATTTCAGGATTCTAAGTCAACGGAAAATACCCTATGAATTTTGATTTTCTTTTGAGTGTCGAAATACACGTTTTTTGCGAAATAAACGGCCGTATCTTTTTTTTTTAAAAGTAGCTATGTCGGTTTCCTCATGATGTTTTTCTTTAACAAATTAAGAATCACGACATGGCAAAATGACGCCATAATCAAAACGAATAGTCGAACCATAGAGTTTCTTGCCGGTTCTTCTCCATAGGAAACGACCAATTGGGGCCGTGCAATAGCTACTGATGTTTTATAAGTGCCCATGTAGGCCTGTGTGTAATAAAATAATTTTGAGTTGAGTTGATTTTCCACTTCGAAAAGAAAAGGTTCATAGTATTCTTGGTTTTTTATTTTACCTAAGTCATAAAATAAAGGCGTATATACGTAAAAGCAGATGTTTCATAACCAAATCGTTTACGACATCGCGTTCTACTGACACTCAAACAGTTATGTTCCAGTCTGATGTCTGAATTTGTAAGTAGGAGTATGTTCGGTTTGTCGTACAATTTAGCTAGTGAATAGACTTCTTTGTTTTGGTAGGAAATCATCACTTAAGTGAGCCTTTCCCAATCCGTCTATCGTCAACGTGGTTATTCGCAACGTTTGATAAATAGACAACGCGAAGAAAGAGACATATTAGAGCCTGAACACTCGGTAGCATTCGATAACTTCCGTCACTAACTTGAATATTTCACAAAGCATATGTTTTTTTTAAAAACCTTAACAGTTTTCGAATTGCCATTAAATATACAAGATTTTTATAATATAATTTTCTTTACTTTTTAAATTTACGAGTCAGAGTCAAAGTCAAAAGTTTTTTATTTCACATAGGCCTACATGGGCACTTATAAAACGTCAGAAGCTAGTGTACGCTCCCAAATTGGTCGTTATCTATGGAGAAGAACTGGCAAGAAACTTCATGGTTACTCATGAGTCAGTGAAGTCATTATGAAGTGCCAAAGTTCACGTAAAATATGTGCAAAATAACAGATTTTCAGAGGTATTTACCGGATCGTGTTTTGATTTCAATAGAAAAATAATATCCACAAGATATCTGTATTCCCGAAATATGTAAAGAAAGATGTGTGATGTCGTCATAATCACGTTAAAAGCGAGAGCGTGTGAGTGTTGTTGGTAGTATCATGGGTGGGGCGCTCTTAAGTTCTGGTTCCATTTTGAATGGATTGAGGGAACTGGGCCGCAAAGGGTAAATGAAGGAACACAGGTGGGTTTTCGTCAGTAAAAGTCTGACACTCCTACTCGCTCCACCCAGAGCGGAAAATCGTGCATTAAACTCAAACATAAAGTATTTATTTCAATTAAACTGCTAACTCTTTTGAATGTCAAGGTAGGTCATACAAAGAAAAACTAAATAAAGGGGTGACCAGACGGTTGCAAATTAGCGTTCCAACCAAGGTGACCTTGATAGTTTCAATCCGTGAAGACAGCAATTACAATCAATGACACCCTTGGTTGAGAGGCGCGTTTTCCCAATCACCGAACGTGTTGGCGCGTGGTTTACATCCATGCAGCCGCAACACAAACCAAACATACAAACCAAGGTGACCTTGGATGGAACGTTAGTTTGCAACCGTCTGGTCGACCCTTTAGGAAGCTATTAACACATTCCAAAGCGTAGATGAACATGTAAGAAACTGCAATTTGCACGACACAATGTTTTTCAATCGGTCCTTCATCCCCTATTTAACAGCTATAGCTCATTTTAGTTTCTCATGTAAAAACCTCTTGCCAAAATCAAGCCCAATATCCCAAAGGTCAAGGTCAAACGTTATTTTTACTTAATTTCGTGTAAAATTTACCATTACTCTGATTATGTCCTTGCGTGACAACTAGATAGTATCTCAGGCACTTTGCACAACAATCACATTAGGGATAATACGGCTCATTCTTTAGTTTGACATTTCATGGGATTTATTTTAGGGGAAATTCTTACACTCACTGCTGAATATTCAGCCGCTTAACTTTTATTTTAAGTTAGTGTTAAGAGGCTTCGAGATTTAGCGGTAGAAATACCTTTAGAACATACAAAGACGAACATTTGGAACATGGTACGAAATGCCATTTGTGGGTTAAATTTTCACTTAATGACACACTTCCCAGGTGATTTGGCTGCATTTGTTAGATAATTTATGACGTTTTATTACTTGAAAAAATGAACAATAATGTCAGTTGATGTACTAACTCTCTTTGTAGCTTTAAAATATTCACCCAGCATTTTTATCAGGAATTAAGATATCCGCAGAAGAACCAAGTTTACCGACATAACTAAACTTAAGTGGCAGTGGGACATGCACATTGCTCTCAGAACAGATGGTCGATGGGACCGAAAGGTTCTGCAGTGGCGACCGCATACCGGAAGACGAAGCTTTTGGTAGGCCTCCCCACAAGGTGAACCGATGAACTTGTGAGGGTCCCAGGAATCCAATGGTTGTGAGGCGCACAGGACCGGTCGTTGACGTTGAGACTTTCGTCTTAAGACACTGGCGGCACTTGGGGGAGGAATATGTCCAACCGTAGATATCTTTCGGCTGAAATGATGATGATTTTCCCTGCTACGTATGTATTTTGGAGTTTGCCTTAAATCTAATCAGATGTCAGAAAATTCAATAAATTCATTGAAATTTTTATATAGAATCATAACACCAGTGATATAAATGGTACCAGTCGTCGGAATTTCGAAAGATTTAAATATTCATAACGACTTTAAAGATTTTTATTTACATATTCAAATAGAATATATGGTTACATTAACGTCCTCTCCGATTGAAGGGGTATCTACAGATATTCCTTATATCACACAAATATTATAAAAGCGAAAATTCGTGTGTTTGTTACTTGTGTCATGTGTGATTTGTTACTTCATACTCGATTTTAAGCAATACAGCTGTAATCCTTATTCAATTAAGTACCTTAAATACATTATGCATTTAATATGGGATATATATCAATATGGCTCTTTACAGCATGTAATTTAAGTGAATATTGTCGAAGATATTACGGATTTAAAATGCAGGGACATAGCGGTTGCGGTAGTATCAGCATTGCACCCCTGCGTAGCCGTGGCGGGTCGCTAGTTCTATATAAAGTGAACCCTCTTTACACTTTTCCCAGAACCAACAAAGCAACATAAACTTCCCATTAGATTTACTTCAGTAGGTTGCCATAAAAATCGCATAAAATTAGGCCAAACGCTGACCGCCAACGCCAAGTGCCATACATCTTTATTTGAATGACTTTTACCCAATAAAGCGTCACCACTGTAGTGCTGTAAAGAAAGTAACCTTATTACTTTTAGTAACCTTAGACCTATTCCCTTGAGGGGTTACGAAGTGTTAAATAATCTAAAGGACTTAAAGGTTAATTTATTATGAATTGTGTGTGTCTGTTAGGAAACGTAAAAGCAGGTCTCTATAGACTGGCTGCGAGATTAGGCAAAGGCAACTGAAAGAACATAGGAATAGAAAACTTTGAACAGATTACATGACTAACTGGCACCTAAGTATAATGAGCACAAGCTTGCGGACAGCGAGCAATGTGTAGCTCGCCGTCCAACCGGCCGGTAACCGTCCGGGACAAACTCGAGTCGTCGACTACGCGTAGTATTCCACGTCCGCCTCAAAGAGCTGTAAGCAAAACTGTAGGGGCCCAGCAGGCCGAAGTCTACTGTAGCCTTGGGTCGACTTCTGAAAGGGAAATCCATGATCCTAGATAAAGGGCCACTGAAGAAAGATAGGTGGGATTTTAGACAGTAAGAGTCTGATACGCCTTCTCCCTCCGCCCTAGAGCGAAAGAAGTCATTAGATGATTTCACGCCCTAAAAAAAAGTATAATAAAACAGAATACCTAGTATTATTATCAGAATTATCACGCATTGTAGACACATGCATTGGTAATGCCAGTCCTATTGACTCGATACTTTATCCTTCTACATAATTAGAAAAATGTGACAATACTCAAAGCTTTAGCTGCATTTTTTTTTTTGGGTTTAGGTTCAATTAATCATCAAATAAATACTTCTCCGTTCTGGTTAGGGCAAGAGGGAGTGTCAGACGCGAAGGGTTCAAGTACCTAACTCTTTCAAAGCATCCCGCAGCCCTGGGAATCCAGCTACTATCCTTACAAAGAGTCAACAAAAAGAAACAACAAATACATGGCCTTTAAATAATAAACTCAACTGGAAGATTAATTTTCCAGGACGTCAAAAACGCCAAAACCCCGCTTGCAACATTTAAGGTAGGCGGGACTCCGAGGTCGTGGGATCTCAGAGTAGGAACTCTGTCCGACCACCGAGTGACTTCGGGAGACGGTGGCATAGTTATCACGTGCTTCCGTATACAACGAGGCTTAGAGGAGAACCTTTACAGTCTCCTCAGGGATGTGCCCTAAAGAAGGGGTTCCGGGGTCGTCTTTTAAAATGTCACGGGGTCCTTTCCATGTGCTGATGGTGATCAACGAGGTGGTTTCAGTGAGGTAAGAATCCCACACTTCCTGGTCTTTCCCTCCAAAAGTCCAGGTGCCTTTTGAAGGTTTCCCCTCTCGAAAATAAAACAAGAACTTGATAAAACCTTGATCTGTTTTATTACGCCACAGTCTAAAGCGTCATGCCATATTCCCTGCCAAAACAACTGTAGGTCAATGTAACGGAGATGACTCAGGCGTTTTACGAATAATACAATTCCACTTAGAGAAGTTGTAAGCCACTGTGTCTGATATTTTGCAGTAGTTTAATGCCTCCTTCATCTTTAAAGAAGTAAGTCTTGGATTTTGGTTTCCTTAATATGTCGTAGATAAAATAGCCAAAGGGAACAGGGAAGGGAATAGCCAGGGGGGGGGATAGGGGAAGGGGAAGGGAAGGGGTTTTTTGGGGTAGGAAATCAAATAAATCCTCTCACTATGGGTGCAGCGAGAGAGAGAGTGTCAGACTTTTACTGACTAAAACCCATTTATGTTCCTTCAGTTGTTCTTGATAACTCTTTCAAACAATCCCGCTGCTAAAAGGCATGTAAAGAAAGAAGATAGAAATAAATCACGTAAATTAGACACCCAGACACTGAAATTATATAGAAAAAAATCAAATACATTGTGTGTCTCGCGGCTGTGCCAAATAGGTCCACTTCAGCATAATGCCAGACAACTACGTAGCAGTTGCCTGACGCTGGTTTTCAACTGAACCTTTGAGTGTACAGATGGAAATCAGTGGATGTGGATTTTCAGTAAATGCTTTTAAGTTTAAAATTGGCGAAAACTGAACAATAATATGTCTTCTACCCTGTTTTGGAGTTGGTCACCAATATGATATGTTTTGTCCAACATGACTCTATCCGTTAAGTTGATTTCTTGCAATCATTTGAAGTAACATTAGGCCTAAAGACCCGATGCCGTTGCATCCTTTTTGCCTACAAGTAGAAAGTTACTAGCGCTGACGTTAAACTACTAGCCTTCTACTTGAATACATCTAATGATTGGTAGACTCGATTTTCACCTAAAACTAGCTTTTGGCTTACGTAAAAGAACCCACTAAAAACAAGTCGAAACATACACTTTTCGTATGTCCATCAATTCGTTTTAAACGTTGATTGACTTATAATTAGAAAGAAATCCTGTATCGTGGGTCTATTCAGAAACATGTAATCTCATATATATAAGACACCCAGACCTGAAACCGCTGCCTGTAGACCATGCAAATATTTGTTCCCGACTCGCAGCGCAGCAGTGAATCGCTCAACCATAACGCCAACTGTACCTTCAAATCTTTTAAAAGAACTCTTTACAAATCACCCCATGACAAGCCAAATAGTTTTCCCTCCCACACTTCCCCTATCTACGAAAAATCCTTCTAGAAATATTTACAACAATTTTGTTGACATAACTTACTGTAATGTCCTTGCATGGCGAGTCGGACGGCCACCCACTGTGGCGCCGGGATGTCTGCTGTCCCGACCTTGTGGATGTATCATAGCTTGGAAGTGTGCTAGTGATTACCATGACCATGTCCCTTGCTAATCAGGGGAATTTGATCTGGTAGCTTGATTGAGAGAATGTGGTGATTAAGAATAATAAGGAATATTTTCTTGTGTCTATAATTTTTGATGACAAACTATTTGTAGAAATTAAGTGGACACGTTGTTATTTTACAATAAATTTCGTTGTAGAATCAAGGACAGTTGACTTTATTTATGTAAGAATATATGTACACACAATAATAAAAGAAAATAAAAAGGAAACAGAAGAATAGTACAAAGATGATGCTTATTTCTAAAGAAATCTCTTCCAGCATACCTGCGAACGGAAAGTTGGAGAAAATAGACACTGTGACTTTATTTTTAATTATATTTATTAATGCTCGCGCTTGACCACTCTTTCCTCCGAGTGGTTCACACAATGGTGACACCCGGGAGTTTCTTCCGCCTAAATTCGATGCAGGAACCTCCCGTACTTTCCATGTTCGTTGAGAACCTGCACCGTGCAGAAGGTGAGGACGTCATGACTCCTCTTCAGCAACTCCTTAAAGTGGGGACTTACCTTTATGATTATGGCTTGCTCAGTAATTCCTAGTGTGAGGCAACCTTGTTTTATATTAAAAAAAAAAAAACAAACAAAACAGTAATTGGGTACCTAACTCACATCTTTTCAGTCTACTACTATCGCTTATGTTATGATTGCGTGTCCTGACACTAAGAGCGTTATACTCATAGTATGTATTAATTAGTCTTATCCTTAATTACGTGTCAGACAGAAGTACGAGGATTAACAGAGACTACATACTAATCTACTTACTTTACTCGCTTCAATGAGATTGACACAAGGTTTTGTGAAGTCTGTACCTACAATCAAACGTATGTAATTGACTGAATATCATCCTTTCAGCCGAAAGACGTCCATTGTTGGACACAGGCCTACCTCAAGTGTCACCATGATGACCGAACATCGGATTCCCACGACCCTCACCAGGTCGTCGTTCCATCTTATGAGGTCTTCCAATGCTGCGAACCTGCTCCAAACGCAAACGCTTGAACGCTGCTTCCGGTACGTGGTCGCCACTCTAAAGAACCTTTCGGCCCCAACGACCATCTGTTCTGCGAGCAATATGCCCACTGCCACTTAAGTTTTGCGATTGTTCGGGCTATGTCGGTAACATTGGTTTTTCTGCGGATATCTTCATCCCTGATGCGATCACGCATGTGAACTCCAAGCATAGACAAAATGCTTATACGGTTATTGTAATATCTCGCAGCTAAATACGAGACGCACGAATCAATTACCTAATGTTTGTTCCAACGCCGCGTCTTCCAGTACGTGGTCGCCACTCCAGAACCTTTGGGCTCAATCGACGGTTCTGCGATAATATGCCCACTGACATTTCGGTTTATCGGAGAGAACCACTGGGGTCTGGGAAGACCCTTGGCCCCAGTAGGCTTCGACCCTGCTGGGCCCTACAGTTTGCTGACATCTCCATGAGGCGCGCGTGGAACAGTACGCGTTGTCGACGACTTGGGCTCGGTCCGGAAGGTTACCGGACGATCGGATGGCGGGCGACACTATACTCCTTAGATAAATTGATGCTCAGACTTTGTGGGGTCTACGAATGATAACCGAGAACAACGGTTTTACGTGCTTTTCGAGGCATAGGGTGTCAGTAATTTCCTGGATAAACTTAAAAAGAAACATGCATTGAAAAATTCACATTGGTACTTGCCCGATTTCGAACCCTCAACATGGTCGGGAAAACATTAGGAAGATAGTAATTTAACATCATATATACACGCCTATTTCATTACGTACCCGTTACTGATCAAATTTATGTAAGCAAAAGCAAATAAAAACGAAATCCCAAAATTGTCCACGAAAATTTGTCATAATTTGTAAATTCATAATTGAATCAATTATTCATAACAATTGCTACTAGAAAATACTACGCGCAGTGTTTTTCCATTTCATAATCAATAGCCTGTACAATATTTCCATAAATTGAGTGATACTTTGGAATATAAACAAACGCTAATAACTTTGCGGTTTATGAATATTATTTATTGAGACTTTACTTAAATAATCACAAGACCTGTTCTAATAAGCCCTTTAAGTATTTGTACTAATTAAAAACTAGTGGTGTACCTATAGGCAGGTAAATATACTCGTAATTATAATATCTGTGATTGAGACATGACAAGATCATTTCTTAATTAAGCTAGTTCATATTTATATGTACGTAGTTAGCTTATAAATATTCCTAGTTAGTTAATATTTACGTACGTATATTTTGTTATTTCCAAAAATAAGATATACAGTTAGTTCTTCAATGTAGCCTTCCAAGTACTTATTTGTATATTTCATTACTTGCGTGCTAAGCGTTTATTGTACAATTTTTTGTTAAGTTTTCTGACGACTGGTATCTAGAAAACGTAGAAGCTTTGTGCTCTGAGTCAAGTTAATAGATCACCATCATCATCATTTCAGCCGAAAGACGTCCACTGTTGGACTTAGGCCTCCCCCAAGCGACGCCACAACGACCCATCCTGTGCGTCTCTCTCTAAAATTGTAGGAGGCCTTCCAACGCTGCGGTTTCCGGTGCGCGGTCGCCACTCTAGAACCTTTCGGCCCTATCGACCATCCGTTCTACGAGCAATGTGCCCTGCCCACTGCCACTTTAGTTTGGCGATTCTAATAATATGAGTGGCGAGTTAATAGATCACTTTAATATTATGTATGTATCTGTGTGGTTGTTACACCTAAACAGTTTTGGTTGAAATTGGGCACACGGTTTAACCTTGTCTTAGAATAATTGTAGGAATGTTTGAAAGAGTGACTGTGGTCTTAAAACTCAAAGGGCAACGGCGGAGGTGGGTTTTAGTCAGTAATAATCTGATACTCCCTCTTGCTCCACCTTAGGGCGGGAGAGGTCAATTTGATAATAATAATAGTATTCCACAACTATAACCAGTGGCGGCTGGTGGGTCATAGAAGTGGTGGTGCACTTTACCAGCTTATGTATTCGAATTCACAGGTCCAAAAAAAAGGATTATGGATGCGCAATATACCTACTACTGTGGTTATGTAGACTGTATTTGCAAAATTAGTGAATCAGATAATTGCGTGGAATCTTTATTAACTTGTTCGTTTAATTTTATTATATTGGTTCTGTAAACAGAATCTAATTGGTTACGAATATCTATGATGCCCAACACAGACAAATTTTGTAGATGTACTTGCGATGCATCATGTATTTTTTTTATTCACTTACCTGCGTAAAATCACTAATTCAAATCAAATCAAATCAAAACGTTTATTTGCCAGAAATACATTGTTACATTCCTGATTCCGTCCAAATCAATTCACCGCCAAAAAAAATACAAAGAAAACAAAACAATGTATTGAGCCGCTCACATCCACACAGCCATTTCTTTTTAATGTTCATTTCACTTTTAAAATTCCGCGTAAATGTTTTGTTTTTGGATTTACACTCCTGTTTCAAATTAAGAAATGGCCTAGGTGGTCCCAACAATTTAAAATCTAATTTTTATTTATTACACACAACCACAACACAATAATACGTAAATCCTTGCAAAATGTAAACAAACACAAAATTACAAACAAAAACACGCGCGTCTGCGATGAAGGGTTGCCAACCATACTTTATAATTACGTATTTTCTTTTATTTCTGGTAAATATACTTTATACTTTTACATAAAAATAAAGTATATGAGAATACTCTTTTTTAAATCTATACTGTAATCCATAAAAAGAAACACTAATATGAATATTTACTGAACTATTTATCGAGGCACACGAATTATCGAAACACGAATACGTTTCCAAAAGTGTAAAAGTACCTCATGGAAAACTGTTAGTGTATCTAAGCAGCACATAAAATTTTTTTTCAAGAGAAAGAACCAATTCATAAATAAAATTTTGAAAAATACTTTCATTCAAATACATTTTTCCTACTAAAAAAAATATGATACGTTATTTTTATTAAAAAATGGCAACCCTACCGCGATAAGGCAGTGAGTGAGCCGGCCGGCTGGGGTGAATTTCGTAACACCTCGTGCGCTCTCGGTAAACTTCGGCTCACTCGAGCGGCGCACTTGAGCGGTAATATTTTGCAGTACATTTTCTACTAAACTATCTCTGTCTCACGCGCCAGGCGTCTTAGTTCGTGTTTCATAGAAGTTGTATGAGCGTTCGCCGTGCGCTTTGCCTAGCGCACGAGAAATTTTCTTTACTGCAAAAATAAACCTTAAGATTATACTAAAGAGTTGAAATGGTTTTTTCATAATTTTGCTAATAGAATAATGAACAGAAAGTTAAACAGATAGGTACATTATGCATTTTAAGTTTTTTCTGAACCTGGCAGTTCGGCGCACAGTTGGTGGTACTTAACGTACAGCCGCCCCTGACTATAACACAACGCCGTCTAGTCCCAAACTAAGCAGAGCTTGTGCTATGAGTACTAGACAACTGATAAACATTCTTATATATTTCTAAATACATACATATTATAGATAATTTACACCCAGACACAGAACAAATGATCGTGCTCATTACACAAACATTTGTCGACTACATCTCCGGCATAGCAGTCAGGTTCACTGACCACTAGACCAACAGGCCTATGTGATGAATTCCAACCTAAAAAAAGAAAAACGGTTTGGAATAGCACATAAGATCCTTTTATCTCGGTATGTCTCTTAAGATCATTTTAAACTTGCAGGCGGGCGAAGCCGCGGCCAGAAGTTAGTAGGTATCTACCTGCTACACGAATGTTCAAAAAAAACATTCGAAATAAACGGGTTTGAAACTTTCAAATGTGATTAGTAGATTTCTATGTACTACCTACCTGTAGCACACGCTCTAGCACAGGGGGTAGCTCAGGGGCTCGTTACGTCACTAGCAGCTAAGCTGAACACATCAACCGACGGTGTTCAATTTACTGTCAACTGTCACTGCCCGTGCGCTCGAGACAAGTATATATTATACTATTTTTGGAGGTAGGCGGAACAGAGATTAAAATCCCGCAAACCTAAGTTGAAAACGGAGGATCCTCCGACCAGACGGGTGTTATGTCTGGTGGGCAACTGCCCGGTAGATGATTCCGGTCTGTTCTATATGTTCTAATCGCGCGGAGAACTTTGATTGCGCGATGCAGGATTAGTTCTTATGTGACGCTATAGATGTCGCTACATATTATTTCAATGAATATTTTATATTTTAAGAAAACGTTCCGTTAATAGGTACCGTGATATTTAAACTAAAAAACAGTATTTAAATAGGTATATAAGTTAGAAAAAAAACCGAGCAAGTGCGAGTCGGACTAGTGCACGAAGGATTCCGTAACGTCCGTATCAAAAAACGGCAAAACAATCATGTTTGTTGTATGGGAATCCCCTTAGATATTTATTTTATTCTGTTTTGTAGTATTTGTTGTTACAGCGCTAACAGAAGTACATCATCTGTGATAAATTGAACTGTCTAACTATCACGGTTCATGAGACAGACGGACAGACAGACGGACGGCCAGCGGAGTCTTAAGGCGGAATTCACCAAACTAATCGCGTTTTAACGTTTGACTCGCATAATCGCGTTTAGCCGCTGTCACTAGTGTCGCTTGTAAAAATACAACAAAAGTAAAATACAGACAAGTGACACTAGTGACAGCGGCTAAACGCGATTATGCGAACCAAACGTTAAAACACGATTAGTTTTATTGGTGAATTCCACCCTTAGTAATAGAGTCCCGTTTCACCGTTTGGGTACGGAACCCTAAAAATCACTACTTACGTAGGTGTACCTACTGTAAATTCTTTATGTACGAAGGCATTTTATGTAGTTTGTAGGTAACCTACGCAATACCTTCCTACTTAAAGAATTCGATTACTGTTTATCTTAAATAACATTATTAACTAGAAGATATTTTTGGCGAATAATTTTTATGTAAGTATACATATAATATGTAACATACAAACTCATGTCCTAAAAGCATAAGTATGTCCAAAATCGGCTACTGAATCGATTTCAGGTCTTTTTTATCTTAAAATAATCAAGAATTATTTTATTGGTTCGGTGAAATCACTGATAGCAGCTAAAGTAATTTTATTCCTTAGCATAGCATAGCATAGTCGGCCTTATAATATTCCCATTGTTGGGACTCAGGCCTCCTCCCTAGGACAGGGAATGGGCCGTAATCCACCACGCGGGCCCAGTGCGGGTTTGTGGATGTCACATGTCTTCGAATTTTTGTTTCTAGGACATGCTGGTTTCCTCACGATGTTTTCCTTCGCCGTTTTAAGAGCAGTGGTGATGAAATAAATTGCACAAAGTAATGATTGGACCTGATTATTTTACTCCTCCCCTGTAGGTATTTCACTGTTAGTGTCATAAAATAAAGCTTTAATGACTTTTCAAATGACATATACCACAAATTGATACAGCATTGCGCCCAAAGCACTAATTCTCCTTTCTAATAAAATCATCACTACATAGTATAATACAAAGTCGCTTCCACTGTCTGTCTGTCCATATGTATGCTTAGAAATTTAAAACTACGCAACGGATTTTGATGCGGTTTTTTTAATAGATGGAGTGATTCAAAAGGAAGGTCTATAATACATGCATAATAAAGTGGAGAAACACTGATAATTTTAGAGGTTTCTAATGTAATATCGAAAATAAACACATTTTTTGTGCTTACGTTGCGAACGCTGGCTGAACCCTACGAAACAGATCAAAATAATGTACTACAGTACATGTACACCCTAATAAGATTTACAAAAAAGTATGCGATGGTATATTTCTATCTCTTAGGGATAACCCACAATAGTAATTTTTTGTCCTTTGCTTTTTACGTGAAATAATAGCTTATTTACGAAGCGATTTTAAGCAATACAGCATTAATTCTTATCCAATTAGGTACCTTAAATACATTGTGCATTTAATATAAGGCCCTTTACAGCATGTAATTGAAATGAATATTTTCGAAGATATTACAGATTTAAAATACAGGGACATAGCGGTTGCGGTGGTATCAGCATTGCACCCGTGCGAAGCCGGGGCGGGTCGATAGTCCGACAAAACAAAACAATCTTATTTTCCTACTCTCATGAGTTGACCCCAATACTCTGAATATATATTTTTTCTTATATCTCCATAATGTCCCGTTTGCACCCAGTCCTATGTAAAGAAGTCGTTACCTTGTTAATATTGTTAATCTGTTTGTCCATCTGTCGGCTAGAAAGGAAGAGTAACTACAGAATTAAGGATGAAACTAAAGTAAGGGTTGAATAGCGTTCCAACGACCTACTGAGCTAATTTTTTTTTTTTTAAACGGTTCCTCTCAGTAGGTTTATTGAACTGTGTTGCAAAACTGATGAGCATACTGTAGATGGTTTGTCTATTTTTTTTAACTATTTATTAGTTACTGACATTGGTCTACACTAATATTACAAAGAGGTAAAGTTTGTTTTTTTGTTTGTAGGAGGTAATCTCTGAAAGTACTGGTCCGATTGCGAATTTTTTTCACCAATAGAAAACTGCTTTATTCTTGAGTAGGTAACATAGGCTATTTTTTATGTACGCGGGCGAAACCGCAGGAAAAAGACACCTTGCCTTGCCAATGAACAGTCTGTTTGTCAGAAATAGATTATTTGTATTTATTTTTATATAAATGACGAAAGTAGGTTTTTTTTCGGACTTTCTCTTGTAAAACTGTCCATACGACCTACCATATGCAACGAGCTAATAAAGTTACACCATAACTGTATACTGTAATGGTTAGTCACAGAGGATGTTTAGTGAAACCATATAATTATCCACGTGTAAGGTATCTACACTGTAGGCGTGTTAATTAATTAGAAATCGTAGAAAAAAGTACTACTGTTTGTTTATTATTTATATATGTTAACGGCAATCTATGTAATCCGATATTGTATACAATACCTAGGCAATAATAATAATAAATTCATTTATTTCAGGCTTGGAATACCCATTCAATTTCAATACAATTTGAAAAAGTTAAAATTTATAATTAATAATAATAATACAATGTCAGATTTAGATTAATAAATAATAAAATGTCAGATTCAGTTCGATAAATAATAAAATGTCAGATTCGGTTCTTTAAAAATAAAAATCTGAAATAAATAAATAGATAACAGATTTAAATTTACAATAATAAAATACTTAGATGTCATATAAAGTGTTTCGAAAATCTTAGTAAAAATATTGTTGCCACAAAACACATATTACACAATGTTGGTTATTGTTATTGTGCAATGTATAGAATATCTAAAACGTGTAGGTAATGTATGAAATAACCACGACAACAATAAATATTATTTATTTTATACTTTGCCTAGGTATTCTATACAATACCGAATGCGTAGTCGGTAATGTATGTATAAAACGAGAGCAGGGAAGGAGGTGACATAATTTTAGGGCACTACGACAAGGACAGACTAGGTTAGAAGGCGAAGGCGGGAGCGGAGCGGAGCTCCTACCTTAGCCTTCGTGGTTATTTTTTTTTATAACCACCTGGAAATAGAGGCCTTACTTTAAACCCTGCAGACAGAAATATGAGACCTGAGTACTTGTGAGCAAATTACATATTGTTACATAAAGGAAGAAGAATTTATTATGCATAAGTAACTACTCAGGTCCTATTTCTGTCCGCGGACCTAATGTGCTGCAAAATATTATCAATTTGGAAAAAACACAAAGTAAAAAACTTTTTTTTGAGTTAGGAAATCATCGAATAATTTCTCGCGCTCTGGGTAGAGCAAGCAGGCGTGTCAGACATTTACTAAAACCAACCTGTGTTCCTTCATATGTCCTTTCTGGTGTTGCTTTGCAATCCAGGGCCAAAGTAACTCTTTTAAACAAACCCACTACCCTACAAAGTCAAAGGCTACGTTTCGAATTTACGACCTCTTGATAAGGAATTCGATAGTAACATAGCTATTAAAGGCTTAATTAAAACTGAATTTTCCTGGAAATAAGATAATTCCTCACTGAAAAATGTGATGACATTTTTCAGTGAGGAATGTACCTCGCTCGGCATTCCAGATTTTCCTTCCTATAGTTACTTAGGTTACACAGACTTTGATCAAAGCGAAATTCCGTCTTTTTATATATGGACGTGTAAACGTAAATACAGGGTGTTTTAGAAAAAAATCTCTCTTTAACCGACTACAAAAAGAAGGAGGTTCTGTGTTCGGCTGAATGTATTTTTTTATGTATGTTCACCGATTTCTCCGTCAATTGTGAACCGATTTTGAAAATTATTTTTTTGATTGAAAGGTTATGCTTTCAAATTGGTCCCATAGAAATATTGTTATGATCTGATTATGAAATTCGAAGATATGGAATAGAACTCTTCATAGGATCACCGCACAACTGTCGTAACTAGTAAAATTGCTTTGTTTATACCTGTAGTCGATGACTGACTGAAAGAAGAGTGGAGGGATATATCGAAGTGATTTGATGATGAAGCCGGAAGGTAGGCACCGGAACTTTAATAAATTAATGTAATCTAACCGTGTTTGGGATTATTAGAATTGTCATGAGACTTCTACGACACTCTGGCTATAAAGGTACTTAAGTTTCGCTGAGGAGTACTTTTTAGTGGTGGTACCACAACTAAAAAGTGTAAAATAAAAAACTTTTTACAAAAAATAAAAATACAACCGACTTCAATGGAAAACAAAAACACGACAAAGTGCAAAATAACTTTCATTTCAGAAGTCGGAGTTAAATAACGAAGAGACAAAACTATTACAGAAACACCGACTTCGACTTCGAGGTGGTATTGCTCCTCGTCTGCAATCCTGCGACTACAGTCGCCGCGGTTACAGGAGCGTAAGGATTGTCTAGTAACGTTTTCCACCGCCTCCTTCGTTCGCATTATTGCTTCATATAAGAAACGTAGGATTATATTTTCGACATGCATTACGACCTGATCCCAAAGATAAACAACAGAATTTTGTGGGATAGCAAAGAGCTTATCGAAAACAAACAAACAACGCACTTAATCCTAGTGAATAGCGATCTAAGTTTGAGAAACACTGCCAAAGGTACATAAAAAGAAAATTTTGAACGCAAACTTCAAAGTCAAAATACACATTGTACAAAAACTTACTGATTATTACTTTTACATACGACAGCCTAATGATTGGTACAATGGTGGAGCGATTGGCTGTTGACCTAACTGTTCCTACGGTAGTTGTAGTACTTGCCTATGTTTATTTCTGTACAATATTTTGTACTAAGAAAAAAATAACACTAAATAATCTATTTCTGAAAACCGCACCAAAATCATTATCGCTATTCGCCAGGGTCATGTTTTTGCGACTGGGTACTCTATCTCGTTTAGCGCTTCAATCCCCATAGGTGACAGAAGAGCTGACCAGATCGAGTATTTGGTCCCGACCGTGCGACCCTGGCAGAATAAACACGTGTTTGTCGGATATATCCGATGTTGATGGTTAAAAGATTACGAGCCTATTCACTCTAGCCTTGAAGACACCTGTATTATAAATACTAAATATCCTTATTTTTTTTTCTCAGTTTTTCACATCCAACCATGAGTTGTTCCCGGACCGTAGCGCTGCTGGCCGCTTTGTGGCTGGTCGTGGGAGCCACCTCATCTCCCGTCAGACGATCTCCAGACCTTGAAGCCAGGCGCAGAAGTGCTATCGATAGGAGTATGATCAGGTTAGTACTTATGTTAAAAACTAGGTAATAGAATAGAATAGAATAGAACAGAATAGAATAGAATAGAATAGAATAGAATAGAATAGAATAGAATAGAATAGAATAGAATAGAATAAACTTTGTTGTACACCAAAATAGCAACAAAAACTTTTACACTAACTTAAATCTATGGGTTCAAAGGTGGAACCTTAGGGTGGAATGTCAGAATACGACACGTGTTTTTTTATGCTACTACTGTACAAGAGTAGAAAAGAATAGAAATAAAAGTATTTATTTAGCGCCAGTCACCAGGAGCATACAAAATAAAGCAAAATGAAAGAAAAAAGTAACAATAATAAAAAAAAAACAATAATAATGTGTGTAATTTAATGCTGATCTTTCAAGCCAAATGTAGAATTTGAATTTAAACCCGCATCGCACGGAATTTGTGAATTGAAAATTTGCAGGTGGCAAAAGAGTGTACAGATAGTGATCAGTAGGTACTTTTATTTGGAACCGATATTCGTCCAATTCCTTCATTTTTCTAATGGTATTATTAAAGGATTTAACTGATCGTATATTTGGCCACGTTCTATCCATTTTACTACACCATTTATAAAGCCACAATTTTATCGCTATTTTTTTAGTAAGATATACAGGTAAACAAAGTAAAGAAATCTATTGTCATTGCTATTGTTGTCTCATAAGGATCACTTTCAAATGTCGTCTTTTGCAGCATTCAAAGGAATCACGAACCAATAATCAATAACATGATTTTCTCTAACCCTAACAGATTCGGCAGATCATATCCCGCAGAACCATCAGCAGCTGACATCAGAGAAGCATTCCAGCGGTCCACTCGGCGAGCCGATAGCTTCCTCCGATTCGGTCGCTCCCAGCCCCTCACCCTCTCCACCGATGACCTGGTCTCCCTCCTAAGAGCATACGAAGAAGACTACGACACTCCCATGACCAAGAAATCAGCAAGCTTCGTTCGTTTCGGGCGTGATCCCAGCTTTATCCGCCTTGGACGTTCTGCAGAAGACGAGAAGAACTCTTTCGAGCAAAATTCTGACTCAGCTGTCAGTGGATACCCTCAGAGGAAAAACCGAGCGAGGAATCACTTCATCAGGCTTGGCAGGGACAGCGAAGAGGTTAATGAGAATGAGTTTGAGGAATCTGAGGAGAGCAGAAGGAAGAGGTCTGCTGAAGCGTGTCACGACTGCCAGTCGTAATCTCTTGGTTACGTTTACATTGCTGTGCTAACCGCCGTATGAGATTTTTAGTTGGGAACATAACAGGCAATGGATAGCAGTTTTTTTTTAACCAACACGTTGTTGATTCCAAGATTTGCATACATGATTGTTTGCATGAATTCTCGGTAGTGATTTCGATGTATTAACTTTGAACTGCTAGAAATGCCTGTGTTTTAATCTGTCAATTTTAATAATGTAAATTGTGAAAGAAATGAGCAGTACGCGTCTCATACTGCGGTTTTCAATTGTATGTATTTCTTCTTCCCAAATTTTTTGGACGGGCTAAAATTTTCTAATGAGGCTAAACTATGTGGTGCACTGATGTTTTAAAAATATATAAAAATGGAATAAGTATTTATAGGTTTGAATTTTAGAAAAAAAAAAATGTCAGTTAAACATTTTACTTCTAAAAATATTTCTCTTGAAGCATAATACGCTTATAATATTTTGAACTCAAATATTATAAATAGGTATTTTAGTGTTATTTTATTAATGTAGTTAGAACCATTAGCTGTTGTAAAGTGGGTCTCAAAATGTATAAAAAATATTTTATTAAACATATAAATATATTTATAAACAGGTATATTTATTTCCTTAAACTCATTTTTTCCTAAAGTTACTCTTAAATGTAAATGAAAAAAGTACATTCAAAGTGTCTGCATCTGAAATATAGGCTGGGTGTTCTTCAATTTCGGATGCCCACACTTATTCATAGCTACATTAAAATTTGATTGTTCAAAATATGTATTTAAAATGTTAAATCGATGTTAATAAAATAGTATGTATTGAATTGTTGCAATACTAAATAAAGCATTATTGTGTAATGATTGAACATTCATTTCATATTTTATTTAAATAATAAAATGGAGTATATCGATATAGTTTTGATCACTTCATTATAACCTTCTTATTCCTCTAATTTACACCAATATTATAAACAGGTAAAGTTTGTTTTTTTGTTTGTAGGAGGTTATCTCTGAAAATGCTGGTCCGATTGCAAAAAAATTTTTCACACTAAAATTTTTTGTCATTGCTATATTTTATGTACGCAGGTGAAGCCGCGGGCAAAAGCTAGTATCTAATATATAAAAATCTCGTGTTAGCTATCGAACACCACCAAAATGGCTGTACCGAATTTTATGATTTTTTTTGGGTTTACTTGGCAAGTCTGAGCATAGATCTTAGGCTATTTTTTTATTCCCCATCCCAACAACCATTTTTAGGGTTCCGTGCCTAAAAAGGAAAAAAAAGAACCCTAATAGGATCAATTTGTTGTCCTTCCGTCTGTCTATCTGTCTGTCAAGACCCTTTATGTCGGAAACGCGTGGCGGTATCTATTTTGACGCACTCAAGAAAATCAAAATTCATAGTGTACTTCCCGTTAACCTAAAATCCTGAAATTTGGCATGAAGTTATTTCTCATAGCACAAGAATAGGGAAAAATCTGAAAACTGCAAATTTGTAGTTACGTCACAAATAAAAATGAATAAATTCAAGCATGTCAATAATAATAATTAAATGACGTAATCAAATAATAATTAACAAACACTACACTACTTCTGGACACGGTTTGAGGATAACACTTGCGTCCTCGTCCGGTGTTTCAATATAAGGCCATCAGTCCTATCCGCTAAGGTTTTTACGAGACTGTAGGCGCTGCCCCGTAGCCGCCCCATCAGGTATGCGACACGCTTTCATACGATAGCATAGTCATCAATACGTGCTTCTGTAAACATCTTAATCTTTAAGTCAAGAGTGAATAGGTTACTTCTAGGTAAGCGCGTTCCATCGACGTTTTCCATCAGGTGAGATGGCGGTCAAGCGCGAACCTATCGAGAATAAAAAAAAATAACATCCCCGATGCGCCTCAATGTCGCGGAAGCCTTAACAGTGCCCTGAATAATTCGTTAGCCATTTTTACCCCCATCCTCCATTTTTTCTTTGATGATGATGAATTTATATGGCAGGACAGCAAATCAGCTAGCTGTAACCCTCGCTGGATGGAGGCTTTGATTCTAAAATTGAGGCCGCCACAGGCAAGTCCGGTTAAGCAGCCAACAACCTCCTAGGTTGACCTGCGAGAAATACCATACAAAAAAAAAAAAAAACAACTAGTTATTCCAAAATATCCTCAATTTAAAGGTTAGCCATAGCCATAGTCGGCCGTATAATGTTCCCACTGTTGGGACTCAGGCCTCCTCTCCAGGAGAGGGAATGGGCCGTAATCCACCACGCGGGCCCAGTGCGGGTTGGTGGATGTCACATGTCTTCGAATTTTTGGTTCTAGAACATGCCGGTTTCCTCACGATGTTTTCCTTCACCGTTTAGAGAGCAGTGATGATGAAATAAATTACACAAAGTAATGCGCCTAGCTAGGTTTGAACCCGCGACTTACAACTCGTAAGTCAGGGCCGTTACCACTCGGCCAACACTGCTCTCAATTTAAAGGTTAAAGTTGTTTAAACTTAATTATTTATGAAGAAATGACGTAACAATGTTATGGAAAAGTTATTCAGATTTTAATGATGATGACGTAAGATTAGAAGAGATTGTGTAATAGATTTGATGTTGAGGAAAATAATAATGACCTGAAGGGATTTATTGTGAATTTTTCCTGAAAGGTACATTATTAAATAGGTTGCTTTTATGTTATGTGTCTTATGTGAGTTAAAGATAAATAATATACCTGAGTAGATAGATACATAGACGCTTTATTGTACATTATAAAAAAATACAGCAGAAGTTTAAAATTAATAAGAGGGTATAGAGTAACAATGGGCTGGTCATACTGTATGGATCAGAATGTTAGGCTGTGAAAAAGGCGGATGAAAAAAGATTGCATGTAGCGGAGATGAGAATGTTAAGATGGATGTGTGGTGTGACGAGAATGGATAAAGTGAGAAATTAAAATATTAGGGGAAGTTTGAAAGTGGCGCCAGTGACTGAAAAGTTGAAAGGGAATCGTTTGTCTTGGTATGGTCATGTAAAGAGGAGGGATGAGACGCATGATACTAAAAGAGTTATGAGTTTACATGTGGATGGATGGAGAGGGAGAGGGAGACCAAAGAAAAGATGGATGGATTGTTTGAAGAGTGATATGAAAGAAAAGGAAGTTAGTGATAGCAGAGTGACAGGGCAGAGTGGAAGAAAAAAACGTGTTGCGCCGACCCCAAATAACACGGGACAAGAGCAGGAAGATGATAAGAGTAAAAATGGGCGGTCTTATCGCTAAAAGCGATTTTGAACAGACAATCTTTGAATGCTTTTGATAGAGCAAATTTTTCAAAATCTGTTTGACATTATGATAAGACAGCCCTTGTCCTATGTTTCTTGCGGTCGGTGCAACAAGTATTTTTCTTCAATTCTATCCTTTCAACCGTCACGCTATATACTCCTTGTTCTCACATATCACTCTCCTCACACCATCCATCCATTTTGTCTTTAGCCTCCTTCCCCTCTCAATCCATACACATTTCCTCATAAAAATCCTACGCAAAAATATTTTAGTAACATGTATTTCATCCTCTTCACATGACAATAACAAGACAAACGAGTCCCTTTTAACTTTTTAGTTACTGGCAACCCTTTCAACTTCTCTCTAGTATACAGAAGGCAAGTAAATAATAAAAATAGATTATCAGATGATGGCTGTCCAACTTAAATGGAAATGGGCAGGACATGTGTGGCGTATGCTTAATGAGCTTGTAAACACAGAGTGTCTTAATACAGCGACTGCCGGGAGGCTGCCCACAGGGGTCGTGGCAGACCATGCAAGAGATGGCGTGACGACTTGGATGTATTTGTAGCAACATCTATGGCGTCACATAAGAACTAATCCTGCATCACACAATCAAAGTTCTCCGCGCG
The DNA here is from genome assembly GCA_949316375.1 of Mythimna vitellina. Taxonomy (NCBI): domain Eukaryota; kingdom Metazoa; phylum Arthropoda; class Insecta; order Lepidoptera; family Noctuidae; genus Mythimna; species Mythimna vitellina. The sequence goes on along the minus strand of OX438702.1, from coordinate 13,209,500 downwards.
ATTAGAACATATAGAACAGCCCGAAATCATCTATCGGGCAGCTGCCCACCAGACATAACACCCGTCTGGCCGGGGGATCCTCCCTTTTCAATGGAGGTTTGCGGGACTTTACTCTCTGTACCGCCTACCTCAAAATATTTCTTAAGAATTGGAATAAAGAAGTGAACATTCGTGACCATTGGAAGAAATGGAGGGAGGCCTTTGCCCAGTGAAACAATAAGGGCTAGTAAATAAATAAATCTTTATTAAGTGACGAACAACCACTTACTGTGACTGTACGTATAATACAGTACATTATAAGAAAGTTATAGGTAAAAGTTACCTATAATAGTTAGTTAGCTTACAAGGAAAACCGATATATTTTCCTTCAACATTTGACAGTCTTGTTAAAGTTATCTTTTATGTAAGAGAACATAAATCCGAACAGAATCTTTGCAAGTAAGTAAGAAAACTATTTTATTTTTCAAAGTCAAAGTCAAAGTCAAAGATTTTTATTTCACATAGGCCTACATGGGCACTTATAAAACGTCAGAAGCTAGTGCACGGTTCCAAATTGGTCGTTTCCTATGGAGAAGAACCGGCAAGAAACTCCATGGTTACTCTTTTAAAAAAGAATTTGTTGATATAATATTTTCTGTTTACAATATATTGGATTTATTATGTAAGGACAGTGTAGACTGGTCAATAAAGTACAATAAAAATAATCATAATAAAAAGGAACCTAAGAATTCGCGGAGTCTACAGTGTTCTCACATTCACATTATAAAAAAGAGGCTATATAAATAAAAGCAAGTAAAATAAATAATTACAATTATTAATAAATAATATGTTAACAATATAAATAATAATAAATAAATAAAAAATATTGCAAAAGCAATGTATATATTACAACAAATGTGGAGCAGTCAATAGATAAATTTACAAAATATTATGAGCTACCAAGGGGCCACATGTGCAGAAGCAGTCATTGCCAAACAAGCGTGTCTTCGACATATTAATATGTAGGTACCTACGAAACTTAGATAGTGGCAGTGGGAAGTGCACATTGCTCGCAGAACAGATGGTTGATGGGGCCGGAAGGTTCTGGAGTAGCGACCAAGGGCCGGAAGACGCAGCGTTGGAAGGCCCACAAGGTGGACCGATGACCTGGTGAGAGTCGCGGGAATCCGGTGGATGCGAGACGCACAGGACCGAGTGTTATGGTTACACTTGGGAGAGCTTATGTTCAACAGGAGAAGTCTTTCAGCTGATGATGATGATGATGATGAAGAAGAAACTTAAATATTAACTTACTGTTAATATTAAACTTTACTACGCGTGAGGCAATGGCCCTCGCGCCCCAGCTGCCAACATTCCGATCCCGATTTCCGGCCAACGTAGATGCGGGCTTGCAGACGGCGAGCAATGGGTAGCTCGCCGTCCGACCGTTCGGTAACTGTCCAGACCGAGCCTAAAGTCTTCAACGGCGCGTAGTGTTCCACGCGCGCCTCAATGAGATGTCAGCAAATCGTAGGGCCCAGCAGGGTCGAAGCCTACTGAAGCCATGGGTGATGCGAAAGAGATCCCCGGGGCCCTAGAACAATGGCAAAAAAAGAACAGGAGTGGGTTTTTAGTCAGTAAAAGTCTGACACCATTCAATTCCGCTCAATTTCGAGGGATGTCATTAGATGATTTTTCCTCCCAAAAAAAAGAACTACGTACATATATAGCTTTATACCTGATGAAACAAAATACACTCAGGCGTCGAAGGACTCCTCTACATTCGCAGTCATCACATTAAAATTGAATTTAATTGCGTCTTAATGAACGCAGTTGTTAATGAGCGATTTGATATTTCAACAAGTCCTGACATAATTAGTGAAATCTTGACTTTTGGAAACAGACTTTGTTACTCAGTCATTCTTAAATATTACACTGAAATCCAAAATTCATTTAAAATCATCAATTAAAAGTCCTTGAGTATATAGATCTCTATTTTTTTAATGGTTTAACCTAATGATTGGTAACCAGTGATACAATTGTTAATGGTGAAGCGTACTATAATTTTTTATGAGCTTATTTACTCTAGGCTTGAAGACACCTATATTATAACCGGACGGGAACACCGCAAAAGGCAAATTGTTCCAGCCCCCCTAGCCAAGTTACGATTGTTTTATTTGCGTCGAACGCCTCGAGTTGGCCACGCCTCCGATTCCTATGTTCTGTCGTCATCTCAAAACTCAGTCACGTGGTCAGAACAAAGGAATCGGAGGCGTGGCCTACTCGAGCCATTCGACGCAAACGAAACGATCGTAACTTGGCTAGGGGGGCAGTTCATCGATGCACGCAGTATAAACGATGAGGCGAAACGCTTAGACAGGACCGTAGAGGTATTAACAATGTAAGGGTGGACACGGGCCGTACGTCAGGTTGCGCGATGGTAGAAAGGTGATAGCGGTATCAAGTCATCTAATATTATTTATTTTGCCATTATTTAGGTTCGTTGTGTTTTTTTTTAATTGATATAAACTAGTGCTTGACTGCGATCCCACCTGATGATAAGTAGTAATGCAATAGTTGATGGTGAGGCGCACTAATTTATTAAGAGTCTATTAACTCTGAGCCTGACTCGCACGTAGACGCTTGGTTAGAATTGGAGGTATTTCCGTGTCGACGTGCTTTACTCGCGCGCACTGACACGTCAGCTGTCGAGCACAAGCACCATTCACGAATGTTCAGAAAAAGTCTCAGAACTGGTCTAACACTGTGATCCGGGCGCGGTGATCTGAACGTCGTCGCGCGACAACGCGCGTCACTACGCGTTGTAGTTGAAACGCAGCACGATGCTTTCACTTTGAGCCATTGTGAGTTGAGCCTAAAATTCAAAGAGTAAATTGTGTTATAGAACCTCTGCAATGTCTGAGTATGAATTACGAATTTATCTCACGTTCATCTTATTTACATAAAAATACGTTTCGAGTTTGACCTCAAACGTCTTATTGAACGATCTGCCACAACTGCAAAAAAATATTTATTCATTGATTCAACTACTTCCACCACAGAACAATAAATAAAATAGATACTGCTCTATAAATTTTCTAATCTGTTGTCAAACATATTTGACACTGGCTTCTGGAAGCGGCTTTGTCCGAAAAACTGATAATTTGAAAATAATTTAGGCCTTGGTACAGGGTGTACTATGCCAAATCGAATTCCAAATAATCGAATATCAATTAATCGATCTCTTTACAACGAACACCTAAATACTCAAACGTTCATAATATCGAATGGTTAATAAATCGAACGTTCAATATATCGAACACTCAATACGTCGACAGTTCAAAATATCGAATGTTTGTTTGATCGTTTTTTTAACTAACATAGCATAGATATTACTAACATAGTTTAAGTAATATGTACTAACGATTTTATGGGTAATCTGCCTGAATTAAAGATAAATAAATAATTAGATAAATAAAATAAACCGACGAAGGTCGTTTGAAACTGGTCATCACTTAACTACCAGTGGCTCCAAAATTTAATCTTATTAATTTCGTTTGTGTGACTCTTCGGACTTAAAAGCATTCGAAGCGAGAGCGTCGATTCTATTCAAGCTTACTCTATACTGAGATTCCTATTTTACATACATAAGTATATGCGAACATGGCAAGAGTTACTTCAACATCTGCCTCTGAATATGGATCTAATGATGTACCACTATTACGAAACTTCTTAAGGGTAATATTTAATCCAAGGGTTGTATATTATGTGGAATGGACCAACGGGACTATCCCTCACTATTTGAATGGAATTATGTAAACGTAAATATAGATGAATGTTTCCTGTTTTAAGAGTCGTATAACGTCAAATAACTTTTACTGCTTTGGGTGGTTGCAAGAGGGAGTGTCAGATTTTTATTGACTAAAACGCACCAATGTTCCTTTAGTCCAGTTTCCTTGCTAGATTGAATCAGTTACGAAGTTATCAGTAATAAGACCATGCTTACCGACATAACCCGAAAAATATATACGTGTTTGTGAATGCACCCTAGAGGCAGGAATAATTTCTAGTGTGGGGAACCATCTAATTTTTTAACCGACTTCAAAAAGAAGGAAGTTTTATGTTCGGCTGAATGTATTTTATTTGTTTGTGTATGTTCACCGCTATCTCGGTCAATTGTGAACCGATTTTGATTTTTTTTTATTGAAAGTTTACGCTTCCAAGTTGGTCCCATAGAAATATTGTTATAATCTGATCATGAACTTCGAAGATATGGAACAGAACTCCTCATAGAATCACAGCAGAACTGTCGTCACAAGTAAAATTGCTTTGTTTATATATGTAGTCGATGACTGACTGAAAGAAAAGGGGGAGGGGATATATCGAACTGATCTGATGATGAAACCGGAAGGTAAATTAATGTAATCTAATGAGATGCATTCAAATGGTTATGAAATGCACTCTGGCTATAAGGTATTTTAGTTTGGCTGAGGGGTACTTTTTATTGATGGTACCATAACTAAAAACTGTAAAATAAAAACATTTTTCGAAAAAAAAAATACAACCGACTTCAATGTAAAAAAAACACTGATAAATAACTTCAATTTCGGAAGTCGGTGTTAAATAATGAAGAGACAAAACTGTCATAGAAACATCGATTTCCGAAATTAAAGTTATTTAACACTTTTCAGTGTTTTTTTTTTTTGACATTGAAGTCGATTGTATGTTTATTTTTGTAAAAAGATTTTTATTTAAAAAGACAAAGATCTTTGCAGATACCGTTTTCTTACAAAGCAAAACAGCATCAAAAGGTCGTAAAAGCAATAACTAAGCGTAGTATGACAGCAATAACGTAAAACACAGTATTATGTCTCCGTTAAAGGTTTAATTGGCGCTTCAGCTGAGTAAATATCGTATGACGTGCAGTTAGCAGTTTAAACCTCTCTTGTTGATCTTTATGCTCAATTGTTGCTAGGACAGATTAGAGGCTTTAAGGAGCTCCTGGTTAACACGTTCCGGGACACTTGACTATTTTCAAAAGTTATGATATGACACTTCAAAATCCCATACATTTTGTCATACCGTCTGCAGCCGTACTACCATATTACACTATATTTTTAATTTTTTGATATGACAAATATGGCTACAGACGTGGATACCACTGTACTTGTATGGATCAGTCTACGCCTATAGGCGGTGTGAATGGGTTGTTTAGGTGCGTATGTGTGTGTTGAAAAATGACTCGAAAAGAGTTTGCCATGACACCCACGAACAAATGAAGTCGCGTGATATGACACTAGATAATGTGCTTCCTTGGAATACTATGGGCAAGCAACGGCTATCGCCGGTTAGCCATATTACATGAAATAATATTCGCCGCCCTTAGCCGTACTGTCCCGTAACGATGTACCGAGATAACGTCAAGAGGCGGTGTGTTCCGGAAAGTGTTAAATAGAGTGCCGTAGCCAGCTTTTCGGTATTTTACAGGATGTATTTTAGAGTGTGCGCGGGAATTACACGACTTGATTCCGCCATCTTCTTTCTACCATCGTACAACTCGACGTACACTGAGTATCCACCTTTATTTTGAAACCTCTACGGTCCGGACTAAGCGTTTCGCCTCGTCGTTTATACCGCGTATATCGAGGGACTGGAAAAATTTGCCTGCTGCGGTCTTTGCGTCCGATTATAATTTAGGTGTCTTCAAGGCTAGAGTGAATAGGCTCTCAATAAATTAGTTTGTTTCACCATCAACGATTGCATCACTACTTATCATCAGGTGGGATCGCAGTAAAGCACTAGTTTATATCAATTGAATTCCTTCCTGCACCTTCTCTGTATATACTGTACTCTGTGGATACTGTATCACACAGAACTTTTAATCAATCTATACCTACTACTAATTTAGTTTTGGGCCACCAAGATCCAGGCTGTGCCTAGTTTGGGGCCCACAGCCTTCTCTGTTGTATTATCTATTTTCCTCATATTTGTATACTTTCTTTTATTTTTTTTCAAATGTGTGTGTGCTAATAATTATTATTATTATTAATTATTATTATTATTATTACTAAAACAAAAACAAAAAGCACCTAAATAATGGCAAAATAAATTATATTACATGACTTGATTCCGCTATCACCTTTCTACCATCGGATAACCTGACGTACGGCCAGTATCCACCCTTACATTGTTAACACCTCTACTACACACCATCAGGTGAGATCGTAATCAAGCACTAGTTTATATCAAATTAAAAAAAGCGTTAAAAACGCCTATTAATCGAATGAAACTTGATATTATAGTACTATATATACACTACAAATTTTTAATTAGTACAAATACTTAAAGGGCTTATTAGAAAAGGTCTTGTTAATATAAAGTTTCAATAAATAATATTCACAAACAGCAAAGTTATTAACCTTCATTTATGTCCCATAATTTATTTATTATTTATTTCTTAATACATTCAATTGTTTTTACAGGCATACCAAAAATAACAAATGTAGTCGCAAAATAGCCGCACTCAGAGACGCCACCTACAGACTGATCAAATATCCATTAGTGTAGGCAACTTATATACATGATAGAAAAAAAATGTCACTCAATGGAAATATAGTACAGGCTATGGATTATGCATAAAAACAATGGAAAAACATTACGCGTAGTATTTTTTTAGCAATTGTTGTGAATGATTGATTCAGTTATGAATTTACCAATTATGATAAATTTTCGGATTTCTCAATTTTGGGATTTAGTTTTTTTTTAAATTATGTTCAGATGTTGAAACAACAAAATAATCATCATGCTTACCACGCAAACATTTGTCTTGGGTGGGAATCGAACCAATGACCTCCGGTTTAGCAGTAACCATTAACCACTAGACCAAAAAGCCAGTAATTTGAAAAATCAACCCACCTTTATCGAGAACCAGGTCTATACTGCACCGGGTAAGGAACTAGAAAGAAGAACTATTTTTTAACTTTATTAAAATATTCTTCAATGGACTAGAAAATAATTTCTCACCCGGTTCTTCAGTTCAGTCGTCTGTAAGCAACGCAGCATGGCAGTTAGCCTTCAGAGAAATAATAAAAAGTTCATCGTAGTAGTTAGGATTTGTTTTATAATGATTCTTGTTCATAAAGTATTGGTAATTTACTTAGCTACGTAGGCAAAATGCAAAATAAAACTTTTGGAATCACACTAACGGCTGCACGGATTTGGATGAAATATGATATATAAGTAGGCCATGTCCTAGAACAGCATATAGGATACTTTTTATCTCGGGAATATGTTCCATAGGGAAAAAATCCTACTTTCACGCGGGCAATACTCTTAGTGGTTGAAAATTGACATATATAATTTTTTTCGCACTGGACGGAGCGAGAGGGAATGTCAGAAATTTCAATAGCTGCGGTAACCCTTTCGAACGATCCCGCACTCCTGGCAGATGTTACAACCTCCCTAAATACGTGCTACAATCTTACTACAGAAGGGTTATGAAAATGTTATGACCTTGCTACAATCTTACTACAGAAGTGCTACGAAAATGGTACGAACTTGCTACAATCTTACTACGGAAGTACTACGAAAATTGTACGGACCTAACGATCTCACTACGGAACTACTACGAAAATGTTGCGAACTTGCTACGAACTTACTACAGGACTGCTACGAAAATGTTTCGAACTTGCTACGATAGTGCTACGGCTGTGAACATGCAAAAAACGACCTGCGGACATATTATATCTACTCGTATTTTAGCTTCAGATGTTTTTATTTCCTTTACCATTGATATTTTCATGGATCGTTGAGATATCCTTAGGGCAGACAGAAATGGTCAAATGGCTATTTTATTTCTCGGATAAAAGTATGTCTATGTGAAGATAAAAAAATCCATTTACGATTCTAATTCGGTATTTTTTTTTTGCCATACCATTTAAAACAGATTGGAAATTACAAAATCAATTAAGTCCTTTATCAACCAGTATTTGCCTTAAAAGAGAAAAAAAAACTCGGGTATTCAATTACATTTTCTTTGAAGATTATTTTTAATTAACAATTGATTAAAATGTCAATGTTTTTCATTTAGTTATTGTTTGTATTGTCTTTTGGTGTCCTAGAAAAATAAATTGTTATTTGCTTTGTGTGACCTACTTGTGAAATTAAGTGATAATGGAATCTCTTGCAGGAATTGCTTCATATACAATGGTGAGGACACGGTTGGCCGTTCAGCTTCAGCGCTGCGTGTCCAGGTTTGATTCCAGCACGAAACAGATATTTTTATGGTCTACAAATAATTCTCTGGGTTTTTTATTTATGTGAGTTTTCATGTTTGTAAACGAACCCGCTATACAGTGATAAATCTTACTTTTTATTTATTTAGGAAATCATCCAATGACTTCTCCCATTTAGGGCGGAACGGAAGGGCGTGTTAGAATTTTACTAATTAAAACCACACCCTATAATCCTTGGTCGCAATGAATATGGGTTTGGATTGAATGCAAAGTGCAAAGCCTTTTTTTGGCATCCTATACTCCTTCTTTGCCCTTTGCGATCGAGGACCACGGGTTTCCCTTTAAGAAGTTAACCCATGGCCCCGGTAGGCTTCGGTCCTGCTGGGGCCTCTACGGTTTTACTGACATTTCTTTGAGAAAAGCGCATGGAACAATACGCTCCGTCGACGAATTTTGCTCGGTTCGGACGATTACCGGAGGTTCGGACGGTGAGTTACCCATTGCTCGCCGTCCGCAAGCCCTCGCCTACGGTGGTTGGAAATCTGGATCGGGATCCCGGCGGCTGTGTCGTGCGGCCTCCTCCTTTGCTTTTTGCTCCTGTATCATTGCTTCAAAAGGCGACATTGGTCATTGAATGATTTTTCTACCTTAAAAATTGATTCAAGATAATTTAACTGTACTAGTATTAAGTATCACGTAATTTTAGCACATATCAGAAATAGACAAAGGTACAACTCACAGGTTTTTCTTCGTTTACTGTTAAACTATAATATTAACCTAAAAAAATAAGTTAAGTTCACTTTGAAAGTGAATGTTTTTTTATCTACAAAATAAGGTTCTCAAGTTTAACATAGCCCACTTAGTTTACTGACTAAGATTATTTAAAACTTATTTTTACTCTCGTGTAAAATGGAGATTTTCGACATGTATCATGCTTCACAGGGGGCACAGCGTTATATCAGCTTATTTAAAAAGTATAAAATTAGGTTTTTATCTTTAAAGTAGTGATTTATACGTTTTTATACATTTCCAGTGGTTTAAAATTTTTATTAAGGGATCCGCTAAGCTTATGATTCTATGACATAAGAATAAGAATAAGAATAACTTTATTTCACCTTTGTTACAAATATTTTCTTAAACATAGGTATAGCCTATTTGCTTAGCGGTAACAGGAGTTATATTTTACCAGAATTATTACAATGGTCCCCAAACTAGGCGGTGCCTGTATCTTGAGGACCGGAGTTGCGTTACCGTAAATAAAATAAAATACAAGTTTCCTTTACGGATTACCTTAAAATTAAATAGGAGACAAAATAATTAGTGAAAAAGTAACAGGGTAAATATATAAAAGAGTGTGCGTGTTACACGTGTGCTGTTGAAAGTGTGTAAGTATGGTTGTGGGTCGTTACATGTGTTGTACTCGTATTATAGGTATATAATTTTGGTGGCGGTTTAGCACGAAATGTTAATTATTAGTTAATAATTTCTTCAGTTTCATCGTACGAGAGGGAGACGAGCATTTTTTTCAACATTTTCTTACATAATCGGTCGTTTAAACCTTTGATGTCGTAGGATTTAATAATTTGGTTATAAACATGAGTGTGAGAGTAAGAAGGACAGCGTCTAGCCAGAAGACTCTTTGCGTTTGGAAGTGGAATGTATAGAACGCGTTTTGATAAAAGGTTTTGATAATCAGACCGGTTTTTTACAGCTCTATGTGTTCGCAGTGTTGCACTTAGGATGAATAATTGCCGCACTCGGAGAACAGGGAATACATTATAAAGCAGGTCTGTTGGAAACCTGAAAGGCTTTTTCAGCATTACTTTAATAACAGCTTTTTGGGCCCTTTCTATTTCCATAAATGTGGTTTTACCAGCACTACCCCAGACTGAAATACCATACTGGAGCACTGATTGGCAAAGCCCAAGATATATCATACGAAGAGTTTTAGGAGGAGTGCAGTCGCGTAACTTTTTCATAATATAAATGAGTTTCCTGACACGAGCCGAGAGTAGGTGAATATGAGGTTTAAAAGAGATATTTTCATCTAATATAATACCGAGGTATCTATGAGAAGAACTGCGATCTATACAGGTGCAGGAACAGTCTATGAGTGGAGGATTATGATTGCTACAGCATGTGTGGAATTTGAGTGCTAAATGCTTTGGAGGGCTGGAGGCAGCAGTTTTGTAAAAGTTGATTAGCTTGGTTTTTTTCACGTTAAGGGTAAGAAGATTTTTGTCAAGTACCTTAGCAATCTTAAGCAAACCGTTTTCAGCAAGTTGGTATACCTGGTCCCAGGTTTTCGCGTGAAATATAATTGCCGTGTCGTCTGCGTATGATATAATTTCAGCATTACTTATTGAACAATTAAGTATATCGTTCATGTAAAAAGCAAAGATAGTTGGGCCAAGAGTGCTGCCTTGAGGAATTCCGAAGTTTATTGGCAGTAAGCAACTTGAATTGTTACCTACTTTGACTAATTGTTGGCGATTTGAGAGATAGGACTTAAACCATTCAAGTGCGATACCTCTTATTCCTATTCCTTCTAACTTCGATAGGAGGAGATTAATGGAGATTGTATCAAACGCTTTGGCTAAGTCTAAGAAAACTCCCATGGCGTGCTCTCCGTTTTCAATAAAATTGGCTACAGAGTCAGTTAATAATATTACAGCATCTTCGGTTGACTTGCCTCTCCTAAAGCCGAACTGTCTTCCAGATATAAAATTATTGTCTTCTAAATAATTGACAAGGCGGTTGTTGACCACTTTTTCTAACAATTTTGATAATATACTTAAAAGTGCTATAGGACGATAATTTTCTGGTAGTTCTGTGGGACCGGTTTTATAGATAGGACGAACACACGCAACCTTCCAGCGGTCAGGGAAGATACCATTTTCCATACTTAGGTTAAATATGTGAGTGAGTGGTTTTAATAGCGATTTTTTTAGAAATATAATAAGGCGGGCAGTAATTCCATCAAGTCCAGGAGCGCTGTCAATTTTCAGTTTGTCTATAAAATTTTCAATTTCTGTTTCGTCAGTAGCACGAAAAAAGAAAGAGTTTAGAGGGGTTTCACATGGCCTGTAATTTTTGGCTAAGGATTCTTGTGTTTCAGATAACCGCGACAGTATGACATCTGAGAGATTTTTGCCTAGCGAGGTAAAGTACGCGTTACACTTATTGAGTGACTCGTCAGGGTCTTGTGCGTTATCTAATAATTTAGAAGAGTCGTCTTTTGTTGTGGTTGGATTGTAAATACGTTTGATTGTGTTCCAAAGTTTTTTTGGGTCGCTTCGGTTTTTATTTATGAGTTCACTGTTGTAATTAGTTTTCAGTTTGTGCAGCAAGTTGTTACAGAAGTTTTTGTACCTGGTGTACACTAGGCGTCTCATTTCATCATTTGGATGGGATCTCAAATCCAAATGCAGTTTATCGCGGTGTTTTATACACCTCATTAGACCTTGTGTTATCCAGGGTTTAATGTTATATTTACTACGACTAATAAGAATTGTACGGGAGTTCTTGGAGACTGAGTTTGAAAGTATATCAATTAATGAGTTTACAGAGCTGTTGGTACAATTTGTGCTTAATACTTCTGACCAATCCATATTGCTTAGTTCTGCAGCGACTGCTACTTCGTCAATTACATATTTACACCGGGATCTGGAGGGTTTGTTTGAGTTTTCCTCTTGTGATATGACAGCCATAACAATGTCATGATCCGTAATTGATGATTTGCCAATGATGCCTACTGATTTTATGCTTGTTTTTATAAAAATGTGATCAAGACAAGAGCGCCCTCTTGTAGGTTCAGTGATCGCTGGCAAAAGACCATGAGTAGCTAAGAGACACAAATATTCGATATGTTTGCTATTTGTGGTATTATAAATGTCAATGTTAAGGTCTCCTGCTAATATGATTGTTGGATAGTTTTTTAATTGTGATAGGGTCGTATCCAACGATGTTGTAAAATTGTCTATATTTTGAGATGATGGGGAACGGTAGATTCCTATAATGGCGACTTTGTTATCCAGTATCATGATAAGACTGTCTGCGTCTGCAACTTCAGATTCTAACACAGAAATATTCCAAGCAATTTTGGTATAAATGATTATACCACCGTTTTTATTTAATTGTGTAAGAGTACGGGATACGTTATAACCTGGAATTGGTTCTATTAACGTTGCATCACTTAACCAACACTCAGTCAAAATTATAGCGTCGAAGTCAGTATCAAGGCGTTGAAAAGCTATGTAGAAGTCGTCAAAATTATGCTGATAACTTCTTATGTTTAGTGACAGAATTTTAAAACTATTTATGTTAGGCATCAGTATCCTACATTCTTCTAATTGATCACATGTGTGACAGTTAATAGTAACATTTTCATCAATGTCCTGAATAGTATCAAGTAAAGCCATAGATATAGCTGGTGAAAATGTTTTTCGTAGTTACTTTATATGTTTTGATTGTTACTATATGAGCTTCGTAAAAATAAGAATGTGGGATAACAAGAATTTTAGAGTGTTTATGTGTTTTATTCGTATTAAATGAGATTTCTGCCCGTGTGTTTTTGATAATTTTGCAATCTATAAAAAAGTTGAACTGTTGTGTATGGTAGTTATGTCGTAATGCTTCAGAAGTACACTGCGTATTTTTTAGATGAAACAATAATACAAAAATGTACATTTTAAAAATGACATAAAATCGCAAGTTAGTTACCCAGTTTGAGGTTCGCAGAAACTTGAATTTAAAAGTAGTATAAAACCTAAAAATTATAAAATCTATAATTTGTAACATTATGACATAAATGTATGCTTCAAAAATAATAGAATATCTAAGAATACTTTGAGATCTAAAATTAGTGTGAGTTAAACTTAGGGTTAATAAGTAAATTATACAAAATCTAAAAGTAAATTTAGATCTAAGAGTAATATGAGATCTAAAGAAATGAAAATAAAAGATAATAATAAAAAAATTGTACTGTTTTAAATCAGGCCAGGCCGTCGTATTATTGAAGATCTGAGGAGGGGTACCCACGAAGTCACACTGAGGTAGCTGAACCCAGGTATCGTTCCAGGTCTTCGGTGTTCCGTATGTGTATGGCAGGGTTACCCTCTTGCTTACGAATGAGAATAGCACCATTTTTAATCCAGCAGAATTGGTATCCATGTTCTCTTGCACAAAGTTTGGTCGCACGAAATAACTGCCTATTTCCTTGGGTGAGGCGCTCATTTACGTAGACGTTTCTCGTGGTGCCAGCAATTTCAATATCAGTCGAAGTGAGAGTCCTTCTGGTTTTAGCAGCCTTCAGGAATTCATCACGCTTGTAGCGCCGCACAAAACGGACGGCGAGTGAACGCGGAGGAGTTTCAGCTGAATCTTTAAGTTGTCGGCGTGGTCCCGCTCTGGAAACGAAGTCTAAGTCTTGTTCTTCTATGGATATTCCTATTTTGTGAGCCAAGAAGCACACGATATGAAACGGGTTTTCATTTTTAAGTTCATTGATGCCAGATATCTCGATTTCGTTCTTTAGTGACGATTGTGCTTGTGTGTTCAACTGATCGCGGAGATTAGTGATGGTACTATTGAGAGAGATTATTTCATCCTCGCGTTTTTCTAGCGTTTTTATAATATATATATTATTGAAACATAATATTGAAACTCTACTAAACGACTTCAAGTATTTTGTGACACATAGCTTAAGCTTATTTTTAATCATTAAAGCTGTATAAAGGCTGTATTTTGCATATCACTGCTTACTATACTAATAATAATAAAAAACCGGTCATATCGAGTCGGACTTGCGCATCGATAAGCATTTATAAGCAAGTTTTTACCGATTTGTACAAGTTCTGTACAAATTGAAAATATGTAGTTCAATTCGCTCGTTCTTTGCCCAAAGAATTAGCATTGCCATTCAACGTGGCAATGCTGCCAGCTTTCTGAACACATTTCCGGATGACAACGATGTGGAGGAGTACTTCGACGCCTTAGTGTAATAGGTGTTTTTGTATTATATGTACATAGTTAGGTTTAGTATAATAGTATTTGTAGTTTTTATGTACATATTTAGGTTTTAGTATAAATAATTTAGTTAATATTTAAGTTTTATGATAGATTCATGTTCAATTCCCGAATCCAGTCTAATAGTAGTATTGGTAGTTCTAGTGTGGAGTCCAGAGATCTGTTAAATTTTATGTAAATACCCTTTTGGAACAATAAACATATTTGTATTTTTATTTGTATCCATTCTCGATGATTTTTCCGAATCGTAAAAAAATACGGTTTTCAGCCATTACTTGTGCTATGAGATCTTGCTTTTTACTACATTTCAGGATTATGTCAACGGGTATACCCTGCTGGTTTTCATTACCTTGCGAGCTACAAAGTATGCGCCATAAACGGAACATAAACGGCCTTATCTTTAGATTGCGTTCAGTTAGAAAATTGTTTTTTATTTATTTATTTATTAAAACTTTATGCAGTAGTAATAAACACTGTACAAAGGTGGACTTAATGACTTAGGCATTTTCTGCCAGTCGACCTTAGGGTGGTGCAGAAACAATGTAGGTGCAGCTTAATGATAAAGAAATAGAAAAGAAATACAATAATAAATATATACTTAGATACATACATACAAATTAACAATGTCATTATGAAAAACGAATCCAACAAATCAACGTGGTTAGTGGCCCTGACTGCTATGCCGGAGGTCGTGGGTTCGATTCCCACCCAGGACAAATGTTTGTGTGATGAGCATGATCATTTGTTCTGTGTCTGGGTGTAATTTATCTATATAATATGTATTTAGAAATATATAAGTATGTTTATCAGTTGTCTAGTAATCATAACACAAGCTCTGCTTAGCTTGAGAGTAGACGGCGTTGTGTGGTAGTTTTAAAAAAAAAAAAAAAAAAGAAAAACGAATCCAATAAATCAACGTTGTTATGATTACAACAACTTTCTGCGAATGTGTTCACGTGCCTTCACCTTAAAAGTTTTTTTTTACTGCTCCAATGAATAGCAGACCTGGGCATTTGATATTATTTTCAGCTTAAACACCACATGTTCCTGAGAAAAAGGTTCTTGCCAGACGGACAAATGAACAAAAAAGTGATAAAGGGTCCCCGGGCGTCGGGAGTTTCACAACAATCCTTGGGCACCGTAGGCGCGGATTTGCGGATGAGAAGCAATGGAAAGCTTGCACGTAAAGACCGAGCAGGAATCGTCGACGGCGGTGCAAGCCTCGAAGAGATGGCAGCAAAACCGTATGGGCCCCGTCGGGCCGATACCCGCTAGGACTACGGGAATTTTTGAAAGAGATACCGTGGTCGTGTAGGTATTGCAAAAGGCGACTGAAGGACACAGGATGGTTTTTTCAGTAAAAGTCTCACACACCCTCTCGCTCCATCCTAGAGCTGGAGAAGTCATTTGATGATTTACCACCTCAAAAAAAATCTATAAGGGATCCGTTTTTGCCAACAGAGGTATGTGTAAAACACTAAAAATGTCTGGTTCGTTCAGTTTTACTATTAAATTTAATAAAATAGGAATTTCAATCAGATCTTAATAAAGGGACTCAAAAGGGACAAAATAACACTTGGAACTTGAATAAACACAACTCATATAGAAATCCATTATTATGGAAATAAAGGGAAAGATACGAGCGCGATTATTAAATAATTTCGTTGTGAAAGTTTAAATTTGTTTGGAATAGGTAATTTGCATTTCATATTTTTTGAAGGCATATTGATTTGTGCTCTTTCGGTTTTGATAACTTAACTTAAAAACTTCGTGGTTATTCTTTTAAAAAAATGGTTGATTCTACAATATTTCCATATTACAATATAGACCATGAGAGGATTGATTTGACTGGCCTGTTGGTCACTAGACCAACAGGCCATTCAAATCAATCGGTTAGTGGCCCTGACTGCTATGCCGGAGGTCGTGGGTTCGATTCCCACCCAGGACAGATGTTTGTGTGATGAGCACGATAATTTGTTCTGTGTCTGGGTGTAATTTATCTATAATATGTATGTATTTAGATATATTTAAGTATGTTTATCAGTTGTCTAGTACTCATAACACAAGCTCTGCTTAGCTTGGGACTAGACGGCGTTGTGTGATAGTCTTGTGAAAAAAAAAATTAATCTCGAACGACAAACCGGATTTCAACAAAACTTGGTAAACGGGTAGACCATGTCCTAAACAGGCCTTCTAATACTGCGTCTTCCGTAACGTGATAGCTACTCTGGAATCTTTAGACCATCGCCAATCTGTCTTGCGTGACAGTAGTCACGGGTTAGTAAACCCTCAATGGTTTTACCGTACATAGACGAGTACAGCGGCGCTTAATGCGTTAAAAAATGTGTAATATTACAGGACGAATGTATTAAAAGGTACTTCATCGAAATTTTAATCATCACCTGCCTTTTCTTGATCAAGTTCGGCTCAGTCTATTCTGATTATATGATTCTGAATACATACATACGTAACATGGAAAAGTTAATGATATTTCAATGAGTATTCAATATTATAATGCTAGTGAATCTATTGTATGGACGAATGCAGGAAGCTGCCGGGAAATAGAAAAGGATGCATGTGTCTGTCACAAATAAGTCATCTGTTTTTATTTATTCATGAATGGAAATATTTCAATTAAAAATTGTAATTAATAAAATGGTTATCTGAGATGTTTTTTTTTTATCAGTACAATAAAGTGTGACGGAGGTGTATTTCGTTAATTTTGTAACTCAAAAAGGTAAAATATTATTATGCAATTTAATGCCATCAAATAACAGTAATATAATAAACATGATTTAAATAAAAAAGATTTGAAAAATTAAAAATATCAAGTGTGAATACGATATTGACATTATTTTTCGAGGGGATCAGCAATTGTTGGTAAAAAATGAATCACCTACGTTTTTAAACATTTTTCTAGGATGTGATAACTGTAAACAGATTAAAGCTTTAAGTGACCAGTGTCAGTATATCATTTCATCTATCACCATCATTGCTGGATTTCGTCAATGGGACCATTTGTACGATACTAATCTATATTTATAAAAGAAGAAACTGACTGACTGACATATCAACGCACAGCCGAAACTACAGGGCCTAGGAGCGTGAAATTTTGCACAAGGTTTCCTTTTATGACGTTTGCTAGCATTAAGATAGGATTTACCAAAAATCGCTCCCTAAGGGGTTGAAACGGGCGTCAAAAGTTTGTATGGAGAGATCGACTTTCACGCGGGCGAAGCCGCTGGCAGACGCTAGTAATAGATAAGTTAAAAGCTGGAGAAACAAGCAAAATTTGGTTTATTATATTTAAATGACAGAAAACTAAAGCAGGTACAGTTGCCAAACTACCTACTTATAACATTCCTATCTAGAACATAACACAACTATTGAAGTAACCTTTTTTTAATCGAATAAAAAAAAGGAGGTTCTATGTTCGGTTGTATGTATTTTTTTTAATGTAAGTTCACCGATTTATCTATTAATTGTTGACTGGTTATAAGAATTATTTTTTTGATTGAAAGGTTATGATTCCAAGTTGGTCCCATAGAATTATTTTTATAAACTGATGATGAACTGGAACTCCTCATAGGATCGCAGCAGAACTGTCGTAAAAAGTAAAATTGCTTTGTTTATACTCGTACATCTAGTCAATGACTGACTGAAGAAAGAGGGGGAGGAGATATATTGAACTGATCTGATGATGAAGCCGGAAGTTAGGCACCGGAACTCTAGAATTATTCAAATTGTCATGGTATGCACTTTGACTATAAGGTACCATTGGGCTAACCTGATGATGAAAGGTAGGCACGAAAACTATGTAATAAAACAATGTATTAGCTGTGGCTTGGCTTATTGGAATTGCCTTGCAATGTTTTAATGATTAAATTCTATAGGTATTTTACTATAGAACTTGCACACTTTAAGTTTGACCGAGGGGTACTTTTTAGTTGTGGTACCGCAACTAAAAATGTAAAAAAAAGACTTTTTACAAAAAAAAAATATAACCGACTTCAATGTAAAAAAAAACACTAACAAGTTAAATAAAACCGTTTAAAAAGTGTAAAATTACTTTAATTTAGGTATTCGGTGTTAAATAACGAAGAGACAAAACTATTATAGAAACACCGACTTCCAAAATTAAAGTTATTTTGCACTTTTAATGTTTTTTAAGGGTTCCGTACCTCGAAAGAAAAAACGGAACCCTTATAGGATCTCTTTGCTCTCCGTCCATCTGTCTCTCGGTCTGTCTGTCTGTCTGTCAAGACCATTTATTTCGTAAACGCGTGGAGATATCGAGTTAAAATTAAAACCATACACTAAGGTCTGCAGATCCTTGAAGCTGTGAAAAAATCAAATATCTGATTTAACGAAAAAAAAAAAGATACGGCCGTTTATGTCACAAAATACGTGTGTTTCCACACTCTTAAGGTAATCAAAATTCATAAGGTACTTCCATAGCACAAGTACAGGAAAAAATCTGAAAACTGTAAATTTGTAGTTACGTCACACAAAAAAAAAACTTATTACAATTTGGAAAAAGCTTCGTAACTCAATTCGGGAATTAAACTGTTTTCATTGGTAAGTTTGTACCGAACCCTCAGACCCGAGTCCGACTCGCACTTGCACAGTTTTTATTTTTTTAATTGATATAGACCAGTGCTTGACTGCGATCTCACCTGATGGCAAGCAGAGATGCAATCATTGATGGTGAGGCGCACTAGTTTATTAAGAGCCTATTCACTCTAGCCTTGAAGACACCTAAATTATAGTTGAACGGCTAGACCGCATCAGGCAAATTGTTCCAGTCCTTCGATGTACGCGGTATAAACGACAAAGCGAAACGCTTAGTCCGGACCGGACCGTTGAAGTTTCAACAACGTAAGGGTGGATACTCGCCGTTCGTCGGTTGTATTTTTTTATGTAAAATGTTTTTTATTTGAGAAGGGATTTCCTTGCGCAATATCGTTAGCTTGGACACAACCTTGTGTACAGCGGTCCACAAGGTTGCGCCCAAGGCAACTATGTACTAACCTACTGTTAAAATTATACACTTCTGGACACATCTATTGGCCCACCTTGTATTTTCAGTTTCGTTTGGTCCTAGCTAAAATTTTATATTAGGTCGAGCAAAAAGTTTTTATGCAGTTTTGAACCTGGCACATTCACAATTTCATTCAATAGTCTTTTTTTGAATTTCGAACACAGAATTTAAAGAAACAAAAGACAATTTGGAGCCTGTTTGTTGATATCAAACAATCGAATACTAAGAAAACTTGGTGTTATTGGTTTACTTGGATTTAATTCTTGAAAAAGTGATTGATATCTTTGGTTTTGCAACAAACATTACTTATTCTTAATATTAAGGTGAGGTTCTATCAATAATCTATGGATACTTCACCTGAAGTCGCCGCCCAAGCTGTGGCACTTATTCAGGCCGGACACAGCCAAAGAAACGTGAGTGCTCAACTTAATTTAAGTCGATCTGCGGTCCGAAATGTTTATCGGAGGTACCCAGAGACTGGCGGCTTTGTTCGTCACCAAGGAAGGCCACGATCTCGGGTCACAACTGAAAGGCAGGATCGATTCATCGTGACGACCAGCTTGAGAAATCGTCACCTTACCTCCATTGAGATACAGAACCAACTTCGCGACTTCCACGGAGTATCTGTGAGCGCTCGAACTGTTCGGAGAAGGTTAAAAGAACGCGATATGGTACCACACAAGCCAGCTAATGGGCCCAAACTAACGCGAGCCCACCGAACAGCGCGCCTTCATTTCGCACGCAGTCATTTAAATTGGACACAGCAAGATTGGAGCCGTGTACTCTTTTCTGATGAGTCTAAAATTGTGTTACATGGCAATGATGGAAGGAAGAAGGTCTACCGACGTAAGGGAGAGCATTTCGCACAATGCTGCTTTGAAGAGAGGGTTGCTTATGGCGGTGGCTCATGGACTGTCTGGGGCGGTATATCCGCGAGCGGCAAAACTCAACTTGAGGTTGTTACAGGACCACGGCTGCCAACATTAAATGCTGAAAGGTACATTCGTGAGTGCTTAGAACCTCACGTGATACCATACGCGGACTATGTGGGCCCAAATTTCCTTTTTATGCATGATAATGCAAGAGCCCATGCGGCCGGCATCGTCAGGGAATATCTTCGGGATGTGAACATCACAGTTATGGACTGGCCAGCCAGAAGCCCAGGCATGAACCCCATTGAGCACATGTGGGACGAGCTAAAAAGACGTGTTAGGGCTCGTCAGCCAGTTGCCCAGACGATGCAGGAGTTGAAAACTGCCATAGAAGAGGAATGGGAGATGATCCCTCAAAATTTCATAGAGCGGTTGATAAACTCTATGCCTAATCGTATGAGAGCTGTGGTAGATGCCCATGGAGGCAACACGCGTTATTAAATTAAACCTTTATTTGATAAAACATGTTTTTTATACAAAAATCAATTGCCTTTAACAAGGCGCATATCTGACTTGTTAGGCGTAGCTCCATGTCGTATGGTATTCTGAATTCAAATTTAAAACAATACGATCGAAAAACATAGTAAAATGTATCAGGTTTAAAACTGCATCAACAGTTTTTGTTCAATCTAGCAATCATATTTCGGTAGGGGCCATCGAAACCTAAACTCTAAGGTGGGCCAATATATGTGTCCAGAAGTGTATAATCACATTCTACTTTAAAACGAGACAAACTACCCTGGGGATAGTTTATTGGCAGTTGAAATTACACTAGTTGATTAACTCCGTTATTAATTACTTCTAGATTAAGTCCTGCCATGTTACAAATGCTTTTGTCAACAATTCTAAGGATTCGAAGGAACTTGTTTCTTCCAAATAGTTGATCATACAAACTATTTGGAAGTTAACAAGAATTTGACGTCATTAAGGTAAGTAATCTTTTCAGAGATCACGGAATGGACGAAAGCTGTTTAAGTTTATCAATTTAGATTGATCTTTATCATCTTTAACATAGACTACCTTTTGGCCGCGACTTTGTCCGCGTAGAAGTCGAAAATGATTCTATTAGGTTTTTTGAGATACGAAAATATGAAATATTATTTATTATCTTCGTCGTGTGTGATAGTCCATCGAATTGTATGGCGAGCGATATTGTATCTTAAGATAAAATATTAAAGTATCTTAGCCGTGTGCAGCGCTCCTTAGTGAACTCCACTGCAGGTGACTCCTACGACAAACTTATTATTTACGGTTGGTACAGTAATTGGGTCTAGGGATCGAACCGCAAAATTAAGTTCCCGGGATAAAAAGTACCCAGTGTGGTGCCCAGGATATTAAATAATAATTATACCTAGTTTCATCGTAATCGAACTGATAGTTTTTGCGTGATGCCTGAAAAGACAGATAAAAAATTTTTAAATCACATTTTTGGGTTCGGTGTCGATCTAGTAACACGCCATTTATTTTTTTGATATTTTCAATGTACAGAATTTTCACTTCTACAGATTTATTAGAAGTATAGATACACCACTAGTTTTTGATTAATACAAATACTTAAAGGACTTATTAGAAAAGGTCTAGTTCTCATTTAAGTAAAATCTCAATAAATAATATTCATAAACAGCAAAGTTATTCACTCTAATGCTGGCAACCTCCATCCCCTGAAAACCATTTTTTTAATATATAGGAATTAAAAATAAAACAAATGCCGTCCAGACCGAACTCAAGTCGTCGACGGTGCGAAGGGTTCCACGCGCGCCTCAAAGTCAGAAAAACTGTAGGGGCCTAGCAGGGCCGATGCCTACTAGGCCTGTGGTCCCAGAACGTAAAGAGCAACTGAAGTAACGTAGATGTGGTTTTAGTCAGTAAAAGTCTGACACGCCTTCTCATTACGCTTTAGAACGAGAGAAGTCATTACATGATTTACACCTAAAAAAAAATTGCTAGGGATACATGTAGGTAATGTGCCAACAACCTTTATAAACTACCCCTATGGCCATGTGTGTCCATTGTGAATCATCTACACTCGCTCATTAATGAACTGTGTCGATTTGTGCAGCCTTTGATCAGCTAATGACGCATTATGGAGTTGAACTAATCAACATTGATGCACTAGTACCCGATCATAGATATGAAACGCAATGATTGTTGTTGTTTGCTAATATTGATATTTTATTTTTTACTAGCTAACCTGGCGAACTTCGTACCGCCTAATTGTAAGGATAACTTTATCTACTAGCTTTACCAAAACATCTAATTCATTTTATAATGAAATTTTAATTAGACATGGCGTTGTATTCAGATTTTTTTTCGAGATTTTTTTTCGTGTTTTTTTTTGTTTTTTTCTCGCCGTTTAAACCTTTCCTGAACTATTTCTACTATTTTAAGACCAAAATTAGCCAAATCGGTCCAGCCGTTTTTGATAAAACTCAAGTCGCGAGACTAACAAACAGTTATTCATAGCATAAGCATAGCATAATCAGCCTTTTAATATTCCCACTGCTGGAACTCAGGCCTCCTCTCTCTAGGAGAGGGAATGGGCCGTAATCCACCACGTGGGCCCAGTGCGGATTGGTGAATGTCACATGTCTTCGAACAGTCATTAATTTTTATATTACTATTATTATATATATATATATATATATAGATAAATTGAGGTACCTACAGTTGTTGTACACTAGGAACAGATACTCTTGTATCTACGGTAGAGCGAGAGGGTGTTTCTGAGTTTTACCAGCTAGAATCCACCTATGTTCTTTCATTTGCCCTTTGCGTTGTGGGGGCACGGTAATTCTTTCGATCATTCTGTTGCCTTAGCAAACAACAGTCCTAATTTTCCCCTTCTGTTTTGGTAACATCTCTTTATAATGCGCGTGATACATTGCGCCGTCGACTAATGTTTCGTCCTTACCGACATCCGGACAGTGAACAATTCATTGCTCGTCGTCCGCAAGCTCACGCTTATAGTAAGCGGGATCGCCATGCAACTACCTACACCTGAAGCGTCTATTACGACAGCCGCTGCCATCGCTCATATTACTGCTTCGTAGAAGGGAAGCTCAGTTCCAAGACCAAACCGCCTTAAGGTTGCCGCACACGGACCACCGGCCACAACCACAGAACGCCGCCACCGGCATATTTCCTGTAGGTTTCATACTTTTATACATGGATTCGCCGCACACGGTAGACGCCGGTGGCCGCCACATGCTACAAATTGCCACTGCTCGGTTC
The DNA here is from genome assembly GCA_949316375.1 of Mythimna vitellina. Taxonomy (NCBI): domain Eukaryota; kingdom Metazoa; phylum Arthropoda; class Insecta; order Lepidoptera; family Noctuidae; genus Mythimna; species Mythimna vitellina. The sequence goes on along the minus strand of OX438702.1, from coordinate 13,186,056 downwards.
TTGTGGCCCGAACCGGCCACTAAACGCCGATACAAACGCCATCACACGCCACTCACGCATTTAAATCTTCTTCGTCAGAGTCCATTATGAAACTGCGCGTATGGGTTAAAAAAAGTAGCTGCCACCGGCCACAAGTGGCTGTCGCGCTCTTCAGTTTCCTTTGTGGCCGCCTCTAGCTTCTGGTGGCGGCGTTTGTGGCTGTGGCATGTGGCCCATGTGTGGTGACACTAAATAAGATGCAGCAACTAAAGTCCATGTTTCTCCAGTCAACCATCACACCAAATTATTTATAGCACCAGGTAGTAAACTTTATCTCTTGGTTAGTAACTAACAATAAATTGTATAATATGAACCAACGCCTGTCAACTGGACGCATTGAGCTGAGATTTATATCACAGATCCTGTAACAGTTAGGGACGTGAAATATTCATCGTAAACTATCGATAAACAAGCTTTTTTGTTTTAGGGAAAAATGCGACTGAGAATTTGGACTATGGGACCAAATAAGATAACAGATGACAGCAAAACATACTTTGTAGCTTGAAGGGTTAATATCTTATAGAAATATGGATCTACTATTTGAAATATGGTATACACAGAATGCTATTAAGTAGATCGCCGAAGTGGCTTCTTAGAACGCAGAAGATAACTAAAGGAACTCGGGTGAGTTTTAGTCAGTAACAGTCTGACATGGGAGGAGTTATTTAATGAGGTTCAATCGAAATAAGGTCGCCATATAGTCGCGTTGATGTCACTGATCTGGTACCATAGCCCACGATTTTGTATAACTGCGATCGTAGTATAGTATGGATAGAGACGCGAAGCAAAATCGACGTAGGCACGCTGAAAGCGGAACAGCGTTAATACATACAGTCACGTATTCATCGATACAGTTGCGTGATGCAAATACTATAAAGCGATGCAGAGGTTAGTTACCCAAACTACTTAAACGATGCAAAAAATGATATTCCTATATAAAATTCGCCTTTCTGATCGATATGGATTTTAATGTTTCTGTGCACAACACTATTCAAGCCTTGGACACGCAAGTGCTATCGAAGATAATGCATACAATATCTTAGAAACAAGATAGAGATGCGTCTAGCTCAGTGTAATACTATTTATTTATTGTAAAATATAATTAAAATCAAATACTTTTTCAACATTAAAACATCGACAAACATATATAATTTAAATTAAATTTACACCATTTTCTGTATGTTTTAACTAAGAAAATTTGAATAATATTAGTAGGATCTTTCTTGACCCCTATAACACCTGATGGTAAGCGATGATGTGAAAGTGACCTGTTAAATTCACTTACCTTAAAGATTCTCAGATTATAGGCATTAGGAACCACAGATTCCTGTTTCAATGCCAAAATTAATACGGATTTATTTACTTATTTTTAAAATTCATGTACGAACATATATACGAAAGAAGATACATTGTTATAAAAATTGTACAAAGGTACTGCTTATTTCTAAAAGAAATTTCTTCCAACAGACCTGAAAAAGGAGAAATAGGAAGAAATGTAGACAATAGTGTGTAAAAGTAATTAAAGAAGAGAATGTGAAATCTTAAATTAAAATAATAAATACTTATATGCCTATATATACCTTATACTAAAAATAAACACATAATGTATATACAGTTATAATTATCACACTAGAGAGGAAAGATAGTGCTCTTTTGCTTTTGATTTGAAGAGTGAAATCGTTTGCAAATCTCAAGCACACGTAATCTCTTCTATGATTGGTTGAATGTTCAACAGCCATCAAATTATTTGATTGTGTTTAATTTATTGAAAGATAAAAAATAAAAATAATAGCTTCACAAGTGGTCTGACGTAGCTGTACGTGACAATAACAACATTTTCAATGTTATAGCTTTGTGATACAAAATATACACCTTAATACGAGTATAATACCATTAAAATTTGACAATGAATACAATACAGTAATATTATTATTTTAGCAATGAAATTAATTATTTACATAACAATGATTGAAAATTAATTCACCATAATTTTTTATTTCAAATTCCGGTTACGTTTTTTTTATGCGTGCAGTTTATCGTGGAATATTGAAAAAAATACAAGTTTGTTTCTCTACGAAAAAGGCAGCAAATTCAAAGCTATATGAACTACTGTAAAATCCCGTATCAGAAGCCTTATCTAAGTATTTAAGAAGCAATTTGGAGCCATCAATCAGCTCAATGATAAGCAACTATTCCTCAGAGATATTCACGGACAAACGACACTAGATATTAGCGAACTATAGTGATAGTATGATTATAAACTGAGTTAAATAACTGCCTCGTCGATCTGTTGAGGTCTTGAGTTCAATGCCCGGTTGAGGCAAAAGGATTTTCCTATCAAGAATTATTTTGTAGTGGCCTGGAGTTTGTAAGTTGAATGTGACACCCCTGTGCCTCGGAAAGCACGTAAAGCCTTTGGTCCTGCATCTTATCTCTTCGGTCATGTCGGATTGCTGTCCCATAAATCTATGAGAGTAAAGGAATAGAGAGTGTTTGCGTACACACTTGTGCACTATTATATCTCCTACTTAAACACAAATACCAACAATACATAAAACAATAATAATAGTACAACAATGCATTCAGGATACTGTTGGGGCTGTCTCACTTCTGTAGTGCCTCAGGGATGTTCGCAGATGCCCATGTTCCCTGACCGCAGCGAAGCCGTCAGTCGTCGTCAGTGCGAGCAGCATCTTTGTTGCGCAGGGTGCGAGCCAGTACCAACGGTCACCTGAGTGTCATTGCCAATAAGCTGGATTGTCCTATTATCTGGTCCTTAAACCGACTACATGCTCCTGTAAATTCTGTCTACTAACATAGTTATTAAGTTTTTTGTGTTACTAACATCTGATATTTCTGTTGCGTGTTGTTTTTAATATTGTTGTATAAATGCTGCATAGGAGTGGGTTTTACGCAAGGCAAAGAAGGATCTTTGTCTTGCGTTCTAGGACCCCGGGTTCTCCTTCCAGAAGTGAACCCATATGCCCTGGCACACCTAACATTTTAATAATAAACTATGTATAAATTCTCTACAACGTAAACCTCAAACCAAACATTAAAGTACAATTTTAGCAGAGTTTCCATACTGGTAAAGTGACAATAATCTAATAATAAGTCGAGCGAGGCAATACGCTGACATTGTGAGGAGACGTCGGCGGACGGGGCGCGTGTGTCGCTCCCTCGGACAACGGCGATGTTGTTCCCAAAGTTTTAGCGTAAGTGACGATTTTTATTCAAGTTTGAGGTTTTTTTTTTTATAATAACCTAATCCCACTTTAGAAATTATATAGCATAGCATAGTCGGCCTTATAATGTTCCCACTGTTGGGACTCAGGGCTCCTCTCTGGGAGAGGGCCTAATGGGCCGTAATCCACCACGCAGGCCCAGTGCGGGTTGGTGGATGTCACATGTTTTCGAATTTTTGGTTCTAGGACATGCCGGTTTCCTCACGATGTTTTCCTTCATCGTTTTGAGAGCGGTGGTGATGAAATAAATTACACAAAGTAATGCGTCTGGCTGGATTGGAACCCGCAACCTACAACTCGTAAGTCGGTCTTTAGTAATTAATTAGTCATGTATTGTCGGTGTTTGCAAAGGAGATGGCCATAAACTTGAAGGGACAGATCCTCACGTCCCAAAGTCTCCGCGACACGATACGCTTCAGGTGCAGGCTCACAGTCGACGAACAATGGGTAGCTTACGTAAGGATCGAGTCCAGTGTAAGAACCTCACGAGCTTACCATATCCGGAGTGGACTTGCATTATGTGGAAGGCAAGGACGCCATGACGCCTCTCCAACCACTCCTCACAGAAGGGACATACCGCCATGATTATGGCGTGCCCAACGAGTAGAATGATAATTTATCACTGAGTAACAAGGCATATATTTTCTACTGTCACACGATCGAAGCCGCTGCTAGAGGCTAGTCAAAGTATATTATAAAATATACCTTTGTGTGCCTCCTGTCTGCCTGTCTCGCCTTTACCAACTATATTGGGGTCAACTTTCAGTCTAACCGGGTACAAAACAGAGCGACTGCCTACCTGACCTTCAACCCAGTAATTAGATAGCACGATACCTCTTGACAACACCTTAGACCTTGGAGAACCTTAGGGTCCCCGAAAACCCTTATTGATGCCCTGAAAACCTAAGAGACCTAAACTGTTTTTGGAGAGAGTTGGGCTGGTTGGAATGAGCCCACCTAAGGTTATAGCCGCCATGGCCCACGTACAATGGTCCACAAGGACTGAAGTGCGGAAACCATACCTAAATAGATAGATAGACCTCTTGGCAAAAATGGTGTCAGATTTTCTGGCTTCTGAGTACTTGTATCACATAACTTCTTAGTTCAACGGCGGAGGGATCTCGGATTTGATGAGGTGGTAAATCTTTCGTTGTGAGCACACTCAAAGCAAATTTTGTTGGAGAGAGTTACGACGGCCCTGGAACGTAAAGGATAACTGAATGAACACATGTGGGTTTTAGGCAGTTTAAAAGTCTGTCACTCACTCTCGCTCCACCCAGAACGAAAGAAGTTATTTGATGATTTTCTACCTCAAAAATACCATACACATAGATTTTTCATACTTCACTATACATGTATAAAAAAAGCTAGCATAAATATTTATATTTATCAAAAAAGCATATAAGATTAATGACTACGTTGAAGACAAAATTAATCGATAAAAAACTGGGCAAGTGCGAGTCGGTCTCGCGCACTGAGGTTTCCTTACAAACTACATTTGAAAACTCGAATTGCAAAAAAAAAAAATGTGTTACATACTAACAACAAACTTACTGTTTTTATTCCTGAACTTGTGCTAATTCTGGGTCAACGGGAAATACGCTATGAATTTCGATTTTTTTGAGTAATGAAATATAAGTTTTATGCGACATAAACGGCCGTATCTTTTTTATTCGTTAATTTAGAAGTTTGATTTTTCCACAGCTTCAAAGGACCGCAGATTTAAGTCTATAGTTTAAATTTCAACTCGATACCTCCACGCGTTCTCGAGATAAAGGGTCTTGACAGACAGACAGACAAACAGGCGGATAACAAAGTGATCCTATAAAGGTTCCGTTTTTCCTTTTGAGGCACCCTAAAGATGGAATGTTTTCTTCAACTATTCTATTCCTTAGTTTTGTAATCGTTACTTTGTATCATATCCGTGTTATATTGACAAGTTTGAGCACCAAAGTCTGTTATAATTAGCTTACGGCATGCCAGCAGGTACCTGGTCTTATGTAAACTGTGTGTGGACTGCTCACAATCTGATTACTTTCTACCTATTGTTTATTTACTCTTTTTTGTTGACAGGGTGCACGTTTCTTTTGTGAGAGAATGTGAAAGTGCGATGTCTTGGTCTGGTTTTAAATATCTAGACTGACTTTTAATTATGTCTCAATGTTTCAAGGGGTTTTAAGTTTTCAGACATATTCATAACTTGATGGCACGTTTAGCGCAGTGTTTGAGCAACTTACTGCTGAAGTACGTGTTGCAGATTTGATTCCTCATCGAACAAATATTTGTATGGTCTACAGTTTTTCCGGGTCTGAGCGTCTTATGTTCTTATGTACCTATGTGAGTTCACATGCGTGTGAACGATCCCACTTTACAGCACAGGAGACTTTGGGCGACTCCTGCCGCAGGGCGGTCCTCGCAGGGTCACCGAAGGTGTGGGCTCCCCGTCCGGCCCTCCGGTACTGTCCAAACTGAGCCTGGGTCATCAGCGACATACAGTGTTCCAAGCGCGCTTCAAAGAGATGTCAGCAAAACCGTAGGGGCCCAACAGGGCTGATGCCCGCTAGGGCCACAGGGAACCTCTGTAAAGGAAAGCCGTAGTTCTAGAATGGAATTGAAGGACACAAGTGTGGTTTTAGTCCGTAAAGGTCTGACATGCCGTCGCACTCCACCCTAGAGTGGGAGAAGTCTTTGGATGATTTTAGAAGGAGTATCAGACTTTTACTGTCTAAAACTGCGTTCAATTCAAATAAACCTATTTTTAACCGACTTCAA